>OV702287.1:236713111-237315194 GCA_916181665.1 Avena sativa
TACCTATCACTTGGAATTCAAGGGCAAGAAAATTAACATGCAGCCGATGACACCACAATAGATTGTGAATGAGTCTCATAAAAAGATAGAAGTGAACTTGAAGGATCAATCTCTAGATAGGCGAGATAGTGTTGCAGCTGTACATGATGTAATAAAGCCTAAAAAGAGTGATATAACAAAAAGTGAGATCGTTCCTAATCTTTTGATATTAGCCACCAAGGAAGATATGAGAGAGTTTAGTGAGGATCCTACAGCCATGCCGCTTGTGTTCATGGATAAGGGCGAGGTATTGGTTTCTAATGACATGACCCCTATTTCTCTTGGTGTATCTACTGTTTTGCAGGATTTTGGCCATGTGTTTCTAGAAGATGTGCCCACTGGATTGCCTCCATTACGTGACATTAAGCATCAAATAGACTTGATACCTGGCGCCACATTACCAAACCATGCACCCTACAAGACCAACCCCGAAGAAACAAAGGAGATACAGAAACAAGTACATGCATTGCTGGATAAAGGGTACATTCGTGTTTATCTTAGCCCTTGTGATGTTCCTGTTATTTTAGTACCTAAGAAAGATGGTACCTGGCACATGTGTGTAGATTGTAGAGCTATTAATAACATCACTATTCGATATTGTCATCCTATTCCATGTTTAGAGGATATGCTAGATGAATTGAGTGGTGCTGCTATTTTCTCTAAGATTGATTTCATAGTGGTTATCATCAAATTAGGATGAAAGAAGGCGATGAATGGAAAACTGCTTTCAAAATGAAATTTGGTTTGTATGAGTGGTTAGTTATGCCATTTGGTCTTACTAATGCACCTAGTACTTTCATGATATTAATGAATCATGTTTTGAGAGAATTTATTAGTCATTTTGTGGTTATTTATTTTGATGATATACTTATCTATAGCCACAACGAAACTGAACATTGTAGTCATATCCGACAAGTTTTGCAAGTGTTGCATGATAATAAATTGTATGCTAATCTTGAGAAGTGCACATTTGCAAAAGATAAGGTCATATTTCTGGGATATGTTGTATCTAAGCATGGGTTAGAAGTACATCAATCTAAAATTGAATCCATTCAGAATTGGCCTATTCCCATGAATGTGAGTCAAGTGCGTAGTTTCCATGCATTAGCTAGTTTCTATAGGCGCTTTGTGAAGGATTTTAGCACTATTGTTGCACCATTGAATGATTTGACTAAGAAAGGTGTGCCATTTGTATGGGGTGAAACCCAAGATATTGCTTTTGATATATTGAAATGTTTGCTTACTTCTGCACCATTACTTGCATTGCCTGATTTTTCGAAGCAATTTGAAGTTGAATGTGATGCTAGTGGTATATGTATTGGTGGCATTTTGATGCAGGAGGGTCGCCCTATAGCATATGTTTCTAAGAAACTTACTGGTGCTGGATTGAATTATCCTATTTATGATAAAGAATTGTATGCACTTGTTAGAGTTCTTGAAGTTTGGCAACATTATCTGTGGCCAAAATAATTTATCATACATTTTGATCATGAAGCATTGAAGTATTTGAAATCTCAATCAAACTTGCATAGAATATTAGCTAAATGGGTTGAGTTTATTGAATCTATTCCTTACATCATTAAGTATAAGAAGGGAAAGGAGAATGTAGTTGATGATGCTTTGTTTAGGAAAACCATGCTATTGAGAAATCTTGATGTTAAAGTTCCTGGATTACAGAGTATTTATGCACTTTATGCAACAGACCATGATTTTGCTGAACCATATCGTTTGTGTGCTCTTAGAAACGCATGGGATAAGTATCATATACATGATGGATATTTGTTTAGAGCTAACAAACTATGTATTCCAGAATCGTCGTTTGTTCTTAGTGCAGGAATCACATGCTGGTGGTTTGATGGGTCACTTTGGGCATGAGAAGACATTCCTCATGCTAGCTGATCATTTTTATTGGCCCAAGATGAGGCGTGATGTGTACAGATTTGTGAGCCGTTGCATTACATGCCACAAGTCCAAATCAAAGTTGAAGCCTCATGGTTTACATACACCTATCTTTGCACCTACTACACCATAGGAAGATATTAGTATGAATTTTGTGCTAGGTCTACCTAAAACATAGAGAGGTCATGATTCTATATTTGTGGTAGTGGATAGGTTCTCTAAGATGGATCATTTTATTTCCTGCCACAAAAGCAACGATGCGTCGCATGTTGCTAACCTGTTTTTCAGGGACATCGTGAGATTACATGGAGTACCCAAGACGATTGTTTCTGACGGTGATGTGAAGTTCGTGAGCTACTTTTGGAAGACCTTATGGGGGAAGCTGGGAATGAACTTCTTATTCAGTACTACATGTCATCCCCAAACAGATGGTCAAATGGAGGTGGTGAATAGAACATTGTCACAATTGCTAAGGACTATGATAAAGTAGAATCTACAGGAGTGGGAAGAGTGTTTGCCACATGTTGAGTTTGCATACAACAGGGTTGTGCATTCGACTACTTAGCTTTGTCCTTTTGAGGTGGTGTATGGCTTCAAGCCATTGACGCCACTTGATTTGTTGCCTTTGCCATTACATGATAGAGTAGATATGGAGGCATCAAAGCGTGTTGAATATGTGAAGAAGATTCATGAGAAGACTCGAGAGGCTATTGAGAAGAAAGGCAAGAACATTGCAGCTGCAAGCAATCAAACACGGAAGGAAGTTTTGTTCAAGCCGGCGACATGGTATGGGTGCATCTGTGCAAGGATAGGTTCCCACTACTTCGACAATCAAAATTGAAGTCATGTGGTGCTGGTCCTTACAAGGTGTTAGCCAAGATTAATGATAATGCCTACTCGATTAATATACCTATTGATGAGTTTGGTGGAGTTAGCAACAACTTCAATGTTGCTGCTTGTAACACCCTCGAATCAGCCCTATGCAAGTTTTAGCGATTCCCGCCAAACCCGCATAGAAACGATTCAAAGATGCCCACCAGTCACTTGCGTGCGGGTGGAAAACGAACTAATACCATTACACAATAGTTCACGATGGAACCCACAGAAGCATATATATACAGAAATGACTCAATGAGCCAAGAATACAGATATGAATACAAAGATCCAAATCACCTCGAAAACGTTACAACATCCGAGTACGGATAAGAAGCAAATTGGGCTAAGAGCCCTGAAGAATAACCAATGGCGTCCATAACCCTGCCCAAGCCAAGCCGGAAGGGTAACCCTTCTAACGACATTGATCTCAAACCTGCTAAAACAAAAGGGGTGCCGACAAAGGGCAAAGGAAAAAGAGGAGCGTCAGTACTGAGGCCAGTACACGGCGAGTCTAGAATTCGGCGGTCCTCGCCTACATAGGTATGGTGGACTGAAGTGGCAGCAGAGCAGCACTAAACAACCTATAGAGACTCAGTAAAACTGGCGGCTATTAGAGAGGGATAAGAAAGACCTATTCGGATCCAACCTAATACTAACACCAAACATACCCATCCTGGCATTTCCCCCTCGATACGAAACAAGGAAGTCAAAACCAAGGAACTCACACAGTTGGCAGTTTTATTCATTCCATTATAGTTGTAGCATTTCCTAGTCAGATATAGATAGCATGAGTCATCCCGATAGCATAAGTAGTGTGCAATTTTAGTTAAGCATTCAGTTGTAGTTGCAGTACTTGCTAGTCAGATACCATTAGCATGTGACATCCCAAATCCAGTAGTTGTTGGCACTTTTATTTCATTCCATTGGAGTTGCGATACTTACTAGGCAGGTATAACATGACATGGTACACCCCAGTTCCACCAGTTGTTGGCACTTTTATTTACTCATTACATTGTAGTGAAGCTGATTACTAGTCACATATTAAGTCAAATTTACAGCACTACTTTAGTTATGCTTGTTTATGATCGAGATACTGTGCTCCAAGTCGTCCATAACCGCGGACACGGCTTTCAGAAAGATTTACCCTGCAGGGGTGCACAAATAGCAACACACACACGATCAACCTCGGAAAAACCAAATCAAAACCCAACAAGGCTTTCACGACAAAGCAATCACATGATTCATAAAATATTTCAAGGGGGCACCCCACTAAGCTACCCGCAACGAAGTTGGCTGGCTCCGAGACGGACCCAGGGTTTATGTAGACGGCGGTAAATGACTGGGAACCCGAAAGTGTGACTGGGCTTGTCGATACAGCGAAAACGTGTCACGATCCAAAATAGTACAGGTGCTCCACGCACAATCGTAAATAAAGCAGTAAAGCATGGCATAGGTACATGCTAGTAATAAAGCCCCAAACTACTTGTGGCCCCAAGAAATAAAGTGTGAATCAAGCTCAGGCAAAGGGGGATTCATAGAGTCTCCCGTATGTGGATAGTGTGAATAGTCAAGGAACAGGTATCAAGTACTCGGGGTCCTACGGGACAAAAGTGAGCGTGGAAGAACCAAATAACATCTATTGCCCACCGATGCCTCTGCATTAGTTATATCTATTCCCAGCATTTTAATATCAAGTTGTAATTAAAATCATGATCATCTCCACCATTAAGCGTCTCCACCATTAAGCATCTCCACCATTAATCATGTGCCAACTTGCTGTTAACGGTGGAACGACAACGATGCGAAGCAACACATAAGCAAGCAACTATGACTCGCAAGGTCGACTATCTACCAAACAGCAGGCAATAGGATGTGTCCATGGCAATATAGAGGCTGCAAGGAGTATAAATGGTGCATGGAAACTAAAGCATCGCAACATAGATAGCAGTAGATCAACAGGAGGAAATAAAGACTATAAAAGCAAAATAGGTAGAAAGTGGGAGAATGCTCGCCTGGGAAACATTGTTGAAGGTACATTATCTGAAGGACTTGTCGGTACTCGCATCCACTCAACGGCCTAATCCGCGAAGAACCAAAGCACTAAAAGAAACACGAATGCACTATTTAATACTACGGCAGAAGATCGGGCATGATGCATGTATGATGTATGACATGGCAAAGATGCGGTGCAATTAGGCAATATTAAGCGGAACCGGGGTCCCAACAATTAATTAATGGTTCAAGTTATTTAGGTACCCCGCAATTTAAATGTTGGATGAACAAGACAAAACATGTCATCGGTTTGCTACACAAATTTAAATCGGGTCAATATAAGACTAGATTTGCCCGCATATGGTCTCCATATTTAATTATAAGGTGATTCGACATAATGCCCACAAACAAATAAACATGTATGCGAGTATGAATGAATTAATATGCAACAAGTTTATATGGCATTTATAAAATAAGGATAGATAGGGTCACACATCTCAGATCAGAGAACTTGGCTCGGAGGGGTTTCGGGATCGGTCTTGCGGCCCGTGAAGGAGTACTTGTCATTCTGTGACGAAGACCTTGCAGTTTGCCTTCGGGTTCCATGTGGACCATCTCCAGATCGTCGAATCCATGTAGAAGATCGTCTTCCGGTGCCGGAACAGAGGTAGATGCTCGTCGTTTATTAGGGACACACCCCTATCAACAGAACACCAACACGGGCAGAGCCAGAAGCAAGCGAACACACCATCTCCTCACTGACTCCTTCACCCATGGAAGCAGTAGAGCAGCGGAGGCGACAAGCTCGCGGTAGGCACGCAGGGGAATGCCAACGACGGAGGCGCAGGGCGGTGGCTCGGAGCAGAGGCGACGCGGTCAGAGAGGTCGCTGAGGCATGCTTGCGAGATGGCGACAGAGGAGCTTGGGAGGCAAAGGCAGCTCAGAGCGACAGCACACGTGCAGCCAAGGATAGCACGAGGTTGCAGGGAAGACGGGACCCCGACAACGCTACAGGGCAGAGGCTTCGGGGCCGAGCTAGATGCGGCGGCGGATGATGCATGCGAGGTGACGAGGTGGCCGGGGACTGGAGCAACGAGCGGCCTGGGGCGATGGCATGCAGGGGCCAGCGAGGGGAGGGCCCGGCGGCGGTGGAGCTCTTGGACGACGTTGGGCGACCGGAGGGGCGCGACCGGTGCTGGCGGTGGAGATGGAGCAGGGCATGCCAGGCTGCAGGCTCGCCGCGGCGAAGAGGGGCCAGCGGGGGTCTCGGGTGAGGCGGCGGATCTCCACAGGATGATCGAGTGGCAGGTGAGGAGCGGGACTCGCTGGACCAGAGTCGCGAGGGAGAGAGAGGGTAGGTGGGGAATCGATCGAGGGGAGGAGGGGATCCCGACGCGGGTTTCGCGTGCAGGGCAGGGTGGTCACGTGTCGTTCATGCGCGTCGCATAGGGCGTGCGTGTATGGGGGTCCTAGCGGGTGGGGCCGAGTTGAGGGATCGGGGCGGGATCGAGGCAGAGCGAGCGGGGCCTGGGGTTGGTTCGATTGGGTGTGGCTACTGTGTGTGGCTTGCGGCGCGCGTAGGTGAGTGCGGCGACGCGCGGTTGGGGTTAGGTAGGGCGGCTGGGTAGGAATTAGGGTTAGGTTTGGAGGTGGCCAGCTGGGCTTTTGGGCCTGACTGGCTGCCTCCCTAAATAAAAACAATTTTTATATTTATTTATTATGATTTTGTTTTATTTTAAAGACCTTTTGTAAATAACTTTTAGACAAAATAAAATATCCGGATGGCCGGGGGTTTATAATTTGAAATGAAGAAGGGGATATTTAGAAAACAAAGATAGACTTTTGAAAAATAGTTTTAGGCAAACAAATGTAGGATGACATGACGATGCTCAAATGCAATGTGGCATGATGACATGAGCATGATATCATGATGGTGCATAATGTAGTAGACAATTCAAGCGATTTTCTAGTAGTGGTTTTACTGGGGTGTTACACTGCTCTATCACCATATCATGGAGAAGACCTTGGAGCGTCGAGGTCGACGCCTTTTGAAGGGAGGGGAGATGATGAGGACATCCCTATACTTACGCCCACCCTAATTCCTACTGAAGATGTTCCAGCTATTGCAAGGAAGGATCACTCCAATGAGATTAGAATTGGACCCATTACAAGAGCTCGTGCTAAGTTACTTGAACAACAGGTGAATTCACTCGTAAACGAATCTGGTACTTTAATTGATGAGAACTTTTTACTACCTAAGTCTATGCATTTATGTATGATCAGGTTCGTTGGAGAAACAAGCATGGCACTAGGAGGAGAAGGGCTAAAAGTAAAGCCCAACATGATGATCGCCCAAGGATGCGCGAGGGAGGAGCGGGAGGAAGGCGCAAGAGAAGATCATCAAGACGGAGGCAAGAAACTCTGCAGCAGCTGGAGTGTCCGGACGAGTCCACCCGGACTGTCCGGCCTGCCTGGGAGAAGAATTGATGTGACAATCAGTACACCAAATCGGACACTACCCGGACACCACCCAGACACTTTGAAGTTTCCGGCTAGACCGGACTATCCGGCTGACTCCACCCGGAGTGTCCAGCCCGACCAGAATGTCTGACCCATTTCCACTGGACTATCCGCCCGCTGACCGGATCTGGTCTGAGTCAGCATGTATCAGTTTGCTTCGTACGTGTCTTAGTTTTGATTTCTGGCTGCGCCAGCCGCCCTTATAAGCCCTGGGATGCCACAAAGTTAGGGTTGAGACCATGTTAAAACTATTTTGGAATTGTTTCTTATTAGAACCTCTGGAATTACCCTATGATCAAATTATCACTACAATTGTGTGTGATTTGTTGTTTCATTGGGAATTAGTAGATGGCAAACTACCGTTCGTGGTCGATGGCTACGTGCGCAAGAGCGTGGTGTTGTGGATATCCCATAGGGTTCGAGAGTTGTTGCATTGGCATCAGGGTTCGAGCGGGAGAGATCATAGCTACACACTAGTTATCAACCACCCACCATCATCATCGACAAGTGCTTGCTGAGAAGATCGGGCCACCCCATATCACTTGCTCTCCCAACAAGACAACACATACATTCATATTACATCCAATGGTTTAAGAGTTCTCGTAAGAACAATGGTACGTGTGCATTTTACTATTGGTACATATTCTGATTTTGTTGATTGTGGTGTTGTGCACATGCAAGCTTGTTCTTTGTTACTTGGTAGACCTTGGCAATTTGATAGAGAATCTGTTCATAATGGTAAAACTAATCACTATTCTCTTATGCATGATGGGAAGAAAATTGGTCTCAAACCTATGACTCCTGAACAAATTTTGAAAGATGATCTTGCTAGAGCTAGTAGAGCTAAAACTGAGGAGAAGCACAAAAGTGAGAATCAGATTGTTGCTGAAGATTTTGTACCACCATAGACCACTAAATCTGATTCTAAACATGCTACTGAAATTCGTTTGAAGGTTCCATGTATGCTTGCAAATAAAATTGATATTATTGAACTAGATGTGAACAATACTCAATGTTATGCAATTGTCTGCAAAGAGGTTTTGTTTTCATTTGAGGATATGCCTCCTTCTTTGCCACTTGCTGTTGCTAACCTTTTGCAGGAATATGAGGATGTTTTTCCAACTGAGATGCCACCGGGACTACCTCCTATTAGAGGAATTGAGCACCAGATTCATTTAATTAATGGTTCCACGTTGCCCAACCGTGCGCCATATAGAACCAATCCTGAGGAGACAAAGGAGATACAACGCCAAATTCAGGAACTACTTGACAGAGATCACATTCGTGAGTCCCTAAGCCCATGTGCTATTCCTATTATTTTGCTACCTAAGAAAGATGGTTCTTCACGCATGTGTAATGACTGTAGACCTATCAATAATATTACTATTCGTTACCGTCATCCTATTCCATGTTTAGATGATATGCTTGATGAATTGAGTGGCTCTACCATGTTTTCTAAAGTTGATTTGTGTACTGGTTACCACCAGATTCATATGAATTTGGGAGATGAATGGAAAACAATATTTAAAACTAAGCTTGGTTTATATGAGTGGTTAGTAATGCCGTTTGGTTTAACTATTTCACCCAGCACATTCATGAGATTAATGGACGAAGTTTTATGTGATTTCATTGGACGTTTTGTGATAGTCTACTTTGATGATATTCTGATTTATAACAAATCTTTAGAGGATAATTTGGAACATTTGCATGTTGTTTTCAATGCTTTACGCGATGCATTTGTTTGGTAATCTTGAGAAGTGCACCTTTTGCACCGATCAAGTTGTGTTTCTTGGCTATGTTGTTACATTATAGGGTATTGAAGTGGATCTAGTCAAGATTGAAGCAATTGAGAATTGGCCGCAGCCCAAGACGGTCACACAAGTGAGGAGTTTTCTTGGCCTCGCTAGTTTTTATAGGCGTTTTGTCAAAGATTTTGGATTAATTGCTGCACCGTTGAATGAGCTTACAAAGAAGGATGTGCCCTTTGTTTGGGGCGATGCACAACAACAAGCCTTCATGATATTGAAAGATAAGTTAACACATGCTCCATTTCTCCAACTTCCTGATTTTACTAAGACTTTTGAGCTTGAATGTGATGCTAGTGGAATTGGTTTGGGAGCTGTGTTATTACAAGAGGGCAAACATGTTACATATTTTAGTGAGAAATTGAGTGGGCTAGTCTAAACTATTCTACTTATGATAAATAATTATATGCGCTGGTTCGGACATTAGAAACTTGGCAACATTATTTATGGCCTAAAGAATTTGTTACACATTCTGATCATAAATCTTTAAAGCATATTCATAGTCAAGCTAAGCTGAATCATCACCATGCAAAGTGGGCTGAATTTATTGAGTCTTTTACTTATATTATCAAACACAAAATGGGTAAAGACAATGTTATTGATGATGCTTTGTCACACCGTTATACTTTGTTATCTCAACTTAACTTCAAAATATTTGGATTGGAAACTATTAAATAACAATATGTGCATGATGCTAAATTTAAATATGTGTTGCAGAATTGTAGAGATGGTAGAACATGGACCAAATTCGTCTTTAATGATAGATTTGTTTTCCGCGCTAACAAACTATGCATCCCAGATGTCGTCGGATTGATGACAAGTACGCCATGAGGGGGTCCTCGAGGCGTGCGGAAGAGAGGGGTGTGAGACGTACGGTGTTCCGGGACAGTGAGCACACAAGTTTACCCAGGTTCGAATCCACCGGCTTTGGACGGATCCTACTCCTGCTAGCAATCCAATAATACGGCAAAGCCAGAATATGGGTTACAAGGGTTCGCCTGTGTGAGTTGAGATTTTAGACTATTGAGGGTTCCCTAAAGGCTCTCCCTAGGACGGCTTATATAGATATCCGGCCTAGGGTTTACAGGAGAGATCTATCCGGCTACGACTGAGAGTCGGTTACAGAGTACAACTTGAACTATAAGTAACACTATGGGCCTAAGTCGGTAAGTCTACTGGGCCTTCCTGTAGCCGGATTGGACTCCGCCTCTTCTCCCTGACTGGGCGGCCCATGAAGCAAAGCTCTAACCCAAAGTGGGCCACCCTGGTCAGTGAGGACTGTGAGGATACCCGGAAAGTATATCCCCAACAGCAGCCCTCGGAAGTCTCCAAGATCCAAAGTCGGATTCTTCATCATCTAGCTTGATCTTCGGCTTGCAGAATCTTGAAGGGTTCCTGAAACTTCAAAACAAAAGATACGATCCGGGTCTAAAAATAAGTCGGACCTATCAGTACATTATTCGGATTTTCCAACTTGATATTCAAACTAAGCCGGAACTTGGTCTCTGACGCCATCTGACACTGGTCATGGCCAAGTCACGTCATCTGACAGACATCCTGTTAGCACGACCGTTGGTGGGTTCGCCGTTCGCGGAACCGTGGCGCCGTTTCAATGCGTATGCGGAGATCGAGGCGACGTAATCATCGCGTGGGTCCTTCCTAGTTCCTTCCATGAAGCGTGGCGTTTACACAGTGCCGTTTGCACTAATCTTGGCGCGGTTAGGTGGTTATAAGGGGTGAGGATTTTCCTTTCCTCTTCTTCACCTATTCCCTTGTAGTTCCTTCTCCTCCACTTCTCCCTCGCGCATAGAGCTCTTCTGCCCCCTAGATTCCTAGCGCCACCCATCCAAGGTCACCGGCGCACCGGAGAAATGGCTTCATCTTCCTCTTCCGGCTTGGCTGGCTTTGCAGCGGCGGTGGAGAAAGAGAGCAACCATGGGGTTTGGATCTCGTGTCTCCTCGACGACGAGAAGCTCCGCGGCATGGAGAATGAAGGGCTCCTCCGTGCTGGCGACTGGCGGAGTGGTTTCGGCGAAACCATCCCCAACCCGCACGCCAACGCGCGGGTACACTTCGGCACCCACCTCAACAGAGGTTTGTCTTTCCCTCCCTCGGATTTCTTTTCCGAGGTGATAGACCATTATGGTGTTTAGCTCCACCATCTTCCTCCCAACTGCATCTTAGAGATGAGCTCTTACGCAGCATTGTGTGAGGAATACCTCGGTATTAGGCCGAGTCTCACTTTGTTCCGCTTCTACTTTCATGTCCGTAGAAACTCCATCACTGCCGGTAATCCTTATATTACCGGCACTATTAGCCTTTCAGTTGGACGCGAGCGTAGTTATCCTCGCATTTCTGCCAGTGAGTCGGTCAAACAATGGCCGGCCACTTTCTTTTACCATAAGGATATTCCTGCTCCCGGCAAAGCTATTGCTTTGCTGGCTTTCATCGACGGAGCCACCATGGCCCTTCCATCTTGGGACGAGGCTCCTCCGGCTCTCAGTGACGATCTGATCCTTGCTAAGAGGCAGATCGAATACCTGATAAAACACAAGGGCTTGAGAGGATCTGACCTAGTCCAGTGCTGGGTCGCACGCCGGATCCAGCCTCTCCAATACCACGGCGACCGTCTGATGCACTCCATCACGGCGTCGAAGAATGATTCCCTCCGTATTAGTCCTAAGGCTTTAAAGCCACAGGATTACATAAGCCAGATCAAATGGCTGATCAAGGAGCGAACTGAGAGAAAGATTTCGGAATTGTCTCTAGACATGCACACAACGGAAGACCATGTAGTTCCAGTAAGCTTCAATAATAAACCCTTTTATGTGTTTCACCATTTAAGATATTTTGCAATACTGAGATATTTTCTTCTTTTCAGCTTGCCGACCTCACCGAGTCGGAGCTGGCTCCTATCGAGGGATATCCTCTGGAGTTTTCTCAGGAGGCGGAACTGGTCCCACTGCCGGACGTTGTGCCCAGGAAGCGCAAAGCTCCGACAGTGGCCGTTGGCACAAAGGAGGTGCCAGTCATGAAGAGGTAACTTTCAACATAACTTCCGCCTTTGTAACTTACTCGAATTTTCTTCCGAGATGTAATGTTTTCCATTCTATTACACTCTCAAAGCTAAGCAGCTCATTTAGGGCAAGGGGAAGGGAACTTCTTCGAAGCCCCTGCGACAAACGAAGCTGACTATGGCTTCGCCTGCTGCGGCTCCTCCGACTCCTTCCCCTCAACCTTCCGCAACGCCAGTGATTACTCCATCGCTGGTTGTCGCAGAAGATCCGGCTCCTTCGACGGGGCCAGCGATCCATGAATCGCAGACTGACGCCACCATGGGTGGCTCAGGTTTAGATAAGGGTGAACCCTCTTTGGGTAATGATCCCTCGGCAGAGACCTTTGCCGAAAATCTCCTGAACAATCCGGGACTTGCCAAATTTGGCTTGTCTCAGAAATCTGCGGAAGAAATCCAGCTTCTGGCCCGGCAATGCCTGGAGAGCCGAAATCTCTCTGCCGAAGAAGAAGCACAAGAAGCGGAGGACATCCAATACTCCGACCTTCTTGAACAAGTCCGCCTTCGCAACGAGGGACTGAGAGCTGGGTTGCTTCCACCACCTCCGATTATTCCACTCACCCTCGCCGAGAAGGTTACCACCAAGGTGAACATGTTCCTGAGCAAACTCACACATGAACATCATGTAAGTCGGAATTCCAACTCACGTTTTTCTTTATTGTACTTTATATCATATCCTCTAGCCCCCAAGCATGAAGTAGGATATACAATCCGGGTTTATGCTTCCTTAGGATGCCAAAGAATGAACTAGTGTAGCCCCCAAGGCTCGTGCTGATATTAATCACAATATTAGCCCGAGTCTTCAGTAGACTTCTGACTCTGGGTATTCTGACTTATAGAAAGTTAATTCATATAACCAGGACTTGTTGAAGAATGTTTGCAACAACCGGAGAGAGATTAGAGCTCTCTGACTTAAGAATGCTGAGCTGAAGGTTTCCAAGGATGAGGCTGAAGGTAAAAATTCCGAGACTCAAACCTTGTCTTGTGTTTTCATAGTCGAATATTTTTTGTTGAACTGTTGTTCTTTTTGACTTACAACACTGATAAAGCAGTCTTGTGCTATGATAGAAGAGGCCGAGAACCTCAAAACCCTGGTGGTGGAGAATAAAGAACTTCGCCAAGAGCTGGATAAGCTCAAGGCAGATCATGAGAAGAGCATCGCTCAAATTCTCGAATCCTCCTACATGGATACTGATGAACGTGATCGTAAGATTGTTGTTCAAGATCAGAGAATCTTGGATCTCAACGATGAGCTTTGCAGAGAGAAGGATCTTTCCGAGGCGCTCCGGGCTGAACTCCGGAGTCTTCGAGAAGAGAAGACCAAAGTTGATGACGTCTTCTTCGGTATGTTTCCATCTTTCTGACTTTTCTACATTCTTCGACTCTTTCGATGTCGGATATACTTAACCATTTTGTGTTATATATGTAGGTCCTCTTAACTTAACGGACTCCGCTTCCATCGAGCCTCGCACCCACTGACTTACCCAAGTTGGTGATTTGCTTCATGACTTCCGCCAATCCATCGAGGACATTGGCGAAGTTCTCAGGGTTCCGGACATGCACAGCATGTCAGACTTTCAGGTGCAAGACAAGGCGAAGGAGATGCCGCAGCTCGTCCGGGACTAGAACATGTCCTACACGTGATCAGCAGCGCACAACTCCCTCACCATGGTCATGAGCCACCATGGAAGCATGGAGATTTGGCAAGTGACCAGGGGGTACTGCAAGGTGGATGAAGACGGACATGAGGAAGATAGCAATGCCATCATGGACTCCTGCGCCAGATATGGGTGTCACGTAGCTGACTTAACTAGCTACGACGCTCCCTTCTTCACCCGCGTGGACACACCACCTCCGCCTCCGGAAGCAGCAGCTGAAGTTTCCGACGATGAACAGACCGTATCGGATCTGAACATCTCGGAACATTATCAAACCGAGGCCGATGCATCCAGCGAGCCGGCAACGCCTACCTCTTCTCCTGCATCATAGATCATCAGAAAACAAATGTGTTATTCTGAAAAAACATTATGGATATGTAAATATGTATCATAATACTTTTGGCTAGTGCTAAGTTTTAATCTATTCAGCACTTTTGGCTTAAAATTTTGTGTTCCTGAAATGTTTACATAAGCACTTGTACTTTTTTGCCTATACTTATCATTTATCTGGCTTTCCACCTCGTCCCTTTCGTGAGCCGGATAAACCTTCTGCACGGAAACTTTGCCGAGCAACGGAGCTCAATTGCTAAACCAGTTTAAACTCGGAAACAAAGCCGGCTTCTAGTACAAACAATTCACTACTCGGAAAATGCCCGCATCCGGCAATCGGAAAAATAACCAAAGTATAGACTAGAAACTTTAGAGTTACACCCGAAGGTAGCATTTTTAGAATCGGAAATCTAAACCAGAACAAACATGAGCATAGATTACTTTCAAGTATTCTGGGATTTTCGACTATGGCATGATTATTAGGAAATAAGATGGTAAAAACTTCTCAGAAAAAATTTGAGGCAACCAAAACTTTTATTTCTCACAGAACCTGTACATATGTATGATTACAAAGAAGGATAAACTAAGAATAAAAGGGACGTAGCTGAGCAATATTCCATGGTCTGTCTAACTCATCCGGATTTGTACTGCCTCCAGCTCTCTTTCTCTTCTTAGTAGCAGGTCTTTCTTTGACTGGCCTCATATCAGTTAAGTAGTTCGAACCATTGTGTAATACTCGACTAACTAAAAAGGGCCCTTCTCATATTGGGGAAAGTTTGTGCTTTCTTTGTTGCACAAGCCGGAGAACCAAATCGCCTTTATTGAAAGATCTGTTTCTGACTCTCTCCTATGATACTTGCGTAACTTCTGCTGATAGGCTGTTGATATCATTTCAGCAACGACGCGAACTTCTTCGACTAAGTCGAGATCATTTTGTCGAGAAATCTCGGCATCCTCTTCGATATACGCGGCCACTCTAGGAGAAGTGTGAATCAAATCACTAGGAAGAACTGCTTCTGCGCCATAGACCAAGAAGAAAGGTGTGTATCCGGTTGACCTGTTCATAGTTGTTCGTAAACTCCATATTACAGAGGGTAATTCCTCTGCCCAAGCCCCCGCAGCACGTCATAGTGGTGCTTCGAGTCTCGGTTTTAGGCCTTGTAGGATTAAACCATTTGCTCTTTCGACTTGTCCGTTAGCCTGTGGATGTGCGACTGACGGAATGTCAAGCCGGATATTTTGTTTGTTGCAGAATTCGGTCAATTCTCCCATAGAGAAATTATTCCCGTTGTCCGTGATAATACTATGCGGATAACCATACCGGATTATAACATCCCGACAAATCTTTTGGCTGTTGCTCCATCACAACTAGTGACGGGTTTAGCCTCAATCCATTTGGTGAATTTATCCACCATCACTAAGAGGTGAGTAAATCCACTTGGAGCCCGTCTAAACGGTCCTACCATGTCAAGCCCCCAGACCGCAAAAGGCCATGTTATAGGTATTGTTCGCAGCTGATCAGCTGGAACGTGAGCTTGTTTGGCGTACTTTTGGCAGCCTTTGCACGTCTTGACTAGCCTTTCGGCATCTGCCTGAGATGTAAGCCAGAAAAAACCATGTCTGAAAGCTTTTGCCACTAAAGATTTGGCTGCAGCGTGGTGACCACACTCACCTTCGTGGATTTCTCTTAAGATTTCCACTCCTTCTTCCGGAGATACACAGCGCTGAAAAACCCTAGACACACTCCGCTTATAGAGCTCACCTTTAACTATAGTATAGGCTTTCGCTCGTCGGATAATCTGCCGGCTCAGAACCTCGTCTTCGGGTAATTTGCCATCTACCAGATAATCAATGTAGGGTTGGTTCCAGCTAGGAATTACAGCCAGAACTGCTATTTGAGGTGAGTCAGATTTGGTTGGATATTCCTCATCCACTCCCTTTATTGAGGGAACATTTAGGTGTTCAAAAAAGCGCCATCCGGGACCTCTTTCCGTGCCGAGCCTATCCGAGATAGTGCATCTGCTTCCTCGTTTTCTGCTCGAGGGATGTGTTGAACGTCAAACCCTTCGAACGATTTAGATAAATCATCCACGATAGCTATATATGCTGCCATGTGTTTATTTGCATTACAAATATCCGACACTTGCTGAGCAACAAGATCCGAATCTCTGTAACACATCAAACGTCGGATGCCGATATCCTTAGCAATCCAGATTCCGTGTAGTAGTGCTTCATACTCGGCAATATTGTTTGTCGCTCTGAAGTGGATCTGCAACACGTATAGAAGTTTATCTCCTTGGGGTGATTGGAGCACCACGTCAGCCCCCGAGCCCCCGCGAGCCTTAGATCCATCAAAATACAGGGTCCAATATTCCGATTCAGGGAGGGTCATATTCTCCTTCGTCTCTGTCCAATCAGCAACAAAGTCGGCAAGGATTTGGGATTTAATTGTTGTCCGAGGTTTGTACTCAATATCGAAAGTCGAGAGCTCTATGCCCCATTTGGCGACGCGTCCTATGGCGTCACTGTTGTTGATTATATCTCTCATGGGAGCTGTGCTCACCACAGTAATTGGATGCTCCTGAAAATAGTGACGCAGCTTACGAGATGCTAAGAAAACACTGTAAGCCAGCTTTTGATAGTGCGGGTACCACTGTTTTGATTCTGTTAGGACCTCGCTGACAAAATAAGTCGGACGCTGCACCAAGTGTTCCTGATTTTCCTCCGGTCTCTCCACTGCCATGACGATACTAACGACTTTGTTTGTCGCAGCAAGATAAAGCAACATCGGTTCCTGTGATTCCGGTGCAGCAAGGATAGGAGCAGATGACAGTACTTTCTTCAGGTCTTGTAATGCAGCTTCGGCTTCGTCGGTCCACACAAAATCCTTGGTCTTTTTCAGGAGTTTGTATAATGGTGCGGCTCTTTCACCGAGACGGCTTACGAACCGACTGACTACAGCGATGCAACTAGGTAGTCTTTGTACGTCCTTCAGGCGAGTTGGCCTGGAAATATTGAGTATAGTCTTGATTTTGTCTCGGTTCATCTCTATGCCTCTTTGAGACACGATGAAACCTAACAATTTTTCGGCTGGGATTCCAAAGAAGCATTTCTTCGGATTAAGCATGATGTTGTATTTTCGTAGATTGGCGAACGTTTCCTCCAAGTCGGAAATCAGTGTTTCCTTCTTTTTGGACATCACCGCAATATCATCCACATATGCATGTACATTGCGTCTGAGTTGGTCGTGAAGGCAGCACTGCATCGTGCGCTGGTACGTAGCTCATGCGTTCTTCAGCCCAAAGGGCATCGTAACAAAATAGAAGGTTCCGAAGGGGGTTAGAAGTTTTGACTTTGTCAGATTCCTTCATCCAAATTTGGTGATAACCGGAATATGCGTCGAGAAAACAAAGGAGTTTCGAGCCTGCCGTAGAATCAATAACTGATCAATCCTAGGCAGAGCGAACGGATCTTTTGGACAAGCCTTGTTCAAGGCAGTATAATCAACACACATCCTTAAATCAGTGGTGTCCTTTTTAGGGACCATTACAGGATTGGCCGACCACTCAGTGTGGATGACCTCTTCTATGAATCCGGCTAACTCGAGCCGTGCTAGTTCCTTAGCTATTGCCTTACGCTTTTCATCGCCGAAACATCGTAAGGACTGTTTGACGGGTTTAGCGTTTGGGTTTACATTTAAAGAGTGCTCGGCAAGTTCCCTAGGTACTCCAGTCATGTCAGATGGCTGCCATGCGAAGATATCTTGATTTTCTTTGAGGAACTTGACGAGCGCGCTTTCCTATGCGCTATCTAGGCCTACGCCTATCTGGGTCACCTTGGAGGGGTCATCATCCTTCAATAGCGTCGTCTTCGTCTCTTCCGATGCCTTGAACTCCAGATTCGGCTTTGTCACCTCCTTCTTTGTTGCGGACATCTCGGACGGATCCATGCTCTTCTTGATTACCTGGTACTCCTGGGCGTGTAGCACGGCTTCAGCAAAGGCGGCATTTCCATCTTCGCACTCTCGCGCTTTCTTCGGGTCTCCCCTGATGGTGATCACGCTATTGGGACCTGGAATTTTCATCATATTGTAAATGTAACACGGACAAGCCATAAAAGCCTAGTAAGCCGGATGTCCGAATATAGCGTGGTACGCGCTCTTGAACGGGACCACTTCGAAGGAAAGTGCCTCCGTCCGATAGTTCTTTGGAGTTCCAAAGGTAACATCCAAAGTGATTTCTCCTAGGGAATTTGCTTGTCTTCCTGGGATAACCACGTGAAAGATCACAGAGCTGTGGTTCAGCTGGGTCTCCGAGATCTTCATCCGGCGTAGCGTTTCGACATATAGAATATTACTACTGCTGCCACCATCCATGAGAGTCTTGGAGAAACCATAACCATCAATAAGTGGATTGACGATTAAGGCGTATTTTCCTCGCCTATGCAACTTAGGCGGATGATCAGCGCGGTCAAATGTGTCCGACCAGTCCAAGAATTGGGGGACAGCCGTAACTGTTGCATTGAGCTCATGTAGCACTGCCTTTTTGACCTTTGCTGGTTGAGATCCGAGGAAGGTGACATCAGTGTCTTTCTTGGTCGGAAATTTTTCTTCCCTTCCGGCTTGGGATTTGAAGCATCAGCTTCCTCCATGTCGGAATCTTCCTTGGTCTCTTTATCTTCTTCAGGATTTTTCTTTCCCTTCTTCCGCTTAGCTTTGTAGCTAGCGGTATCATCTCTTTTAATGTCGTCATTGAAACGACACTTGGCGTTTGTGTGGGACGAGCCCCCATTGGCGTCTAAGTGATGCACACACGGGTTATTGGCAATGTCAGCCCAAGAGTAGGTTTTTCTGGGTTGTTGGTCTCCTCTACCTTGAACTCTTTAAGTCCCACGACCGCGTCCGCGGCCACCGCCACGTCCTCCTCATCCTCTAGACCCGAAAGTAGCAGTGACCACTGCCGTTTCCGTGTTGGGTTTCTCTTCTGAGGTATTTTTGCGCTTCTGAGCTTGTTGCTTTGGTTGTTTTGCCGACTGTGGCATAGCCAGGGCGTTGAGTAACCCCTCTGCATCGTCGTCAGCGTCTCCATATTTGCTTGCTGTTTCTATCATCTCTCCCAAATCAGTGACCTTGTCACACTTCAAGCGATGACGCAGTAAACCAATTGGGAGACCTGCAATGAAAGCTTCCATCGCAGTTTGGTCATTTACTCCTTCACAGGAGTTCTTGGTGTCGATCCATTGTCCGAGATAATCCCGGCAAGTTTCTCCGGCTTTCTGGGTGCAACGCTGTAGGTCTCCAACCATACAGGGCCTCCGGTATGTGCCTTCGAAATTCCGAAAGAACGCACTTTGCATGTCATACTAGTTGTGGATGGTGTTCTCCGAAAGTTCATTAAGCCATGATCGTGCCGTCTTGCGCAACATGAGTGGGAGATATCGGGTTGCGACCAGGCTATTTTCGCCTTTGGCGATGCAGCAAGCTTGGAAAAATCCTGTAGCCAAGTATCTGGCCGAGCTATGCCGTCGTAAGCTTGGATATGTCTTGAGATAGCAAATCCTTTTGGGAATTTTGTGGCTCTTATGCATGGTCCGAAGCACTTTGGGCCCACGTATATATCATCATTTCTGTAGCGCCGCGCCTCTATATTGGAGTTGATCCTGTGCCTTGCGTCGTTCAGAGATAGAGATCGTCCCGAGTGTCGGCTGTGGCTACGGTGCCTTGGAGCCGGACTTCGGCTTCTGCCACCACCTCCTCCACCACGACGCCCTCCTTGGCCTCCTTGGGAGCCGTTGTGATGGCTACTTGGCGGAGAGGGTGGAGCAGCTAGGTTATTTCCGGCTGATCGCCGGCCTCCATCCGGAACGTCATTATTCCGGTTCCGGGGAGGGTCTTCATTGTGACGAGCCCCCTGCCGGCTTGTCTCAGCACGGTGTCCGTCGTTCCTTCGTCCGTCATCCGGACGCTTGCATGTCTAGGAGGTGGCATTCTTTGTCTGTCCTCCTCCCGACATTTCTCTTTATCATCGTCCTTGTAGTCTTTCGACTCTCGCCGGGGCGGGTTCCTCGGATTCAGTGCAGCAATTGCCTCTTGCTCCGCAACTGGGTTAACGTTATGCCAGTCACGGGCAGCTTTGTGGTGCTGTCCCGAAGATCCGGTTCTTGAGTAATTGTCGTCCCGGCGATCAGAGCGGTGGTGCTACTCCGGAACACGCTGGGGTCTTACGTCAGCCCATGTTGGATCTGTGCGACACTGGTCGGAATCGGAGACCAGCTTTTGACTTCCGGACATGGCGACCTTTTGCTGCTCTAGTCCCTTGTTGAGTAATTTGATGCCCAACCGGATCTGCACCGGGCCTAGATTAGCCGATAGGATTTCTCGAGCCGCAATAGTGTTCTATACTGGTGTTGGATACACCCAATCCCCTTTGCAATCTTTCCGAGGCATCCCCATTTCTCCTCTGAAGGACTTTGTGAATCTGCGGGAATTGGTTGTCATTAGTATGACGTTTCCTGGTCTTCTGGTGTTGCCTGGAGTTGTACTTCTCCACAGATGCCATGCGTTTCTTTTCTTCCTCAATGTTTTTGGCTTCATCGAGGAGTACTTGACGACGCGCTTCTAGGGCATGTGCCCTCTCGTCCAGCTCTTTAGCAGTAAGTTCTGCAGCTGTAGGAATAGGTGTGGTTAATGCAGCATCGATGAGTTTACACGCACCTTCAGTGATCACGTGTCCATCCACCGATTCTTCTTTTTTGGGCTCGTCTGGGATAAGCGCTCCATCCGAGTCTTCCTCGTATTCCTCGGCAATCACCTCCTCTACCGGAGGGTCTTTCACCGGACTCTTGTTCTTCTTGTTCTTCTTCTTTGCCTTCTTGGTAGCGCCGGTAGCAAAGACAGCTTTGGGTCCGTTTCTCGGAGTCAAGCTCTGATCGGTAATTTCGGACATCTGGACCTTGGGATTATCTCCGATTTCCATGTCATCATGCGCTTTGGGAGAGTGTTCCCCAGATCCTTCATCCATGGCTTCTCCTTCCTCTACAGCTTTGGAGTTATACTCCTCTTCATATTCCGTGGAGAACTTTCGGAAATCTGCTGACATCATCGATTCATCCGAGGATGCGGGTACGTCGGCGTTTGTTCCAATCGCCTCCAGCACAGAGTTAGTGTTGTCTCCAGCATCGGCAGTGCCAGATCTGGATCCCACATATCCGACAAATTGTGATGTGACCCTCCTAAGATAGCTGCGGTCTTCATAGTAGGCTTCGTCGAAACGTTTGATGGTCTCGAGAATTGCATCTACGCCTGAGTTTTGCATTATCATGCGTCTTAGTGTGTACCTCAGGAAAGGCCTGTCTGTCCCGGCATCATCAGAGCCGGAACCGTCGTTGTTATTGTGCTCCTCCTGGATTTCGACCTCTGCGGGTGGGTCGATCTGGGATTCGGTCTCTCCAGGGAGATCCACTCCAGATTCGACTTGGACCGCTAGGTCTGCTTCAGGCTCGGATTTCTCCACAATCTCCACGACTGGTGTGGGCTGGGTGGGATTAGGGTTTTCTGAGATCCGGAACTCTACCGCCTCCGCGGACAAAGGGGACCCAGAAATTTCTTCTGCCTCTATCATCACTGCTGGGGCGGGTGGGACAGGTTTAGCAAAACCGATGTAAACATCGATCTCGTCAAAAGACATGATGGTGTAGGTAGTCACAGCCTCCCTAGCCGGAATCCAGGTCTCGTCGAGAACGATGAGAGGGATGTCGCTGGCATAGAGGATGTGGCCAACGGTGATAGTCTCGCCGATTCCGATTTTTGCAGATTCCGCTCAGAATGCAGATCCGAAGTTCACTTGCCCCACGGTGGGCGCCAACTGTCGTCGAATTGATGACAAGTACGCCATGAGGGGGTCCTCGAGGCGTGCGGAAGAGAGGGGTGTGAGATGTACGGTGTTTCGGGACGATGAGCACACAAGTTTACCCAGGTTCGGATCCGCCGGCTTTGGACGGATCCTACTCCTGCTAGCAATCCAGTAATACGGCAGAGCCAGAATATGGCTTACAAGGGTTCGCCTGTGTGAGTTGAGATTGTAGACTATTGAGGGTGCCCTAAAGGCTCTCCCTAGGACGGCTTATATAGATATCCGGCCTAGGGTTTATAGGAGAGATCTATCTGGCTACAACTGAGAGTCGGTTAAAGAATACATCTTGAACTACAAGTAACACTATGGGCCTAAGTCGGTAAGTCTTCTGGGCCTTCCCGTAGCCGGATTGGACTCCGCCTCTTCTTCCTGACTGGGCCGCCCGTGAAGCAAAGCGCTTACCCGAAGTGGGCCACCCTGGTCAGTGAGGACTGTGAGGATACCCGGAAAGTATATCCCCAACACCAAATAGTTCCGTTTGTCCTTTGGTGTTACATGAGGCGCATGGAGGAGGACTGATGTGTCACTTTGGTGTAAAGAAGACAGAGGATGTTCTTGCTACACACTTCTTTTGGCCACACATGCGTCTCAGATGTTGAGAGATTCATGGCATGCTGCCTACTTCTCAAAAAGGTAAGTCTTGCCTTAATCCACACGGTTTATATATGCCTCTTCCTGTTCCTAGTGTCCCTTGGGAGGATATTTCTATGTACTTTGTTTTGGGATTGCCTTGTACAAAGAAGGGGAGGGATAGCATTTTTGTTGTTGTGGATCGGTTGATGGCACACTTTATTCCTTGTCACAAGACCGATGATGTTGCACATATTGCTGATTTGTTCTTCCGTGAAATTATTTGTTTACATGGTGTGCCAAATACTATTGTTTCTGATCATGATACTAAATTTCTTAGACACTTTTGGAGATGTTTATGGGCTAAGTTGGGGACGAAATTGTTGTTTAGTACTACGAGCCATCCCCAAACTGATGGACAAACTGAAGTAGTCAACAGAACTTTATCTACTATGTTGCGGGCTGTTTTAAAGAAGAACTTAAAATTGTGGGAAGAGTGTTTATCTCATATTGAATTTTCTTATAATCGTTCGTTGCATTCTACCACAAAGATGTGCCCATTTGAGATTGTGTATGGTTTTGTTCCTCGTGCACCTATTGATTTATTGCCATTACCTTCTTCGGTGCAAAATAATTTGGATGCTACACAACATGTTGAAATGATATTAAAATTAGATGAGACTACTAAAGACAACATAGAACACATGAATGCTAAGTATAAAATTGCTGGGGATAGAGGGAGAAAGCATGTTGTGTTTGATGTTGGTGATCTTGTTTGGTTGCATTTGTGCAAAGATTGTTTTCCTAATTTGCGCAAGTCTAAGTTAATGCCACGTGCTGTTGGTCCTTTTAAGGTGTTAGAGAAAATAAAAGATAATGCATATAAACTTGAACTACCTATAGATTTTGGTACAGTTAGTCCTTCATTTAACATTGCAGATTTCAAGCCTTACTTTGGTGAGGAAGATGAGATTGCGTCGAGGATGACTTCAATTCAAGAAGAGGAGCATGATATGGATATCCCATCTATTGATACAACCGCTGTACCTACAACAACAAAAATACAAGGACCTATCACTTGAGCTCATGCCAAGCAACTTAACTATCAGGTACTTTCGTTTCTTGGAACTATTCATCATATATATGAGAATATGATGCTGCCTAAATTAGATGTGTTTGTTACTCTTAGGAATGATGGACCTAGCATGGACGAGAGGGACAAGCATTGGAGCATGATCATGCATGCAGATGGCATCGAGCATGTGAGGATTGAAGAGGACGCCACAAGTGGAGATTTCAGAACATTGAAGCCACCATAATGATGATTGAAGACTTGGACGAAATAGTCAAGAATATTACTTTATAGATTCTTCCATAGCTTAATATGGTGTTGCGTCACCTTTATTTTGGGCTAGGCCCATGTTATTTTCGTAGGAACTTTAATAGCCACTTTTTAGAGTCATATTTGAGGGGAAACACCCTTCTAGGGTTGGATTCGGCCACCGTACCTATGGCTGGCCAAAACCCCACCTTTTCCTCCTTAAATACCCCCTATAGCCGTCACTTTAGACTCGGATTTTGTTTAGACTATAAGTTAGCCATCATTGCAACTTCTCCAAGGCTTGAGTATCGTAGAGACCTCTTGTACTTCTCACCTATTCAGATACCACATTTTCAATAAAGCTTTCATTTATATCCACAATATCTTCATTGCAATATTAGTTCTTACTTATTCTCGATTTCAGGTAAGAATTAAGACTCTCGCTGGACAGGCTGATCGTGCTTCTGCAAGATCGGTAACCTCCAGGTGATCGGTCTAGCGATTGCATTGGCGCTCTTGCTCGCACGTGTAGTCGGATCGTCAAGCCCGAACTTCACCCAAATCGACTATCACCATCTCATCGAAAGATCGAACACCTTTGCCCTATCATCACCATTCCGGCATGCGATGTGCACCGCAGATTAGAATAGTAGTCCTCGAGAACCTGTACGAGTGAGGGGTGATCAGGATTTTAGGGAGCGTTCAGCGTAACTGCTGGCAACCACGACGTCATCCGGCGACGAGTTCACCGACGACGACTTCTTCCCGAACATCGACAACATATTCAACAACATGGCCGACAACACGAATGTTTGTGCTGCGTAGGCTGCACCGTATGTGCCCCTAAACTTCCTCTTCCAGATTCTATTAGAATGTCTTGTTCTAGCGTTTATCATGTTCTGATATTGTTGGTTCATTTATTCTGTTAGTTTGCATTATTAGTTTAATTAATATTAATTTAATCATGCTTTACCAGTTTATTCAGATTAAACCATATGGCTTGTTGCTCATGTTCAACATTTTGCTTATAAATGAAGGGGCAAAGCTTTCACTTCGTGCTTTAAAAAGGAAAAACAAAAAATTGTAATTTGTTTTGAAGAAGCCACGAAGGCAGGTGTAACAAATTTCTTAGCCCATGTTTTCATTTTTGGACTTCACACACCTCTCGACCTTATCCTCTCCTTCCCAGCCCCGCTACAGTTTCCTTCTATCTCCCTGCGTCGCGCCGCCCCGAGGCCTTGCTCGCCGGCGCTGCCGGCTGAGCGGGGCTGAGGAGGGCGGCCTTGTAGATTAGGTGTAGATTAGTGGTTTGGGGCTTCGTCCCCGGGTTTGGTGGCTGCGTTGCACCGGACTTCCGCCCGTCTTTTGGCCGAGATGGGGCGGAGGTTGTGGTGGCTCGATCTCCGTCGTGTGGTTCTTCGGTGGCTGGAGACGGAGGTGGAGGGGAGCTCTGTCCCCCTTGAATAAGGCCTGGGCCTCGTCCAGTTGCTGTGCTCGCTCCCTCTCTTCCTTCCTCGCCGACCGGCCATGGTGGTGGGGGGCGGAGGGGTGAGGTGTGGAGTTGGGCGCCGTCTGGACGAGGGCCGGGATGGCTTCCCTGTTGGTGCTTTGCGCGGCGCCATGGGTTGCCTCTGAAGCCTCGGTACGGTGCCTTCTTGGTGGAGGACGGCGATGTGGCTCTCGGAGGCGAGCCTCTCTAATAAGCGCTTCCACCGTCTTCTATGTCGCCTGTTTGCCGACTCTGCTCTCTTGACCGGCCGAGGTGGCGAGGAAGAGGGTGAAGTCTACAATGGTGCGGCTAGATTTCGGAGGTGGCCGACGCCGATTTACTCCTGGTGTACTGGAGCAGCGCCTGGAGGTTACATCGTGTTGCAGCTCGGTTGATCTGCTCGATCTTCTCGGAGGGTGCTTCTGGTTCAGCTTCTTATCCTAGCTTGCGGCCGACCGTGGTGGCGAGGGCGAGCTAGGATGAGATGCTGAGTCCGGGGTTTCGCTCGGTTCTACGCCGATGTCGACTGATGAGGGTGTGAGCTGTGTTGTAGATGTCCCTGGCCTGCCGAGGTGGCGAGGAGGGCGGCTGCCATGGTTCTGCTTTCTGCATCGATCTTCATTGGACTCTGCCTAAGTGGTGCTATGATGATCTCGTCTTGGAGCTTCTCTCCGGTGATTATGGGCGGCTTGATGTCTGTCACCCCACCGGACCCAATGGCAGTAGGGCTGCCGCTCCGCCGCTGCTCTCCTCTGTGCGTTTCGCTCCTCTGCTCTTCGCCCCAAGTGGTGCGTCCCCGGTGGCGCTGTTGCAGGCCGGCGTCGGAGGTGGTCGTCGATCTGGAAGACAAAGACTCGAGACCTGATCGCTTTTTCAAGCTTTCTTTAAGGTCCTCTGTGCGATTGTTCTGGGCCTTTATGTATTTTTTACTTTTTAGGCCTTCTTGTATCTGCCAAAGACTTCAATGCAGCAATATATCGGGTGCTCTGCACCCGTCATCCGTTCAAAAAAAACTTAGCTACATCATTTTTTGGGGGTAAAATTAGGTGTAACAAATAGGAATTCCATAATGCGAGGTTGAGGAAGCAATGGCAGCGAGGCAAAGACGGAGCCAAGGACGAAGGAGGAGGGGTGGTCCCTATGGTCTTGCGAGGTTCGTGTGCCGGAGAAGTGTGAAGGAACAAACCTACTCCTACAACATGGTGCGACCGGGGAAATAGCGGAACGTGTCTCTAACCCGGCAGGCCAACGCCTTGCTCACCGTTAGTCCGTCCCAACGCAGAACTCCAGCGCGCCCGTGGCGTGTCCTCACGGCGCGGCGCAACGCCCGGAGAGCGAAGCCCACCACCGGCGCGGCAGACGTCGTCCTCTGTTGGCATCTCGATCGCCACCGCTCCCTGACCGCCGAAACCGCGCCTCGCCGGTGGAGGCGGATGGAGCTTTTCCAGCGCGCCAAGACGGTGCGGCTGCGGAGCCACCACCACAAGTACATGTTCGCGGACGACGACGAGTCCCACGTCCAGCAGGACCGCAACGCCGCCTCCCCGAACGCGCGGTGGACCGTGGAGCCCGTACCGCACGCCCCCGGCGTCATCCGCCTCCGCAGCCGCTACGGCCGCTACCTCACCGCCTCCAACGAGCCCTTCCTCCTCGGCGTCACCGGACGCAAGGTGGTCCAGACGCTGCCGCACCGCCTCGACTCCTCCGTCGAGTGGGTCCCCGTCCGCGACGGCAAGCACGCCCGCCTCCAGACCCGCTACGGCAACTACCTTAGCGCCAATGGCGGCCTCCCGCCGCTGCGCAACTCCATCACCCACGACGTCATCCACCACCGCCACGCCGGATGGATCCTCTGGTGCGTCGAGATCGTCCAGGTCCTCCCGAACCAGCCGGCTGAATCCTCCGGCTCCAACTCCGCCCCCTCCTCTCCGCCACGTTACAAACCGCCCTCGCGCTCGCCCTCGCCATCCCCTTCTCCCTTGCCGACCGCGGCGCTCCGACCGTCCCCGCCGCCGCACCATCGGACGGCGACCCCGTTCATAGCGCAACCTCCGCCACCGCCACCGGGATCCCTGGCACCACTCACCGGCTTTTTCAGGCTCGAGGTCCGTACGCCACCTGTTGGATGATCCCAAATGGTGGATCACTAATTAACTTATTTTTGTTTGGTCGTCGTTTGGTCCATCGTGCATGTTTGCCGATCGACGCAGTCGGCGGACTCTTTCTCGATGCCGGTGCACAAGGTGGATGGCCGCCTGATCCACTACCACATTGGGGATGATAATGGCGACGTGGGAGAGGGCGAGGAGGGGCACTCCTTCACGTTCAACGGGACATGCCTCGAGGAGCTACTGGAGAGATTGCGGGAGGAGACGGGGCTCAACGACGTGATCATCTGCTCGCGGAGCCCGATCAACAGGAAGCTCATGCCGCTCCGCCTGCAGCTGCCGCCCAACAACAACGCCATGCATATCGTCCTCGTGCAGGAGTCGTCTAAAGGTACCTACCTGCAATTTTTATCCATCGCCAACAACAACGCTCATGAGCTGTTTGTTTTCAGGGATCATAGGACTCGCAGATGTACCCTGGTTTTTTTTCCTTCCTGTTGTTAGTAATGTTGCATTGAGAGGCTTCTTGTGATATCTACACACGCATTATATAAGCAAAAAAGAATTGAAAGGGCCTAACCGGGTTTGAACCGGTGACCTATTGATCTGCAGTCAATTGCTCTACAACTGAGCTACGGACCCGTGATAACATTACCTTCAAAACACAATTATATTAGGAACAAATATTCAGTTCCCTCGTTTTGCACATTCCACCGGCGAGATTTCAAAGAGTCTTTTGTTCTCTATTATATGCATGCCAACCTCATGCTTAAAATAAGTCTGGTGATTTATTTTCTTACACGAAGAAGCATGGGTGCTAGCATTTGCAATCTTTTGAAAGTAATCTCTTGCACAAAAAGGATCGAAAAGTTCATTCGCAAAATAAAAATATCGAAAAGTTGGTGCCCGCACTTCATTTGACCATTATATTTTATTTTCTTTGTCGTGACACTGTGCCATGCCATGACGTTATCTTTTTTTTTTTTGAGGAACCATGATGTTATCTTTGAAATTATACACTTCGTGATCTTTACTACAAAACGCTCGGACAAAATGGAGCATTAATTTTATACCTTTTAAGGAGAAATAGCACTCTTCTTGTTATTGATTACACTATGATCTTTATCTCGACTGTCAGTCTCTAATACAATTTTCTTTTCGTTCTGAATTTATTTCAGTGGCAAAATCTTTTCCATGACCTTTATGGCCGGTAAAATTTGAAGATGGTGCGCGGAAGCAGTTCGAGTAAAGTGCAGGATTGCGCATCTGTTGTGTATATTGTAGCTTTGTTTCTGCTAGCTAACATAATCCAATGTTATTTTTCACATCCAGGTTGCTAATTACCGTAAAGCATTTGCTTTGCATGTGCATGTTGACCATTTCGTTCGCAAGGGCCAGATAGATCTATACAGTTGAATACCCGTTCGAAAGGAGGTTTCAATTTGTTGGTGTGAAGATGAATGCATTGTTAAAAAGTCCATCGACTACAATTCTGATACTCGTGGAAGGAAGTTCTTCATGTGTCCCAACTACTCTCACTCTCCCGTGCGTACCCACAACCCATATGAGACTCCACCAGTATGCACAACACAAGTTAGTTTAAGAACCTCTATTCCATATCATAGTACTAACATGCACTATTTCCTTATAGTCTCCCCCTCCAGTATGTAGGTAATACACTTGGATAGATCTCCGGCAAGATCACGCTATGAAGACTATCCAGGAGATCGATGCTGCAATAGTTAGAAGCCGGTATCATGAAGCTGTGAGTAACGAGGAGATGGCAAAGAAGCGCAAGGAACGTGAGGACGAGCGTCACAAGAAAGAGGAGGAAGATAAGCACATCGCTAAGGAGGTTCGTGATGCGGAGGGGGAAAGGAAGCGTCAAACGGCGTGGCGCTCCATGGAGGAAGACGAAGAGCGCAAGAAGAAGGGCAAATGGCCTCTTGTTCTAGACTTGTAGACGGCGAGGCTCGGGATGAACCATTTCTTCGTGCGATGTGTGAACCTTAGTTGATTTTGAGAACTATCTGTATGCGATGTGTGAACTATGTGACCAAAACTTATTTTGGGTGTACGTGATGAGTGAACTATGTGTAAACTTAGTTTAATGATTGGTCTGTGCTGATTGAACTTTGGTGTATGCGATGTGTGACCAAAAATATTTGGCCCTGCATGGATGAAAAAAGGAAAAAAGATTGAACTTTGATGAAAAAAGATGAAAAAAAGAAAAAAGATTGAACTACGGCGCCATGCTGTGTGGCGCGTCATACCTGGGCACGTGCAGCGCCATACTGGGCGGCGCTGCAGGTGTGGCTGCGGTGCCGACCTGGCCCTCGGCGCGGCAGCGAAACCGCCTGCATGAAGGGGCAACATGATACATAAGATGTGGCGCTAGGCTAGGAGGCGTTGTGATACATTGCAAATGTATCTATAATTTTTGATGTTCCATGATTGGTTTTATCTACTTTCTTATGTTTTGTCCACACTTTGGAATACTTTTCATATGATTTCTTAGACTAACCTATTAACAAGAGCCACAGTGCCAGCTGCCTGTTTTCTGTTGTTTTTGGTTCCAGGAAGGTCAGAAAATGAATATTCTCGGAATTGGACGGGACAAAAGCCAAAGTCATTATTTTACCGAGGGACACACAGAGCTAGAATACGAGATGGAGAAGGGCTAGAGGGCGGCCACACCACCTAGCCGCGCGGCCAGGGAGTGGTGTCGCCAGCCCAGGCACCCCCTCGGCCTCTCCTTCCGCCTATAAGTTGCCTCCGATACAGAAACCCTAAGTACCCGATCAAAATTCCACGAAAGAGTCATCTCCATCCCTAGATCGGGAGGGATCTGAATCTCTTCCCGGCACCCTGCCAGAGAGAGGAATTCACCCTGGAGGCCTTCTTCATCATCATGCAAGCCTCCGGTGTGATGCGTGAGTAGTTCATCTCTGGACTACGGGTCCATGTAGTAGCTAGATGGCTAGTTCTCCTCCTTTGTGCTATCATGTTTAGATCTTGTGAGCTCCGTTCATGATCAAGATCATCTATTTGTAATTCTGCATGTTGTGTTTGCGGGGATCCGATGGATATTGAGATGCTATTTCAGATTGATTATTGATTCTATCATGTCTTTATTATTTGTGATCTTGCATGCTTTCCGTTGTTAGTAGCTATCTTGGCCAAGTAGATGCTAGTAACTCCAAGAGGTAGTATTTATGCTCGATAGTGGGTTCATGCCTCTGGTAATCTGGGGAAGTGACAGAAATCTCTAAGGTACTAGATGTGCTGTTGCTACTAGGGAGAAAACAATAATCCTTTGTTCATAGCACAATCGTATTGTTTACATTACACGCAATTCATAATGCAATTATCTGTTGGTTGCAACTTAATACTAGAGGGGGTTCGGATGATAACCTGAAGGTGGATTATTAGTCATAGATGCAGTTGGATGGCGGTCTATGTATAATGTTGTAATGCCCAATCGAATCTCAAAGGAGTCAAGATGAGTAGTATATGCTTGTATGCTTTCTCGATGTTTGTCAATTGCCCCGCTGTAATTTGTTCACCCAACATGTCATCTATCTTAAGGAGAGCCACCTCTAGTGAAATATGGACCCCGGTCCTTTCTTTTACAATCAATCTACAAACTGTTTACTGCTTTGTGTTTACTTTCTACAAACTATTACTTCCTTCCATTCGATACGTTTAATCCTTTGTTTTTAGCAAAACCGGTGAGATTGACAACCTCATCGCAAGTTGGGGGCAAAGTTCTGTGGTTGTGTTGTGCAGGTTGATACATTGCAAATTTATCTATAATTTTGATGTTCCATGCTTGGTTTTATCCACTTTCTTGTGTTTTGTTCCAACTTTGGAGTACTTTTCATATGATTTCTTGGACTAACCTATTAACAAGAGCCACAGTGCCAGCTGCCTGTTTTCTGCTGTTTTTGGTTCTAGGAAAGTCAGAAAATGAATATTCTCAGAATTGAATGGGACAAAAGCCAAAGTGCCTATTTTTCCGAATGTCATTAAGTGCCAGAATACGAGACGGAGAGGGGCCAGGGGGCCACCACACCACCTGGCCACGCGGCCATGCATGGCCCGCGCCAGGGGGTGGTGTGGCCGCTCCCGGCACCCCCTCGGCCTCTCCTTCCACCTATATATTGCCCTCGGGACGAAAACCCTAAGTGTCTGATCAAAAATCCACGAAAGAGTCTGTAGTCCCCGCCATCTCCATCCCTAGATCGGGAGGGATCTAAAGCTCTTCTCGGCACCCTGCTGGAGAGGGGAATTCACCCTGGAGGCCTTCTTCATCACCATGCAAGCCTCCGGTGTGATGCGTGAGTAGTTCATCCTTGGACTACGGATCCATGTAGTAGCTAGATGGCTCGTTCTCCTGCTTTGTGCTTTCATGTTTAGATCTTGTGAGCTCCGTTCATGATCAAGATCATCTATTTGTAATTCTGCATCTTGTGTTTGCGGGGATCCAATGGATATTGAGATGCTATTTCAGATTGATTATTGATTCTATCATGTCTTTGTTATTTGTGATCTTGCATGCTTTCTGTTGTTAGTAGCTATCTTGGCCAAGTAGATGCTAGCAACTCCAAGAGTTAGTATTTATGCTCGATAGTGGGTTCATGCCTCTGGTAATCTGGGGAAGTGACAGAAATCTCTAAGGTACTAGATGTGCTGTTGCTACTAGGAGAAAACAACAATCCTTTGTTCTTAGAACAATCGTATTGTTTACTTTACACGTAGTTCGTAAAGCAATAATCTGTTGCTTGCAACTTAATACTGGAGGGGGTTCGGATGATAACCTGAAGGTGGATTATTAGTCATAGATGCAGTTGGATGGTGGTCTATGTATAATGTTGTAATGCCCAATAAGTCTCAAAGGAGTCAAGATGATTAGTATATGCATGTATTGCTTTCTCGGTGTTTGTCAATTGCTCTACTGTAATTTGTTCACCCAGCATGTTATCTATCTTAAGGAGAGCCACCTCTAGTGAACTATGGATCCCAGTCCTCTTTCTTTACATACAATCTATAAATTGTTTACTGCTTTGTGTTTACTTTCTGCAAACTTTTACTTCTTTCCATTCGATACGTTTAATCCTTTGTTTTCCGCAAAACATGGTGAGATTGACAACCTCATAGCAAGTTGGGGACAAAGTTCTGTGGTTGTGTTGTGCAAGTCTCCACGTTGCTACTAGCACCGGTAGTGCGCTCTGCCAAAGCTCAGCTAGTAACACCTTTGGGGTGTTTCCTTGCTCCTACTGGTTCGATTAAACCTTGGTTTCATAACTGAGGGAAACTTACTGCTGTGCTCATCATACCTTCCTCTTGGGGTTCCCAACGAGCTCTACATCAACACCGCCATCAAGCATTTTTCTGGGCGCCGTGCATTGAGCCATCAAGCGATTTTCTGGCGCCGTTGCCGGGGAGTCAAGGACATCTTCACAAGGGGAGTCCCTCATAACCAATCTCTTTACTTTGTTGTTTTTGTTTTGCTTAGTTTTCTTTTTTGCTTTGTTTTCTTGTTTTGTTATTCAAAAACACAAAAAAATTAGTTTTACTAAGTTGCTTTCTTTTCAAAAACACAAAAAAATTAAGTCTCCTTTAGTTGTCACCTCTTCCTTAGCTCACCATGTTGATCCCTACATTCACCCTGAAAGACCTTCCAATTGGTAGTGGTTCTATAATTGGGAAAGATAACATTGAAGAATTCTTTAATCATGTTAGTAAGCATGAAGATATTGAGGATAGCCAGGGACAAAAGCCATAAGTACTCTTTAAGTACTCGCAAACTATCACTAACAAGTGAGATAGTTCTAGTAGGAATGCTAACTCTAGGTTTACTTATAAAGTTAAGTTTTGAAACCTAAGATGAGTTTAGAAACAAAGAAAGATATAAGAAGTTTGAAAACACTTAAGTGGGAACTTAATTATCATAGTCACAACTCTGTTGTGGTCAAGTCATGTCACAATTCATTTCATAAGTTGTTTTGAAAACATCTGACAACGAAACAGTATGGCCACTCCAACTGTCCATAACCATGGACGCGGCTATTCGAATAGTTTGACACTCTGCAGAGGTGGTACACTTTCACCACAAGCTTTGATACATCTGTTAGGGATAACCCTGAATCATCATACTTGGTATGCAGATAATCAAACATAACCTTTCCTTTACACACTCTAGTATAAGCACCTCTCCTATGAGCATGGCCTCCCAACCATGACCATCTGTCATCTTGGGCACTGCATAGGTGGACAACATTGAGAGGTAGCCTCAGCTCAAACCTCTCCTGTGAGGGAACTAATACTAATGCATATAAACTTCCGGCTAAGCCTTACCCAATTCAAGTATTGTGGTTGTACGGTAAAATTGGAATGGTATCGCATCCGAACCCAACCATCAGTTTTGAAAAAGGGCGAAGGCTCATGCATCAACATTTTCATCATCATAAACCATTTGTGTTTCTCAACACATGTCAAAACATCTCAATAGAATGACTCATCATTCCAAGGTTTTCACAAGTCATTTTCACCAATTATTCCCATCTAAAGTGATCTAGTTTTGGTTTTGCTCTAAACTACTAAGTTAAGAGTGTTCACTAAGGTGGGATGATAGTCTCAATCTCATGCCATAGAATGACATCTAAGATCCACAATTGTCTCTGTTAGGATTTGAGTGCTAGGAATAGCCAAAGTAGGCTAGGTGATTAAAATGGCAAAAGGGACCATTTGCTTATTTAATTCTTTTTGATTTATTTATCTTTGGGATTTGCTTTGGGATGATCTAGATGATGTGTAATTCACCTTAGAGTCATTTTACAATCATGGCAATTCAAAACAACTCCTATTTAAATGCACAGACATATGAATGCTGAAAGATTTTTAAAATGGAAAAGTTTTTGTTCACCGTAAATTGGGTAGGTTTGATCTTGATCACTTGGATTAAAGTTTTGGGATGTTACAATCTGCTCCCCATCGTGTGCTGCATCGCTCCAGACCATCTCCGCCATCTCCCGCGCCCTGGTAAGCCTCACCGAGCCTCATCAGACTTCCGCCTAGGGTTCCTTCTCCTATGCACCGTCGTGAGGAGAGAGACAAGCGGGAGCCGTCGATCGACATCTAATCCAACGACAGTCGTCTCCCCGTACCCACTCGTGGGCTCCCCGTCGCTGATAGGCGGGCCCTTCCCCGCAAATGCGAATCCCTGTCCCACCCGCTGCCTCGCCCGGATGGGCCAAAAGTCCCTCTCGCGGCCCATGTCCGTAAAGATCCATGTAACACCCCAAAACTTCAAATCAAGTTTATCAAATTCTAATCACCCAATTTAGGGTTAACAAAAACTTTTATTAAGAAAATGAATATGAATGCATGGGAGTTTTGCATTAGTGTAGATTTGAGTGCTTATGCCATACTTGATTGTTGCCAATGATGTGAAATGGTTTAAAGATGAATATTATATCATCTAGGCCAATTACAAGGGAAATCAAAAGAAAAAGAAATCAAATATGAATAAACAAACCAAATGGTCATTTTGACCAAAGTAAACCACTAGGTCACTTTGTGTGTTCCTAGAAGATGATTTCTAATAGAAACATTTCTATTTCTTTTTACCCCTTGATAGACCAAGTAAAAGTGTATCAAGGCCCACTTTACAAACTTACAAAAATATCTTTCAAATCAATTTAATTGACAGTTGAAAATTGAATCTAGTTCATATGTTAAGATCCCACTTTTTCAAAAACCTACTAAATCAATTCCCCTTCACCTCTCCAAGCAAACATAGACTCTCAAGCTTAACTTAAGCTCACTCAAAAAAAATTGAATCAAAAATTCCAAAGCAAGTTTCATGCAGCCATTTCCACAAACACCTTGCTTACACTAATTTAATCTCTGCCTAACTTCACTGTTGTGCACAGTGATCCTCGACCATTTGGTCTCCACTTCACTCCCTTGTCCCTTCTGGTGTCGAGCAGCACCCAAACCATCCCCCTTTTGGCTGTTATGCACAGTGGAGCACCGCCCGTTTGTGGTCGTCATCGGCCGATAGTGGGCAGCATGCCAGGAGCCTCGCCAGCCTCGCCCACAACAAGCACCAGACACGCCTCGGTCCACCGCCACCCCCTGTCCAAGCCACGACCCTAGCCGAGCCCTGGACCACCCTAGCTATGTTGTGCCCCGCCTCTCTGCACCATGTCTAGAGCGCGCTAGCTCGCCGCGCCGACCAGCTCACCCAGACCGCACCTTGCCCTCACTGCACATGCGCATGCCGGCCATGATCGCAGCAACCACGCAGACAACCCCGTTCGCCGCCGCGTGACCCGCAGCTGCCGCACGCCATCGTAAACACCTATGTGTCCGCGCGGAGCAGCGCACGCTCCCCTCCGAACACACCTCCCCACGCCTCGTCGTTACGCCCATAAGAACCGCCAGGGAACACAACACCGCCCACTAGCCACTGCCATGCCGATAGCCGCCTGTAGCATCGTTACCAACGAGCTCGTGCCTGCACCATTTGGTCCCCTCGTCGTAGTATAAAAGGAGGCTAGCCCTGCCTCATTTCGCCACACCATTCCACTCACCACCTCTCACTGACCGTCCCCCACTTCTTCCCGGAGCAAGGGGAGCTCTCTCTCGCTGGAATTTGGCCGGAGCCCACCGTTGCTGGAGTAGAAGGACGCCGTCAATTTCGACCACCCCAAGCCCTGCCGTGACCGTGCCTCGAACCGCTGTTGTCTACCACGTCGATCGCCCCCGTCGCTGACCCTATTTGAGCCCAGGTGAGCCCTACTAGACCCCCACCGCCGCGTTAGGGTTGATTCCTCACCGGAGCAGTTCGTCATCGACGACGACTCCCAGCCGTTGGATTAGAATTAGATCGCACAGCCTAGATTCACCGATACCGTTTCGCGTAGTTAGTCCTGCTGACTGGTGGACACCATCTGTCAGCAGCCTGCTACGCTGTGCAGTGCAGCTGGGCCGACCCGTTTAACTTCCCGCGCTGGCCTGGAAATTCAAATAATTGTTTTTCCATTTTTGTTTAGACTAGTTTACGTCCATAGATTCAAAAATCAATTTAGAGACTTTCACTTAACCAAATTGCACGATTCAAATTTTTCTAGAAAGGTAATTAAATTATCTATCACAACCCATTGGATTTAAATCATTTGGAGTTAGAGGTAATCTTTAGTAAAAATAACAAGACAGAGACTTTTGCAACTTCAAACATTTTTGAAAAATTAACCATAATAGCTTTTGAGTTGATTCCAACTCCCAAAAGTCACATTTGTTAATATCTATCTAAATATGTAAAAAAATCTAGGTTTGCATGCAGTGACATTGGACTAGTACCAAAAGAATGCTATTAGGGCATTTCTAGTCACCTTAAATCTATTAAATGATAATCTTAAACTTTATAAAATATGACCAACACTTTAAATCACATTCCCATGTATTAGAATATGTGATGATGACATGTGTCAACATGATCCCATATTTTGATTGGAGAATATTAAATCTTAATTAATTTCAATGAGTAGAAATTACTTTTCTAAAATAAGATAAATAAAACTAGTTCTTTAATTCATGTGATGATTGTGATGATGCTAGATCATCAAGTGTGAACCTTAGTTTGCTAAATAGAATTAGTTAAATATTGTTTGGTGATTGTGTACCCCGTATTTATTTATAGATGATAGTACCGACCCAAGCTATGAGGAGGAGGAGTTCTACCCAGAAGAAGAGTAGGAAAACTTCAATCACTGCTCTACTCAAGGCAAGCTAACACTTGCAAGTATTATACCTATGCAAGCCATCACTAATTGCAAGATAACCCAAGCAAGATGCATTAGGCATGCTTTGGTTATATACCTTTGATTTATACCCATCCCAAGTTTTACTTGCAAGCTTTACTCTTTTACTTTACCAAAGTTCTTTACTTTTAGTTAGTGCTTTGTGAGTATTGGAAAGTAGTATAGATAGCATAAAGAGTATAAAACTAGGCCTATACTAGATGTCATTCTATGGCATCAGATTGAAGATTAGCACCCTCACCAGTGAACACTCTTAACTTAGTGGATAATGCTAAGCATAAAACTTGATCACTTTAGATGGGAATACTTGGTGAAAATGAGTATGAAAACCTTGGAATGATGAGTCATTCTATTGAAATGTTTTGACATGTGTTGAGAAACACAAATGGATTTGATGATGAAAAAGTTGAGGCATGAGCCTTAGCCCTTTTATAAAAACTGATGGTTGGGTTCGGATGTGATACCATTCCAATTTTACCGTACAACCACAATACCTGAATTGGGTAAGGCTTACCCAGAAGTTTATATGCATTAGTATGGGTTCCCTGGCGGAAGAGGTTTGAGCTAAGGCTATCTCTTGATGATGTCCACCTATGCAGTGCCTAGGATGGAAGATGGCCATGGCTGGGACGCCAAGCTCATAGGGGAGGTTGCATATACTAGAGTGTGTAATTGAAAGGTTATGATTGATTATCCGCATACTAAGTATGATGATTCAGGGTTATCCCTGAAAAATGTATCGAATTTTGTGGTGAAAGTGTACCACCTCTACAGAGTGTCAAACTATTCGAATAGCCGCGTCCGCGTTCATGGACAGTTGGAGTGGCCATACTGTTCCGTCGTCAGATGTTTTCAAAATGACTTGCGAAGTGAACTATGATTTTGACTTGACCATAACAGGGTTGCAAATATGAAAACTAGGTTCCCACTTAAAGTGATTTAGAACATTTACTTAGTTTTCTTTACTTCTACACTCAGTTTAGATAAATCAGGCTTTTTGCAAATAAACTTAGAGCTTAAGATTTCTACTAGAACTACCTTACTTGTTAGTGATAGTTTGCGAGTACTTAAAGAGTACTCATGGCTTTGTCCCTGGCTATTCCCGTGGCCAGACTATGAGGAGGACTACCAGGATGATGGATAGAAGGACGGCTACGACAACTAGGATCATCTCCCATCGTCAGCATTGCCTGTGACACTAAAGATGGAGCCCACTACTATGCTTATTATTCCGCTGCTTGTTTGTATTAAGACTGGATCATGAGATCCTTTATTTGTGTAAGACCTTATTATGGTTTGTAATTGATGATGTACTGTGATATCCAATCTGTTATGTCTCGCAAAAATGGTAATCTTGGGATTGCGATGTATGGCATAACAGGCATCTGGGATTAAAAATCCGGGTGTTGACAATCCAGCCCGGCGGCTTTCTGCCCCTCTTCTTTTTCTTATTTCCCTTTTTCTAGATCTGTTTTCTGTCTAGAGGAATAAATCCAAATAAAAATGGAAAACAAATTTAATTGACCATATAAAAAATTTTTAGGGTTTATGAAGGTTTTCTTAAACATGCAGTACCCCTGGTTAGCTCAGTTGATTTCTAGATTAAATGTATTAAATCCATTTTCTAGATGTATCCTTCTCACCAATAAATCTCTCCATGGAGTTTTACAAACCCAATTTGACCAAAACCACTTTGTACTGAAAGGTAACAGTGATACCTTGCTTGCCACACTTGCCCTATATTAAATTGCTTCCTAGATTACATGTATCAAAAATAACAAAAACAACCCATTTTTGCAACTAGGAATTCCTCCAGGTCACATAAAAATAGGTACTTACCTAATTCCAACTCTCGTAGTTCCTAAAACATATCATCTACTAAACCCAAGGAGACTAGTATTTATTGACCTTTCTTTGATTTATGGTGAATTAAACATTTATGTGCATAGTTAATTCACCAATAATTTGACTACAGTAATTATGTAACTCCAAAAAGAGTGATTCCAATTTATGTAGAATGGTATTTTAAATACCTAACATGTGTATTTGGAATCATATCAAAAGCTCCTATAGATTAAATCTAGTGAAAAAGACAATTACCCTCCAGAACTGGCTTTGGGAATTTCTTGAGGGCCTTCTGCTAAATATTTGGAGTGACTCCAACTCTCGCTAAACCACCCATCAAACCCCACTTAAATCTAAAGGGAAATAATTTTTGGAACTATAGATCTTTTTATGTGATATTTCCTAAAACTAGAGCTTTTATCACTAGAAAATACATAGTAAATCAAAGGAGATTGATAAAATAGTGAAACCACTTTTTTTGGCTTCATATTATCATTACCTATCTGATGGTATCATTTTTATATAATGATATTATAAAGAACAAAGACTTGGACTTAAGCTCCCTAATTAAGTGATGTATGCCACATAAATCATAAAGAAAACTCCAATGAAAATAAAGTATTTCCAATTGCTACTATCTCAATCTATCAAAACCTACTGAAGTTAATAGTGTGTTGAACGTTTGTTTTCTGTATTTTAATGATACATGTATGACCTGTGTTGATTGTGGCTTTGTTTGCTTGCATGTGCTATTTTTGACCATGATAGTTGTGATTATATCGGAGAGCAGAAGAAGATTGTTGCTATTGGATATTATGGTATTCTAAGAAGAAGTCCAGGGACTTATATTGCCAGTTTGCTGATCACAGGCAAGCCACCTTCTTGCTCATAAGCCTTGTCCTATGTTTTACTTATGCATGTTTTACTTACTTGTTTATGAAAACTGCATTGGTTTAATATCTGATGATCTATATTGGGTAGTGGCTTGGCTCCTCCAAACCATTACATTCTTGTACTACTAAATATAACCCCTTTGGTGACACCTACTTTTCCCTAGTTTTGTAAGTGGTGTATAATGCCATACCCCTTGGAGACCCTGTTTTAGCTGAGCAAAACTATAGGATGGGAAGACCCCAGAAAAAGGGTTTACAAAAATGTTTGATGATAAAACCTTGGTGAGGTTTAACCTACCAAGAGAGATTTAAGAAATAAAAATGTTTTGGTTTTACAAATGATGCTGGAAAGGAGGAAGAGAAAATGTTTACGAAAACGCACCCGATTCTTTGCAGCTTTAGCTATAACAACTAAACCCGTGCAACCACATTACCCCGGTATGGTACGGGGCTTAACTCGTAGTTTGTTTTCCTTAGCATGGGCTATGCCATAATGCGTAGAAAGGGGTTCGAGTCCCCCGAAGCCGGTTCCTATCCACTTAGGGGGTTGTTGTACCCGGAAAGTTTTTTTATCTCTTTGGAGGTCGGCTGAAACTATGGAGCTCCCGCGGACGGTACGGTTTATGGCAGTATGGAAGGGAAAATGATTCAGGTAGGGAGATTCAGACTCGAGGAGTCGGGTACTCGTCCCGGGGGAACTAAGCAACCATAGGGAAAGTGCCCATACTAGGGATGAAAAATGAAAGGTTATGTTTGATTATCCGGATCCCCGTACACTTGGTGTAGCGGGCCGTGGTGTTATTCCGATGGATGTATCGAATGGTATGGGTAAAGTGTACAACCTCTACAGATTGTAAAATCTATTCGAATAGCCGTGTCCGCGATTATGGATGGTTGGACAAAATATTGTAGAGCGGTGCTGGTTTTGCTTTCAAAAAGGATTTCAGAAAAGCAATGGCTTTGGAAATGTTTTGACCATGGGATGGTCAGAAAGGAAGGAAAGGAGTTAGGTCATGGGATGATCGGAAAGAAGATACAGATGGGTAACCCAATCCTAGTGTTTTCCAAAATTATTCAAAATGTTTTCAAATGGTTTTACAAAAGTTTACAACAAAGGTATGTAGATGCTATATCTACAACACAAACTATTTGAGAAAAGAACCTCTCTTGGAGCCCTCCTACTACCACAGCCATAATGCATATCTTCTTCTTCTTATTATTCTCGTAAGGTGGTTTGCGAGTACATTCAAAGTGCTCACTGGCATTGTTCTTGCCTATTAACTTAGTCAGATGTCAATAAGAAGGTGATGTGGATGACTATGCGAGCTAGGACGTTTTCCTAGTCAGTTGTCTGTAGGTTAAGGCATGGCTCGGGCTCTACGCTTTATGAAGTTCTGCTGATGATTATTGATGTAGCCATAATGGCATGTAAGGTATGACATGTATCCCCTTAAGTAATGGATGTTTACTTTGATACTTGTCGGTTATGTGTCATGACTAACTTATCATGGGATCATGGTGTATGCATAACAAGGATTCTCGGAGGATTAATCCGGGGGCCCCACTTTTCCCGACAATTTGTCACCCTGTTACAGAAAAATGGAACAAATCCATTAAAAATGACGCATGTATTAGTTTTTATGTGACAATGATTGTGCCCCTTGTGCCCTGGCACACACCCAGAAAGTATGTGGAATTTCTTGGACCGACTCAACTACAGCGAGTCTGTCGCAAAAGTAAAAAGGAAACTATAGAAAAAGGAAACGATGTCGTGAAACTAGGTCGAACTTTATCTTATCTTACTACTATATATTGTACGAATAACTTTGAAGGTTGATTGCTGGATGAAGACTGACAAATTGCAACATATCTAACCTCTGGATCTTTACCATTCTAGCATCTAGAAGATTCAATGGATAGTCTTGAACACAATGAACACTATACTAAAACTTCAAAACACAATTATCCGCCATTCTAGAATCTTCTCTGTCATTTCTCTTAGCATGTTACAATTTGTTTTCAGTATTATTATGTACCAAGAACCAAGTATACACCCAATAATTTATGGATATGATGTGGATCAAAATTCTATAATAGTCTTTTGAGCTTTAGCTATTATAATTTATAAGTGATGACATGTCATACTTTCCATATCATAGCTAGAGATGACATGATAGTATTTTATTTGAGTCTCACGTTTGTTTTTTCAAAATGGGGATACCGCAACCTCTGCACCCAAAGGATGCACACATCCCTTTTATTAGAAACCAAGTACTGAGTACAGTTTATGGATCAGATAAGGTTGATACAAACACCAACCATGTGAACAAAGCTAAAGGTCTCAAAAGAGAACGCACACATCTCACGTGCAAGGAACATGCAAATTATTATGCAAATACTTACTTCAAGAACATAGTTTGATCGTAAATTTGGTCAATAATATATAAAATTTACCAATTATTTATATTCGAAAGACGATTCTAATGGTACAATTTTTATGACATATAATTCATAAATTGGTGACCAAATTTATGGTCAAGTTATTTTCTTCGTATGGAATCAATGCTACAAATCAAATAGCCATCATAGGAAATTTTCCTATAGGATTTAATACTACAAAATTCCTAGGCAAATACTTTGAATCAAACGTACCCTAAATAGAGTAGGAGTGCTTGAAATAGAGGCCCTGCTCGTGACTGCGCATAGATTTTCGCACTAGGGACTACATTGATTTTGCACCTGGGAAAGGCTGCTGGTACGTTCATACCTCCCATCGCATTTGATGCACTTGCTCTAGCTCGGCTCCTGGCTAGTAGCAATAATCATAGAGTAGAGATCGCTAAATTTTTGGCGGATTCATCTCGTTCTAAAGTGAGATCACCAAAATTTGAATGACATTGGCGGGTTTTTCTTTGCACTACCCGGTGCCATGCAATTCAAAAGTTTTGAACCTACCACCAGCGCCCTTGTGATACATATAAAACACACCGTATCCCACATCTCTCACTCGACCTCATATCCGGAGCATCTCCCATGATTATGGCCTCACACCATCGTCCCTCCCCACCACCACATCGTCCTCACGAGGTACTGTTGCGACCGAAGGCATCACTCCCTTGTTTAGCAAGATGGAGCGGCTTCCCCATGCTGATGACCACCATGCCGGAGCGTGCACAACGTCACCGGCAAACACGATATGGTCACTGCAAAGTTTCATCTGCTTCACGGACTCCCTGGTCTCTAGCACAGGAGAGATGGGCAAATGACGTGCCCCCTGTTCGACCGCACCAACGCGAAGTGTAAACTCGTCTCCTCACCATACGAAGGTTGTTGCACACTTTATACTTCCTTTCATTATGCACCTTATTACTATCAAAAGTACTTAGTTGTTTGTTGTAGTGTAGCACATTCTTTCTCATATACTCGATCGTTACTAAAGTTTGCTAGAGCCTTCATTACCATCGTTATGAAGCTCCTCTGACATCTATGGAGTATCTCCTAAAATGATTCTAGTTGGGGCATAAAGGTTTATAGATAGCACAGTTGGTATATGTCAACTCTAGCTGACTCCTGAGCAAAATTAGTATGTCATGGCTCCTTGTTTAGAGTATAACCAGGAGGGCCCTACTAGTTATGTTATCAGTATTATAGTCAAGCCTGTAGGTTAGTCGATTGTATTGGAACTTCATGTGTTTTCTTCTCACTCAGGGTGACATATGGTTAGATTACTAATAGCGGAAGTAAGTTACTGTACTAGAGTTGTGATGGGAACCATTGCTTTTCGAGCTATCAACCTGTACAAGTACTCCTAATAATTTCCTCTTTGTTCACACGATTCCATGATAAATCTCAAAAGCTATTTGCTTCCAATGCAGGAAACAGAGTCAAAACAAGGTCTCAAACTCTACTTAATCTAGTTGAAAATGACAATCAGGCCAAAAAAGACAATAATGCAAGACATTAGCATAAAAAGTTTCATCCTAATCCCGCACCAATTGGTCCAGTTGCACTAGCGGCTGCAAATAGAAAAATACACATCCCATAGCCGCTAGTAGCCCATCCAGTTACCCAAGAAGAATTGTCAGCAGAACCAGTTTCAATAGCTGGTTCTCAGCAACAAACTGGTAATGATCTCCCAATGACCTTTAGTACTTACAGAGCCATATACTCCCATGCAAATGAGCGTGACACCAAATTTGTTATGTGTTCAGAGACCAGTAGTAGCATGCCCTTTTATATCTAATATGTATACATTGATAGTTGCATTACGACGAAGATTAACAAGGGGGCCGATGATGGAAAAAAAATCTTAAGCAGATGTTTGAAATAACTAAATCAAGACTTTCGATCACATCTAGTAGGATCCAGAAGGCCACTGGATCCACATGAATCTGCTTATATTGCATCGATCACAGTCATTTTTGTGAGGAATGATATTCCCATCTTTCCCTCATGGAAACACCACCAAAATACCTCGAGCACTTTGAAGGTTTACTAAACAAGTTACATGTAAGTCATCTGTCTCTTGGACATACTCCATTGCTCTGTCCCTTGTCTTCTTAGCTTATCAGTTTTTAGATATGCTCCTCATTGTTGTCTACAGAGATCATTCATGTTCGATGAGAATAGCGAGGAAGTAAAGGTTGTTCTCAAAAGCATATTCTCTACATGTTTGCGCCAGCAGCGCCACAGGCTAAAGAAGCAACACTTCTCTAGCAAGTGTTATAAGGATGTTACAAGAATGTCTCCTGTGGATAACATGACTGACGATCAGTGGGGTGATCTTCTCCACCACTGGCTTGATCAAAAGAATGAGGTATGCTTTGAGAAGACTAGGACTAGATCGCATTGTCAATTCGTATTTATGCATGTGTTTTACAAGTCTCATTTTGTAGGCCATCGCTCAAAGGAACTATTCCAGCTGTAATAAAGTACGAGTACTAAGTCGTACAGGATCCCGCAACATAATTGGGCACCTCTACCAATTGCTAAGGACATGTTGTTTTGTACTATATATTTTAAATAAGTATGTAATTCATATTGTGGAATCTATATGCATCTATATGCATTTTAAGCAAATAAGTCTAATGGGGATCCAAAAACAGTTGACTCTACTAGAGAAATTTCAGGGATGCTAGACAAATAGATATGGTCTCATTGTCAAGAAAGTTATTGTAAGTCTTCTCTGCATTTTGTGATGTTGCACTTGTAGTGATTTGTACGTATAAGTTTAATATGCAACCTTGCTTGGATTGCTTCTCAGTTTTGTTTTCATTTTCCTTCATAATTTGCAACTAAAGTCAGTTTCAGTTATGAATTGTACAACAGTTGGCATATCATGCACCTCACGGTGTTTACACGAGAAGCCACATTTTTAGTCATGTTAGTAAATGACATCAAAAAAGATACATGACAAAATGATCTTTTTACTGAAGTGTATAAGGTGCATTATTAGCACTGCCAATTATAGCAGTTCATGCACATGTTAAACCTATCTTCATGTTTCTCTGTAGTAACTTCACTTATCTTACACATATCTATCAACTGAAAACTTTCTAGGCTGAATTGAAAGAGGAGCTGGCAAATCCTGGGAAAGACTATTCAGTAAAAACTCCAAAAGAATGTGTGGATTTATTTTCCAAGGTACGAGAACACGGTGCTATATCCAAGAATATGTTGCTTTGCAATGCTGGGTTCCTAGTGAGCTCGTCAAAATTGAAGTTCAAGTTCAAGTCCAACCCCAAGGCCATTTCTTTGCATATTCAAGTTCTAGAGGAACAACTCCAAGCTGAACAATCATTATCATCTGCCCTAAATGTATAAAATGAATGTTTGATCGCAAAGTTAGAATAAATTTTAATTCAGCTGGAGCACTCCATAGAAAATAAGGAGAAAGTCATGAAGATGCTTAGTATTTGTGCTTGAGCACTAACAGCTCAGGTCAGTCCCTTTCTCGTGAAATGGAACCTGAAGCTGAAAGTATTTTGTTAGTGCACTAGTCTACACTTGCGATGAACTTGGGTTGTTTTCTTGTTGCGACATGTCTATAATTTGTATGGTACCTTATAATGTACTACCTCTGTTTCAAAATGTATCCCTTTTTAGCAAAGTTGTTTTAGCTTGCTATAGATCCTTATAGTATCAATGGAGGTACTATTGGGGAACATAAGGCACCAATATGGAAGTAGTATGATTCCGGAATGCGTGATCTGTGGATTGCTAGCCTACTTAATATTGGTGCTTTATATGCTTCAAGGTTGGATTGTTATGTACTAATATATGTGTGGATGGAGAAAATTGCATCTAATACAAGTCTTTGTGGAATTTGTTGCACAGAACATAGAAACAAGACCTTTTTGTGGCTAGCATGGTTTGTGGCTTAATTTTTTGCACCTGGCCCAAATAAACTGTCACATCCCAAGATTTTAGAAATTGGGACTCAGTTTTTTTTGCATTTGCTTGTCATACATGTGAATTGCATTGCATCTTTGTGAAATTTTCAAAATCAAAGTTAAATCCTAGTTTAAAATGCTATTTTGATTTGCCAAAATGCTCCTATGAGGATTAAAGCAAGGATTTATAAATCCACTATTAGCAAACTAGTGAAAGGCCTACAAAATAATCCTAAGATGATCTACTAAATATTTGAAATTTTTAGAAACAAAAATCATCTCAATTGGATTATCTAATAAAAGATATGAAGGAAGGAAGAAAATAGAAAAAGAAACAGAAACAGAAAAAAAGAGAACTAAAACTAACCTACCGGACCGACCAACCGGGTCGGCCCATACCTAACCTACCGTGCGCTAGCGGAGTGAGCGCCGCGTAGCACAGCGCAGCAGCAGCTAGCGCTCCAGTGTGCAACCCCGGCCAGCCCAGCTAGCAGCACCACTACCTGCCGCCCGCATTATGGGTGCTATGACATGTTCTCGTTCATTCTAACTTCGTAATTGCTAAAACTTGTGGTTGAAACATAATTGGGTTGTGTGATGATGATCAAATGCTTTACAAATGATTTACAAATGATAGGATGAACTTATTTTGCTGTTGCAACTAAGCCTGAACCCCACAAGCTAGATATGCATATAGTGATTAGCCTTGTTGTTCTCTCATAGTTCCACTTGCCAATACATTCAAAGTATTGACCACTCGTTGGCTGCAACCTTTCATGTTGCAGGTTATTATTCCGATTGTTCTGAGTGATCCTATAGGTTCCGATTTAATTCGCCTGTGGCAATTAAAGATGGAGCCTATTATATATTTATGATTTTGTTTGCTATTGAACTATTTGAGATAGCCTTTGAGCTAAGCACTATGTAATAAATACAATTCTGGATCATTCGATGTAATAATGATTTACTGTTATATTCTTTGGTATTCATCTGTACTGTGTGTGTTAGTGAACCAATCTACAGATTGACACTATACACAGGAACTCAGCCTTATCTGGCGAGGGTGTTACAGGATGGTATCAGAGCAATGTGTTGACTGTAGGATCGTGACCTAGGATTGGAATAGGAAAACCATATGAATAAGGAATATTTCATTCTATCTATTCTCTTCTTACACTTCTTTCTAGTATCTTCTTATCACTTCAATTCCCATACTCTTCTCTTTTAAAACATAGAAGGATGACTCTTGCTATGGATGAACTCATAATTTTGTACTTATTAGATTCTTGTAATCCTTGATCACTCTTTTCTAATCTTATCTCCTTCAAAACTTGTAGATGAATACTCGTGTGAGGAAGTGCAAGATCAAAGAATAGTTAGATGATGTCCACCATATAGTTTTGATATTATTTCGTTTAGATCTTGCAATTGATCATTGCAAGAATTTGTGTGATAGTTGGTTTATTGCTTTTAGGTTGTGATATTTGATACCTTAAAGTTCAATAATATTTTTGAGAGTTTCCATAATATGTTAATGAAGGTTTTGATTAAAAGTTCGTGATATTACTACTGCAGTTTTCTGCCTGACCTGTTGTACTGTGTGATTTTTCATGTTTTACTGATAACTCCGATTAAGCTCATATTTTAGGATATGGTTCGCAGTTTTCTGTAGTATAAGCACAAAAATCAGAAAAAATTCCTCATCAGTATAAGGTGCCCATAAAATCCGTGAATATTGCTGTAGGTTAAGGACAGATTTAGTCTATTGCTTTAAAGATTGTAGGTTCACCCCCAAACGAGTTTTAATCAAAGGGAACTATTTTGTGGATGATATGCCACTAAAACAAAACTTCTGGAACATAAACAAAATTATTATTTTGGATTGAGTGTTGTTTGTAATGATTGTTTGCTTGTGTGGCAATTGATTATTTCATATAGTTATGGATAGTAATACTTCTCTATTCTTTCTATCTATAACTCGTCTATGCTGTCCCAATAGATGCCACCTTGTCGTAAATCCACTGAGATGGAGAAGCTCATGGCAGCACAAGGACAGCTAGTGCAAGTGATGACACAGTTCATGGCCAACAACAACCAGAATAATAGCAATCCACCGCCTCAGCATGACCTACTCAACAACTTTCTAATGCTCGGACCACCAACATACTCAAGCTTCTCTAAGCCTCCTGTAGCAGATAATTGGTTGCAAAGAGTGAACAAGAGCCTAGTGACTATTGGCTGCACAGATGTAGAGAAGGTGAGCTTTGCCACTCACTTATTGGAAGGACCTGTAGCAAAGTGGTGGTATAACTATCAAGCCACTCACCCCGCAGTACAAGTAACATGGAACATGTTTCAGAAAGCATTTCGTGATGCACATGTTTCACCTGAAGTCATGAACTCATGCCAGAAAGGATTCAGCAATCTACGCCAAGGAAAGCATACTATCGCAGAATACATTGAAGCTTTTAGCAAGGCATCCTGTTGTGCGGTAGATGATGTGAATTTGGATCATACAACTTGGTGGAGAATGCGTGAAGCCATATGCAATAGAAAAATAACTTGGGAGGAGTTCAGTGAAGTTATATTACGACCTTGTTCCATCACCCAAGCATCAATGACTGAAGAAGATGTTCTGAAGGAACTTTGACCTTGCAAAGTCTGTGGAGATTTAGGACACAGCTACAATGAGCATTAGGAGCAATGCCCCTATTGTGATGGAAGCCATCTAGCTGGAGAGTGCCCCACATCCCAAGTCACTTACTTTCTATGTGAAGGGAACGATCATGTCCCTGTTGGTTGTCGCATTTACCCTATGGTACAACAAGTGAGTAAAGGAGTCAAGGATGAAATGTATCAAGCCCTCAAGAAGACCCACACATAATCAAGCTCTATGGTAGAGGCCGAAGTTAGAATCATGCATCATAAGGCCACACCCAATGTGACCACAAAGTGCTGCTACTCATGTGGAGAAGAAGGCCATATCTCTAGTGACTGCTCCAAGAAGCGAGAAAGGTTTCCTGAATTTGTGGTGAAATATGAAGAAGAAGAACTAAGAAATCTCCTATCCTTAGAGATACCTAGAAAAAGGAAGAACTGCCACACCTCCAATGGGGGGATATTACCCTGATGTTGTGCTACAATTGTAATGAGCCAGGGAATTATGCTTCACATTGTCCAGAAAATAATAAGGGCAAAGGAAACAAGAAAAGCAAATACATGGACAATATGAAGCCTATAAGGGGTCTCAGTACTATCACCTGCTACAAGTGCAATGAGTTGGGACATTATGCCAATAAATTCCCAGCAAAGGAGCTTCAAGTTACCATGTGAGCATGGGGAAAACACTCAATAATCCAAGTCTTGTGACTTGTAAGCCCTTTATCAATTCATGCATCGCACTCTTAATTTTTCAATAATGGTGCATCGTATTCATTCATATCGAGGAATTCATGGATAATAATAGTTACATATGGAGTTACTTAGAGGATCTGTTGAAGAGAACCCACTGGATGAGGATAGATAGCTAGTACAAGATGCCACAATTAAATCCTGGAGATTGGTAGCACATAAATTTCCCCACTGGCTTAATTATATTGGATTCACATGGCTTAGATGCAACTCTAGCATGGATTGGAAGGTTAAGAATAAAGTTTTGATAGATTGGTATGGCACCACACTCAGAAAGAATAAGAATTTGATGTAGACCAATAATTATATTTGGAGATGCAAGTTCAATTCTCTTAAGGGGGTTTGTCTCGAGTATATCACCCACATCTTGCTAGCCACTTCGAATCTCGGGATAAGATTCATCTTAAGGGGGTTAGTCAGTCACATCCCAAGATATTAGAAATTGGGACTCGATTTTTTTTGCATTTGCTTGTCATACATCTGAATTGTATTGCATCTTTGCAAAAAAATTCAAAATCAAAGTTAAATCCTAGTTTAAAATGCTATTTTGATTTGCCAAAATGCTCCTATGAGGATTAAAGCAAGGATTTATAAATCCACTATTTATAAACTAGTGAAAGGCCTACAAAATAATCCTAAGATGATCTACTGAATATTTGAAATTTTTTTAAAAAAAATCATCTCAATTGGATTATCCAATAAAAAGATATGAAGGAAAGAAGAAAATAGAAAAAGAAATAGAAACAGAAAAAAAAGAAAACTAAACCTAACCTACCAGACCGACTAACCGGGTCGGCCCATACCTAACCTACCGCGCGCCAGCAGAGCGAGCGCCGCGTAGCGCAGCGCAGTAGCAACCAGCGCTCTAGCGTGTAACCCGGCCCAGCCCAGCTAGCAGCGCTGCTACCTACGGCCCGCATTTCCCCAACACGCGCAGCGCACAGAAGCAGCAATGGCCGCCAGCGGCTCATCGAGCGGGCAACGCAGCAGCGCCCCAGCATGCCTCCCTTCCTCTGTGCTGCTGACAGTGGACCCCACGCTGTTGTCTCCTTCCTCCGAACTGAACCGAGCCAAGCATAGTTCGACCCCGATTGAAATCCCCGAAATCCGTGAAGAATTCGTTCGATTTTGACCCCTCTCCATGCTAGCGCCCCATATAAAATCCCACCGCATCTTTGCCCTTTGTTTGTTTTTGTTGTTTTCGAAACCCTAGACACCACGAGAGCAAGTTCCGATTGCCGCTGTTTGCCACCACTGCGAGCTCAAACCGACGCCGTCTGACCACCCCTCTCCCTCCTTATCCCCTCTCCATGATCCCCATGTTCTACCGCTTCTCCCTGAGCCTTCCCCCTTCATGCAGGAGCACCCAAAGCAGCCAGGGGAGCTCGCCGGAGTACTTCCGACGCTGCACTTCTCCAGCCGCCCATCACTGCCGCTTGAGGAAGCAATAGGCCATGTCGTGGTCACTTGGGAACTCTTCATCGTTCACCACATCGCATCCACCACCTCACCATCACTGGAGATTGCCAGAGTGCCGCCAACCAGCGCCAACCGAACCGCCACCGCCGTCGGTCGTCGTCGACGAAGGTGAGCTTAGGAACATTCCATTCCCGACCGTCAGATCCCGGATGGATGGCCTGGATGCCGCGTTGACCCATAGAGGCTCGCTAACTGGTCAAGCCCAATCAGCGCACGTTAGCCGTATCCCCAGTCAACGTTGACTGTTCAACCAATTGAAAAATTGATTAACTTTAAATTCCAGAAAAGGTTTACAACTTCAAAAATTCATAGTAAAACATCTGTAAGTCCAAAAAATGTAGATAATATACCATTGGATTCAAATTTTATGAAGAATATTAATATATAATTCGATCCGACATTTAGTTTAAATATTTTTTATGATTATTTACATGGTTTAATACCCTTTTTGGAGCAATTAATTCATATAAAATAAACTAAAGTTCAGAAAATTGAAAATGATATGTCCCTAGAATCACAAAGAGGAGTAGAACCTTATTTTGAATTAAAATCGTAGGTTTACAGTACATATGATTTTAAGTATATTAAAATGCATTCCATAGTACTTCAATTATTTAAAAAGATCTGTAATTCCTTTTGGCGTGATTCTTTTTGCCCCTGGCTCTATATTGATATATCTATCCAAAAGAATTTTGCCAAGATTTTACAACACAGTTAATAGCTTATGCTTAATATTTTGATTAAAAGCCTATTAAATGAATCTAATTGATCCAATAAATGGTTTTGATGCATTAAAAAGCTTTCCATGCATTCCATCAGTAGATACATTGATCAGAGAACATTAATGAGCTACTGAAACCTTTATTAAATTGTCATGCATGCATTTGTTGCACTTGTTTGATCTCTGTGTGCTGTTGTTTATTTGGTTGCATTGCTTTGTGTAGATTGTGAGGATTGTAACCCTTGCGATTGCCCGGATTGTGTGTCTGGCTCCAACAACTACCAAGGAAAGTGGAGCTTCATAAAAGTCCTATTTACTTTCTATATGCATTTGTAGCTTGTTTTGTTTTTGCAAGTTGTATCTATTGCTATGCCATATCCTATTATGGCCATAGCCTTCCTTGTTAGGTAAGCCACCGTAAGTAGTTGTTCTTAGTTGTGCTTATGTAGACAAGGATGGGATACACCATGATAAAGATTGTTTTGAAAGTATGTGTTTGGAAAACTTGGAAAACAACTAAATTAATGAACTCTCTGAGTGGAATTGGTAATTGCTTGGTTCGTGAATGTCGGGCCCATGCTGATGGTTTACCCGAGTATCTCACTTGTGGATGGCCACCCAGGTTCCAGAGAAATGATTAGTGTCTTGATTTGGTAGCTTCTGTGTGCAACCATGTGCCAGTGAGTTATGGGTGGCTGGTTGGATATAGTAGGTCGTGGAAAACCGAGCTCTTCATATCCAGAGATGTAGTGAATGTGATAGGTTGGTACGGTGCGTGGATGGGATTGGGGAGCTACTTCCCGAATTGTCTCATCTTGGACTTCTCCCTATCATGACTCAAAATGCATGTCATGTTACGAGCGGGTAGACCAGGTCACATGGGTAAAGTGTACAACCCCTGCAGGGTTTAAAACTAAGTACTTAGCCATGTCCCGGTAATGGACAATTGAGTTGCTGAATTATGGGCGCTATGACATGTTCTCGTTCATTTAACTTCGTAATTGCTAAAACTTGTGGTTGAAACATAATTGGTCTGTGTGATGATGATCAAATGATTTACAAATGATAGGATGAACTTATTTTGCTTCTGCAACTAAGCCTGAACCCCACAAGCTAGATATGCATATAGTGATTAGACTTGTTGTTCTCTCATAGTTCCACTTGCCAATACATTCAAAGTATTGACCACTCGTTGGCTGCAACCTTTCATGTTGCAGGTTATTATTCCGATTATTCTAAGTGATCCTATAGGTTGCGAACCTCCACTCAATAGTTGTTTGCCTGTGGCAATTAAATATGGAGCCTATTATATATTTATGCTTCTGTGTCCTATTGAACTATTTGAGCTAGCCTTTGAGCTTAGCACTATGTAATAAATACAATTCTAGATCATTCGATGTAATAATGATGCACTGTTATATTCTTTGGTATTCATCTGTACTGTGTGTGTTAGGGAACCAATCCAGGGATTGACACTATACACAGGAACTCAGCCTTATCAGGCGAGAGTGTTACATAAACATCTTAACTTGCTTGTCAGAGCATCTCTAACCCATCCCCAAAATGGCATTGGAGGAGTAAATTTACTCCTCTAATGGCCGAGGCTGCACCGAACCTAACCCAACCCTTACCACCATTTTGAGGAGAATAAATATAGGACTTGCCACCGTGACCTCGACTCCTTTATTTTTTCTCCCCCACCCGTCCGTCTACTGCCGGACAGCTTCCCTTCCCGCTGCCCTTCGCTGGATCTGTGCTCCGTCGATGGCCAGCTACCCTCTGTGCTTCTCCTAGTAGCCTACGCCACTGGAATCGGCTGCCACAAGCCATTTTCCCTGGCCACAAATGCATCGCCGAGCTTCGCCAGATTCGACGCACCATGGTTAGGATTTGCCGTGATACGATCAGATCCTCGAGGCCAAGCACCTTCCGGCAAGACTACACGTCATTGGAACTCCACGACCGAGCTCGCAGGAGCGCCACCGCGAGCACCCATGCTACCACTAGCTGCGGATCCGACACCAGGAACTGCACCGGCACCAGCCCTTGGACTCGCATCGGCACCTTCCCATACTGGCACCACCGGAACAATGTGAGGAAGAGATAAGCTCCAGGGTTCTTTGTAGCATTTTTGGTTAAAGCTCGCCAATTTTCTAATCTAGATGATTCATTGTAGCAATGTGAAGAAGAGAGAAGATCCATGGTCCGAGGATGACGGTAATGATTTGTAGTTTGCTTGGCATCATCAAACAATTGTTGGAGCTGACCAGCCTTTCCAACAATTTTGGGAAGAAATACATGCCAATTTCAATTAAAGAACTAGTGGAGATGCAAGGTCATTAGTATCGATTATGAATAGGTGGACTTTGCTAGTAATTTGCTCTAATGCGGGAAATCTATGAATAAATGGAGCTTGCATGTATGAATAATGGTGTATGAACATTGAGCTTCTCTCTTTCATCTTGTTAAGTATGAGTTGACATGAGATTTTAGCAAATTAGGATGATGCTATTATTATGTATGACTAATTTATATATATATATATATATATATATATATATATATATATATATATATGAACTATGAATCTTTATGTGACACGTTTCCATGTATTCATGCACTGAAATTGCAAACTTTGCTCAAAAAAATCTACTCCTCTAAATTATTGGGGATCAGTTCCGCGGCAAAATTTAGAGTATATTTGCTCCTCTTAAACATAGGGAGCCTTTTGCTCATCTAAATTTTGGGGATGTGTTAGAGATGCTCTTAACACGTATGTAGAATGCATGTGTATGTATCCTTGTCAATTTTTCATAATTTGTTTATACTTAAAACACTTTTTCATATTTTTAAACTATAGTTACAAGTAGAATTGTAGTAAAAAATTGCATCCTCCACAATTTATTTTACCAACATGTGAACAAGTTAAGCAGTTCATTCGGGTGGATGCTAGATGCAAAAAATAAATTGTTTATGTTTTATGCAACAAATGCCACAAATGTTGGTGTTAGCTGCAATTTTCTCATGTGGATGCGATCAAACTAGTTATGTTTGGATGCACCAATATGTACAAGTATGATATAGTGCATTATGTTACAAGTGTTGCTATCATGGATGATTGATCATAAGGTTCAGGTTCTCAAACAATGCCTTAGCCCTTTGTTGCACACCATATTCATACGTGTAATGTGATAAATGGAACTATATTTTTGAATCAGAGCTCAACATTTTCTTTCACGTTTGAATGGATTGACTAAAAGATGGAGTATAAACCACAAAAAAAAGACCTTATACAAATTTTCTGTTTTATTACTTGGACTAGTCACATTCAAAACCGTACTCGAGCCGCAAATCCTCCCGCCGTCCCCCGTAATATTTTTGAATCCGAGATCATGGTATCCAATTTTCTACCCCTCCGTCCAGAAAAAGGCTAGTTTGAGCAAGGTCCTAGATGATCAGTTGATGTGACCAGGCCATGGATGCGTGAATAGAGGGAAGTACGGTTTACTAGTAGTTATTACTTGGACTATCACCAAATTCAAATTATGAATCGAGAGGCAAAATCTCCCGCCTACACCGAAATATTTGGGCCCCATGTTTAATATTTCGAATACTGCAAAATTCTGTTTGACCTATCGTACTGATGACCAATGGCGATTGTGAAATTTCTGGGTTGGTTGGTGGGGTTTTCTCGTAGTTTTTGTTACTAGGACTATAGCCAAATTCAAAATCTTAATCAAGGGTAAAAACCTATAGCCCAAACATTTTTTTGCAGATGGAGTCAATATTATTTTTTCTATGGGAATATGGTTGTTATTGATTATCAGTTGATGACCCACAAGTATAGGAGGTGTATCGCAGTATTTTCGATAAGTAAGAGTGTCAAACCCAACGAGGAGCAGAAGGTGCTGGCTAGTGGTATGGATCAGGAATTCTCTGCAAATACTTAGCAAACGGATTTTTAGGGGTTTTTGATAAAGCAAGTAAACAAAGTACGAGTAAATGAAAGACAGTAAGAATGAATGCAGTAAGTGGCCCAATCCTTTATGAAGCAAAGGACAAGCCGGTTGTATTTCTATAGATGACCAAACGTTCTCAAGGACACATGGGAAGACTGTCAAGTGTTTTCGCTTCATATAGTCGATTAATCTTCTTTAGCTTGCTAAGTGTTGTGTGAGTGAACCTGTGCTAATGTACCGCCCCATCCAAGACTAATACATACTTGTGATTAAACCCCTTGCAAACATCTGTAAGTACAAGAAAGGATTTAAGGTAGAAACCTAACCACAGCTTTAAACTCTAAGACCCTTATGTCCCTTGTGCAATGGTTTCCTAACGGGGGTTCAGGTTTCTGTCACTCCGGCAACCCCTACGATTAGTAGCCAAATACACAATGCATTCCCCTAGGACCATATAGGTGAAGTGTCATGTAGTCGATGTTCACATGACACCACTAGAAGAAGTACACCACAACTTAAATAACAATCTATTGAATCTTTCTCAACGCAACTCCACTACTAACAACAAGACTTCTCCCATGTCCTCAAGAACAAAACGATCTAATCACAAGACATCATATGGATCATGATCAGAGATAAAATAATGATGTATAACAATCTGAACATAAACAATAAATCAATGGTTCACTCAATAGCATCAACTACAAAGAGTAATCAACACCGGGAAAGTTTCCCCTATGAACTATGCAAGATTCAACGCAATTGTTACAGCAATATGGAGATGGTGATGAGGGTGCTGATGGTGATGATGATGATGATGATGATCCCGATGAAGTCCAGCTTGATGGTGGTGTTGATGGCGACGATCTCCCTCTCCGGGAAGGAATTCCCCCGGCAGAAATCTGTCTACCGGAGAGATCTTTCTCTCTCGGTGTTTTCCGCCCCGCAGAGGCGGTGGAATCTTTCTGTGGTTGCTCCCCGAGTCTTAGGGTTTCGTGGGGATGATATACGCTAGAGGGGAGAGGCTGGAGTGGGCCAGGGTGGCCACACCACTCCCTGGCGTGGCCTAGGCCTGCCCGCGCCATGGGGTGGTGTGGGCCCCCTGTGGCCCACCTCCACTCCATCTTCTGGCATCCTGAGTCTTCTGGAAAAATAGGATTTTCCGTATATTTTCTCGGATTTTCTGATCTTTCGCGAATTTTGCCTCCAAACAGCACCTTTTCCATCAGAATCCTGACTGCAGCGGTCCATGCTCCAAAAGTCATCAACCATGCAAAAATAGATGAAATAACATAAGTATCACCTCTCAATACGAAATATATCAATGAATAATAGTGAATTAAGACATAGAATAGTGATGCAAAATGGACGTATCAACTCCCCCCAAGCTTAGACTTCGCTTGTCCCCAAGCGAAACTGAGCTCAATAAACATGACCTCAGGTTTATGGAGTGAAGAGTCGATAAAAGAATACGGACAAGAAGCATCACATTCATCAAATACATAGATCATAATAGAAGACAACTCCCTATTATATAACTAAACTTGCAATGAGTAAATGAAACACAATAAAGATACATAAAGTGAATCATAATTGGTAATGGCAAACTTAGCTCTTGGTCGAAGAATAGTTGATAATTTGCTGGAGTTCACAAATAGCTGGCTTTTTCAATGATAGCTTTCAAAGTAGTAAACATCAAGATAAGAGCAATGTGCAAAACAAGGAACATAAGACATGATTGCATAAATCATCATATGAATGAATGAAACACATCAACTCAAAATACTTGCTGAGATAGAAGGGAATAGGTTTACTAACTCAACTACAAAGTAAAAGAAAGGGCCCTTCAAAGAGGGAAGCAGGGATTGCAAGTCTCATAAAGAGCTCCCAAAAATTATGATACTTGCTAGCTTTCAGCTCTCATTTCTCCTATCATAGGCATCTTTAGGTGATTAAGGCGAAAGTGAGGTCCAATCTGAGTTATATGCTTGATAGACTATAAACTGAAAATCCCAAGTCCCTTGAGTAAGAGGGCCGCTCCTCATGCTACTCAACTTTAGTTACCGGTAAGTTCTTGTCATCATAAGTATGTGCGTATCATTGAGAACCGCCAACGGGGTACCCCTTGCCCGATGATACGGAAGAATCCCCATATCAAAATGACAAGGCAAGCAGACAATGAGTATCTCAGCAATCTTCTTATTTACCATGGGAAAATGGTGCTTTTTTCTCTCTTTCCTCTTTTCATAGTATCTCTTTTTTTCTTTTATTTTTCTCAATAGCTATCTCTCTCTTTTTTATAAGAAGAATGCTTCATAGATATCATTATGGTTACGCTGCAGGTTTCCACCATGTCAGCATGGATTAGACCAGCGGCCCAGGCGTTTCTCTAACACACATACATAACTCCATGGACTTACAAGCTCCCCTTTTATTTCACACCGACGACATCCGCAAACAAAAGAGCAAGGTATCAACTAGGTATATATTTACAAGTGTTGAAAGCGTTCCCCATGACAGCACGGTTCTGCTAATCCCCAGCCTATAATTTGCAAGCATATAACTTTCATGGAGAGTTCACAATGGTTCAGGTTTATTAAGTGCAAGAAAGTAAAGTGTGCCATCAAGTTCGTGAGAGCTTTAATCACTAATTTTCGCATAACAAGCTTAATTTGGGAGGTAGCAAAACAGGAATTTACTTGGAATAGCAATAATGCTACTAGGTAGGTATGGTGGACACAAATGGCAAAGGTTTTGGTTTAAAGGAGGTGGATGCACGAGAAGAGTTCCCTCTCAGTACAGGTTTTTGGCTAGCAAGGCTGGGTAGCAAGTACAAGAGTTGACGGAAACAAACAAACATACAAATGATAAATACAAACATGCAATCTTCCTTGGAAGCACAAAAGATCTTAACTAGAGAATACTAGACTTAAGAGCAAATCAAGAAAGAAAGATGATGAAATTATTTTTCTCTCGAGTACTTCTATCTTTTTCTTTCAACTCTCAAAAAGGTGTTGCTACTGACCGAGCCAGGTTTGCCAAAACCAACAAAAGTAACTCAATGATCCCAAAGTGCTACCAATACTAACAACAAGATCAATCATAAAATCATGAATTGAAAACTAAAATAAGCTATGCAAAAGAGTGAATGATAGAACTTCTCATTAATACTCCATGATGGCAAATCACACCAAGGGATACATATCTAACGAGAGAGGGGACACTTCCATAATGTAAACCATACTACAAAATAACTCCTCTATTCATGATATGACTCTACTAAAAAAAGTAAAAAGATAGAAGATAGTGATATGATACCGCGACACTCCCCCAAGCTTGGAACAAACCAAGGGGATGCCAAAGCTGATGACGAATTACTCCTTTGGTGGTGGTGGTATCCTCTTGACAAGCTCTTTGATCAGTTTTCCCAAGTCCCCAATCTCGAAGGTGAGATTACAAATCAGCTGTGAGTTTTGCTCAATGCGGCTCATGATCATGTCGTGTTGAGAATTCCAGCTCTTGCTATTCTTTCCCCACTCTTCCTCCTTGAATTCTTCTTTTCCTGCATGCCTAGAACGAGGCAAATCCCAATTGGAGGGTAATTTCTCCTTGGGCATATTCTGATATTGATGCTCATGGATAAGGGTATGGAAAGGATTCTTGGTGCATGGAGGAAGTGACCAGGGATCTGAACGGTGATGAGGAGGCTTCTCTCCAATGGTTGGATTTTCCACCACTCCAATGCTTGCAATGGTAGTGCCGGTGTGCGGGTGTTGGCCTTGCTCCTCTTCACCTTCACTCTTGGTCTCCTTCTCCTTCCCTTTATCCTTGACACACACCATTATGCTTCTAAACCTTCAAAGAGTATGTCCTGGCAGAAACAGATCGAAACAAAAACATGACAAAAACACGATATACGGACCTCGGGGGATCCGGGGGGTTATATATTACGAAGTTTCATATCAAAAGGAAGGTACTGGGAGAAAACGAGTCGGAGGCGGAGTCCTAGGTGGCCTCACGACCTGGTGGCGCGGCCAGGGGTGGGCCCGCGCCATGGGGTGGTGTGGGCCACCCCTGCTCCGGTTCCGTCCCTTTTTCGCTTCGAAACTTTCCTTATTGACTGAAAACTGCAAAAATATAGTTGGATTGTACTTTCGCGGAACTTTTCTTACCAGAACGGTTACCTATTTGAATACGGACTCTGCAGGTCTCTGAATTTGGTATCTAGTAGATCCTTCTGGAGTCATCACTTGAATATCATCAATATCTTCATCTTCATATACTTATTACTTGAGTCATAAAACCTTTCTCTTCCTTATTACACCATTATCTCCACTTCCTAGAAATTTCTTTCACACAAAACTTCACACAGTTCTTATTAGCAACATTAGTATAAGTGAAGTGATAGAAACTTTTGAGTCCAACTTCAACTGAAAACCATAAAAACATAAGCTACTGTAGCAACTCCTTCCTAAAACCCAAAAAGAATTCAAAAAGGAAATCGAATAAAGAAGCAAATGTAAGAGTGGCTAAATCTGTCAAAACAGACCAGCATGTGAAGATCAATTTTTTCGAAAATCTTCTGTTGCTCAAATCAAAAAGTGCAAAACTAACGAAAGTTAAATAACAGACTGGGGCAGAAGCACAAACAATTACAGCTCAATCCGACATACAGAGATATTTCACGAATTTTTACGGTGAAGCACAAAAATCTGTTTCGGGACAGCAACTTCCCCAAATCTTACTTCTCTCTCATTAGAGGTTGATCTTGACACAAAAACCAAACAAAATGGATAAGGAGAGGTTATTACCGAGGTAATAACTTCCAAGACTCAAAGAAACAAAAATAAACTGAAAGTAAAAACAAATTGGGTTGTCTCCCATAAAGCTCTTTCTTTATAGCCATTAAGATGGGCATGATAATTTTGAAGAAGCTCTCATAGGGATATAATTTGAAGTGAAAGAGAGCATTAAGAAGCAAAAACACACACATTTAAGTCTAACCCACTTCCTATGCAAGGAGATTTTGTAAACAAACAAGTTGTTGAAACCATAGTAAACTTGCATAAGAAGGCAAAAGAAGTGCAACATAAAAACTTTCAGCATAAAACGGGGAAACTTGATATTATTGAGATGCATAAGAACACTTTTCCCTCTCTCATAATAACTTTCAGTATCATGCATAAAATTAACAATATATCTATCACAAGGACTATCATAGCAATGATCAATTATTCTAACAGAAAACACAGGGATACTAGCTCTCATAACACTACTTTGTGAAACAATATTAGAGGTATCCTTACAAAGGATAGTGTGTCCCTCTTTTTCATATTTAGCAACAAAGTCTTTCACATTTGCTACAATAGGTTCATCAACCATTTGTTTATCAGGTTCAACAGCTTTATTCATACTTTCATCTACCATACTAGCCATCATAGAATGTTCCTTTACCTTAACTAGGAAAGGCATTTTCTCAATATAAGGTTTAGGTAAAACATGATTAGCAGTATAAACTTCAGTATTTCTTGAAGGAACACTCTTAGCAATATCTTTATAAGGTTCATGATACTTATTCCACTTATTTTTAGGCACTTCAATGTAGGAAGCAAAAGCCTTAAAATAAGAAGCAATAGCTTGAGAGTCTAGACCATAAGCGTTTTTAATATTTTGAAAGTCACTAGTTCCCATAAAAGATTCAATGCATTCATAATCATAATTTATACCTGACTTTCTACCTTTGTCATTCTCCCAAGCTTCAGCATTGTCTTGAATACGATCTAGAAGGTCCCATTTAACTTCTTCTTCCATGCGAGTGAATGATCCAGCACAAGAAGCATCCAATAAATCCTTGTCATTTAGAGGGAGCCTTGCATAAAAGTTATTGATAATAATATTGTTGGGGAGCTCATGAATGGGACATTTGAGCATTAGTAACTTCAATCTCCCCCAAGCTTGAGCCGTACTCTCTCCATCAAGAGGCCAAAAGTTGTATATTAGATTCCGATCTTTATGAATCTCACTAGGAGGATAAAACTTTGAATAAAAGAGAGGCACTATTTCCTCCCATTCCAGAGCTTGACCATTCTTCAACAGCTTATACCATTCCTCAGCTCTTCCTTTTAGTGATAATGAGAATAAATTCTTCTTAACTTGATTTGTAGTGATACCTGCACACTTGAATAACTCGCATAATTCGTGTATAAAGAGTAAATGATCACTGGGATGGACAGTTCCATCCCCAACATAGTAGTTATCCATAACACGATCAATAATTCTTGTAGGTATTTTGAAAACTCTTTCTCAGCAGGTGGTGGCTTATCTACTACCTTAGCAGTGGTAGTAGCATTACCAAATAAGAAACTCAGCGAATTATCCATAACAAAAATAAAGCAACTAGAAGAAGTAAACAATACTCACAGTAGAAGTTTCCTTTACCAGTTCCACTCTCCAATAGCGCTTCACTCCCTAGCAACGGCGCCAGAAAATAGTCTTGATAACCCACAAGTATAGGGGGTGTATCGCAGTATTTTCGATAAGTAAGAGTGTCGAACCCAACGAGGAGCAGAAGGTGTTGGCTAGTGGTATGGATCAGGAATTCTCTGCAAATATTTAGCAAATGGATTTTTAGGTGTTTTCGATAAAGCAAGTAAATAAAGTACGACTAAATGAAAGGCAGTAAGAATGAATGCAGCAAGTGGCCCAATCCTTCATACAGCAAAGGACAAGCCGGTTGTATTTCTATAGATGACCAAACATTCTCGAGGACACATGGGAAGACCGTCAAGTGCTTTCGCTTCATATAGTCGATTAATCTTCTTTAGCTTGCTAAGTGTTGTGTGGGTGAACCTGTGCTAATGTACTGCCCCATCCAAGACTAATACATACTTGTGATTAAACCCCTTGCAAACATCCGTAAGTACAAGAAAGTATTTAAGGTAGAAACCTAACCACAACTTTAAACTCTAAGACCCTTACGTCCCTTGTGCAATGGTTTCCTAGCGGGGGTTCAGGTTTCTGTCACTCCGGCAACCCCTACGATTAGTAGCCAAATACATAATGCATTCCCCTAGGCCCATATAGGTGAAGTGTCATGTAGTCGACGTTCACATGACACCACTAGAAGAAGTACACCACAACTTAAATAACAATCTATTGAATCTTTCTCAAGGCAACTCCACTACTAACAACAAGACTTCTCCCATGTCCTCAAGAACAAAACGAACTACTCACAAGACATCATATGGATCATGATTAGAGATGAAATAATGATGTATAACAATCTGAACATAAACAATAATTCAATGGTTCACTCAATAACATCAACTACAAAGAGTAATCAACACCGGGAAAGTTTCCCCTATGAACTATGCAAGATTCATCGCAATTGTTACAGCAATATGGAGATGGTGATGAGGGTGCTGATGGTGTTGATGGTGGTGATGATGATGATGATGATCCCGATGAAGTCCAGCTTGATGGTGGTGTTGATGGCGATGATCTCCCCTCTCCGGGAAGGAATTTCCCCGGCAGAAATCTGTCTGCCGGAGAGATCTTTCTCTCTCGGTGTTTTCCGCCCCGCAGAGGCAGCGGAATCTTTCTGTGGTCGCTCCCGAGTCTTAGGGTTTCGTGGGGATGATATACGCCAGAGGGGAGAGGATAGAGTGGGCCAGGGTGGCCACACCACTCCCTGGCGCGGCCTAGGCCTGCTCGCGCCATGGGGTGGTGTGGGCCCCCTGTGGCCCACCTCCACTCCATCTTCTGGCATCCTGAGTCTTCTAGAAAAATAGGATTTTCCGTATATTTTTCCGGATTTTCTGATCTTCGCGAATTTTGCCTCCAAACAGCACCTTTTCCATCAGAATCCTGACTGCAGTGGTCCATGCTCCAAAAGTCATCAACCATGCAAAAATAGATGAAATAACATAAGTATCACCTCTCAATACGAAATATATCAATGAATAATAGTGAATTAAGACATAGAATAGTGATGCAAAATGGACGCATCATCAGTTGATGTCACCATTTTGTTTATTAAACATAGGGAGTACCATTTTTTGAATTATTACTTGTACGCTAGCCAAATTCAAAATCTTAGTTGACCGGCAAAATTTACCAATATTCTGCGCAATTATGTAATGGATACTCAGTTGATATGACTCTTGACCTTCAATTCCTGACCAAATAGCGTACTAGTCTACAACTATCTTTTTCTATTATTACTTCGCCGCTAGCCAAATGAAAATCATAAAATCGAGCGGCAAAAATCCCAACCGACTCATATGCATTTCGCGCCCCTCCGTTTCAAACATTTTCAGGCAAAATCTCCCACAAATGGAGTACCATTTTTCTAGTATTACTTGGACTCTTGCCAAATTCAAAATCTCAATCGACTGGCAAAATCACACACATACCTTGAAGCATTTCCCGCCCCACCGTTTCAAAAACTTTGAACAAAATCTCCGACCGGGCAGTACCATTTTTCTATTATTATTATTATTTGTCATGTAGCCAAATTCAAAATCTCCATCGAGCGGCAAAATCACACACCGACCTTGAAGAATTTCCCGCCCCAACGTTTCAAAAACATTGAGGCAAAATATCCCATCATGGAGTACCATTTTTCTATTATTATTATTATTTGCCCGGTAGCCAAATTCAAAATCTCAATCGGGCGGCAAAATCACACACTGACCTTGAAGCATTTCCTGCCCCGCCGTTTCAAAAACTTTGAGGCAAAATCTCCCACCGTGGAGTACCATTTTTATATTATTATTATTTGTTCGGTAGCCAAATTAAAAATCTCTGTCGAGCAGCAAAATCACAGACCAACCTTGAAGCATTTCCCGCCTCACTATTTCAAAAACTTTGAGTCAAAATCTCCCACCATGGAGTACCATTTTTCTATTATTATTATTTATCAGGTATCCAAATTCAAATCTCAATCAAATTACAAAATCACACACCGATCTTGAAGCAATACCTCCCCACGATTTCAAAATACTTGAGGCAAAATCTCCCATCGGGGGATTACCATTTTCTATTAATAGCCAAATTCAAAATCTCAATCGAGCGGCAAAACCAGACACCGACTTTGAAGCATTTCGCGCCCCTCCGTTTCAAAAACTTTTGACTTTAAAATTCCTATTCTACCCATTGTTTAGATGCCCTATGGGCACGCTAAAGTTGGTAGCTTGGGGGCACAATCGTAATTATTTTTCTGTTTACCTCCATAGTCCCGATTCGCACCGTTTTTCCCGCTGGCCCTCCCAAAATCACAGGCTTCACTCCCACACCTTCACCTCCACGACCACACGGTGTACCGCCCGACGGCAATTCCACGGCGGCCAGAGCCGCTTCATCGATGCCCACCCCATCGGATCTAGTTCACCGGGTCTCTCTGCCACTCCACCAGAGTTGTGGTCTCACTGACCGCGCCTATGGCACCGTCGAACGCCCACGCTTTGCTTCCTCATCGCTAAAAGCTACCCAACCATGCCGGAGCAGCTTCACCATTGTCCACCAAACGGGATCTAGTTCAACAAGTTCCATGTCCACTGCTCTAGACCAGCTACACGGTCATCACCGTTGACTGCACCGGCATCGACCGTCCAAGATGTGCTTCCCCGACACCAAAAACCACCACAACTGCAGCACCCTCGGTGACCTGGACATCACTCGCACGGTACCGATGATGCTTAGACGCCTCTCCGACCAAGGTAACCAAATATCCAACCCGTTTTTTTGTTTTGTCAGTGGTATAGAAGGTTCAAGCTTGTCATAGTGAACTTCATTTTTGTAATCATGCTAGTACATACAAGTCCCAGGGCATGGTTGTTCTTCGTGTTAGTACATACAAGGTCATTAGATATGTTGGTTTGCATTCACTGCTCTACAAATTTCAAGTCATGCACATGTCTATTATTTTGTCATGCACATGTTCTTCTCTTAGCTGCTCCGTACACTAGTAATTGCCTGCTATTGTGTAGTTCTTGCAAAATGTAATGTTAGTGGAAAATCATAGTGTGGATTCCCTTCTCCATAGTTACTCAATCTATCTGGTTATTCCTAAGATAAGTTCCTGCTATTATATCCTCCCTGACATCGTTCTGCTATCCTATAGTACCCATTCAAACTCTTTGTACTAGTTCGATTATAATTTTTTTGTTGCCATCCGGTTCTTCAAAAGATGCAACACTGACTATTTTATTTTTCTTTGCCTAGATCTCAAAAAGGGAACACTGAATATGTTGGTTTGCATAGCCTACAGGTTCACCAGCGATGCCATTATATATTTTATGTATCTCATGCTAGTTCGTCCTAATCAACGGCATAATTATTCTTTACTATATAGTTCATTCGTATTTTCCATTCCTGCTCGACAAGTTCTAGTATGATGCGGTTATAATTTCTATGTGGTTCATTCTTAGCTATGATAGTAACTGCATTCCATTGTGTAGCTCACCGCAAATTCCTAGTCACCCCACGCCTCTTGCATTCCAGATGATACCACTACTTCCATATATATTTGCTGAAATGACTTGGCTAGTTTACATTTGCTGAAATTCTAAGAAACAATTTGTTTGATTGCTCATTTCATTGTAGGCACACTTGTCTAATGCTTGTTTGTCCTGTTCTACAGGTTCACAAGCCCCACCATTATATCTTGTATCTATTTCTGGTTCGTCCTAAGCAACAACATAACTATCCTATACTATATTGTTCATTCGTAGTTTGCATTCCTGCTCTACAAGTTCGTATTATGCAGTTAGAATTTCTATCTAGTTCATTCTTAGCTATGAGTAGTTTGTCTTGTTTGCTGTATTAACTTGTTATTACTTAGTTTTAGATAGTAATTATTGCTATTGCCACCAAAGAGGAGGCAGCAAGATCATGTCTCAAGGTGGTTTTCCAATGTAGTTGTCACAATCAAAGGCAGATGCAGTTGATGGATTGAGAAAGCAAATTGAGGACAATGCTATCAACTTGATTGTCAACTTAAATGTTGAATTTTCTTTTCCAATCATTGATATTATGTAATATTTTTAAGAAGTTTGCAGCTGATGTAATATCTAGATAACTCGCATAGGCCATGTAGGCATTTAGTTGACGCCATCCACGCATGGCGGTAGGCGGTACCATAACTACTCTAGCCAGGTTGATGAGGTAACATTATAGGGCTTTGTTATTTGCCCTTCTTATATTGGGCCTAGCATGAACATTAAAAGATGCTCGCTAATTATACTCATTTTATGATATTTGCATGGGATTTAGAAATGCCAAAACTATAGGTGTCCGTGACCGTAACGGGCCTACCCTCGGGTGGCAAGTAGTAACAGTAACAGGCTAGAACAGTAACAGGCTAGAATAGTAACAGGCTAGAACAGTAACATGCTAGAACAGTAATAGGCCAAAATAGTAACATACCAAAATAGTAACATGCCAAAACAGTAACAGGCCAGACACAATGGCAACATAGCACAGTAATGGGTTAAGACGTAAAGGGCCAGAATAGTAACAGACCAGAACAGTAAAATACCACAGCAGTAATGGACCTAAATAGTAAATGGCTAGAACAGTAACGATATAGAACAGTAGCAGGCCGAAAGTTCTACAAGACAGGAATAATAACAGGTCAAACATATTGGGAGGCCATAACAGTACTAGATCAGAATAGTTGCAGGCCACCTGTGGGTCTGAAAGGTTGATGAACGGTACAATAAAAGGCTAGAAAATGTCGGACCTTCTCAAATATGGGTGGTTAGTAGGCGGCCCAGGACGAGCTATGAGAATAGTGATGGGCCGACCGTAGGCCTTAACAGTATTGGACCTACTTGACGCAGGATATTAATAGGTTGTATAGTATTTGAACAATGTGGGCCTTTGTAGGCCGAAACAGTTACAAGCCTGAAATTCGCGAGCCGCTGCTGGCTGCATCCTTTGGACCCATTTCAAACATTGCAGGACAAAATAGTAATGGGTTGTCTTCTTATTGGGCTCATTTCATGGGTTGGACCACTTAATATGTAGTAGGCCTTGGCTGGGCCTAGCTTCTGCCACGGTTTCTGTGACTGTTAACTATTGGGGGGATAACCCCGAGTAGTGTCAAGCCGGGGTATAATGGCAATTTTAACCGAGGTATGGCAAGGTCAACGCGAGAGCTGACCGAGTTACCTCAAGGCAAGCTGAGTTATGGCTAACCCGGCCCGGACGACATTCACCCAACCTTACCTCGGCTGACATAAAGAGTATGTCGGCATCATCAATGTTTCTTGTATGCAGGTACCTAGAGCCAAGTTAGCCGGGCAGCAGCCTGGTTACCACTTGGCTTACAAGAGAAGGAAGGCATCTTCCGTAGTCAGTGCTTTTCTCTCTCCACTATAGCATGAGCGTAGAGGACAGAGGGGAGGACCAGCGAGTACAAGCCGATAGAGGTGATGTTGCTAGGCTATTCTTGGTCAGGTGACTCCGCACCATAGAGGGGCTCCGAGAGGCTTACGCCATGAGTCCTGAGCAGCTTACGAAGGGAAAAAGAGGTGCACCGCTTTGCTATTTTGGGAGAAGCATATTCAGAGAATATGCCCTCCACGTATGCCCTAACTTGTAACCTGGCCTCCCCTATATAAGGAGGGCTAGGATCTCCATAGAGAGGTTCGTCCATTTTTACTAAGGGAAAACCCTAGAGAGAGGTGTGGGCAGTAGAGAGGTTCTTCTTCCTCCTCCCCATGAATAGCTCAAGGAGCATCTATAAACACCATTGAAAGTGAGAATACAAATATCTGTGTGTGGAATCACCAGACCATCCCTCCTTGGAATCCTCTAGCGCACTTTGGCCCCATCTTGAGCCTACCCATGGCATCTCCCGAGCCACCACCATGACAGTTTGCACCCACCATGGGGCCAGCAGCGGCGCTAGCTGGAGTGAAGATGTAGACGGGAAACATCAACGCCACCGGGGAACGCATCACCTTCGGGCTAGTTTACCGCTTTGGAGCGCTGGACTACGTCAGCGACAATGCACGCAGCTTCGGCAACCGCACTCCTCCATGCAACACCTCTTTATCAGCATGGGCGAGTCATGCGTTCACCCGCTGCACATCGTCGAGGGAGGCGAACCACCTCTCATCACGGCTATCAACCTGCATATCACTCGCCCTGCTAGCTGCGTTAAGGTCATGATGACGGTGTCAGATGTAGGAACGAGCAAAGACCCGGCGGAGAACCCGGACATAATGCCAAAGGTACCTAGGAAAAGAGGTCCTCCACTAGAGAGGCCAGGCAACCTGTTGTAGCAGGCGATAGATAACTTAGCTACTCCCATAGCACCTATAGCAGATCTGGCTTAGGCACATGCTGAGCTAGAGGAGACCTGGCTGAAAATGTTAGTAGGGGTAAAAGAGTAGCTGAGTTATAGCAGTCTCTGAACATCACCTTGCGTGAGTATCCCAAGGCCAACCGGATTAGCCCCACCCGCATGGACGGTATAAAAATAGAGGTAGAAGCCTCATCACTGAGATAGACAAAGAATATATACCTAAGCTAGGGTATTCGGCTACCCTAGTGATAGTAGGGATTGCGAGGTATAGCACCCCGGCAAAGAACCTCGGGGCTGTAGAGGCAGCAGCGTCTGAGTTAGAGGGTCTGACCGGAGAAGCCTAGGAAAGGCAACAGGAAAGAGTTAATCACCTAGTTAGAGTAGCTAACAAGTAGAATGAGGAGATACTCAAGGCAAACCCAGCAGTAGCAAGAGGCTCCCATGTAGTTCATTCCGCAGGGGGTAACCCGACAAAATCCGCTGGGGTAGCATCATCCCCTCATGATGTCCCTAGAAGAGAAGAGGTGGTAACCTTGGTGAGAAAGAATAAGTAGATGGTCCTGTATGACTTGGCAAGGGCAGGGAAAGGAAAAGCAGTGCAAGGTGATGAGGATCGTCACAGTGCCTACCGAGGTGAAGCTGGACAAGGTAACCATGACCAAGGCAATGCCAGTCATGGGAACGCCGAGAACAGTAATGTCGGACAACATAACTCGACGGGAGTAGGGAAAAAACCCACCTCGGCAGCAGCAACAATAGTACATACCTCGGCAAGAGCAAAGTGACGGCCCATCTATACAACAGCACTATGTTCATCCGGGTCAATGTAGGTACAATGATAGTTATTCGGTGATGGTTGATGCTAGGTTTCCTAGGCTAGAACACCATGTGATAGGATCAAGGCTGGGAAACAGGAACTTGCAGCCAAATTATGCGAGGTGGAAGCTCGACCAGATTTATAGGTCGAAGATGATAGAGGGTCAAGGTCCTCCGAGTCCGGCATGCTTTGGACCTCGGATCATGAGAGAACCTCCTGTGCCGAACTTTCAGTTGGCCAGAGGTACAAAGACATATGACGGCAGCACCAAGCCAGAGGATTGGCTAATTAACTATGCAACAGTGGTGAACATTGCCACGGGCAATTTGAGATGGGCTGTGAGATATGTACCTCAGATGTTGGAAGGTCCATCAAGAGTCTGGTTAAACAATTTGCTAGCAGGAAGTATCAATTGTTGGATATATTTTGAGGAAATGTTCATCAGTAACTTCATGAGCACATAATAGAGGCCGAATAGGCCACAGACACTAGCGATGTGCAAGCAAAGGCCCAAAGAGACAAGCCGGGAGTTCTTAACTCGCTGGTGCAATGTGCGCAATTCATACGAAGGGGTGATTGAGTCACAACCAGTTGCTTGGTTTGCAAAAGGGTGTAGGTATGCGAGTATGTTGTGGTAGAGGTTGCAAAAAGATACGCCAACTACACTGGTTGAAACATCAAAATTGCTGACTAGTATGCATTGGGTGATCCAACTCAACCTCGGCTTGTGTCAAATGAGTCAAATGAGGAGTACTACCACCGAGATGGAGCCGGGTCATCCCGGCGAAATGATTTCTAGGGTAAGAGGAGAGATGAGCGGCCGGATTACAGATATGGTTCACAACAAGTTGCAGCAGTGGAGCTAGACCAACCTGGAGCTGGGAATAGCCAGCGACAGAAGAATGGAGGGCAACAATGGACTCCGAGAAATGATGGCAAGAAAACTTGGACGCTAGAGCAGAAGAAACAGTGACAGGAAAAGAATGATGAGCCGAGGTATACGTATGAGTCTATGCTGGATCAACCATGCAAGTTTCACACGCCGAACCCAAGTAACCCGGTGAAACCATACAAATCGGCAATGTGAGTGGATGAGGAAAATAGAGCAGAGTGGTTCGGGGAATGCTCAGGCACCTCAGCACGATGCATCTCGGCATGATGCACCTCGGCAATAGCAACTCACTGGGTAAAATGGGCAGTAGATGATGTTACCACCACCCCTGCCGAGGTATGAGAACCATGACAGAAGGGATGCAGTGCATCAGGTGGAAAACCAGCACCAGCAGAACCAAAGGTACCCCGGCAATGACGGGAGAAATGAGTATAGGGAACACCATCAGAGTTACTGTGTGTTTACCATGGAAGAAACTGGCAAAAATAGCGTGCAACACCGACATATGGAGGTAAATGCAGTTATGCCAGCTGTGCCGAGGTACATGCCTTGGTCCGATCAGGAAATCACATGGAGTATCAAGGATCACCCTAGGCTCATGTCGAGTCCTGGATCATACACCTTGGTGCTTGACCCAACTTTCATAGGGCCAAACATCAATGTCAAGTTCTCTAAAGTGTTGCTTGATAATGGAAGCAGTATCAATATCTTGTATAAGGATACAATGCATAAGCTGGGAGTTTCAGAGAACATGCTTTAGGCAACCAAGACCACATTTGACGGCATTGTTCCAGGTTTGTCTTGTCAGCCCATTGGAAAGGTCCGGATTGATGTCTTATTCGGCACCAGAGATAACTGCTGAACCGAGAATTTGGAGTTCGACGTAGTAGATATGGACATCGCATATCATGCGTTACTTGGCAGGCCAGCTCTGTTTAAGTTTATGGCTAGTGATCACATTGGCTACTTGTAGCACCCCGGTAAAACCACTACTAGAAAATTGCGTGTTGTTTTTATTTTGTGCATCATCATGATTGCATGCTCATGTCATCATGCCACATTACAGTTGAGCATCCTCATGACCGCATACATGTTTTTATCTAAAACTTTTTTCCATCGAAAAAACCTATCTTTGTATTCTAATGTTCTTCGTCTTTATTTCAAATAACAAAACCCCGGTCTCTCCAGCACTTTTTGTTTGTTTTAAAACTAATTGCAAAAAGTTTTATAAAATAAAATAAGTAATAACATAACTTTATAAAACCCGGGCAGGCAGTCCGGCCGGCCAGACCACCTACTACCCGACCCAAACCATCTGGACCAAACCCTAATCTGTCTACCCCCTACAACCCGTGCCGCCACCACAACCTAGCCTAGCACGCACTCAACTGGCATGCAGCGTACACGCCCTAGGATCCTGGCCCCACATCCGCAGTGCCACCTACACCCCACACCACCCGCGTGCACGTCGCCCGCACGTTGCACTCGACACGACTCTCGTGCGGCACCGAACCGCCTCGCTAACCAACCTTGATCGATAACCACCCGCACTGCTCCTTTCCCTGGGCCCCACCACAACCTAGCATCCACCCCGCGTCACCGCCTACCGACGTGCTCGATTCCCCATCGCCTCCACCTACCCCGACCCCATCGTGTTGCACCGCTGCTTTCCACCCTAGCGGCCGCTTCCCAGCCTAGCGGCCGCTTCCCAGCATCCACCTCCCCCTCTCTCTGGCCCTCACCGCCACGGCCCACATGCCATCTCCTCTCTGTCGCCTCTCCCTTCTTGTCGGCAAGCCGCTGCCATGGCCACCCTCCTATGAGAATGCCGCCTAGCCTCCCTCCGCTCCTCCCCGTCCGCCAGGCCGTCAACCACCACGCCGGCCACCTCTACAACCTCTGCCCCTCTCTGTTCCCGGCCTGCTAATCCCCGCGTCGCCTCCAACTCCCGAGCCTGCTGCCGGGTATCTTCCGCAGTGGTGCGGTGTTGCTGCCCCGAGGTCGCCGTCCTCTGCGAGATCCCCATCGAGCCGCATGTTGCTACCGCTCGGTTCCTTTGCACCCCGCGCCGCAGTGCCGGCCCTCCTCCGGTCCCCGGCCTCCTCCGCCCTCCTCCGAGCTCAGGCCGTCCTGAACCCTCGCCGCCGGTGCGCCTTGACTCCGAACCCTCTCCAAGGCCTCTTTCGCCAGGCGTGTCCCACCGCATGAGCACCTCTGGTTGTTTTGGTAATACTATTCATGGTGTTGAAGAGAAGATGGGGTGTTGGTGCATGACGATGTGATGTTGGTGATGCTACAGAACAGCTTCGAAACCACCCGATGAAGTTGACGTTCCGCTAGAAATAGTGAGATGTTCGAGACCCCAGTGAACATGAATGACGAATGCGGACAAGGACCTCAGTCGGAACAAGTTGACAACCACCCACGCCATCGCCAAGTTTGCAAAGTCCCCGGGTACGCCATCACGAAACCGAAGATCGCGGAGCATCGTGGACCCTCGAAGCCGAACCCCGAAGACCTCCGTCATGGACACCAAGTTCTTCTTTACGGAGGCCGAACCACGAAGAGCCTGATCCTGGAGTCCGAACCCCGAACCAAGATCGCCGGAACCCTATGTGTGATCCTAATCCCCTATATTTATAAGATGATATTTAACTTGTGCATATTTAATTGTTCATGCCACATACATATTTTACCGTTTGGGCGGATTTTAGTCAATTCAACTAATAATTAAATATGGAGACCATATGCGACTTTTCTAATCTTATATTAGTTCCATTTAAATTTGTGTGGCGAACCGATGCCATGTTTGCCTTGTTAAGACAACATTTAAATTGCGGGGTATCTAAACCACAAAAACCTCCTAATTAATTGTCAGGACCCCGGTTCCGCCTAATGTTGCCTAATTGCAACCTTTGCCATGTCATGCATCATACATGCATCATGCCCAATCTTCTGCTGTAGTATTAAATAGTGTATCTGATATTTGCTTTAGTTCGTTGCTTCTTCACGGATTAGGCCGTTGAGTGGATGTGAGTATCAACAAGTCCTTTGGATAATGTATCTTCGGCTATGTTTCCCAGGCAAGCATTCTTCCCCTTCTACCTATTTTACATTTATAGTCTTTACTTCCTCATGTTGATCTATTGCTATCCGTGTTGCAATGCTTTAGTTTTCCATACCATTGATATCATGTGCAACCTATATTGCCTTGGACATATCCTATTGCCTGTTGTTTGATAGACACTTGGCCTTGCGAGTCGTAGTTGCTTGCTCAGGTGCTGCTTCGCGTCATTGTCATTTCACTGTTGTTGGGAGGTTGGCACATGCTTAATGGTAGAGATGATCATGCCTTTCATTATAACTTGTCAATTAAAAATGCTAGAAATATATATAATGCAAAGACACCGATGGGTAATAGATGTTATTTGGTTTTACTCGCTCACTTGTGTCCACCTAGGACCCAAGTTCTTGACACATGTTCCGAGACTGAGCACGCTAACCACATGTGGGGTGTCTCGGCACCCCTATCGGCTTCTTACCTTATATCAAAGTACTATACTGGGGCCACAAAACTAGTTTGGGCTTTATACGTTACCTACTATACTTATGCCATGTATGCCATGTTTATTACTGTTGCTCGATGAACATTTATTACTGTTGCGTAGGATCGCGACACTCTGTCACGGGAATATATTGTCTATGGCCTCTGCTCGCTTGACAAGTGCACGTAACCTTAAGTTCTGTATGAGGAGGATTAGCTATACCTTGTACGGGTAGCTATTTCAAGTGGACCCCATGTAATTGCTTTGGGTCTAGAAAAGTGTCGTGTCCGAGGCCCCGCCGACATACCGATGGGTGTATGTTAACTGATCTGGCAAAAAGGGTCAAAGTGCGTGTGGGAACTTTGGTGCACCCCTACAGGGTTTAATATTTTCGAAAAGCCTTGTCCGCGGTTATGGACGACTTGGAGCATATTTTCTTGATCATAGATAACTATAACTAAAGTTTACTGTTATAATATGACTTGTATCTAATATGACTAGTAAGTTGGATAACCACCATGGAAAGAATGAATCAAACTACCAAAGAGAGTTTCCTCAGAAGGACTTCCTTGTTTGGTCTCGAGGGGAAATACCAGGATGGGTATGTTTGGTGTTAGTATCAGGTTGGGTCCAAATAGATCTTTCTTATCCTTCTCTGATAGCCGATCGTTGTATCGAGTATCTATAGGTGGTTTAGTGCATGCTTCGCTGCCGCTTCAGTCCACCAGACCTATGTAGGCAAGAGCCGCCGAATTCTAGACTCGCCGTGTACTGGCCTCAGTACTGACCGCTCTCTTTTTCCTTTGCCCTTTGTCGGCACCCCTTTTGTTTTAGCAGGTTTGAGATCGATGTCGTTAGCAGAGTTACCCTTCCGGCTTGGCCTGGGCAGGGTTATGGACGTCATTGGTTATTCTTCAAGGGTCTTAGCCCAATTTGCATCTGATCCGTACTCGGATGTGTATCGTTTTCGCGGTGATTTGGATCACTGTACTATATACCTGTATTTTCGACTCATGGAGTCGCCGTTGTATATATCTGTTCTATGGGTTCCATCATGGACTAATGTGCAATGGTATTAGTTCGTTTTCCACCCGCGTTAAAGTGTTTGGTGGGCACCTTTGAATCGTTTCTATGCGGGTTTGGCAGGAATCGCTAAAACTTGCATAGGGCCGATTCGACAGTGTTACAAAGTGGTATCAGAGCCCAGAAGTTGCGATAGCCCACTGGTCCAGCCTGTAGGATAACCTAGTTAACGACCGATGTAGAGTGTCAAAACTATTTTGAAAAATCAGTTGGATATATCTGATTAGCTCTTCTTTTACTCCTTACCCTATGCTATTCTCTGCTTACCTCTGCGTGTTTTTAATCTACTCTTATCTTTTCTTCGAGTCCAGGATTTCTCGTGGTTGGTTTTCTATCGTACCTTCAGGGTTTCGTTTCCTCCCTTTTATAACAGTGGTGTTACAATCATCAATCTCCATCTTGTTTGTCATACCCTTCCTCCAATCTTTTTGTCCTTGAAGTCTTTATCCATATGTGCACCTTGATGGATATCTGTATCGTTGAAAAACATATGAGAAAGATGAATTGGTGAAGTTGGAGTATATCTTGAGCATGTGTTGTTCATGCCAATGGAACCATCGCGGAACCTAATCATTGTGTATTTTCATACGATTTTTCTTGTATCTTCCTGGTGTTTTTCAAAGTGATGACATCATCTACATCAGAAGAGTCTACATCATTTGTTTCCAAACATCTCTTGTGAAGATCTTCAGTCTGAATTCCAAGAGTGGTTGCATAATTATTCTATTCATGTATGGAATAATGCTTTGAGTGCAAGATGGAGTAGCTACCATACCACTACTCTTATCATTCACTTTTGTACATTGAATGGGGGATCAAGCAATTTTACTCTTTTCCCGGAAGTTGGAGGTGGCCTTACCTATCGAGACCTCTACCTTTGTCTTTTGTGTCCTAGAGTGTTCTCTCAACGAACGTGAACAACGACCCTTGTTGGTGGTGTCAACAATGACGAAAGATTCTTTGTTAGTGGTGTCGCGAGGACCTACATGAAGTGAGAAGATTCAGATCGCCGACCTTCTTCCCCGTACCAGGAGGCAGATCTCAAGGTTGAGATCCATTGTTAGTGGTGTCGAATTGTAGTACCCCGGTAAAACCACTACTAGAAAATTGCGTGTTGTTTTTACTTTGTGCATCATCATGACTGCATGCTCATGTCATCATGCCACATTGCATTTGAGCATCCTCATGACTGCATACATGTTTTTGTCTAAAGCTTATTTTCCATCAAAAAACCTATCTTTGTATTCTAATATTCTTCTTCTTTATTTCAAATAATAAAACCCCGGTCTCTCTAGACCTTTTTGCTTGTCTTAAAAACTAATTGCAAAAAGTTTTATAAAATAAAATATGTAATAAAAAAATTATAAACCCCGGGGAGGTAGTCTGCTCGGCCAGACCAGAGGCCCAACCGGCCAGACCATTTACTACCAGGCCCAAACCATCTAGACCAAACCATAATCTGTCCTACCCTAATCCCTACAACCTGTGCCGCCACAACCACCTAGCCTAGCACGCACTCAACCGGCGCGTAGCGTACACGCCCCAGGAACCTGGCCCCACCTCCTTAGTGCCACCTACCGCTACACCCCGCGCCACCCGTGTGCGCGTCGCCCTCACGTGCACTCGACATGACTCTCGCACGACAGATCGACCCGCATCGCTGACCCAACCTCGACCGATAACCACCTACACTGCTCCATTCCCCAGGCCCCTCCACAACCCCGTGTCCATCCCGCGTCGCCACCTACCGACGCCCTCGATTCCCCATCGCCTTCTGTTGCCTCCACCTACCCCGACCCCCTTGTGTTGCACTGCCGCTTTCCTCCCCAGCAGCTGCTTCCCAGCATCCACCTTCCCCCTCTCCAGCCCTCACTGCCACGCCCGCGTGCCCTTTCCTCTCTGTCGCCTCTCCCTGCTTGTCAGCAAGCCGTTGCCATGGCCATCCTCCTCTGCAGCGTGCCGCCAGGCCTTCCTCCGCTCCTCCCCATCTGCTAGGACCTCAACCGCCTCGCCGGCCACCTCTGCAAGCACCGCCCCTCTCCATTCTCGGTCTGCTGAGCCCCGTGTCTCCTCCATCTCATGAGCATGTCGCCGACCGTCTTTCGTAGCGGCGCAGTGCCGCTGCCCTGAGGTTGCCATCCTCTACAAGCTCCCCATTGAGCCATGTGCTATTGCTGCTCGGTTCCTCTGCACCCTGTGCCGCAGCGCTGGCCCGCCTCCGGTCCTCGGCCTCCTCCACCTACCAGCGAGCCACCGCCTCGCGCCCTCTCTGTCGTGGGTTCACCCTTCCTAGAGCCTCCTCTGAGCTCCGACCATCCCGAGCCCTCGTCGACGGTGCGTCTCGACTCTGAACCCTGTCCAAGGCCTCTTCCGCTAGGTGTGTCCCACCACATGAGCGCCTCTGGTTGTTTTGGTAATACTGTTCATGGTGGTGAAGAGAAGATGGGATGTTGGTGCATGACGATGTGATGTTGCTGATGCTACAGAATGGCTTTGAAACCGCTCGATGAAGTTGACGTTCGGCAACAATTAGTGAGATGTTCGAGACCTCGGTGAACAGGAACGATGAATGCGGATAAGGACCTTGGTCGGAAAAAGTCGACAACCACCCATGCCATCGCCAAGCTCGCTGAGTCCCTAGGTGCGCCGTCACGGAACCGAAGACCGTGGAGCATCGTGGACCCTCGATGCCGGACCCCGAAGACCTCCGCCATGGACACCAAGTTCTTCTTCACGGAGGCCGAACCACGAAGACCCCGATCCCGAAGTCCAAAAACCCGAACCCCGTCGAACCCCGAACCATGGTCACCAGAACCCTATGTGTGACCCTAATCCCCTATATTTATATCATGATATTTAACTTGTGCATATTTAGTTGTTCACGTTGCATACATATTTTACTGTTCGGGGATTTTAGTCAGTTCACCTAATAATTAAATATGGAGAACATATGCAGGCTTTTCTAGTCTTATATTAGTCCCATTTAAATTTTTGTAGCGAACCAATGCCATGTTTGCCTTGTTAAGACAACATTTAAATTGTGGGGTATCTAAACCACAAAAACCTCCTAATTAATTTTCGGGACCTTGGTTCCGCCTAATATTTCCTAATTGCATTGCACCTTTGCCATGTCATACATCATACATGCATCATGCCTAATCTTCTGCTATAGTATTAGATAGTGTATCCGGTGTTTGCTTTAGTGCTTTGCTTCTTCACGGATTAGGCCGTTGAGTGGATGCGAGTATCGACAAGTCCTTCAGATAATGTATCATCAGCTATGTTTCCCAGGCGAGCATTCTCCCCCTTTATACCTATTTTGCATTTATAGTCTTTACTTCCTCCTATTGATCTATTGCTATCCGTGTTGTGATTCTTTAGTTTTCTGTACCATTGATATCCCGTGTAGCCTATATTGCCTTGGACACGTCCTATTGCCTGCTGTTTGATAGACAGTTGGCCTTGCGAGTCGTAGTTGCTTGCTCAGGTGTTGCTTCACGTCGTTGTCGTTCCACTTTTGTTGGGAGGTTGGCACATGCTTAATGGTGGAGATGATCGTGGATTTTATTATAACTTGTCAATTAAAAATGCTAGAAATAGATATAATGTAGAGGTACTAGTGGGTAATAGATGTTATTTGGTTTTTACCCGCCCACTTGTGTCCACCTAGGACTCGAGTTCTTGACACCTGTTCCGAGGCTAAGCACGCTAACCACATGTGGGGTGTGTGGGCACCCCTATCGGCTTATTACCTGATTGCAAAGTACTATACTGGGGGCCACAAAACTAGTTCAGGATTTATACGTTACCTACTATACTTATGGCATGTATGCCATGCTTATTATCTATGCTCGATGATCATTTATTACTGTTGCGTAGGATGGCGGCACTCTGTCACAGGAATATATTGTCTATGGCCCCTGCTCACGTGACAAGTGCACATAACCTCAGGGTCTGTACGAGGAGGATTAGCTATACCTCGTACGGGTAGCTCTTTTGGGTGGACCCCATGTACTTGATTTGGGTCTAGGAAAGCGTCATATTCGAGGCCCCGTCGACATACCGATGGGTGTATGTTAACTGATCTGGCAAAAAGGGTCGAAGTGCGTGTGGAAAATTTGGTGCACCCCTGCAGTGTTTAATCTTTTCGAAAAGCCTTGTCCGCGGTTATGGATGACTTGGAGCATAGTTTCTCGATCATAGACAACTATAACTAAAGTTTACTGTTATAATATGACTTGTATCTGATATGATTAGTAAGTTGGATAACCACTATGGAAAGAATGAATAAAACTGCCAACCGTGAGATTTTCCTCGGAAGGACTTCCTTGTTTGCTCTTGAGGGGAAATACCAAGATGGGTATGTTTGGTGTTAGTATCAGGTTGGTTCTGAATAGGTCCTTCTTATCCTTCTCTGATAGCCGATAGTTACATTGAGTCTCTATAGGTGGTTTAGAGCATGCTTCGTTGCCGCTTCAGTCCGACATACCTATGTAGGCGAGAGCCGCCGAATTCTAGACTCGTCGTGTACAGGCCTTAGTACTGATCGTGGACTTTTTCCTTTTCCCTTTGTCGGCACCCCTTTTGTTTTAGCAGGTTTGAGATCGACGTCATTAGCAGGGTTACCCTTCCGGCTTGTCCTGGGTAGGGTTATGGACGTCATTGGTTATTCTTCAGGGCTCTTAGCCCAATTTGCATCTTATCCATACTCAGATGTGTATTATTTTCGAGGTGATTTGGATCACTGTACTGTATACCTGTATTTTTGACTCATGGAGTCCCTATTGTATATGTCTGTTCCATGGGTTCCATCGTGGACTAATGTGTAATGGTATTACTTCGTTTTCCACCCACACGAAAGTGTTTGTCGGGCACCTTTGAATCGTTTCTATGCGGGTTTGGCGGGAATCGCTAAAACTTGCATACGGCCGATTCGAGGGTGTTACACTACTTGAAGATGAAAATGCCAGGACCAAATGGAGTAATCACCATAACTGGGTACTTTAGGCGCTCCATGGAGTGTGCCTCGTCTAGGTCAAACTTAGTCGAGTCATTGGTGATAGCACAAGAGAAAAGAAGGATCCAAGAGGTGGCGGCATTGGCTCAGTCCACACAGCTGAATATGTCGGCGCTGAGTAACCCGCATGGAAGTGTTTCATTTCAAGCGACAAAAGATACCAAGAAGGTGCCCATTGATGATCAGTTCCCAGAGCGCACCATGACTATTGGTGTCGGGTTCTTGTTTGAACAAGATAGGCGACAAATAGGAAAGCGAGATCGTCAACTTCCTCCGTGATAATTGGGATATCTTTGCCTGGTCCACACAAGATCTACAAGGTGTACCAAGGAGTTGGTCAAGCACTCTTTGCATGTTAGACCCGGAGCAAAGCCGGTGAAGCAACCTCTCCGTTGTTTCACCGAAGATAGGAGAAATGCCATTGGTGAGGAGACAGCTCAGCTCCTTGTAACCGGGTTTATCATGGAAGTACTCTATCCGGATTGACTGTCTAATCCGGTGCTGATGGAAAATAAGAAGGATGATCCGAATGTAGCATTGGTGTGGCGTATGTGTATCGATTACACTAACCTAAATAAGGCGTGTCCGAAAGATCATGTACAATTCGAATGTAGCAAATGTTCCTGGATGATATCCTGCAAACATTTGCGAACCTCAGGAAGTTCCGAATGAAGCTTAACCTAGAAACATGTACTTTTGGCGTGACAGCTGGGAAGTTACTCGGTTTTCTCATGTCCATCTGAGGTATCAAGGCCAACCCCACTAAAATCCGAGCTATAGAGCGAATCGAGCTGCCAAAGTGTCTTAATGATGTTCAGAAGTTCACTGGTTGCCTGGCATCATTAAGTCGGTTTGTATGTCGGCTAGGAGAAAAGGCATTGCCTCTCTATCAGCTAATGAAAAAATTAGATAAATTCGTATGGACACCATAAGCTGATAGTGCATTTCATGAGCTGAAAAAGATGCTAGCCTCTGCACCAGTGTTAGTGTCACCACTATCCAAAGAGCTGATGTTGCTCTATATAGCAGCGACCAACCGAGTCGTAAGTTTCATAGTTGTGGTGGAGCGGGACGAAGAAGGTAAGTCGGTGCAGAGGCCAGTGTATTACCTAAGCGAGGTATTGTCCACTTCAAAGTAGAACTATATTCAGTATCAAAAGATGGTGTATGGTGTGTATATGGCAGCCAAGAAGCTCAAGCACTACTTCGAGGAGCACCCCATTAAAGTAATATGTGAAGCACCCATATCTGAGATAATGAGTAACAAAGATGCAAGTGGTCGGATTGCAAAATGGGCAATTGATCTAGCCCCTTATGCACCACAATTTGATAGAAGGGACGCCATCAAGTCTCAAGCGGTGGCTAATTTTTTCGTGGATTGTGCCGAGATGCAGAACAAACCACCTTTGCCGGACAAAAATTACTGGAGGATGCACTTCGATGGATCAAAGTTGAAGGAAGGATTAGGTGTCGGGGTGGTACTTACATCACCCAAGAAAGATTAGTTGCGATATGTCCTTCAGATACATTTTCGAGCATCAAACAATGTGGCCAAGTATGAGGCACTCCTGCATGGACTGAAAGTAGCAAAAGAGGTTGGGATACTTCGGATACAGTGCTTCGGTGATTCGGATCTAGTGGTGCAGCAAGTATCTGGTCATTGGGACGCGCTAGATGTAAACATGGCCCTTTATATATTTCATGTCCAAAAGATATGTGGGTACTTTGAGGGATGCGAATTCCATCACGTACCTTGGGTTGAAAATGAAGCAGCCGACGTATTGTCTAAGCCGAGCTCATCTCGGCAGGCCATCCCACCAGGAGTTGCTTTGGAACATTTGATAAATCCATCTATCTCTCCTTCACCAGAATCCAAACCAATCTATATCCCGGAAAACCCAGGATCAGAAGCTACCCCTATGAACATTGACTCGGGAATACCTCGGTAAACTCGGGGACTACCTCAGCAAACCTAGGGACTGCCTTGCAGAACCCGGGGACTGATCAGCTTGATTCGGTGGAGGTTATGTCGGTTGATGCAATGGAGGTTGATGAAGTACTTTTCCCTGCTCGCACTATACCAGCTGGGCACAGCCAGTATTTGAGTTCTTGAAAGATGGAACTTTGCCAAGTGATGAGAGACTCTCAAGGCAAGTGTAGAGGAGAGCAAAGGCATACACTATAATCAATGTTGAGCTATACAAGAGAAGTGTTACAAGTGTTCTGCAGCGATGTGTTGACACGGAAGAAGGGCTAGACTTCCTCCGGGATATACATCAGGGGGAATGTAGGCATCATGCCTCATCTAGGGCCTTAGTGGCAAAAGCTTTTCGGCATGGGTTCTACTAGCCAAGTGCATTGGAGCAAGCCGAGGAACTAGTAAAGAAACGTAATGGCTATCAGAGGTACGCTACCAAGACACACATGCCAATGTCGGAACTCAAAACTATACCGATCACTTGGCCATTTGTTTTGTGGTGCTTAGATATGGTTGGACCATTTAAGCCGGCTAAGAGAAACATGACCCATATCTTAGTCAAGGTGGACAAATTTACCAAGTGGATTGAAGTAAAGCCCATAAGAAAATGTGATGGAGTTATGGCCGTGACATTCCTCAAAGATATCATTCTCAGATACGGCTATCCACATAGTATCATAACTGACAATGGCACCAATTTCGCAGCAGGAGCTTTTGCTAGGTTTTGCCGAGATAAGAAGATTCGGCTAGATGTTGCATCAGTTGCTCATCCCGCATCGAACGGATAAGTGGAATGATCCAACAGACTAGTTCTGTCTGGGATAAAACCCCGGCTCATTGAGCCGCTACAAAGATCAGCGGGGTGCTGGATAGAGGAACTACCAGCGGGATTATGGAGCTTAAGAACAACTCTGAATCAATCAACAGGCTATACGCCATTCTTTCTGGTATATGGGACAGAAGCTGTATTACCAGCCGACATAGAACATGATTCGCCTAGAGTCACCCAATACACAGAGGCCGAAGTGTAGGAAGCCCGGCAAAATGATGTTGGTCTGCTGGAAGAAGCGAGAGAACTGGCCTTGTCTAGATCCGCCATATATCAGCAAAATGTCCGACGCTACCATAGCTGGAAAGTGAACCCCCGAGTCTTACAGGAAGGAGATCTGGTTCTTTGGCTGGTGCAGCGCAATGCCGGCATGCATAAGTTATCCTCCCATGGGAAGGACCATTCATTGTAAGCAAAGCACTGCATAATGATGCCTATTACCTCATTGATGCACAACCATAGGAGAAGAACAAGACGGACATGTCCGACGAGGAATCAAAGTGACCATGGAATGTAGCTCTACTTCATCCATTTTACACTTGAAAAAGTGTATGTATCTCGAACTCTCATATGTCGGCCTATATGTCAGCAATGAGCTTATCAATGAAACTTCAGCACCCCGAGCAGAAACTCGAGGACTGTCCTAATGATAATTGTCTTAGTTCCGCATTTACTCTTGTATATGTCGGCTAGCTTAAACTACTTACACCTCAGCCGGATTAGTAATGTGTAGGCACCAAAAGGTTAACTCTTCGAATTGCTGCTGTCCAACAAGAATTAGCTTCATGGCAAGCAAGAGAACAAGTTTGGAATTGCTAAGCACATGAAAAACGACTAAGGAAAGGAACGTAATCGACCTGACATTTTTTTTGGACTAACCCCTATATTTACTTTCCCTTTGTTGTGTTGAATTATTTTGAGCTAATCCTAAAGTTTCAAGTATTGTTAAGTTAATTTTTTGAACCTCGGACTCATAAGTCAAATGCCGAATCAAGGTAGACGCAAGCCGAGTCATCAAATTGGGAGAACTAGAAAATGAAACTTGGGGATCCGACATAAAAAACTTAGCTGTAGCAAAATAACAGGCTGTTTTATACATCTGCACCTGGCATACCAGGGATTTAACGAATTTCAAACTTTTTGCTCAAGGAGCCGTAGCAGCCAAACTATCTGCAGCGGGTGGAGGCAAGTTGTCCTTAGCATTGGGAGCCTCGGTCAGCTTCGTCGTCCGGATTAGCTTTGGCATCCTCGGCATCCTTAGGTTCCTCGACGTAATCCGAGCCTTCCTCCTCTTCATCATCTGAACCCTCTTCGACATATGCATCATCGACGACTTCAAGGAAACTCGGCCCCTCATTCCATTGATGACAATGGGCATATTGAATGAGGTCATAGGCGCAAGCTCGACATTGGACGATGCAGGTCGGATCAGTGGTCGATCTAGATCCAGTGCGCATGTGGCTGAGAACCTCCAGGTCAAGACCTTCATACCAGGATAACACAAAGCTCAAGGCAGTGTCGACTCTAGCATGCGCATCGGATTCCCTCCACAGATTGAGTTGCGTCTCGCACTCCATCAATTTCGCAATCAATGGGGTGGGACCTTTAGGAGTGGGCTCTATGGGCCAAAAGGTATTGAATACCCGGACTGCAACATCCATGAGGTCCACTCCAAAGCTCTTCATAGGTTCCACCCGAGCTGAGAGGCTCACCAAGGTATCCTCCATGTCGTAAGGAATTGGCTCTGCAGAAGGAACAACCGAGGTACCCCTCTTCAACCAAAACTTGTCAACGGCAGTGGCAGCACATGAGCTGGACTCCGAAAAATTGCCTGCAAATAAGACAAGTAAGATAAGAAATAGGAGCACAAGACCCAGGAAAAGAAATGCTGGAACAAGAAGAGAAACTCATGAGAGATATAACTGTTAATCCGAGTCAACTCCATGAGCCAGGCAGCGTTCCTATTCTTGAGATTTTCATACTCAGTGTTCACCGAATCAAACTTGACGTTGGCGTCCTTTAGCATATCCTGGCTCTTTTCAAGTGCGGTCTTCAGCCGATCCTTTTCCTCAGTAAAGGACTGATCAGCTTTGTCGAGCTTAGCTTTTTGGAGGCTTTTCGAATTTTCAATCTTGGCGTTAAGCCGAGTGATCTCATCATACTTTTTCTGGAGCTGAGCAATCTCATCGTATTTCTCCTTAACCCAGGCTTGGTGTTGCCCTGCTTGTTCGAGAAAATGAAGCATCATCTCAGGCAGAGGCACGCTATCTTGAAGAGACACTCCAATAATTTTTGACCCGGCGAAGCCGAGGTATAATTACCTGCCGAGTCAAAGTGCAAAAGGACAAAGGATGAGTAGCCAAGGAAAGTTACCTTTCATCTCAGCTAGCTTCTTCCTCGGCTCCTTGTTCTCATCTTCCACATCGGCTACAAAATCCTAGTCAAAAGTGAATTCGGTAAGCTCAAGATGAAGAGAAGCAAAAAGAGGGAAAGTCTGAAAGAGAGAACTTTACCTTTCTTCTTTGCCTCAGGCAGCAGGGCCTTATGCTTTGCACAAAGCTCTTTGTGGGAGTCCAAAAGCCGCTAAAACTCAATGGTCCGGTGGTTGGTGGTGATCTGAAAAAGAAAGTGTTAACTCGTGTATCATAAGGAATATTTGAAGATATTTAGATCCAAGTCAAGTGGAACTTAACCCGGCTCTAGGTGAGTGAATATTTGAAGTTGTTCAAGAACCGGGCCAAGTGGAACTTAACCCAACTCTAGGTGGGTGAATATTTGAAGTTAATCATATCCGGGCCAAGTGGAACTTAACTCGACTCTAGGTGAGTGGATATTTGAAGTTAATCAGATCTGTTCCAAGTGGAACTTAACCCGACTCTAGGTGAGTGAATATTTGAAGTTGCTCAAGACCCGGGCCAAGTGGAACTTAACCCGGCTCTACGTGAGTGAATATTTGAAGTTAACCAGATCTGAGTCAAGTGGAACTTAACTCGGCTCTAGGTGAGTGAATATTTGAAGTTAGTCAGATCCGAGTCAAGTGGAACTTAACCCGGCTCTAGGTGAGTGGATATTTGAAACTACTCAATAATTTCACGAAGTTAAGCTACCTCGGATTTGGGATAATCTGAGGGACAATTGCACAAGTATATTAACAGCATCCGGCCGAGTAATGTGTTACTCCCCCGTAGGCTCGGGGACTGAAGGTTATATCTACAAGTACTTGTGGATATGAAAAGACATAGCGGAAAGATTTACCTCCATCATCTTGCTGGCAAACCAATGGCTTTGGTAGCTGTGTTCATTTGCGTGCCAATGTTGGCAGGACCGAACTTTGATAGATTACAGGAGCTAACTTCGCTGTATTCGGCATTATTCCAGTTGTCCGTGTACTTAGTGAGTGAGCCGTAGCTCTCCCCACTAAGAGTCCGAGCCACAACCAAGCCCTTGGCATGAGCAGCTTTCCGGGCAGTTTAAGCTACGGCCAGATTGGTATGCATAGCAAGCTGTTTATCAGCAGCAGAGCCGGAAGCAGCGCTTCCTTGTTGCATCATGGATGCAAGGGTGCGCTGCCCAGACCCGACCATTGATCCTTTGAGCGTGGTCTTGGTTGCCTCAGAAACTTTCTGGCCCTTGGTAGCATCGGCAACCTTCTTGACCTTGGTGGTTGACTTGGATTACTGCGGCAAAGATGTAGTTTGGTCTCCGGCCTCCGAAGCTGGTGTAGGAGGCTTGGTCTAACGCTTCTACTGAAATATGTCTGGCCAAAGATGTTGGTGTCGAAGATGTGGCCTTCGGGCTGAGTCGAGTTTGGTCATCTCGCTGAGTCTCGGGAGACTCAAACGAGGCATGAGTAACTTGAGGAGAGGAACTTGGAGCTAGAGGTAGAGCTAGAGCTAGTTGAGATTGAGTTTTGGTCGGTGCCGAAGTCACCGGCACCTCGGTAGGAACTTTCTCGGTTCCGATATTGCTCGCACCACCATCAACTTGTTGTGGCTAAGTGGAAGAGGAACTAGGCTGATCCGGCATAGCCACATCCTTGGAGGAACCACCTCCCTCTGTGCCGACATTACCCTCCTCTTGCCGAGGTGGGCTAAGATACGGCGCAGCTTCAGAGCCCTCTTGGATGGGGCTCAAGGGACGAGCGTCATCACGACAAGGAGAAGGTGGGTAACCTTGGATAGGTGAGGCTATGCTCGAGCCGCTCTAGGAGATGTCCTTCAGGGGCCTTGCCAAGTCAGACAGGAGACGAACCTCAAGTTAGAACAGAAAGAGAGAAACAAGAAATACACGTAAAGGGAGAGAAGCTAATTGAAGAACAAGGATGCGATAGGTGGTTCCTTGGGCTTCAGGGCTCTCCAGATGGTGGCCTTAGTAGGAGGCTTGCTGGCGGCCTTGTTGCCGGATTTCTTTAGACGTTTTCTGGTCCTGGGCAGCTCGGACGGAGGAGCCGAGGTAGCAACTCGTTTCTTCATCGGGGCAGGTGGTAGCTCGCCCACGGCAAGAGGAGGATTGGTGTGGACCTGACCAGACGGGTTAGCTAGAGTTGGATCAGCCAGGAAAGCATATTAGATTGGTACATGATTAAATACCTCCAAGATATCAATATCATCATCTTCATCATCATTCGGCCAATCCCTTAAGACAAAAGCGTTACCAGAAGGTCGGCCGGAGGCAGGGTCTGGAATAGCCAAGAAGTCCTCGGAATCCGGCTCCTCCGTATCCGAGGTATCGCGTTCTTTCCCCCACTTGAGGGATGGGTCCACGCCATCCTCAATGGTTTGCTAAAGAAATGTCTAAAAGGAATAGGACAAAAAGGTCATATAACTGATACTGGCCAACATAAGACATAACTCAGAAAAAGGCTCATGTAAGAGATGTATCGCGGGAGCTGGCTTATCTCGGCTGAAATTCTCGAACCCCCACTCCCATTCTTCGGTCATTCAGGTCTTGAAGATGGCCTTGACCCGGCGGAAGATCTGAGCATCAGAGAGTTTGCTGACGAGGTTCGGTTGGGGTTGAGGTGCCCGCTCATGTGGCAAAGCTTGTGGGTGTGCTGCTGCAGCGGGGAGACTCGGCTCCAAATAAAGGTGATCATGATGTCCTCACTTCACATCCCCAACAACTTCAGTTTGATAATGCGCTTCTCCACTAGATCTACCAAGGTGCTTTGTTTTAATCTATTGGGGATTCGGCTCCACCGAGTTCTGTCAGGAATGCCGATAGAGAAAGAGGGCAACCGGATCTTTTCCTCCGAGGTAGTCTTCTTCACGTAGAAGAATGTCTTGGCCCATCCTTTGCAGGACTCCAAGACGGCGACTTGGGGAAACTCGGACCCTTTCCAAGGTGATATGGAAGCCGCCCCACACTGGGTCAGAGATTTTTCGGCAGGGCGAAGGTCCTTATCTGGAATAACATTGGCCCAGAAGCTAAAGAACTGGAACCAGATTGCTAGGGAAGGCCATAGGACGAGCTACCCCTCAACCCCGGAAACAAAGGCGGAAAGAGAGGTGATGGCATTAGCCGGAAGATGATGGGGTTGAAGATAGAATACGGTGAGGAATTTGCGGAAGAAGTCGCTGATGGGGAGGCCAAACCCGTGCTGGAAATGGGAGAGGAAAACTACAAACTCACCCAGCTCCGGAGAAGGGACAAGTTTTCATCCCGGCGAGGCGACAGGAGACTCCAGTAGGGACGCGGCGGGTCCGGACGAGCCAGTCAAGATCTTCTTGGCTCACCAAAGAACTGGCCCAGGCTCCACGCTCATGCACGACGCCACCCTCTTCATGTTCCTCGATGGCGGCCATCTCCTGCGACATGTCCAGATCCTCTTCCTCACAGAAGTAATCTGAAGCGGGGGAAGGGCCTAGACTGGCACGGACCCATAACGGCGATGAGCGGCGAAGCAGCAGCAGAGCGAGCGACAACAAAGCATGGCAGCGGCGGCGCTAGCGCTAAGCGAAAGCAGCAGTGGCGGCAGCGCTGCAAGGAAGAAGAAGGAAAAGCAGAGGAATTGAATGGGAGAAAAGATGGAAGATGCCCCCGCTCCTCTATTTAATCATGCCCGTAGTGGGGTAGTGGGATCATGCGGTGAGGCGTGCTGCATGATGTGGCCATGTATCCGTAGGATCGACCAATCAACAGCAAGCCACGGGAAGGGCCACACCGTGCAGCAGATCCTATAACATGATGTGGCGTTGCAGTTATCAAAGAGGCGCCCACGATGTGACATTGGCGCAGTAATCCCTAACAACATGCACATTAACTGGTGTAGGCCCTTAAAACGAGGCAAAGTAATGATTACCCTCCATGTAGGACGTGGGGAAGCATACGCGAGAAGGAAGGAATCTAAGTGGGTAACCCGTACATAAGAGTATAACCTGTCTAACGAGGAATAACTCGGAGCAAGCCAAGGGAAGTCAATGGTGACATCAAGACATTGAAGTAAGCTTGCCGACATAAGAGTAACTCAGCAAGAGGAACAAACAACTTAGTAGGATGAATCTGTTGTGGCCTTATTAGCTGAAGTTGCTAAGACCGCACCAGCTTCGGGGACTAATGTTGGGGGGATAACTCCGGGTAGGGTCAAGCCAGGGTATAATGGAAATGTTAGCTGAGGTACGGCAAGGTCAAAGCAGGGGCTAGCTAACCCGTCCCAGACAATGTTCACCAAACCTTACCTCGGCCGACATAAAGAGTATGTCGGCATCATCAATGTTGCTTGTATGCAGGTACCCAATAGCCGAGTTAGACAGGGAGGAGCCGGGTTACCAGTTGTCTTACAAGAGAAGGAAGGCATCTTCCATAGTCAGCACTTTTCTCTCTCCACTATAGCGTGAGCGCAGAGGACAGAGGGGAGGACTAGTGAGTATGAGCCGACAGAGGTGACGTCGCTAGACTGTTCTTGGTCGGGTGACGCTGTGCCGCAGAGGGGCTTAGAGAGGCTTATGCCATGAGTCCTGAGCGGCTTACAAAGGGAAAAAGGGGCGCACCGCCATGCTATTTTGGGGAGGCATATTCAGAGAATATGCCCTCCACGTATGCCCTAACTTGTAACCTGGCCTCCCCTATATAAGGAGGGGCAGGATCTCCATAGAGAGGGTCGACCAGTTCTACTAAGGGAAACCCTAGAGAGATGTGTGGACAGTAGAGAGGTTCTTATTCCTCCTCCCCACGAACAGCTCAAGGAGCATCTGTAAACACTATTGAAAGTGAGAATACAAACATTTGTGTGTGGAATCACCATACCATCCCTCCCTGGATACCTCTAGAGCACTTTGGCCCCATCTTTAGCCTACCCATGCCATCTGCCGTGCCACCACCACGACATTAATGGCGGTAACCGGCCATTAACTACGGCTACCATGTGGCGATTTGCATGACGTTAGCAGTCAACGCAGCTAACGAACAGATCTACGACGGAACAGGTTTTCGTGGCTGAAGGGTGTGATCCGCCACTGTACAAAAAAATTGTGGTAGATTCTTTTGTGATGGGCTTTTACCACGAAGGCTATCCGTCGTGGAAGACTTTTAACCACGAAAAACTGGCCTTCAACCACAAAAATATTCCGTTGTAAAAGCCAAATTTTATTGTAGTATTGGGGGACTTGGTGGTGTAGATCAGATGTAGGGGAGTCTGTAGGATGGGCTGCAGCAGGCTTTGTGCTTGACAAAATATAACTCTTTTTTTATTCTGCCTTTGTTAAGCCCTTCTTGTAAAAGTTTTTAACCACCTATTCACCCCTCTTGGCGGCATCCGTGATCTTTCATCTCGAGAGGAGATGTAGTGACACATTGGTTCTTGGTACTCATAACTTGTATGACTGGGATGATATAATCTATTCTCCTTATCACACTCCTTTTTGCAAAATGTTGGTTTCACCCGATCTTTCTAAAGCTCAATGCATCCAAGATTTCGTCAAAGAGAGAACTTTGTAATGTTTGAACATGTGCTAGTATTTTTCACCACTTGCTAGTACTGGAGTGGTGTACATTGATGCATCACTTGCTTATTGCCAAATAGGTAAATACACTTTTAGTCCCACGTTTTCACCCAAGGTGCAAATTAGTCTCATATCTTGCAAAGTGGACAAAATTAGTCTCACAACTTGCATCCTAGGTGCAAATTTGTCGAATTGAAACAAATTTGAGCGTGTTTGACCATTTTTTACCAAATTCATACATGTTTAGCGGTCCTAAAGGCACGTTTTTGCGATTGAGACCATAAAATAGTACCAACCTAACATGTGTCCTTCCATGACTTCTATTGCTTTTGATAGTTGGTGTAGAATTTTTGCATAGATCGAGGTCGTTTTAGGTTGGATGAATAATGTTCGTACTGCACATGTGCAGTTCACTCAATATTACATTGTCAGTTTTCAGTTAGCTGAAATATGACAAATTTTGATTCTTTTCTTATAATCTGCATAATCCATGTGCATCAAAAGTTGTTTTTATATGTAACAATTCAACTTGAGCATTGCAAATTACGCTAGATCAGCACATGGACATATGTTGTTTGCATATCATTTTAGGTTCCCAAGATTTTAGCTTGAGCACATGGGCTTTTCTGCAAACAAAGTTGCCATTTTTGTTTATCCATCTGCCATGTCCATTGAATTAACAAAGCCAATATAGAGCCCAGATTTCTGAATTACTACCCGTACCTTGTAGGCGTCTACTAGGGAGTCAGGCTAGTCATAGTCTCCTCCAGAGAGTGGGAGCTCATGTCCAAAATAACTACTACTCCAACTGTCTAGATGTGTCTACTACCAGGGAATAGGGAGTCTGGCGGGTCACTAACTCTCTGTCTCCTAGAAATGTGGTTGAGGACCGCACGCTTGTGTTGATTAATCCATATTTTCCCCTTGCCTCTTCCCCGGACCCATCCAGGGTGGTTAACCCCCCACCCCACCCCCCTCCTCTCTTCCCAGCGTCTTCCCCTTCCACACCATGTGTTGCCGCTTCCACCTGTCGGAAATATGCCCCAGAGATAAATAATAATATGGATTATTATCATATTTCACAAAGTTTATAATTAGGTTTTATATCATGCTATAACTGTATTAAAAGGAAACATCAATACACGTGTGATATGTAAACAACCAGGAGTTCCCGGTGAATCTCTAGTCACTGGTTCATGGTCAACAGATGATCAAGGTTTCCTGGTCATGTGGCATTTATGCCAGTTGACAATGGAGTCACCTCATTGGTAGAATGAGATGATGAATATACCCAATGTAAGCATCATCATATGATCATGTCACAAAGTTCAAGTTATGATGATTAGGAAATGTAGTGTCTTGTTCCTCAGACCATGAGACCATATTAATCACTGTCACTCGAGATTGCCTTGATAGCATCAAACGTGACTCTGTGAAATGGTGATCATAAAGGTGTGTTTAGGTATTTAGAGGGGCATGTAGAGGCCTATGTGTAAAGAGAGGGATTTATCCATCCACGTGACGGAGAGATACTCAAGGGCCCACTCGGAGAAGTTATATCCAACAGTTGCGCAACGTGTGACTAGGTCACGGGGATATCACTTGTCGGACCGAGTTAAGTAGCATTAGACGGTAACAAAATTGAACACGACATGGTGATGTCATTGATCAGATCTCGGACAATACAAGTATCACAGAGGCAAAATGAATAGGATACAATGTTTATGGTTCAACGACAAAGATTTCGTGGAATGCACAAGGGTCGTCATGGGCATCTAGGTCCCGCTAATATCATTGGTATGAGAGGGATCTTGAAAATGTCTTGAGCGTTCCCAGACCATGGGGTATCACGCTTAAGGGCTTGATGATGCTCGGATATCATTTTGGTATCGTCGGAATCACCGAAGAAAAGAAAGGGAGAAAACCGAAAGGATTCTGGGAAAGTCCGGAGGATGTCCGGAGTGGGATGGAAAAGGTATCATAGCCACGGGAGTTGAATAATATGTGAGTACATGTTAAAAAATTGTTTAATAATTTATTCATAATTATTTAAATAAAATAAAAGGAATTAAAATGGTTGAATACTGTAGCACCCTTGTAAAACCACACCTAGAAAATCGCTTGTTGTTTTTATCTTTCACATCATCATGACCGCATGTTCATGTTATCATGCCAAATTGCATTTGAGCATCGTCATGTCATCATGTCATCATGCATATTTAATCTTAAAGCTATTTTCTAAAAGCCTGTATTTTTCTAAATATCCCTTCTCTATTTCAAATGTAAACCCCTCGGTCCGCCCGAATCTTTTATTTGTCGAAAAACTATCTGCAAAAGTCTTTTATATAAAAATAAATAAACAAACAACATAAAACTATTTTTCTACCGGGGGAGGCAGCCCAGCCGTTTGGGCCAGGCCACCTACCACCCCGGTAGGCCCAACCCATAGACTCTAGTCTAAACCCTAACCCTAATTCTAAATCTAACCTAGACCCCCACCAACCAGACTCCACCCTGCCGCTGCCACCCACACACGCACGCACGCCCTACCGCCCTCCTGCTCGCTACCCTCTTGGCCCTACCCCTAGCTCGCGAGAACCACCCAGCGCCCATGTCACGCGCCTCACGCACCCTGCGAATGCTCGTGATAAGACCCTGGCCCACCCCGGAGACCCCACCAACCTCGCCCTGTCCCTTCTGCCAGGATCCCTCCCACCAACCCTCGAGCCCTGTCTCCTCTTCCTCTGGCCATGAGCTGCACTGCCGGCCTCTGTTCCTCACTCGCCGCACCCCCTTTCCGCGAGTAAGCGCCGCCGTCGACCTCTCCTCCCCTCGCAAGCTCCTTGCAGCAAGCCGCCACCTCTCACTGCCTAGCGCCGCCCCCTCCTCCTTGATCTAGTCGCGGCGCCATCTTCCTCCCCGTCCCTGTTGCGTCTGCTGCCTCTAGGGATGCTGCCATCTTCACCTCTGCCGCCGTCATCTAGTCGCCACTCCAGGCCGCCTCCTCAAGTTCGGCCAGCGATGCTGAACCCCTGGTGCGCCGCCCTCTGCCATGCCTCAAGCTTGCTATCCTTCCTCCACCATCGCAGGTTGCTCACTGCCCTATCCGAGCCCATAAAGCCCTCCCTATAGCACCATTTCTCCGGCCGTGTCCCTCAACTCCGTCCGTACCAGCCTCGAGCTCTGCAACCTGCCTCCTCGTTGTAGCGGGTCCCGCTGCCGTCTCGGGCCGTGTCGCAGCCGCCATCCAGCGGCCTCATCCATGTCCCCTACGCATCAACCCGTCCTACGTGCCGTACTCGTCCCGTGAGCTCGACCTCCACCAGCCCTGTGCGTCGTGCTCGCAGTCTGTCGGTGCGTATCAAGGAAGGTCGTCCCCGTGTATCCTTCTGCAAGTGTGACCGTGTTGTGGTTTTTTGGGTGTAGTGGTACTCTAACGATGTATGTGGTGGGGTGAAGTGAAGATGGCCTTGTTGTGTTGTGATATGTTGCAAACATATCTATAATTTTTTATGTTCCATGCTTGTTTTATATCTACTTTCTTTTGTTTTGTCCACACTTTGGAGTATTTTTACACATTTTCTGGAACTAACCTATTAACAAGATGCCACAGTACCAGTTGCCTGTTTTCTGCTGTTTTTGGTTTCAGAAAAGCTAGTAAGGAAATATTCTCGAAATTGGACCGGACAAAAGCCAAAGTCGATATTTTACCCGAAGCAACATGGAGTCCGGAGGGGAGACGAAGTGGCGCACCAGGGCGACCACACCTGGTGGCAGCGCGGCCTGGGGGCACGCCACCAGGGGGTGTGGGCCCCCTGGAGCTCCACTGACCTTGCCCCTTCGCCTATATATTTCCTCCAGGACGAAAACCCTAAGGACCCGATCAAAATTCCACGAAAGAGTCTGTAGGCGCCGCCATCTCCATCCCTAGATCAGGAGGGATCTGAAGCTCTTCCCGGTACCCTGCCGGAGGGGAGAGATCACCCTAGAGGCCTTCTTCATCACCATGACCACCTTCGGTGTGTTGCGTGAGTAGTTCATCCCTTGACTACGGGTCCATGTAGTAGCTAGATGGTTGGTTCTTCTCCTTTGTGCTACCATGTTTAGATCTTTTGAGCTCCGTTCATGATCAAGATCATCTATTTGTAATCTTACATGTTGTGTTTGCAGGGATCCGATGGATATTAAGGTGCTATTTCAGATTGATTATTGATTCTATCATGTCTATGTTATTTGTGATCTTACATGCTTTCCGTTGTTAGTAGCTATCTTGGCCGAGTAGATGCTAGCAACTACAAGAGGGAGTATTTATGCTCGATAGTGGGTTCATGCCTCTAGTAATCTGGGGAAGTAACAGAAATCTCTAAGGTACTAGATGTGCTGTTGCTACTAGGGAGAAAACAACAATCCTTTATTCATGGAGCAATCGTCTTGTTTACTTTACACACTTTGCTTAATGCAATTATCTATTTCTTGCGACTAAATATTGAAGGGGGTTCAGATGATAACCTAAAGGTGGATTATTAGTCGTAGATGCAGTTGGATTACGGTCTATGTATAATGTTGTAATGCCCAATCAAATCTCGTAGGAGTCAAGATGATTAGTTCACCCAACATGTCATCTATCTTAAGGAGAATCACCTCTAGTGAACTATGGACCCCGGTCCATTCTATTACCATAAATCTACAAGCTATTTACTGTTTTCTATTTACTTTATGCAAGCAATTACTATCTTCCACACAATACGTCTAATCCTTTGTTTTCAGCAAAACCTGTGAGATTGACAACCTCACTGTAAGTTGGGGGTAAAGTTCTGTGGTTGCGTTGTGTAGGATTCCAAGTTGGAAACAACACCTTGGAGGTGTTTCCTTGCTCCTACTGGTTCGATAACCTTGGTTTCATAACTGAGGGAAAACTTGCTGCTGTGCTCATCATACCTTCCTCTTAGGGTTCCCCAACGAGCTCGATATATTTTGAGCCATCAAGCAACTTTTTCTGGCACCGTTGCTAGGGAGTCAAGGACATCTTCACAAGGGGAGTCCCTCACAACCTTTCTCTTTACTTTGTTTTATTTTGTTTTGCTTAGTTTATTTTTGCTTTGTTTGCTTGTTTCCTTTATCAAAAACACAAAAAAATTAGTTATACTAGTTTGCTTCTTTATATTAAAAACATAAAAAATGACTACTCTTGAAAACACTAAGTTGTGTGACTTCACTAGCACCAACAACAATGATTTCATGTGCATACCTATTGCTCCACTTGTTCATGAAGCTACTTTCTTTGAAATTAAATCTGCTTTGCTCAATCTTGTTATGAAGGAACAATTCTCTGGTATTGGTACTGAAGATGCTGCTTCTCATCTTAATAACTTTGTTGAACTTTGTGAGATGCAAAAACATAGGGATATAGATGGAGATATTATTAATCTTAAATTGTTTCCTTTCTCTTTGAGAGGAAAAGCTAAAGAATGGTTGCTATCCCTAACTAGAAATAGTATTGATTCTTGGACTAAATGCAAAGATGCTTTCATTGGTAAATACTATCCTCCTGCTAAGATTATATCTATGAGAAGTGAAATAATGAAATTTAACCAATCTGATAATGAACATGTTGCTCAAGCTTGGGAAAGAATGAAATCTTTGGTAAAGAATTGTCCCACTCATGGACTAACCGCTTGGATGATTATCCAAACCTTTTATGCAGGACTGAATTATTCTTCAAGAAATATACTAGATTCTGCTGCTGGAGGTACCTTTATGACCATTAATTTGGGTGATGCAACAAAGCTTCTTGATAATATGATGGTTAACTATTCTGAATGGCACACTGAGAGAGCTCCACAAGGTAAGAAGGTAAATTCTGTTGAAGAAACCTCCTCCTTGAGTGATAAAATTGATGTTATTATGTCTATGCTTGTTAATGGGAAAGCTCATATTGATCCAAATCATGTTGCCTTAGCCTCTTTGGTTGCTCAAGAAGAGCAAGTTGATGTGAACTTTATTAGAAATAATAATTTTAGCAACAATGCCTACAAGAATAGTTTTGGTAATAAAAATTATAGGTGATATCCTCCCAATAATGGTAATGCTTATGGAAATTCCTACAACAATAATAGAAGTGCACCCTCTGAACTTGAAGTCATGCTTAAAGATTTTATTAGTAAACAAACTACTTTCAAGAAAACTATTGAGGAAAAACTCTCTAATGCTGAAAGAAATATAGCATCATTGCCTGAAGCACAATCTTCTTTGAATAAAATGGCTGCTAAACCTGAAACTATTGAAAATCCCTTTGCTACCACTAATGCCATACAAGTTAGAATTGATGAAAATGTTAGATTGTTAGCTGAATTGCATGCTAAGTGGGAAAGAGAAGATGAAATTTCTAGAAATATTAGTATTTCTACTATCACCACCACTAATGTTGATGCTAGCAAACCACATGAAGTCCCCATTCCTTCTGCAACAATGCCTAAAACCAATGGAACCTTTTCTAATAAAAATGCTGAAATTCTTCGAAATATGGGAAACAATAGCTCTACTAACTTAGATGGTAATTATGATTTTGATCTTGATGGTTGCAATATCTCTGAAGTAATTATGTTCCTACAGAATCTTGTTAAAAGTCCTAATGCTAGTGCTATGAATATGGCCTTTACAAAACACATTACTAATGCTCTCATAAAAATTAAAGAAGAAACGATGAAACATAAAGCTTCTATTCGAATGAAATTAGAAGATGGTTGGGAACCCACCATTAATATGAAAGTGAATGATTTTCATCTCAAAGCTTTATGTGATCTTGATAGTAGTGTTTCTATTATGCCTAGAAGGATTTATGAAATGCTTGATTTACCACCATTGGAAGATTGTTATTTAAATGTCCAACTTTATGATAATGCTAAAAAGAAACTCATGGGGAGTATTAATGATGTTCTTATTATGGTTAACAAGGCCTATGTCCCCGTTGATTTCTATGTTTTGGATGTTGAATGCAATGCTTCTTGTCCTATTATTTTGGGAAGACCTTTTCTTATAACTGTTGGTGCCATTATTTATATGAAAGAAGGCACCATTAAATATCAATTTCCACTCAAGAAAGGTATAGAACACTTCCCTAAGAAGAGAGAGAAGATTCCTTTTGCCTCTCCTATTAAAACAAAATTTGGTCTTAATACTTCTTCATTTGAGAATACTTGATTCTTTTCTTGCTTCTTATGCGTAGCTCAAAGCCGTTAAAGAAAAGAACTTATTGGGAGATACCCAAATTTCTTTAGGAGTCTTTTGTTGAGTCTTGGAAGTTATTGATTCAGTAATAACCTCTCCTTATTATTTTGTCTGGTTTTTGTGCCAAGAGTAACCTCTAATGCGAGAGAAGTAAGATTTGGGAAAGCTGCTGTCCCGAAATAGATTTTTTGGGCTTTGCTATAAAAATTCGTGAAAATCCTCTTTACATCGGTGTGAGCTATAATTTTTTTAGCTTCTGCCCCAGGTTGTTATCTAACTTTCGTTAGTTTAACACTTTTCGATTTGAGCAATAGAAGGTCTTCAAAAAAATTGGGTTATACCTGCTGGTCTGTTTTGACAAATTTCTGCCATTATTTGCATTTGCCTCTTAATCTCTTTCTCTTTGAGTTCTCTTTGATCACTTGAAATTTTTAAAGGAAGTGCTACTTAGCTTGTGTTTTAATGGAAGTTTTACTTGTGTTGAAATGGAACCAAAAGACTTATTATCTTGAGTACACTAATGTTGCTAATGAAGATTGTGTGAAGTTTTGTATGAAGGAAATTCTAAAGTGTAGGGAAGAGTAATGTGATAATATGAAGATGGACAAAATCTCAAGCTTGGGGATGCCACCCGTGTCACCCCAAGAAATATTCAAGAAGTACAAGCGTCAAAGCTTAGGGATGCCCAAGGTATCCCCTTCTTCATCAATAAAAATCTCAGGTTTTCTTCCAAACACTTCATTTTTATTATTTCATGCACAATTGTGTTGTTCTTGGAGCGTCTTTGTTTTTTTTCGTTTGCTTAGTTTGCTTGAATAAATTGGTTGGACCCCCGCATTCATACATAGTTTCAAATAGGTTGATTTGGATTGGAAAAGAGTAGGAAAGTTCATGCTTAAGTTGTATAAAAGGAGCTTGTTTTTGACTGTGGCCTAGGCTTTACCATGTCATGCTTGATATTTCTTTGACTTTATGCTTAGTGATTATTGCTGTAGCATGACTTGTTACAAACAATTGAGATTGCTTAATGTGCCCGGAAAGAATCATGTGTTAGTTTAGCATATAAAAGCATAATATTGTGGTATTCTCCTTTGACGCTTTATTTGGGTTGACTTGGCGCATGCTCACACCATGTTAAGACTATACCAAGTCACCATAGCCTCTATGATCATTCATTTTTCGACTTGTAATATCACTTTATGCTTTAATTAATAATGTTTTGTCGCTTTGCATGATTATGGCCATTATTGCTCTCTTAGTTGGTCGCTCCCAGTCTTTTGCTAGCCTCCATACCAAGTATGAGTTCCACTCATGCATCCAACTCCAAATAAAACCAAGTTATTCCAAAAAATCCACCATACCTACCTACTAGCATTTTCTATTACAAGTATATTCATGTTTTTATCTACCTTCCGAAATAAACTTGTTATGTGAAAATTAGTGATTAAAGCTCTCACAAACTTGATGGCACACTTTAGTTTTCTTGCACTTAATAAACTTGAACCATTGTGCCCATCTATGTTACGTATATGCTTGCGCTTTATAAGTTGTGAATTAGCAGAACCATGTTATCATGGGATACGCTTTCAACATTGCACTTTATTTAGTTGATATCATGTTCTTTTACTTATGGATCCCGGCGGTGTGAAATAAAAGGGGAGCTTGTAAGCTCATGGAGTTTGTATATGTGTTAGAGAAACGCCTAGGCCACTAGCCTAAGCCATGCCTAATCATGGTGGAAACTTGCAGCATAACCATAGTGAGCAATCCGTGAAGCATCCGTAATAAAAACCTATGCAAATAGCAAATAAAAAGATCGCTGAGATGCTCATTGTCTGCTTCCCTTGTCATTTTGATATGGGAATGCTTCTATATCATCAGGCAAGGTGTACCCCGTTGGCGGTTCTCTATGATACACATGTACTTACAATGACAAGAACTTACCCGTGACTAAAGTTGAGTAGCATGAGGTTCGGTCTTCGTAACTAAGGGGCATGAGATTTCAACTTATAACTAGTCAAGCATATCCTCATATTTGTTCACTTTAATCTTAATCACCTAAATATGCTTATGATAGGGGCAATGAGAGCTGAAAGCTAATAAGTATCATAATTTTTTGAAGCTCTTTTTGAGACTTGAATCCCTGCTTCCTTCTATGAAGTCCTTTCTTTTACTTTTTTATGTTGAGTCTCCATCTTCTATCTTTATGCACCTATTGAGAGAGAATAGTGGCCATTCTTAGTTTAATGTGCATTTTCCTAAAACTTGTTGATTGATTCATAACTTTGATATTGCTTGTTCTTAAATTATTTGTATCTAGTCATCCTTATGAACATTGAAGGTGTCCTATGCATTTATGTTTTTCTACACTATGAGGGATAAGCTGAATACCATTCTCATTATGTTTTCTATATGTGAAACAAACAAACGTCTTTCAAAGCATTGTTATTCATGAATCTTTTGTTTGTACCTTTTCATGTTATAACATAGTTGCTATGTCTTATTGTTAGAACTATATCTTTCATGCTATGTTAGAGTACTATGATCCTAGCTATCAATGTTTTACAAATACCTTGATCAAGATTATGATGGTGCATGTCACCTCAAAAATTATTCTTTTTTATCACTTACCTACTCGAGGACGAGCAGGAGTTAAGCTTGGGGATATTGATACGTTGCAAACGTATCTATAATTTTTGATGTTCCATGCTTGTTTTATATCTACTTTCTTATGTTTTGTCCACACTTTGGAGTATTTTTACACATTTTCTGGAACTAACAAGATGCCATAGTGCCAGTTGCCTGTTTTGTGCTGTTTTTGGTTTCAGAAAAGCTACTAAGGAAATATTCTCGGAATTGGACCGGACAAAAGCCAAAGTTGATATTTTACCCGAAGCAACACGGAGTCCCGAGGGGAGACGAAGTGGCGCACCAGGGCGGCCACACCTAGTGGCGGAACGGCCTAGGGGGGTGCGCCACCAAGGGGTGTGGGCCCCCTGGCACTCCACCGACCTTGCCCCTTCGCCTATATATTGCCTCCGGGACGAAAACCTTAAGGACCCGATCAAAATTCCACGAAAGAGTCTGTAGCCGCCATCTCCATCCCTAGATCGGCAGGGATCTGAAGCTCTTCCCGGCACCTTGCCGGAGGGGAGAGATCACCCTAGAGGCCTTCTTCATCACCATGACTACCTCCGGTGTGATGTGTGAGTAGTTCAACCCTGGACTACGGATCCATGTAGTAGCTAGATGGTTGATTCTTCTCCTTTGTGCTACCATGTTTAGATCTTGTGAGCTCCGTTCATGATCAAAATCATCTATTTGTAATCTTACATGTTGTGTTTGCGGGGATCCGATGGATATTGAGATGCTATTTCAGATTGATTATTGATTCTATCATGCCTATGTTATTTGTGATCTTGCATGCTTTCCGTTGTTAGTAGCTATCTTGGCCGAGTAGATGCTAGCAACTCCAAGAGGGAGTATTTATGCTCGATAGTGGGCTCATGCCTCTAGTAATCTGGGGAAGTGACAGAAATCTCTAAGGTACTAGATGTGTTGTTGCTACTCCGGAGAAAACAACAATCTTTTGTTCATGGAGCAATCGTATTGTTTACTTTACACACTTTGCTTAATGCAATTATCTGTTGCTTGCAACTTAATACTGGAGGGGGTTCGGATGATAACCTGAAGGTGGATTATTAGTCATAGATGCAGTTGGATGGCGGTCTATGTATAATGTTGTAATGCCCAATCAAATCTCGTAGGAGTCAAGATGATTAGTATATGCATGTATGCTTTCTCGGTGTCTGTTAATTGCCTCGTTGTAATTTGTTCACCCAACATGTCATCTATCTTAAGGAGAATCACCTCTAGTGAACTATGGACCCCGGTCCATTCTTTTACGATCAATCTACAAGCTATTTACTGTTTTCTGTTTACTTTCTGCAAGTAATTACTATCTTCCACATAATACATCTAATCCTTTGTTTTCAGCAAAACTAGTGAGATTGACCACCTCACTGTAAGTTGGGGGCCAAGTTCTTTGGTTGTGTTGTACAGGATTCCAAGTTGGAAACAACACCTTGGAGGTGTTTCCTTGCTCCTACTGGTTCGATAACCTTGGTTTCATAACTGAGGGAAAACTTGTTGTTGTGCTCGTCATACCTTCCTCTTGGAGTTCCCCAACGTGCTCGATATATTTTGAGCCATCATGCTACCATGAATCAAACCTTCCGGCGGACGAGAACAAGATGTTGGACAAGGGCTTCAGTGTCATCGACAAGATCTTTCGAAGACAAGTATGCGGAACCCATGTCCACCGACCATTGAAGCCGGAGACCCCAAGTTCTCTGTCATTGATCCCGGAGCCCCGAACCCGAGTCCCGAAGACCAATCTCAGCAAACCCCGAGACCATCGGTGCCGAACCCTAATGTGATCCCCTTGTCCCCTATTTTTATAAGATATGGCATATACTTGTTACATTTAATTGTTCACGCTTGCATACATATTCATTTGTTTGGGGGTATTTCGTCAACTCACCTAATAATTAAATATGGAGACTATGGGTGTTATTCTAGTCTTATATTGCCTCCATTTAAATTTGTGTAGTGAACCAATGACATGTTTTGCCTTGTTAAGACAACATTTAAATTGTTGGGTATCTATAAAACATGAACCATTTGATTAATTATCAGGACCCCGGTTCTGTTTAATATTGCCTAATTGCATCGCATCTTGCCATGTCATGCATCATACATGCATCATGCCCGATCTTCTGCCATAGGATTAAACAGTGCATTCGGTGTTTCTTTTAGTTCTTTGGTTCTTCGCAGATTAGTCTGGTGAGTCGATGTGAGTATTAACAGGTTCTTGGAATAATGTATCTTTGGCACTATTTCCCAGGCGAGCATTCTCCCCCTTTCTACCTATTTTGCATTTATAGTCTTTACTTCTTCCTATTGATCTATTGCTATCCGTGTGCGATGCTTTAGTTCTCGTGCACCATTTATATTCCTTGCAGCCTTTATATTGCCTTGGACACATCCTATTGCCTGTTGTTTGATAGCCAGTCAGCCTTGCGAGTCGTAGTTGCTTTCTATGGTGCTTCTTCGCGTCGTCGATGTTCCATCATTGTTGGGAGGTTGGTACATGCTTAATGGTGGAGATGATCATGACTTTAATTTCAACTTGATAATTAAAATGCTCGAAATAGATATAACTAATGCAGAGGCATCGGTGGGAAATAGCTAATATTTGGTTCTTCCACGCTCACTTGTGTCCCGTAGGCCCCGAGTACTTGATAATTGTTCCTTGACTATTCGGACTATCCACATACAGGAGACTCTATGGATCCCCCTTCGCCTGAGCTTGATTCACATTTTATTTCTTGGGGCCACAAATCAGTTTGGGGCTTTAGTACTATCCTGTACTTATGACATGCTTTACTTCTTTATTTACGATTGCGCGTGGAGCGCCTGTACTGTTTTGGAATGTGGAGTGTTTTCGCGGTATTGACAAGCCCAGTCACACTTTCAGGTTCCAGTCTTTTACAGCCATTGACACAAACCCTGGGTCCGTCTCGGAGCCGGCCAACTTCGTTGTGGGTAGCTTAGTGGGGTGGCCCCCTAAAATAATTTATGAATCCTGTGAATGCTTAGTGGGGTAAAACTTTCTGAAAGCCGTTTCCGCGGTTATGGATGACTTGGAGCACAGTATCTCGATCATAGACAACCATAACTAAAGTACTGCTATAAATTTGACTTTGACATGTCTAGTAATCAGTTTCATTACAACGGAATGAGTAAATAAAAGTGCCAACAACTGCTAGATTTGGGGATATCTCTGGCTAATTGTATCTGACTAATACGTATTGCAACTACAACGGAATGGTTAACAAAATCTATCCATTGCTTATGATATCCGGATGACTCATGCTATGTATATCTGACTAGTAAGTGCTGTAACTATAATGGAATGAATAAAACTGCCAACTGTGTGAGTTCCTCAGTTTGACTTCCTCGTTTGGTCTCAAGGTGGAAATACCAGGATGGGTATGATCGATGTTAGTATCAAGTTGGTCCCGCATAGGTCTTCCCTACCTCTCTCTGATAGCCAACAGATGTATCGAGTCTCTATAGGTTATTTAGTGCATGTTGCGCTGTCGCTTTAGTCCACCATACCTATGCAGGCGAGAATCACCGAATTCTAGACTTGCTGTGTACTGGCCTCAGTACTGACCGCTCCCTTTTTCCTTTGCCCTTTGTCGGCAACCCTTTTGTTTTAACAGGTATGCGTACGATGTCGTTAGCAGGGTTACCCTTCTAGCTTGTCCTTGGCAGGGTTATGGACGCCATTGGTTATTCTTTAGGGCTCTTAGCCCCATTTGCATCTTGTCCATACTCGGATGTTGTATCGTTTTCAAGGTGATTTGGATCTTTGTACTGTATATCTGTATTCTTGACTCGTTGAGTCATTGTTGTATATATATGTTCTGTGGGTTCCATCGTGGACTATTGTGTAATGATAGTACCTCGTTTTCCACCAGTACGCAAGTGCCTGGTGGGCATCTTTGAATCATTTCTATGTGATTTTGGCGGGAAACGCTAAAGTTTGCAAAGGACCAATTCGAGGGTGTTACAAATGCCTAATTGGGCCAAAATCCCTAGGGGAAAAGTCCCATGAGGTAAAAGACCAAAGGCAGGAAAGGGAGGAGGGGTCGCATGGGCCCCATGCACCAGTGGCGGGGCCCAAGAGGTCCTTGGCCGGCCACTCCCTCCCCCTCTCCTCTCCCTTGTTTAGTCCCACATGGCTTAGATAATAAGCTATGGGGTCCTTTTTCCCCTATATATTGAGAGGTAATTGGAGGAAATAAATACACCAATAAATAATAAAAGGTTCCCTCTATTTGGGGAGACCTCCAGTTATTTTTATCTCTCTCTCTCCCGTGACCGCTGAAAGGATTGTATGGGCATGATGCGTTGCTAACGTATCCATAATTTTTGATGTTCCATGCTTGGTTTTATCTACTTTCTTATGTTTTGTCCACACTTTGGAGTACTTTTCATATGATTTCTTGGACTAACCTATTAACAAGAGCGATAGTGCCAATTGCCTGTTTTCTGCTGTTTTTGGTTCCAGAAAGTCAGAAAATGAATATTCTCGGAATTGGATCGGACAAAAGCCAAAGTCGTTATTTTCCCGGAAGATTCACGGAGCCAGAAGGAGAGACGAAGGGGGGCCACAGGGTGGCCAAACCACCCCTAGGTGCGGGTCCCCCCAGGCCGCGCCAAGGCATGGTGTGGGCCCCCTGGCCGCCCATCGACCTTGCCTCTTCTCCTATAAGAAGCCTCCCGATGCATCAACCCTAAATCGTCAAGCCTCCAGCCATGAAAAGTTTCGAGAGCCGCCGCCATAGAAGGGGAGATGCGGGGGACAGAAAGTCTCTGATCTGGCACCCTGCCGGGACGGGGAAGTGCCCTCGGAGCCATCTCCATCGATCTCCACCACCATCACCGTTTCTGATTTCCATGATGAGGAGGGAGTAGTTCTTCCTCGAGGCTAAGGGTTCTACCGGTAGCTATGTGTTCATCTCTCTCTATGCCTGATCTTATCGAGATCATGAGCTTGTAATCTATAGATCTACCTTACTACTCATGTGCTTTAATAGATCTCTGCTCTCCCCATGTGTGTGAAGTTGACAGTGTGCACACCATGGTGGCACTTAGGCTAGAGATTACAAATACTTGTTATGAGTTATATTTGGAGTTGGATGTCTTTATGAAATTGTGGTGTTTGTTTGAACCATCTAGTTCTCAAGGTGACAGTGCGGGGTTATCTAGATGCGGAAAAGCGAACTTTGAGGTGTGCTGTTATAGCCCTACCATGGATTAGAGTGTCCAACCGGAGAGTAGTTCAGCGTAGTATCATAAAGAAGAATATATTTATATGAGAGTGTTCACTAGTAAAAGTATGATCCCTAGGCCTTGTTTCTAAGCACTGAAACACCGTTTGCTATTAGATCTATTACATGTTTGCTCGCTTCTATCCTTATTTCATTTTACTTTAGTATTTTCCATGGATCAAGCTATCTTCTATCACCGTTACCACTTATAATTATCTATACCACTTGTATTTCACTATCTCTGCGCCGAACTAGTGCACCTATACACCTGACAAGTGTATCGGGTGTGTTGGGGACACTAGAGACTTCTTGTATGTTGATTGCAGGGTTGCTTGAGAGGGGATACCTTTGACTAATTCCTCCCTAAGTTCGATAAACCTTGGGTGATCCACTTAAGGGAAAACTTGTTGCTGTTCTACAAACCTCTGCACTTGGAGGCCCAACAACTGTCTACAAGAATAGAAGTGCGTAGACATCAAGCTATTTTCTGGCGCCGTTGCCGGGGAGGTAAGGTAAAAGGTACTCACATCCTCCGGTGTGAGTGCTTGAAGTTATTTCCTTTAGATTCTGCAATTATATCTTTTTGTTTCTTGTTTTTATTTTCACTAGTTAGGCTTAATGGAAAACAACAAAAAATTAGAGAGCTTTATAGTATTTATCTTGAGTTATGACATGAAGTGTTTGGAGAGAAAATTAAAAAACCTATGGAACTTTATTTGCATGCTAATAGCAATGTTATTAGTATGAATTCTTTGGACACCATTATTGCTAATGCTATGGAAAAGTCTAAGCTTGGGGAAGCTAGTTTTTAGGAAAATGATCTTTTTAGTCCCCCATCTTTAGAGGAGAAAATTTGCTTTGATGATACTATACCTCCAATATATGATGATTACAATGATGAATATGATATTTACAGTCCACTTAGTATTGAGGATAAAATTAATTACGATTACAATATGCCTCCTATATTTTATGTTTATGGTGATGAGAATAATAATGATAGCTATTTTGTTGAATTTGCTCCCGCTACAATTAATAAGAATGACCATGTTTATATGGGGAGTATTAATTCTTTCATGCATGTGGCTCATGATAAGAATGTTTTATGTGATAGTTATATTGTTAATTTTATTCATGATGCTACTGAAAGTTATTATGAGAGAGGGAAACATGGTTTTATGTATCTCAACAAAATTAAGTTTCCCCTCTTCATGTTGAAAGTCTTGAAGCTGCACTTGTTTTGCTCTCCTATGCTTGTTGCTTTGTGCTTTCATAACTTGTTTCTTTATAAGATTCCTATGCATAGGAAGTGGGTTAGACTTAAATGTGCTTTGAGTTTGCTTCTTGATGCTCTCTTTTACTTACATTCATATTTCTTATGTGAGCATGTTCTCGAACTATCATGCCTAACTTAAAGGCGTTAAATAAATGTACTTATTGGGAGATAACCCAAAAGTTTTAGATGAGTCTTGGAAGTTATTACTTCAGTAATAACCGCTCCTTATCCTTTTTATTTGCTTTTTGTGCCAAGAGTAACCTCTAATGAGAGAGAAGTAATGATTGGGAAAGTTGTTGTCTCGAAACAGATTTTTGTGCTTCACCATAAACATTCTTGTAAAATCTTTGTACTTTCTTTTGAGGCGTGAATTTTTGTGCTTCTGACCCAGGTTGTTATCTAACTTTCGTTAGTTCAACACTTTTTGATTTGAGCAACAGAAGGTCTTCGAAAAAATCCGTCTTTACCGGCTGGTCTGTTTTGACAGATTTCTGCCATTTTCTGCATTTGCTTCTTGTTGGTTCCTTTTTGAGTTCTTTTGGGGAATTGAGCTTTTTGAGGGAAGTGCTACAGTAGCTAGTGTTTTAGTGGAAGTTTTATTGGTGTTAGAACTGAACCTAAAGACTTATTATCTTGAGTGAACTAATGTTGCTAATAAAGATTGTGTGAAGTTTTGTATGAAGGAAAAATTTCAGGTGTATGGAAGGAATGAGTAATGAGATGAAGGATGGACTAAAGCTCAAGCTTGGGGATGCCACGCGTGTCACCCCAAGAAATATCCAAGAAGTACAAGCGTCAAAGCTTGGGGATGCCCAAGGCATCCCCTCTTCATCAATAAAAATCCCAGGTTTCTTCTAAACACTTCATTTTTATTGTTTCATGCACTGTTGTGTTGTTCTTGGAGCGTCTTATTTTTCATTTTCATTTTGGTTTTTTCGTTTGTTTGGTTTGCTTAGTTTGCTGAATAAATTGGTTGGACCCTGTCGTGGAAATGACCACGGCAATCGCTACAGTAGGCAACGATTGATTGAATCGGGGGCGAGAGTTGGCGGCCATCTGTGGTGTGAGATGGGGTTGGATGCACATGGGTTTACCCAGGTTCAGCCCCCCGTAGGGTGAAGACCTACTCCTGCTAGATTAGATTATTGGAGAGCGAGTTACAGGGGTGGCGAGCTCGGCGTCTAAGCAGCGAGTAACTTGTAGGGGTGTATGATGGAACCTGAGTCCTCAGCATACCCTAGGGAGGTTTATATATGAGGCACCTTTCTAGGGTTTACAAGTTACAACCGAACAAGATATGGATTCAGAGGCTTTGACCTAGTCCGACTAGGCTTCTGGTATGCTTCTGGGCCTCCAGTCTCTAGTCATCGGGCCTTCTCCTTGGTCGCATTCTAGTCTCTGTCCTCCAGGCCCACTCCTGAGACCTTTGGCCCAATCGGAACGTCCCGCTAGGCATACCCCATTCGGCATATCCCCATCAGTAGTCCCCGAGGCCATCGTTGATTCAGACGCAGGTGGTCATTTGGTAGTCGGAGTAGGTGATGGCTCAATGCACGACGCCCAGAAAAATGCTTGATGGCGGTGTTGATGTAGAGCTCGTTGGGAACCCCAAGAGGAAGGTATGATGAGCACAGCAGCAAGTTTCCCTCAGTTATGAAACCAAGGTTTAATCGAACCAGTAGGAGCAAGGAAACACCCCAAAGGTGTTACTAGATGAGCTTTGGCAGGGCGCACTATCGGTGCTAGTAGCAACATGGAGACGTGCACAACACAACCACAGAACTTTGTCCCCAACTTGCGACGAGGTTGTCAATCTCACCATGTTTTTCGGAAAACAAAGGATTAAACGTATCGAATGGAAAGAAGTAATAGTTTGTAGAAAGTAAACACAAAGAAGTAAACAGTTGTAGATTGTATGTAAAGAAAAAGGACCGGGATCCATAGTTCACTAGAGGTGGCTCTCCTTAGTCCAAGGATGAACTACTCACGCATCACACCGGAGGCTTGCATGGTGATGAAGAAGGCCTCCAGGGTGAATTCCCCTCTCCGACAGAGTGCCAGGAAGAGCTTCAGATCCCTCCCGACCTAGGGATGGAGATGACGGCGGCTACAGACTCTTTCATGGATTTTTGATCGGGTACTTAGGGTTTTCGTCCCGAGGGCAACTTATAGGCGGAAGGAGAGGCCGAGGGGGTGCCGGGAGCGGCCACACCACCCCTGGCGCGGGCCAGGCCTGGCCGCGTGGCCAGGTGGTGTGGTGGCCCCCTGGCCCCTCTCCGTCTCGTATTCTTGCACTTGATGACATCCGGAAAAATAGGCACTTTGGCTTTTGTCCCGTCCAATTCCGAGAATATTCATTTTTTGACTTTCCTGGAACCAAAAACAGCAGAAAACAGGCAGCCGACACTGTGGCTCTTGTTAATAGGTTAGTCCAAGAAATCATAAGAAAAGTACTCCAAAGTTGGAACAAAATACAAGAAAGTGGATAAAACCAAGCATGGAACATCAAAAATTAAAGATACATTTGCAATGTATCAACATCCCCAAGCTTAACTCCTGCTCGTCCTCAAGTAGGTAAGTGATAAAAAGAAAGAATAATTTTTGAGGTGACATGCACCATCAAAGACCTGATCAAGGTATTTGCAAAACATTCAAAGCTGGGATCATAGTACTTCAATCATAGCATGAAAGACAAAGTTCTAGCAATAAGACAAAGAAGCTATGATGCAACATAAAAAGGCACAAACAAAAGATTCATGAATAACAATGCTTTGCAAGACGTTTGTTTGTTTCACATAAAGAAAACATAGCATAATAGTATTCAGCTTGTCCCTCATAGAGTAGCAAATATAAATGCATAGAACACCTTCAAAGTTCATAAGAGTGACTAGATACAATAGTTTAAAACAAGCAATAACAAGTTATGCATCAATCAACTAGTCTTGGGACAATGCACATAGAACTAAGAATGGCAACTACGCTCTCAAAGTAGGTGCATAAATATAGAAGGTGGAGACTCAATGTAATGGTGGAAGAAAAACCTTTGTAAAAGGAAGTAGGGATTGAAGTCTCATAAAGAGCTTCCAAAAATTATGGTACTTGTAGCTTTCAGCTCTCATTGCCCCTATCATAAGCATCTTGACGTGATTAAGGTTAAAGTGACACAACTAAGAGGATATGCTTGACAAGTTATAAACCAAAATCTCATTCCCCTTACTTACGAAGACCGATCCTCATGCTACTCAACTTCAGTCACGAGTAAGCTCTTGTCATTTTAAGTACATGTGTATCATTAAGAACCGCCAACGGGGTACCCATTACACATGATATGGGAGCTTTCCCATAATCAAATTGACAAGGCAAGCAGACAATGAGCATCTCAGTGATCTTTTTAATTTCTATTTGCATAGGTTTTTATTGAGGATGCTTCATAGAGTGCTCATTATGGTGATGCAGCAAGTTTCCACCATGATTAGGCATGGCTTAGGCTAGCGGCCCAGGCGTTTCTCTAACACACATACAAACTCCATGATCTTACAAGTTCCACTTTTATTTCACACTGCCGGGATCCGTAAGCAAAAGAACATGATATCAACGGGGTACAAAGTACAAGTGCAATGTTGAAAGCGTTCCCCATGGTACATGGTTCTGCTAATTTCAACTTATAAAGCGCAAGCATATACACAAACAAAGAAGGACCCAGTGGTTCAAGTTTATTAGAGGCAATAAAGTAAAGTGTGCCATCAAGTTCGTGAGAGCTTTAATCACTAGTTTTCTCATAACAAGTTTAATTTGGAAGGTAAACAAAAGCATGAATATACTTGGAATAGCATAAGCTAGTAGGTAGGTATGGTGGACTCTTTGGAATAACTTGGTTTAGGGAGTTGGATGCATGAGTGGAACTCATACTTGGTTGTGGAGGCTAGCAAAAGACTAGGAGCGCAAACTAAGAGAGCAATAATGGCCATAATCATGCAGAGCGACAAAACATCATTGATCAAAGCATAAAGTGATACTACAAGTTGAAAACTAAAGGATCATAAAGGCTATGGTGACTTGGGATAGTCATAACATGGTGTGAGCATGCGCCAAGTCAACCCAAATAAAGCATCAAAGGAGAATACCACTATACTATGCTTTAATATGCTAAAACAACACATGATTCATCCAAGGCACATTAAGCAATCTCAATTGTTTATAAAAAGTCATGCTACAGCAAAGAATACTAAGCATAAGGCCAAAAAAATATCAAGCATGGCATGACAAAGCATAGGGCACAGTAAAAAACAAGCTCTTTTTACCACATAAGCATGAACTTTCCTACTCTTTTCCAAACCAAACCAAACTATTTGCAAACCAATGTATGAAAGAGGGGGTCGAACCAATATATTCAGCAAACTAAGCAAACAAAAGCAAACGAAAAACCAAATAGAAAACGAAAAGAATACGCTCCAAGAACAACACAACTGTGCATGAAACAATAAAAATGAAGCGTTTGGAAGAAACCTGGAATTTTTATTGATTAAGAAGGGGATGCCTTGGGAATCCCCAAGCTTTGAAGCTTGTCCTTCTTGGATATTTCTTGGGGTGACACGCGTGGCATCCCCAAGCTTGAGCTTTAGTCCATTCTTCATCTCATTACTCATTCCTTCCATACACCTGAAATTTTTCCTTCATACAAAACTTCACACAATCTTTATTAGCAACATTAGTGCACTTAAGATAAATAAGTCTTAAGGTTCAGTTCTAACACCAAATGAACTTCCATTAGAACACTAGCTACTGTAGCACTTCCCTCAAAAAGCTCAATTCCACAAAAGAACTCAAAAAGGAACCCACAAGAAGCAAATGCAGAAAATGTTAGAAATCTGTCAAAACAGACCAGCAGGTAAAGGCTTTTTTTCGAAGACCTTCTGTTGCTCAAATCAAAAAGTGTTGAACTAACGAAAGTTAGATAATAACCTGGGGAGAAGCACAAACAATTACAGCTCAATCCTACATACAGAGCTCTCTCACGAATATTTACGGTGAAGCACAAAAATCTGTTTCGGGACAGCAACTTTCCCAATCATTACTTCTCTCTCATTAGAGGTTACTCTTGGCACAAAAAGCAAATAAAAAGGATAAGGAGAGGTTATTACATAAGTAATAACTTCCAAGACTCATCTAAAAGTTTTGGGTTATCTCCCAATAAGTACTTTTCTTTAACGTCTTTAAGTTAGGCATAAGAAGCAAAGAAAGAATCAAGTGTACTCAAATGAAGAAGCATTCAGACCAAATTTTGTTTTCATAGGAGAAGCAAAAGAAATCTTTTCTCTCTTTTTAGGGAAGTGTTCTATACCTTTCTTAAGTGGGAGTTGATATTTAATGGTGCCTTCTTTCATATCAATGATGGCACCAACAGTTCTAAGAAAAGGTCTTCCCAAAGTAATTGGACAAGAAGCATTGTATTCAACATCCAAAACATAGAAATCAACGGGGACATAGGAATTGTTAACCATAATAAGAACATCATTAAGACTCCCCATGAGTTTCTTTTTAACATTATCATCAAGTGGGACATTCAAATAGCAATCTTCAAGAGGAGGCAAATCAAGCATATCATAAATCCTTCTAGGCATAATAGAAACACTACTATCAAGATCACATAAAGCTTTGAAATCAAAGTCATTCACTTTCATATTAATGATGGGTTCCAAACCATCCTCTTGTTTTATAGGAATAGAAGCTTTATGTTTCATCTTTTCTTCTTTAACTCTATGAGAGCATCAGTAATGTGTTTTGTAAAGGCCATGTTCATAGCACTAGCATTAGGAATTCTAGCAAGCTTTTGTAGGAACTTAATAACTTCAGAGATATTGCAACCACCAAGATCAAAATCAAATTTATCATCTAAAGTAGTAGAACTATTACTAGCCTCAACACTAGTGGTGGTAATAGTAGAAACACTAATGTTTCTAGCAATTTCATCTTCTCTTTCCCACTTAGCATGTAATTCAGCTAATAGTCTAACATTTTCATCAATTCTTACTTGTATGGCATTAGTAGCTACAAAGGGATTCTCATTAGTTTTAGGTTTAGCAGCCATTTTATTCAAAGTAGATTGAGCTTCAGCTAAAGATGCTATATTTCTTTCAGCATTAGAGAGTTTTTCCTCAATAGTTTTATTGAAAGCAGTTTGTTTACTAATAAACTCTTTAAGCATAACTTCAAGTTCAGAGGGAGCACTCTTATTATTGTTGTAAGAATTTCCATAAGCATTACCATTGTTGGGAGGATATGGCTTATAATTGTTGTTACCAAAATTGTTCCTAGAAGCATTATTACCACAAGCATTGTTGCCAAAATTGTTATTTCTTATGAAGTTCACATCAACTTGCTCTTCTTGAGCAACCAAAGAGGCTAAAGGAACATTATTTGGATCAATATGGGCTTTCCCATTAACAAGCATAGACATAATAATATCAATTTTATCACTCAAGGAGGAGGTTTCCTCAACAGAATTTACCTTCTTACCTTGTGGAGCTCTCTCAATATGCCATTTAGAATAATTAACCATCATATTGTCCAAAAGTTTTGTTGCAGCACCCAAAGTGATGGTCATAAAGGTACCTCCAGCAGCAGAATCCAATAGGTTCCTTGAAGAATAGTTCAATCCTGCATAAAAAGTTTGGATGATCATCCAAGCAGTCAGTCCATGAGTGGGACAATTCTTTACCAAAGATTTCATTCTTTCCCAAACTTGAGCAACATGCTCATTATCAAGTTGTTTAAACTTCATTATTTCACTTCTCATGGATATAATCTTAGCAGGAGGATAGTATTTTCCAATAAAAGCATCTTTGCACTTAGTCCAAGAATCAATACTATTCCTAGTTAAGGAATTCAACCATTCTTTAGCTTTTCCTCTCAAAGAGAAAGGAAACAATTTCAGCTTAATAATATCACCATCTATATCCCTATGCGTTTGCATCTCACAAAGTTCAACAAAGTTATTTAGATGGGAAGCAGCATCTTCATTACCAATACCTGAAAATTGTTCTCTCATAACAAGATTGAGCAAAGCAGGTTTTATCTCAAAGAAAGTATTTTCAGCCACAGGTGGAGCAATAGGTGTGCTCATAAAATCATTATTGTTTGTGCTAGTGAAGTCACACAACTTAGTGTTTTCAAGGGTAGTCATTTTTTGGGTTTTCAAATAAGAAAGCAAACTTGTAAAACTAATTTTTTTTTGTGTTTTTGAAGAACAAAACAAGCAAACAAAGCAAAAAGAAACTAAGCAAAACAAAAACAACAAAGTAAAGAGATTGGTTATGAGGGACTCCCCTTGTGAAGATGTCCTTGACTCCCCGGCAACGGCGCCAGAAAATCGCTTGATGGCTCAATGCACAGCGCACAGAAAAATGCTTGATTGCGGTGTTGATGTAGAGCTCATTGGGAACCCCAAGAGGAAGGTATGATGAGCATAGCAGCAAGTTTCCCTTAGTTATGAAACCAAGGTTTAATCGAACCAGTAGGAGCAAGGAAACACTCCAAAGGTGTTACTAGCTGAGCTTTGGCAGGGCGCACTACCGGTGCTAGTAGCAACGCGGAGACCTGCACAACACAACCACATAACTTTGTCCCCAACTTGCGATGAGGTTATCAATCTCACCGTGTTTTCCGAAAAACAAAGGATTAAATGTATAGAATGGAAAAAAGTAATAGTTTGCAGAAAGTAAACACAAAGAAGTAAACAGTTGTAGATTGTATGTAAAAAAAGGACCGGGATCCATAGTTCACTAGAGGTGGCTCTCCTTAAGATAGATAACATGTTGGGTGAACAAATTACAGCGGGGCAATTGACAAACACCGAGAAAGCATACATGCATATACTAATCATCTTGACTCCTTTGAGACTTGATTGGGCATTACAACATTATACATAGACCGCCATCCAACTACATCTATGACTAATAATCCACCTTCAGGTTATCATCCGAACCCCTTCCAGTATTAAGTTGCAAGCAATAGATTATTGCTTTACGAACTGCGTGTAAAGTAAACAATACGATTGTTCTATGAACAAAGGATTGTTGTTTTCTCCCTAGTAGCAACAGCACATCTAGTACCTTAGAGATTTCTGTCACTTCCCTAGATTACCAGAGGCATGAACCCACTATCGAGAATAAATACTAACTCTTGGAGTTGCTAGCATCTACTTGGCCAAGATAGATACTAACAACGGAAAGCATGCAAGATCACAAATAACAAAGACATGATAGAATCAATAATCAATCTAAAATAGCATCTCAATATCCATCGAATCCCCGCAAACACAACATGCAGAATTACAAATAGATGATCTTGATCATGAACGGAGCTCACAAGATCTAAACATGAAATCACAAAGGAGGAGAACCAGCCATCTAGCTACTACGTGGATCCGTAGTCCAAGGATGAACTACTCACACATCACACCAGAGGCTTGCATGGTGATGAAGAAGGCCTCCAGGGTGAATTCCCCTCTCCGGCAGGGTGCCGGGAAGAGCTTCAGATCCCTCCCGATCTAGGGATGGAGATGACGGCGGCTATAGACTCTTTCGTGGATTTTTGATCGGGCACTTAGGGTTTTTGTCCCGAGAGCAATATATAGGCGGAAGGAGAGGCCGAGGGGGTGCCGGGAGCGGTCACACCACCCCCTGGCGTGGGCTAGGCTGGCCGCGCGGCCAGGTGGTGTGGTGGCCCCCTGGTCCCTCTCCGTCTCGTATTCTGGCACTTGCTGACATCCGGAAAAATAGGCACTTTGGCTTTTGTCCCGTCCAATTCCGAGAATATTCATTTTCTGACTTTCCTGGAACCAAAAACAGCAGAAAACAGGCAGCTGGCACTGTGGCTCTTGTTAATAGGTTAGTCCAAGAAATCATAAGAAAAGTACTCCAAAGTTGGAACAAAACACAAGAAAGTGGATAAATCAAGCATGGAACATCAAAAATTATAGATACATTTGCAATGTATCGGCAGGCGAGTCCAATTTGGACGCCCAGTCAAATTGGCGAAGGCCTCCACTGAAACCAAGGAAATTTTCCCTAGGCTCCCAATCGCTGCTTCGGTGAATGGACAGGGTTAGTTGCCAGTGAGTGGAATGGAGGAGTTGGACCATCAACCTGGTCAAACTATCCGTTGGATATTCCAATGGTAACTTCGGTGTAATTACCGCAGGTAACAGCTACCCCGAATCTGGCGAGTAGCGCCCCCTTATAAGGGGAGTAACGAATCAGCCTTGCAGATCCTTCCCCGCATTCTTCATTCTCGCGCATTCATTTCTCCTGTCTTCCTTCGACTCGATCCTTTCACACTGAGCGACTCCACATCCTCCATAATGGCGCCTCCAAAAGGTTCATGGGGGAAATCCAAGTGTACCACGGCCCAGCTCAAATCCTTCGAGGATGCCGGAGTCCTCCGCAAGGGGAACTGGTGGGTTCCTGCTCCCTCCGAGGTCGAGCCGGCGAGTTCATTTGCTTCCCCAGCCATCTAGAGAGGGGTTTGGGGTTCCCCACCTCACTCTTCTTCCGGCTCTTCTGTGCGTATTACGCAATCAAGCCGTCGGATCTCGGTCCGCACAACATCGAGCAGCTGGCAATCTTCGTCGCCTTCTGCGAATGCTACCTCGGCTGCAGGCCGTATTTCCCGCTGTGGTTGGAGCTCTTCCACGGCCGCATCGGGTGCGAGGCGTCCAACGGCTTAATGTTGGCGGCCGGCGGTGTCACATTCCAATTGAAGCCGAAGGCCAACTTTGTCAAGCTCTTGCTACTGAAGAAGGCCGCGAGCTAGTGGAAAAAGAGCTGGTTCTATGTGAAGGAATCCAGTCCGTCCGGTGAAGTCGCGCTTCCTGAGTTCGTCGCGGAAAGCAGTGAGCCTTGCCGGCTGGCGCTGAAGAAACTCCCTGAAGACCAGAGGATGGCTGTCGCAGAGATGATGGACCAGATCTAGAGGTTGAAGGATCAGGGGTTGTCTTCGATCAACCTCTACAACTGCTGGCTCGGGCGGCGTCTGGTTCTACTAGTGGCTTGGCCGCATTGGATGTACGAGTATAGCGGGAAACACGACCCCTCGCGGACCAGCAAAGAGTCATGGGAGACCGAAGATTACAAGGCCTCCCTGAAGAAGATCACTGATGCAGAATTCACGACCGCATTGGTCGGGCTCGCCCCGTATACTCCCGTGAAGAACGAAGCCCCCACAGTAAGTTTTCCCTCTAGTCACAATCTCTGCAATGTAACTCGCAGTCGCGTTGTTCGATACTCATTGGTGGTTGTTCTCAGTTGTTCCAGGTGTTGGAGGGTTGGCTCCCTCCGTTTGACGAAGAGGTTCCCCGGGAGCTCGAAGAGGCCGCCGAGGGAGATTCCTCCGAAAGCGACGAGGAGGAGGAGCGCCTACGTCTCGCAAGACTCGCATGAAAAAGCAACGTGAGTTCGAGGTGAGTCGCAGCCTTGATGAACATGAAGGGGGCGACGAGATCAAGCAAGAGCACACGTCTCGGCACACGGCCACGCCGGCGAAGCCCGCGTGCAAGCCGAAGTCGCCAGCAAAGAAGCTAGCATTGCTGCCAAGGTCGGCGGTGGTGTTTGAGTCTGCTGACGACTCCGATGATGATGATGCCCCTGATTCTTCGCACAAGATCCTAGAGGATGCGGTTCTAATGGAGGGATTGGGGGACGAGGACACCGAGGCGGCGGTAGAAGTTCCTCTGGCGGTAATTGCGCCAACGGCTTCGAGGGTGCCTAGCCAGGAGGCGGCTAAGGCCGCAGCATCGAAATCACCACAACCTTCAAGAGCGGCCGTGTCTTCGGAGCTGGACATTCTGGCGACCGCGGCTTCGTCATCAAGGAAGCCCGCGGTGTCATGGGCTTCAGATGTCTTCGAGAGGGGTCTCACGCGCAAGCTGGGGCCAGAATTAGACAAGCCTGCCCACATCAGCACCGGGCTGCGCGTTCTCCCAGTCGCCAAGTGAGTTTCGACTTCTCCATTCCAAGTTGAGTTCCGTTTTTATGCTATCTCTTTGTTGACTTTGGAGGTTTGGCAGGTCTGGGGCCAAGAAGATTGGTCGCCGTCCACTGGCGAAGATCCTGCTAGTCGCCACCACGGGAGAGGGCGACCTCCCCAAGAAGAGAAAACCTGCTGAAGACGTGGCGACTGTGGAGGGCGTGAAGAGGCAGAAGGGCAGTGCCGACGATGTCGTGGTGATGGATAGCGCCAAGGAGTGTAATCTCGCTGTAGTCATCGAAGAAGTGGCGGCGACGCGGTCGGAGCCAGTCACGGTCGCTCCTGCGACGGAAGTGCTGGCTCCGGCGACCAGTGCCCCAGCTAGAGCGTTAGCAACGTTCCCACGCTTCATGGCAAGGGGGTTTCCAGGCGTGGCGGACAACCAGTCTCCACAGAGCCTGGAGATTGTTGATGAAGACGTGGGTCTCGTCGTGAGTGCACCTCCTTCACGGTCCCGTCGACTGACACTGGAGAGCTTCACAAAATGCTTGGCGCCGCCATTCAGGTACATGCAGTCCCCGAGTGTCTAGCTGCTGAATTTCAGCGGCTAGGCACTGAGTTGCTTCTACTCTCCAGTCCCCTGAGTTCCTAGTTGCTGAATTTCAGCGGCTAGGGACTGAATTTCTTCTACTCTCCAGTCCCCGAGTTCCTAGTCACTAAATTTGAGCGGTTGGGAACTAAATATTGTTTTTGGTAAGTACTAAGTTTTGTTACTCTTGTAGGGTTTGCATAGGGAGTCGAAAGATCGACAGGCCGCGAAGGAGCGTCTGGAGCAGGATGTGCGCGTGGCGCAAGAAGCAAAACGGAGACTCCAGGAGACTGTTGGTAAGTACTTGATTCGCTTTTCGGCTGTGAATTTTTGGTGTGCTGGCGTGTTGACGATTTGTCTCTTTTCTTTTCAGATGGTCATCCGGCTGCGATTTCCAAGGCTCGTGAAGGGTACGTCCCAGTTGCCGAGCTAGACGCGGCGAATGGGCGAAGGCGGCCTCAATTTCTTCTGAGGATCGAGCGAAGGCTGCAGTCGCTGCGGCTGAAGAGGAGTGCAAGGCCGCGGACTCGATCATCCTAGGGCTGCAGAACGATCACGCCGCCCTGGAGAAGCACGTCACCGAGAACTGCCGTAAGCTTCTTGGTGAGTCTCTGTTCTTTGCTTAACATGTTTGGCAAGTCCCCGAGTGGGGAGATCCATAGTGTCACTGACGTCTGATGTTGCAGCTGTGATAGGGCAAAGCGACCCGGTGGTTCAGACCTTCAACGCCTCGCACTGCATGACTGCCGTGGTGAACGCGGCCACTGCCTCGGCATTGTGCCTCCAAGTAGTCCTTCAAGGGATGTCCCCCACCGAGGTTATTCTTGGGGGACTTACGGAAGTGTGGTGCTATCTGGAGAAGGTGCCCGGTGTCAGGGAGTGGATGGCACGCTTGGCTTTCAGGTGCGGGGCCACCACGGCATTGAGCCTGGGTCTCGCCCACTTCCCCGACGATTTCGACCTCGACGACGTCACCAGCGGCTACCCTTCGGCGACTGGTAGGGTGGAGATGTTGGAGGTGCTGAAGCTGACTGCCAAGGCCGCCCCTTTTGCTGATCGGGTGTTGGAGATGGGAGACCTTCTGCCATACCAGGAGACGGTATTGGCGCCTGGCGACCCCGAGACGGAGCATCACGACATGAAGTCGGAGCAACCCTTTCGGTCGGCATTGTCGAAGTCGCTGACGACCTACCCGACGAACCCATGGCAACCTTTTGTTCGTGTCAAGGGTGGTGGGGATGCTTCTTCGTCAGGGCCTGCAAAATAGATAATATCGCTGGGCAGTTTGTAATATATGCCAAGTGACGACTTTTTTAATATGAACAATATTTTGAGTAAGAGGGGTCAATCGACTTGTAATGCGACCGTGATTGTGTGGTGTGTTTATTTTTGATTGAGCGAGTCCCTGAGCGCGTCCGCCCTTTAATGGGATATAACTCGATTGTATACATATGTGTTTTCTTTTATGGTGCATTGTTTATCCCTTGCGTCTCCTGAAGGGGCGAGTCCCCGAGCGCGCGTGGGTTTGTTTGTAGACGAGTCCCCGAGCGTAGTACTTAGCCGTTTTGGGCGCGTGCCTGTTGCAAGTTGCTTAGTGTGTTGTTTGTAACGCGTCTCCTTCCCTGGCTCGGAGAGCCAGTCGCTGGCGAGTCCAAGCCAGCTCTCTTACTTGGTGTGTTCCCGAGCCGTGTGAGGGTTCCATTTTTGCGGAGTCCCCGTGCGTGGTACCTAACCGTTCGAGTCGCTTTGCGTGAGGATGGGAAGGACAGGTCGCTGTGAGAAGCGTATACCGGTCGTCTTGGCCCGGTGGGCCAGTCGAGCTAGGCGACTCCGATGGTGGCTCCGGGTTGGCGTATTCGTGGACGTCCCAAGGCCCGAGTATTTTCGGTGCCCTTGGGCCGCACTACTTAGCCATGCCAGTTGCTCGACCAAAGGTTGACTTCCATGGTTAGCGTATTGCTAATTTTACGAGTGCGAGTGGCACAAGGATATGGCGAGTAGACACAATTTTGTGAACCGGATGAATTTCATTATATATGTCAGCTTAGTACATATTTCAGTTCTATGTATAGAACTTTCGGAGGAGGTTTACATTCCATGGCCTCCCAACCTCGAGCTGGTCGTCGCCTCGTACGTCGATGAGGTAGTAGGCATCATTGCCGAGGACTCGCCCTATGGCGAATGGGCCCTCCCATGGGGGGAGAGCTTGTGCATGCCCTTCTTGTCTTGAGCCAGTCGTAGGACCAGGTCGCCCTCCTGGAAGGTGCGAGTCCGGACTCGGCGACTATGGTAGCAACAGAGTCCCTGCTGGTAGATGGCTGTGCGGGAGCGAGCCAGGTCGCGTGCCTCGTCGATTTGGTCGATGTTGTCTTGGCAGGTGGTCTCGTTTGTTGCCCCGACGTAATTGGCGACTCGAGGTGAGTCGTGCTCCAGGTCAGTTGGCATTACGGCTTCAGCGCCGTACACCATGAAGAAGGGTGTGAACCCGGCGGAGCGATTGACGGACGTACAGATCCCCCATATGACAGAAGGGAGCTCTTCGACCCAGCATCCTAGGGTGCGCTCGAGGGGCACCTGGAGTCGTGGGTTGATCCCGTGGAGGACGCTTTGGTTGGCGCGTTCTGCTTGGCCGTTCAACTCCGGGTGGGCGACTGAGGCGAAGTCGAGTCATATGCCGTGCTCTTCGCAGAATTCCACCATGGCCCCTTTGGCGAAGTTGGTGCCGTTGTCCGTTATGATGTTGTGTGGGTAGCCATACCGGTAGATGAGCTCGCGTAAAAACTTGGTGGCCGTATTGTCGTCACACTTTTTGATTGGCTTGGCCTCGACCCATTTGGTGAACTTGTTGACTGCGACCAGGAGGTGGGTGAAGCTGGATGGGGCCTTCTTGAACGGGCCTACCATGTCCATGCCCCATACAGCGAATGGCCATGTGATGGGGATGGTCTTGAGTGCCGAACCAGGGAGGTGCGTCTGGTTGACGTACTTTTGGGACCCGATGCATCGTTGGACGATGTTGGTGGCGTCGGCGTGCACGGTGAGCCAGTAGAAGCCATGCCGCATGGCCTTGGCGACCAGTGACTTGGCGTCGGCGTGATGGCCATAGTCGCCAGCGTGAATGTCCTGGAGGATCTTGCGGCCTTCTTCTGGCTATACGCAGCGCTGGAACACGCCAGTCACGTTGCGTTTGTGGAGCTCGCCGTTGATGATGACGAAGGATTTGCAGCGGCACACGATCATTCGCGCCTCCATCTTGTTGCTTGGGAGTATCTTGTGCTCGAGGAAGGCGACATATGGTGTCGTACAGTCACTGGGCTCCGCAACCATGGCGACTAGGGCCGGCTCTGGTTGCAGTGGTATCCCGACGTCGATCTTCTTCGGTGGGCAGACCGAAGGTTTGTGGATGATGTCAAGGAAGACGCCTGCTGGTGGTGTTTCTCGGGCCGACCCGATGCAGGAAAGGGCGTTTGCCTCCTCATTCTTGCATCTGTCGATCCACTCGATGGAATAGCCGTCGAAGTGTCCTCCCAGCTGGTCTATCGCTTGGCGGTACGCGATCATTGTTGGAGAGACAGCGTCGCATGTTCCGGCGACCTGGACGGTGACCAGGTCAGACTCGTCGTAGCATCGTAGGCGGTCGATGTTCATTTCCTTGGTGGCCCGCATGCCGTGGAGGAGGGCCTTGTATTCTGCCATGTTGTTGGTGCAGGGCTTGAAGTTGAGGTGGAGCACGTATCGGAGCTTGTCCCCTTTGGGGGAGGTCAGTATGACCCTGGCCCCTATGTCGTCGACGTTCTTGGAGCCGTCGAAGTGTAGCGACCAGCAGTGGAGATATGGTAGCTTCTCCGGCTGCTGCACTTCTTCCCAATCTGCGAGGAAATCAGCTAGGGCTTGTGATTTGATTGCTTTGCGGGGCTCGTATTTAATGTTGTGGACACTGACTTCGATGACCCACTTGGCGACTCGCCCAGTCGCCTCGCGATTGTGTATTATGTCTTACAGCGGTGCGGATGAGACCACCATGATTGGGTGCTCTTGGAAATAATGGGGGAGTCGCCGCTGAGCTCGGAATACCGTGTACACCAGTTTCTGGTACTGTGGGTAGTGCTATCGTGAGTCCGTCAGGACTTTGCTGATGTAGTAGACGGGGCGCTGTATGGGGCGCTCCTTGCCCTCCTCTGGCTGTTTGATGACCATCACGGTGTTGACGACTCGGTTGGAGGCCTCCGCGTAGATGAGCATTGGCTCTTTGTTGATAGGGGCAGCAAGTAGTGGAGCCGTGAGTAGCACTTCTTTGAGTGCTTTGAGTGCATCGTCCGCCTCCGCGTCCCATTGGAACGTGGGGTTCTTGCTAATCAGGCGATAGAGAGGCATGGCCTTCTCGCCTAGTCGGGGGATGAAGCGACTGAGAGCCACGACTCGCCCGGCCAACTTCTGGATGTCGCGCAGGCACTCGGGTTTTCTGAGTTGCGCGATGGTGTCGATCTTGGTGGGGTTGGCTTTGATGCCTCGCTTGGAGACTACATATCCCAGTAGCTGTCCGGTGGGGACGCCGAAGGTGCACTTTCCTGGGTTCAGCTTGATGTTATACCTCCGCTGATTTGCGAAGGTTTCGGCCAGGTCGGCGAGCAGGGTGTCCTAGCGGGTGGATTTTACCACCACGTCGTCGATGTAGACATGAATGTTGCGGCCAATTTGGCTCGCGAGGCACTCCTGCATGCACCTTTAGTATGTGGCACCGGCGTTCTTGAGGCCAAACGTCATGGCCGTGTAGAAGAAGGTACCAAATGGCGTGATGAACACCGTCTTCTCCTCATCCTCGACCGCCATTTTGATCTGGTTGTAACCAGAGTAAGCATCGAGGAAGCACAGCGACTCTGATCCCACGGTCGAGTCGATGATCTGATCGATGCGCGGTAGGACGAACTCCTCCTTCGGGCAGGTGCTGTTGAGGTTGGTGTAGTCGATACACATTCTCCATGTGTTGTTCTTTTTCAGGACCAGGACTGGGTTCGCTAGCCACTTGGAGTGTTTTATTGGCCAAATGAAGCCTGCGGCCAACAAGCGTTGCACTTCTTCGACGATTGCTCGGCGATGCTCTTCATTGAAGGGCCACAGCGACTGCTTTACCGGTCGCACTTTGGGGTTAGCGTGTAGTTTGTGCTCAGCGAGTTCCCTTAGGACACGTGGCATGTCGGAAGGCTTCCATGCGAAGATGTCGCGGTTCTCACAGAGGAACTCGATGAGCGCGCCTTCCTATGCGGGGCTCATATGCGCCCCAATGGTGACCGTCTGGCTGGAGTCACCCGGGATGAGCTCGACGTTGCGGGTATGCGTGGTTGCCTCGAACGTGGAGTTCGCGGCGGTTGGCTTCTTCAGTATGGTGGGGTCGTCATTGTTGATGTTGCCCGCGTATTTCGCGAGCTCCTCCGCATGGTCAGTCTCTGAGGGTGATGATGTGCCTTTGTCCTCGCATTCGACGGCCATGACGGCGTCGGCAAGCTCAGCGCCTTTGTCCTCGCATTCGACGGCCATATCGGGGTCGCCGTGGACGGTGATGATGTCGCTCAGCCCTGGGAGTTTCATCATGTTGTATGCGTAGTGGGGGGTCGCCATAAATTTGGCGAACGTTTGGCGTCCCAGGATGAAGTGGTAGGGGCTGCGAAAGTTCACCAGCTCGAACTCGATTCGCTCGGTGCGGTAGTTTGCTGGAGTGCCAAAGGTGACCGGTAATGTCACTTTTCCGATCGGGTACGCCTTCTGACCGGTGACGATGCCGTGGAAGGTTGTCAGGGTCGGCTGGATTGCCGATTCCGGGAGCTGGAGCCATTTGAACACGTCCAGATAGATGATGTTGATGGAGCTCCCGCCGTCCATCAGTGTCTTGGGCAGCCAATATTCGGCCACTTTGGGTCTGACTACCAGGGCGACTCTCCCTGGGTACTCCATCTTGGGAGCGTGGTCCTGGCGACTCCAGGAGATGCTCTGTTCGGACCAGTTGAGGAAGCGTGGAATGTCGACATGTGTCACCGCATTGACAGCGACTGCGCGGGCGAGCACCTTCCTTTCGCGTTTGGTGCCGAGCTAGTGAAGGTGTGTAGCGAGCCGCCGGCGTTTCCGTTGTCCCGAGGTGGTTTGTTGTTGTGGTCCTCCCTTGCTCGCCTTGCCTTTTCGATCTCTTTGAGAGAGTGGAAGTCTGCGGTGGTGTGGGTGGCGGGTTTTCCCTCCTTGCTGTGGTAGACGCAGGGCTAGTTGAGTAGGGCAGCGGGGTCGAATTTCGGCGTCGCCGTGTTGTTGGCACGGTAGTTTCAACTATCGCGATAATTTCCTCCATCGTGGCGGTAGCTCTTGGGGTCGCGTTGGCCGTAGCCGACATTGGCGATGAAGTCGACTTGCCCATCCATGTGGCGCTTGTCGGTGATGCGGGTGTTTCTGTAGCGCATGTCGCGCTGTCGCCCGCTACCGTGGCTGCTGGTGCGGCGTCTTCCTCCCGACTCATCGTCGGAGTCTTGGTTGGGGGCCTCCTCCGCGTAGAACTTGGCGATTTCGAGGAGGTCGGGGATGTTGTCGAGCGTCCGGTAGACCCGCTTGATCTTAGCGACCAGTGGTTCGTACCGGCATGCGTTCTTGAATCAATGTATCGCCGTGTCCGGGTGGATGCCAGAGGCATTGATCCATAGTTCTTGCCACCTTTGAATCTAGTGGCGGGTCGACTCGCGTTGTCCCTGGATGCACCGCTCCAGGTCTTCAATCGTGGTGGCGCAGGTGTAGGAGCCCTCGAAGTGCTTGACGAAGGCATCCCGCATTTCCTCCCAGGAGTCGATGCTGTCAGCGGGGAGGGTGTTGATCCATTGTCGGGTCGCGCCCTCAATCATCAGGGGGTGGTAGCGAGCGGCGAGTAGGTTGGTGTGGCCGGTGATTCCCATCGCAATGAGGTATGTGTCCAGCCACACTGCTGGGTCGTATGTTGGATCGTACTTTTTGATCTCCTTGGGCGCCTTGAAGTTGGTGGGGTACTTTTCCCCTCTGATCATATGCCCGAAGCATTGGGGGCCGGCTCGGCTGAGCGAGCCCCTAGGTTTGGGGTCGCTGCGATTAATGAGGGTGTGCCTCAAGTCGTTGGGCTGGCGCGCCCGCCAGGCCTAGTTGTTAACTATGTGCGTGCGGGCATCGATGGGCTGCCCATTGGCAGCGACCGTGTTGTTCACCGGTCGCGGTTCATTGGTAGAGAGTGCGGGGTTGGTGGCCCGCGGTTGGTTCTCCAGTGGTTGCGGTGGTGGATAGGTCACGGCGTTGGCGATGGTGGGGTGGCTGCTTGAGGCTGCCCTGCTTGCTGAGGAGCGGGAATACATCTGACCCCGCGGGTCGACTCCCGCGGCTTGTTGCTCGACGGCCCTGGCGAGCAGGGCCTTGGTGTACTGGATCTGCAGCGCGCCGTCTCCCTAGACATCGAGGTTGGCGACCGCGCCGTCGGCCACGACGACGTTGTCCATCGGGGTGGAGTAGAGTGGGAGTTCGTTGGCGTCACGGTCTTGTGGCAAGATGATGATCCGCGGCTGGTCCGGCGGGGGCGCACGGCCAATGGGTGGTGGAGGGGCTCCGGTCGCCGGTGCGCCGGGTGGTGGTCGGTTGCTTCCACCTGGTGGCGCGTTCTCGCAGTACTCACGCTCGGCCGCACGTGCGGGGTTGCTTTCGTCGTTGAAGTTCAGGACGCGGCCCTAGACGTTGGAGTTTAGGCGGGTCCTGATGCGGCGCTGGTGATAGAGCGATAGCTCCCGCATCGTTTCCCACTCGAGGCGGTATTTCTCGCGCTCGGCGAGCTCATTGCGCTGTGCCTCCACGAATTGCAGGCGGGCCTCCTCCACCTCTGTGGCTGTGGCAGTCGGCGGGATCGGTGTGGAGAACGGATCTGGTGGGGCGGCCGTGATGCCCACCATGTAGATCACGTTAAAGCGATTGGATCTGGCGCGGAAGTCTTGGGGTGACTCCAAGCCGGAATCAGAGTCGAAGATCCCGAGGATGGAGGAGTCCTCGAAATCCTCCAGGTTGGAGACTCGCGTGATGGAGTCCTCTCGTGATGCCGCGGTGATAGATCTGTCGACCGAGGCAGGGGTCGCGGAGTCGGCATCGTCATTTAGGGCCTCGTCATTCATGGCGGCATTGGTCTCGGCCGCATTGCTAGAGGCCGAGTCATACTCGGTGACGAGGTTCCTGATGGAGCGGACCTGCTCCTCCGAGAGCAGATCGCGGTGCGGTGGCGATCCTCCAACGATCACCGTCGCCACTGGGTCGACCGCGCCAGTGAATGATACGTCCAAAACGTATCTACTTTCCCGAACACTTTTGCTATTGTTTCTCCTCTATACTTGTGTGATTTGGATGCAACTAATGCGAACTGACGCTGTTTTCAGCAGAATTGCCTTGGTGTCTACTTTTTGTGGAGAAAATCAACTATCAGGAAAAATCCTGGAAAATATGCCAAAAATCCTATTTCACCCGAACACTCTAGGAGCCAGAATACGAGATGGAGAAGAGCCCTAGGGTGGCCACACCACCTGGTGGCGCGGGCCAGGCCAGGTCGCGCCAGGGGTGGTGTGGGCCCCCCAGGCACCCCCTCGGTATCTCTCTTCGCCTATAAGGAGCCTTTTGACCTAAAAACTTTGGGGGGTTCGACACCTTTCCAGAAGGAGTTCTGCTCCGCCGCCACCACCAGATTCCACGAAACAGCACCAGAAACTCCGTTCTGGCACCCTACCGGGACGGGGAATTGGAGGAGATCATCGCCATCATCATCACCATCGCTTCTCCATCGACCATCCATGTTTCCCCCATCTATGAGTGAGTAATCCCCCGTTGTAGGCTATGGGGATGGTAGGGATTGGATGAGATCATTCATGTAATGGCATCAGATTGTTAGGGCATGGTGCCTAGTATCTTTTATTAGTGCTTTATGATTTTGTTGCGGCTTGTTGTGCTTAATGCTTGTCACTAGGGCCCGAGTGCCATGATTTCAGATCTGAACGTATTATTGATTCATTATGATAGTATTGTTTTTGGTCTTATCTGCAAGTTGTATACACACGTTGTTGTCCGGAACCTATGGCCCCGAAGTGACAGAAATCGGGATAACCGGAAGGGAAAGGCTTTGATGTGAGGATCACATGTGTTCACGGAGTGTTAATGCTTTGCTCCAGTGCTCTATTAAAAGGAGCACCTTAATTACCAGTAGTTCCCTAGAGGCCCCGCTGCAAACGGGATGGCAGGACAAAAGATGTTGTGCAAGTTCTCATTGCAAGCACATATGACTATATATGGAACACATGCCTAGGATTGTCTAGTACTTGGATGCTTTATCTTATTTATCTGCAATTGCCTTATGTTCTGATTGCTATGTGAATTGTCTTGTCCATGCAGCGCCCGTCCATCCATCCCTATGCCTACCGCACTCGAATCCCACTGTTTACTGCTAGTGTTACTGCTGTATTTACTTTACTACTGCTGCTACTTTAGTATTCCTACTACAAAACTATTGCTACTGATAAACTGCTGTGAGCAAGATTGTTTCTAGGTGCAGCTGAATTGACAACTCAATTGTTAAGGCTTATAAATATTCTTTGGCTCCCCTTGTGTCGAATCAATAAATTGGATTTCACTTCCCTCGAAAATACTGCGATACACCCCCTATACTTGTGGGTCATCAAGACTATTTTCTGGCGCTGTTGCCGGGGAGCATAGCTTTATTTATCAAGTTCACTTGGATTCTCTATTGTTCGCTGCTATCCATCCATCATGGGTAAGTCTCGTGATGGCAAGGTTCCTATTTTACCATCCACTACAAGAAGAGGTACGGTTCTAAACACCTCTGCTGCTCTTGATTCACCATCTGTTATAAGTAAGCTCGTTACACCACCACATACACATGCTACACACACTGCTACTACTGCTGAATCTGAAACTTCAGATGCTTATGATGCTGCTTCTACTGTGCTTGATAAGAGTGGTTCATTAGGTCCTTTCCTAGATGCTACGATTGCTAGAACTATAGCTAGAAATACCGAAACTCCTAATGAAGGCACTACCACACCTGTTAGCTCACCTGAGTCTAGTGAGAGTTATGATATTGAAGAAGATTATGTTGAGATGACCGATGAGTTTATTAAAGAATGTAAGAACACCCATGATAGGAGCGCTGCTAAGAGTCTCCTTGAGAGGCGTACTATTAAACCCAAATTATCTCCTGCTGCTAAGTTTGCTGCTTCTCTCATAAACATTATAGATGAAGATTGTGATTTCTCTCTCGACTATCTTACATAGCTATTGTCGAGAAAGAACCTTTTTGTGGGACTAAGAATGAAAGTGCGGTAGCACATATGAATGAACTTTCTACCATGAGTGGTTCGTTTTCTGATGATATTAAGATGCGTACTTTGTTGCTAAGATTTTTTTCTTTTTCACTACAAGGAGAAGCTAAAACTTGGTTTAGTAATTTACCTCCTGGATCTATTGATAGCCCTGAGTGCTTGATTAGTACTTTCCTGCAGAAATATTTTCCTCCCAGTGCTAGACATGCTATTTTGCAGGAACTTTTTGATTTTAAACAAGGAGAAAAAGAGGTATTGCCGGAATCTTGGGCAAGGTTTTGTGCTCTGATTCATGCACGGGCTAGAAGTCCATTACCTAAGAATGAGCTTCTTGATATATTTTATAATGGACTAACCGAAGAATCTAGGACATACCTAGATAGTTGTACTAATTGTGTTTTCAGGAATAGGACTCCGAAGGAAGCTGAGGAATTAATGGCTAAAATAAGCAAGAAATATGAAGATTGGACTCCTCCTAAACAAGCTATACCTGAAGTAATTGTACCTAAACCATCTATTCCTGTGCCTATTCCAACATCAAAGAAGAGGGGAGTTATTGAATTAAATGATGAAGTGATGAAAGAAGCTAAGAAATGTCTTAAGGAGAAAGGAATTAAAGCTGCAGATGTCAAGAATTTACCCCCTATAGAAGAATTATGTAAGCCTATTCCCTACTCACCCACTATTGAGGTACACTCTCTCCAACACTTTGATGAAGGTGATATCCCTTACTTGAAACCTCCTGATCAATGATTAGAATAATTTGATATCTTTATTGTTAAGCAAGATAACTTTAATAAAAGGGTGCAAAATCATCTAATAGAAAACACTAGAGCTATTGTTGAGTTGAAAGATATTGTGGAAAGAACCTCCAATGATGTTAAAATGATTGTTAAACACTAGAATGAAGCCTTTATTCTTGCAAATTCCTTTGACTGATGCTATTAAATTGCCTCCTTACTCAAAGTATATGAAGGAAATTGTCTCGAATAAAAGGAAGATCCCTAATGAAGAAATCTCTACTTTGCTTACTAATTATTCTTTCAATGGTAAGGTTCCTAAGAAACTTGGAGACCCAGGGATTCCAACTATCCCTTGCTCTATTAAGAACAGTTATGTTAGAACTGCTTTGTGTGATTTGGGAGCTGGAGTTAGTGTTATGCCTTTCTCTCTCTATAAGAGGCTTCAGCTTGAAAAATTGATACCAACTGATATATCTTTGCAAATGGCTGATAAATCTACCACTATTCCTATGGGTATATGTGAGGATGTACCTGTTTAGGTGGCTCACAATTGCTTGATACTAACTGATTTTGTTGTGCTTGAAATGCCTGAAGATGATAATATGTCTATTATTCTTGGGAGACCTTTTCTTAATACTACAGGAGCTGTTATTAATTGTAATCAAGGAAAGGTGACCTTCAATGTTAATGACAAGGAACATACTGTCTATTTACCCAAGAAGATTGAAAGGACTTATGGCTTGAATTCAATTGAACATGTTGAAGGCATTCAAGTTGGAGAAATATATTGTCCCATACCAAAAGAAAAATTTGAAACTATTATGATTGGGACCATTGCTATCAAGGTTGAGGTAACATAATCATTAGTGGAGTACAAAGTTTTGTCTCATATAGAATTGTTTTGGTAGCAAGACTTGATCAACCTTGCTAACAAAAGGATTCCATTGAACAAAACAATGTTTTCATTATGATTATGTTCGTTTATTTCTATCCTTTGCATTTTAGTTTTTGCTCTCATTTAGTTTTCTTTGTGTTGTTAGTTTGTTTGCATGTTAGAACTTCTGTAGTTCTAGCCTTGTTTTGTCCTTGCATCATGTTTCCAAAAGAAAAAAAAAATTCTCTGTCAGAAAAATCGTTCTTCTATTTCTGAAAAATGCCCAAAAATAAAGTGTCTCAAAAAATTCCAGAAAATTCATATTAAATTTTTACATGAAAAAAGGGGCAGAGGAGTACCTGGTAGGTACCAGGGGGGGCTACCAGGCAGGCACACCATGTGGTGGCGCGGCCAGCCCTGGGTGGCGCCTTGCCCTGGTGTGGGCCACCCTTGGCCCCCCACAACCTCTCTCACCTGCCACTTTCTTCTCTCTCTCGAGTAAGCTCCAGTTCATAGCTCAAAATCACGTTCTTTATGTGCTTGCTCTCGATTTATTCGATCTCCTTGCTCAGCCCATCTTTCTTGCTGAAATTTGGAGCAATTGTTCCTTGGTATGTGACTCCTCCCTTGTCCAAGTAGATTTGTGTTTAGTGGATTATATGTTGAGTATTTTGCTACTGTAGGTGACTGGTTATGAGAGCTTGTAAGCTTGTTTGATGCTTAGAGATATAGTTTTGATGCATGTTTAGGCCTCTTGCAAGTCCCTATGAGTAGAATTCTTCATTATATTTACTTTGCAATCACTTGTTTAATAGGTGTTTAAATTTCAGAATACCAAGCATGAACAACCATAGTTTTGGAGAGATATTTGAGAGTGATGCACCTAGGAGGTCGAGGCCCTCAAGAACAGCCTCTCAAGCTAGGCAATCATATAATGAAGACCTCATTACAACACGCATTGGCAGTGAAAGGGATGATGGAGATGCTCACCCGTCCTCTTTTCCTTGTTTTACTTTCTTGCAAGCTGCAGGTATTCTTGATGATTTCTTGCTACTGATTGAGAGGGTTGGCTTGACCTCTTATATGCAAGATGAGAGTGCACAATACGCTATGCTCACCAAAACTTTTGTTGAGAGCTTCTCATTTACTAACACATCCTATCAATCCACTATCTCTTTTAAAATATATGATATGCCCTTCACCATGCCTTTGGAGAGATTTTGCAGTATTGTAGGTGTGCGTATGGCGGGGACCGTGAAGAAAATTCAAGGACGACCCGCCGATTTGTTGGAGCTTTATCGAGGGGTGACTAATGATGATGACCGCGTGGCGCAGCACGGAAATATAAGAAATATCCAACTCCCTGCTCTTAGATACTTTGCATATTATCTTGCCACTAGTGTATTGGGTAGGGAGAACACTAGTAATATCTCTAACTATCACTTAGCTTTCCTTGCTGCTTCGCTCAACAATGATACTCGGTACAATCTTGGCTCGCTTATTGCTCGCCGCCTAGCTGCTAGGGGGCCTATCTATGGGGGCATCATTGCCTCGCGTCTAGTCAATGCATTAGGTCTTTCAGTGGATCCCTATGATGCTATGCTAGCACCACAGAGGCTTGACCTTGTTGCCATGAAAACTCATCACTTTGTCACTGCTACCTCTGATTTGAACAATCTAGTATATAGGATGCTTTTCACTGACGGGGATGAAAGGGAGATCCTTTTGCCACAACCTGCTTTGTTTAGTGTTCACAAGAGACCGTGGTCACACTCCAAGGAGGAGGTGGACGAGAAGCTTCGCTTGCTGGGTTTCCACGAGCAGCACCAGGAGGATGTGCCCTCCTACAATTACTCCGCGCATTACGGAGGGACGTACTCGAGTTCGCACCAGGATGAGGGGACCTCTTCATCGTACCAGGGTGACACTTCATCCTGGCCGGCTTGGGATTGATACCCACTTAGGCCAAAAGCCTAAGCTTGGGGGAAGGTACGCCGACACCGCACTCATCTCCATATCATGTTGCGTCGGTACTTTGTATATTCATGTTTTCGTTCTCTTTTTAGTTTTCGTTCTTCTTTGCTTTTGCTTTCTAAAAACACAAAAAGACCAAAAATATTTTTGTTGTTTCTCTTTGGTTTGCTTCTTCTTTTTGCCTTGGTTTGCTTTTCCCTTTTTGCTTTGTTTGAACTATTCGAAAAACCCAAAAAGATTTTGCTTTGCTTGTTTTTCTCTTTTGGTTCTTGTTTAAAAATTGAAAACACCAAAAATATTTGTCGTTCTTCTTTGGTTTTTGCAAGTTGCTACAGGGTTCGGCAGTTCTCAGGGGATTATTGGTTTCATATTATTATTCAAGCCACACAAGTGAAGAGAAATAATGAGGATTAATGACAACTTGAGGCATGGTAAGAGGCTGGTAACGAACTCTATCTGTCTTCATTTTTGTACATATACTCATCATTGTGAGTTGTTTAGTCCGTTCATGTAGAGTGTATGTTTTCTTTGGATGCTTAATAGTTCTTGCTTTCTTATGATTAGCTCCAGCTCGCTAATAGTTTGTAGAATGTCTCATGAATGTTTGCTTGCATTACTCTATTCATAAATTGGTATGACACCGTGGTATCCTCCTCTGAATGTTTCATTTGATTGACTTGGCACATGCGCACGCATGCTCATGACTGTAATAATCAGTTAAGCCTCGATGAATTATTTTGCCTTGAGGATCTTGAATCACTTTCATGCCATGAGTAGTCCTGTTTTGTTGCAAGCATGATAATGAAAGCTATTGCTCTCTCGTTTGTCGCTCCCTTACTATTGCTAGCCTTCACTTCCACTGAGTGTTTTACTCAAGTTTCCAACTCCCTCAACCAAATATTTCCAAAGTGTCCACCATACCTACCCATTAGCATCATTTGCTACTTCTATGCATATTCAATATGCCTTGTTTTCTTCCGAATAAAATGTTTGCTTGTTATGAGAAAGTTAGTTAGTAAAGCTCTCACGAACTTGATGGCACACTTTATTTTCTTGCACTTAATAAACCTGAACCATTGCGTCCTTCTTTGTTGTCCATATGCTTGCGCTTTATGAGTTGAAGTTAGCAGAACCATGTATCATGGGGACCGCTTTCAACACTTCATTGGTAATTTGTACCTAGTTGATATCATCTTCTTTTGCTTATGGATCCCGGCGGTGTGAAATAAAAGTGGAACTTGTAAGATCATGGAGTTTGTATGTATGTTAGAGAAACGCCTGGGCCTCTAGCCTAAGCCATGCCTAATCATGGTGGAAACTTGCATGATAACCATAATGAGCATTCTATGAAGCATCCTCAATAAAAATCTATGCACATAGTAAATAAAAAGATCGCCGAGATGCTCATTGTCTGCTTGCCTTGTATTTTGATTATTGGATAGCTCCCGTGTCATGTGCAAGGGGTACCCCGTTGGCCGTTCTCTATGATACGTATATACCTACAATGATAAGAGCTTACTTGTGACTGAAGTTGAGTAGCATGAGGATCGGTCTTCGTAAGTAAGGGGCATGAGACTTCGATTTATAACTTGTCAAGCATATCCTCTTAGTTGTGTCACTTTCACCTTAACCACATTTAAGATGCTTATGATAGGGGCAATGAGAGCTCAAAGCTAACGAGTACCATACTTTCAGCATTTGGAAGCCTTTCAAAATTATTCAAAACCTTTTTCTTCTACTTGTTGAGTCTCCACATATTCTTTGAGCACCTTCTTGAGAGCATAGTTGTCATTCTTTGTGTTTGTTCCAATACTTGATTATTTGTGTTATGACTTTGATGCTTGTATCCTTGATATCTTTACTTCTAGTCATCACTCGAACTTCAGAGGTGCCTTGACATTCATAATTAAAGGCAAGCGAGATACCACTCTATCATACCTTTTTATGAGCATTGTAATGTTGCTTATGTTCGTGCTTCGTGCTACTTATTATTCTTGAGTTGGAATCTCTTCATAGCTTGCAATGACTATTAAGTAGACTCAGTTGCATACTCTTTATTATGGATTGTCTAAGCAGTTGATCACATTGCTGAGAATATTTACATCATATGAAGCAAATGTGTTCGTGAAAGTTCTTTTATCGCACTCAGTTTTCAATTGAATTGCTTGAGGACAAGCAATAAGCTAAGCTTGGGGGGAGTTGATACGTCCAAAACGTATCTACTTTCCCGAACACTTTTGCTATTGTTTCTCCTCTATACATGTGTGATTTGGATGCAACTAATGCGAACTGACGCTGTTTTCAGCAGAATTGCCTTGGTGTCTACTTTTTGTGCAGAAAATCAACTATCAGGAAAAATTCCGGAAAATATGCCAAAAATCCTATTTCACCCGAAGACTCCAGGAGCCAGAATACGAGACGGAGAAGAGCCCTGGGGTGGCCACACCACCTGGTGGCGCGGGCCAGGTCAGGCTGCGCCAGGGGGTGGTGTGGGACCCCACGCACCCCCTCGGTCTCTCTCTTCGCCTATAAGGAGCCTTCTGACCTAAAAACTTCGGGGGGTTCGACGTTTTTCCAGAAGGAGTTCCCCTCCGCTGCCACCACCAGATTCCATGAAACAGCACCAGAAACTCCGTTCTGGCACCCTGCCGGGACAGGGAATTGGAGGAGATCATCGCCATCATCATCACCATCGCTTCTCCATCGACCATCCATGTTTCCCCCATCTATGAGTGAGTAATCCCCCGCTGTAGGCTATGGGGATGGTAGGGATTGGATGAGATCGTTCATGTAATGGCATCAGATTGTTAGGGCATGGTGCCTAGTATCTTTTATTAGTGCTTTATGACTTTGTTGCGGCTTGTTGTGCTTAATGCTTGTCACTAGGGCCCGAGTGCCATGATTTCAGATCTGAACGTATTATTGATTCATTATGATAGTATTGTTTTTGGTCTTATCTGCAAGTTGTATACACACATTGTTGTCCGGAACCTATGGCCCCGAAGTGACAGAAATCGGGATAACCGGAAGGGAAAGGCTTTGATGTGAGGATCACATGTGTTCACGGAGTGTTAATGCTTTGCTCCGGTGCTCTATTAAAAGGAGCACCTTAATTGCCAGTAGTTCCCTAGAGGCCCCGCTGCAAACGGGCTGGCAGGACAAAAGATGTTATGCAAGTTCTCATTGCGAGCAGGTATGACTATATATGGAACACATGCCTAGGATTGTCTAGTACTTGGATGCTTTATCTTATTTCTCTGCAATTGCCCTATGTTCTGATTGCTATGTGAATTGTCTTGTCCATGCAGCGCCCGTCCATCCATCCCTATGCCTACCGCACTCGAATCCCACTGTTACTGCTTTTATTACTACTGTCTTTTCTTTACTACTGCTGTTGTTTTACTATTCCTACTACAAAACTGTTACTACTGATAAACTGCTATGAGCAAGATTGTTTCCAGGTGCAGCTGAATTGACAACTCAGTTGTTAAGGCTTATAAATATTCTTTGGCTCGCCTTGTGTCGAATCAATAAATTGGGTTTCACTTCCCTCGAAAATACTGCGATACACCCCCTATACTTGTGGGTTATCAGTATAGTCGACGAAGAGGTTGATGGAGCCGACCGGCATCACCGCACCGTGGGTGACCGGGCGCGACGCCGGGATGTAGCTGCTGGGCAGGATCTGTAAGATTCCGCCGATGGCGATCATGCGGCCGGTGGCGAGCGGCCAATCGATCGGTGAATAGGGTCTCGCCGCAGAACTCAGGCCAGTCATGCTATGCCCCACGGTGGGCGCCACTATCGTGGAAATGACCACGGCAGTCGCTGCAGTAGGCAGCGATGGATTGAATTGGGGGCGAGAGCTGGCGGCCATCTGCGGTGCGAGATGGGGGCGGATGCACATGGGTTTAACCAGGTTCGCCCCCCGGAGGGTAAAGACCTACTCCTGCTAGATTAGATTATTGGAGAGCAAGTTACAGGGGTGGCGAGCTCGGCGTCTAAGCAGCGAGTCGCTTGTAGGGGTGTATGATGGAACATGAGTCCTCAGGATACCCTAGGGAGGTTTATATATGAGGCACCTCGCTAGGGTTTACAAGTTACAACTGAACAGGATATGGATTCGGAGGCTTTGACCTAGTCCGACTAGGCTTCTGGTACGCTTCTAGGCCTCTAGTCTCCTGTCGCCGGGCCTTCTCCTTGGTCGCATTCCAGTCGCCGTCCTGCAGGCCCACTCGTGAGACCTTTGGCCCAATCGGAACATCCTGCTGGGCATACCCCATTCGTCATATCCCCATCAGACCCCCTCTTTCATACATTGGTTTTCAAATAGTTTGGTTTGGATTGGAAAAGAGTGGGAAAGTTCATGCTTAAGTGGTAAAGAGAGCTTGTTTTTGACTGTGGCCTATGCTTTGTCTTGGCATGCTTGATATTGTTTTGGCTTTATGCTTAGTATTATTTGTTGTAGCATGACTTGTTATAAACAATTGAGATTGCTTAATGTACCTTGGAAGAATCATGTGTTGTTTTAGCATATTAAAGCATAGTATTGTGGTTTTCTCCTTTGATGCTTTATTTGGGTTTACTTGGCACATGCTCACACCATGTTATGACTATCCCAAGTCACCATAGCCTTTATGATCCTTTAGTTTTCAACTTGTAGTATCACTTTATGCTTTGATCAATGATGTTTTGTCGCTCTGCATGATTATGGCCATTATTGCTCTCTTAGTTTGTCGCTCCTAGTCTTTTACTAGCCTCCATAACCAAGTATGAGTTCCACTCATGCATCCAGCTCCAAAACCAAGTTATTCCAAAGAGTCCACCATACCTACCTACTAGCATATGCTAATCCAAGTAAATTTATGTTTTTATCTAGCTTCCGAATTAAACTTGTTATGAGAAAACTAGTGATTAAAGCTCTCATGAACTTGATGGCACACTTTACTTTTCTTGCCCCTAATAAACTTGAACCATTGTGTTGTCTATGTTGTATATGCTTGCACTTATTTGTTGGGGATTAGTAGAACCATGCTATCGTGGGGAACGCTTTCAACATTGCACTTGTACTTCGTACCTAGTTGATATCATGCTCTTTTGTCTATGGATGTCGTCGGTGTGAAATGAAAGGGGAGCTTGTAAGTCCATGGAGTTATGTATATGTGTTAGAGAAACGCCTGGGCCACCGGTCTAATCCATGCTGTCATGGTGGAAACCTGCAGCCTAACCATAATGCGTTGTCCATGAAGCATTCTTCTTATAAAAAAAGAGTCAGATATTGAGAAAAAAAGAGAAAAAGAAAAAAAGAGATATGAGGAAAGAGGAAAGAGAGAAAAAGCACCATTTTCCCATGGTAAATAAGAAGATTGATGAGATGCTCGTTGTCTGCTTGCCTTGTCATTTTGATATGGGGATTCTTCCATATCATCGGGCAAGGGGTACCTTGTTGGCGGTTTTCTATGATACACATGTACTTACGATGACAAGAACTTACCGGTGACTAAACTTGAGTAGCATGAGGGGCGGCCCTCGTATTCAAGGGACATGAGATTTCGAACTTATACTTTGTCAAGCATATACTCCATAGTTTGTTCACTTTAACCTTAATCACTTCAAGATGCTTATGATAGGGGCAATGAGAGCTGAAAGCTAAAAAGTACCATAATTTTTGGAAGCTCTTTATGAAACTTGAATCCCTACTTCCTTCTATGAAGGTCTTTCTTGTACTTTTATGTTGAGTCTCTACCTTCTATCTTTATGCACCTACTTTGAGAGCATAGTGGACATTCTTAGTTCTATGTGCATTGTCCCAAGACTTATTGATTGATGCATAACCTTGATATTGCTTGTTCTTAAACTATTTGTATCTAGTCACTCTTATGAACTTTGAGGGTGTCCTATGCATTTATGTTTGCTACTCTATGATGGACAAGCTGAATGCTACTATGCTATGTTTTATTGATGTGAAACAAACAAACGTCTTTCAAAGCATTGTTATTCATGAATCTTTTGTTTGTGCCTTTTCATGTTGCAACATAGTTGCTATGTCTTATTGTTAGAACTTTATCTTTCATGCTATGTTGAAGTACTATGATCCCAGCTATCAATGTTTTACAAATACTTTTATCAAGTTTATGATGGTGCATGTCACCTCAAAAATTATTCTTTCTTTTTATCACTTACCTACTCAAGGACGAGGAGGAGTTAAGCTTGGGGATGTTGATACGTTGCTAACGTATCCATAATTTTTGATGTCCCATGCTTGGTTTTATCTACTTTCTTATAGTTTGTCCACACTTTGGAGTACTTTTCATATGATTTCTTGGACTAACCTATTAACAAGAGCCATAGTGCCAGTTGCCTGTTTTTTGCTGTTTTTGGTTCCAGAAAGTCAGAAAATGAATATTCTCGGAATTGGACTGGATAAAAGCCAAAGTCGTTATTTTCCCGGAAGATTCATGGAGCTAGAAGGAGAGACGAAGGGGGACCACAGGGTGGCGAAACCACCCTAGGCGCGGGTACCCCCAGGCCGCGCCAGGGTATGGTGTGGCCCTCCTGGCCGCCCACCGACCTTTCCTCTTCGCCTATAAGAAGCCTCCCGATGCATAAACCCTAAATCGTCAAGCCTCCAGCCACGAAAAGTTCCGCATTGCCGCCACCACCGAAGGGGAGATTCAGGGGGACAGAAAGTCTCTGTTTCGGCACCTTGCAGGGACGGGGAAGTGCCCCTAGAGCCATCTCCATCGATCTCCACCACCATCTCCATCACCGTTGCTGATTTCCATGATGAGGAGGGAGTAGTTCTTCCTCGAGGCTAAGGGTTCTACCGGTAGCTATGTGTTCATCTCTCTCTATGCATGATCTTATTGAGATCATGAGCTTGTAATCTATAGATCTACCTTGCTACTCAACTGCTTTAATAGATCTCTGCTCTCCCCATGTGTGTGAAGTTGACAGTGTGCACACCATGGTGGAACTTAGGCTAGAGATTACAAATACTTGTTATGAGTTATATTTGGAGTTGGATGTCTTTATTAAATTGTGGTGTTTGTTTGAACCATCTAGTGCTCAAGGTGACAGTGTGGGGTTATCTAGATGCGGAAATCGAACTTTGAGGTGTGTTGTTATAGCCCTACCATGGATTAGAGTGTCCAACCGGAGAGTAGTTCGGCGTAGTATCATAAAGAAGAATATATTTATATGAGAGTGTTCACTAGTGAAAGTATGATCCCTAGGCCTTGTTTCTAAGCACTGAAACACCGTTTGCTATTAGATCTATTACATGTTTGCTTGCTTCTATCTTTATTTCAGTTTTACTTTAGTCTTTTCCACGCCATCAAGCTATCTTCTATCATCGTTACCACTTATAATTATCTATACCACTTGCATTTCAATATCTCTTCGCCGAACTAGTGCACCTATACACCTGACAAGTGTATCAGGTGTGTTGGGGACACAAGAGACTTCTTGTATCTTGATTGCAGGGTTACTTGAGAGGGGATACCTTTGACCACTTCCTCTCTGAGTTCGATAAACCTTGGGTGATCCACTTAAGGGAAAACTTGCTGTTGTTCTACAAACCTCTGGACTTGGAGGCCCAACAACTATCTACAAGAATAGAAGTGCATAGACATCAGGGCACCTAGAGGGGGGTGAATAGGTGCTAATTCAAATTTTACTCTTTTTGAACTAAGGGTTTAACACAAAAGGTAAATTCTCTAGATATACAACTAAGGTGAATTTACCTATATGTCACACTAGCACAACTAACTAAGCAAGAGCAAGATATAAGTGAAGTGCGGTAAAGGATAGAGGTAATTGAAATGGAGCACACGGAGACACAAGGATGATTTCTCGTTGTTCCTTCGTTTTGAGGGGAAGTACATCTGTGTTTGGAGAGAGGGTGGTTTCAAACAACCAACGCCACCAAAGCCTCCCTTGTTCTCCGATGAACCTCACCCAAAGGGATCGATTCACTCTTCCACTATATAGGTAACCTTCGAGGTGGAAGCCGACACCTTTATAAGAAGTTCAAGGCACACATCCACAATTGAATTGGAGGCTCCCGAATGCAAGCAAACTGTCACAACAATCAAAGACAAGCTTCTAATAACCAAATCAAGGCCTAGGGTTTCCAATGAAACACTAGAGCAAGGGGCCCTCAAGTGAATGAGAGGGAAATGAAGATCTCTTTTGGTGACGATGTAGATCAAGGCCACCACTTTTGATTCTCCAAAGATCAAGGACTTTGGATGGTTGGAGGGGGAGATCTTGTTGATTTGGTGGCTCAGCTTATAGGGTTCTTGAGGTTGGCGACGAGAAGCTTCCAAAGGTAGAAGAAGGGGCCTTTATATAGGGACCCATGAAAAGTAGCCATTGGAGTCACTTACCTCAGATTGTCCGGCTGAAACCAACCGGACATTCTGGGCTGGGCCAGACACTCCTGCCGCTTCACCCCGGACATTACGGCCTACACAAGATTCTTGATGTCTACAAGTGCACATATCGTTTGTAGCTAGTTTCGAAGTATAGATATCGACACCACAGGGAGCCCAAAGGTAAGTGTTTATGGGTGAAGTCTCTGTCACACTCAAAGTTGTCACAGGTCTTTGAGTGAATTGACTGCAAGTGTGCAATAAGAATGAAATTTGGATTAAAATGGATGTATTTAAATAAAACTAAAATGTAAACTTCAGAAATAAAAAGCATAAAAGTAAAGAACGATTCGGTTGTTTGTTGTTTTCTACAAATGACAGAAAAGGTGTGCAGAGATACAGTTCATGGTGATAGTGACTGTGCCAGGTGGACGAGTAATAAGTGTAACAATTGTAATCTTATAAGTATATGTGTAGGCGAGCAACCCATAATTATCCAGAACTCCTCTTGGTAGATTTCATCCCAGCTTCAATAATCGTACTAGTCTGTTACCAACCATTGTCAGACACTAGACGATTAAGATCTTTCAGGTTGCTTAGTAATTAAGCTCCTTGGATCGGACTAATGCAATAAGCACAGTGGTTCCTCGTTATCCTCGAGTCAACTAGTTTCCCATTGATATCCCCGTGTCACTCGAGGGTCGCCGGTCTGCTAGTGAACATGATCCTATCTATGTAGAACAAAACATCATGTTGTCTGGGCCCTTAATTGGACAACAAGCATTAGGCATCCTACAGATAGTCAAGCACACATAATATAGTAAATAAAATCAATCACAAACTAATGGAAAATATATGGAGGCACATCACATCTCACCGATCCCTTACATCTCCCATGCCTAAGGAACTTACTCACACATGAGATAAGAAAACATCATCGTTATAATTAAATAAAGGGAGTTCTTCTCGATATTACCGTGGAGATCCACAATAAGAATAAAAAAGTAATCCAACACAATTTAAGATAGGAAGAAACAATCTCAAACCCTAATCTTGCAAAGTGAAGATCTCTCTCTCAAGTACAAGTAATGTCTACGAGGGTGTGATGGCTAGGAAGTCGAAGATTGTGGAGCGAGATGAAGAACATCTCCCTCTTCTTCTCTGGATCTCTTCTTTCTCCTTTCTGGATGGGATGGCGGCTGCTGTGTTATGATTTCACGTATGGCCTCTTCATGGAAGTTGTCCCATTTGACAAGGCGGAGGCGATGGTAGCTATACGGCCGGAAAAATGTTCCCAACGTATAGTTGCTCGTTAAATCCTATGTATGCCTCCCTCAATTGCTTCCAAAGAGTTGCTTGTTTTCGCCTGAATATTGTGTTTATCTTGTTAAAACCTTCTATTGACGTTCAGAACCTGAAACACACATTAAGAACCAAGTTTTCTTTGCTACCGAAGTATTAGCATTAGGTAAAGCAAGAAAACGATCAAATCTGGGAGAAAACCATCAATAAAAACCATCAAAAATGTGTCAAATCTCACAGCTATCAACTCCCCCAAGATTAGATGTTGCTCTCCCTCGAGTGACAAGGAAAGAAGGAAGAATAGCAGAGATTCGAGACTGAAATAAAAGAACTTACAAGCTTGAATTGGTGTCAAATTCTTTTCTTCACAATTCCTACAATCTTAAAGATGATCATATGAGTATTCACAAGATTGCACTGAGTCCACTTCCTAACCACATATATCTGGCTAGCAAATAAATCATATACCTGAGCAAGTGTCAAAAGTTTAGCTAGGAAAGTGAGACAAATTCTTTTGGTGTCTCTCTTTGTTGAGAGATGAAAACTTTTTGCTTTTGTTTCTTTAATCAATTAAGAGTACTCAAGTTGGGACCAAAACATTCAATTTAAGAACAACTCATCTATTCCCATGTCAAAATTTCAAGACTCTCAAAGCACCTTTTTCCTTTCCTTGCCTTTCAAAAACTTCAGCTCTTTTATAGAGAAATCATGCCACTATTTTTAACATGTTAATTGGGACTATGTTGTGCACTCGTGACCATGCCAATAAATAATTGTTGAGCAATAGTGGGTCATAGGATTACTACAACTTCACTTGTAACGTGAAACCACGAGGAGACTAAAATTTTACCCGTCATAGCATTTATGCTACAGACGTTTACATAACTCAATAGCCGAAATCAAGTAGTTTCCCACATTTAGATCATTCGTTGGCCAGCGGAGTTAATAGTTCCCCATGGAGCACGACAGTGTTGTGATGACAATATCTTACGGTAATTATTAGAAAACGTAGTGGCATAATCTCTACTACTTCGAAGCATCCATTTTATCAGACAATTTCATTCTAGGGTGCTATCGAGTCTTTTTACATTAAGCTCAAATGGGATGGAGTAGTTCTAAAATCAAATCCTTTGGGCTAAAGATGGACTCAAGTCATCTTTTAGATGCTTTTTCTTGTTGTAAAAATGTAGGAAATATTTTTAACCAAGTTCATTGCTCATTGTTTCAAATCTAAAAAGGAGACACTAGCAAAGGAATAGAATTTATAGGATATCAAGCTAAGTGGGGAGTGACTCCAGTGCAAGCGATTAAATAATTGTAGGATCAACTTAAGGTTGCAGAAAAGGTGATGAAAGGAATGTGATATCTCCTCTTGCTTGCTTCGTTCTCGTACTTGAGTCTAACCCCCTCTATATTTCCATATTGCAAAGTCACCTGAAATTGAGCAATCTCCGGGAGAAACAAAGAAACGAACTTGCAATAAAAGTTACAACTATTTTTTTTGTATTTTTGGTTTAGGAATGCAAACTGAAAGTAAACATGCAATTTTGAATAAGTAAAATAAATAAAAAGAAGAAATAAAAATATGAATGCAAGGTTTGGAGGTTTTCAAACATCCCCCTAGGCTTAGTTGTTGCCGTCATTCGGCGGCTGGTGCAGATACTGCTGGTAGTAGTAGTAGGGGAAGTTGGTCATAAAGTGACTAAAGTTTTGAGTTAAGGCACTCACATCTTCATTCACTCCTTGTAGAGTGTGGTAAATCTCCCCAAGGCACTAGTTGAGATGCTGAAATTCTTGATAGGGGTCGTAGTTTAACCCCTACTGGGCTGATTGGCCCGTGGGTCCTAGGGCCCCCCTGCTGCTTCTGTCCCTCCCAAGCAGGGTTGTATTTCTGCTCCTTCTCCTGCTCCTGCTCATCCTCATCCTGCTCCTCTCCTTCTTCCTCTTCCTCTTGATAAGGTTGGAGTTCAGCCATGATCTCTGCCACCTGATCCTTGGTGAGGATCCAGGTTGTAACACCCCAAATCTTTAATCAAGGTTATCAAGTTCCTAATCACCCAATTTAGGGTGAACAAAAACATTTATTAAGAAGAAAGCATATGAAGGCATGTGTGTTTGCATTAGTGTAGAATTGAGTGTATATGCCATGCTTGATTGTTCTAAATGTTGTGAAATGGTTTAAAGGTGAATGCCACATCATCTAGACCATTCACAAATAATATTCAAAGAGAAAGAAATCAAATAAGAATGACTAAAGCAAATGGTTATTTTCACCATTTTAAACCACTAGGCCACTTTAGGTGTTCCTAGGAGAAGATTTCTAACAGAAACATTTCTATCTCTTTTCCCCCCTTGCTGGACCAAGTAAAGATGTCTCAAGGCCCACTTTACAAACTTACAAAAACATCTAGCAAAGCCATTTAATGGACATTTGAAAATTGAATCAAGTGTATGTGTTAAGATCACACTTTTTCAAAAACACATCAAATGAATTCACCTTGACCTATCCAAGCAAACCTAGTCTCTCAAGATTAAGGCAAGTTCACCCAAAAAGTTTGAATCAAAAATTCAAAAATAATTTTCATGCGGCCATTTCCTCAAACACTTGGCAGACACAGAATAAACACTAGACTAGCTGCACTGTTTTGTACAGTGAGAATCGACCATTTGGTCTCCAATTTAACCCCTGTCCCCTCTAAGCCTAACCCAGCCCCAGACCAGCTCCCCCCTTCGCTGCTGGCATAGTGGAGCGCCGCCTGTTCTTGGTCGTCGCCGGCCGGCAGTGGGCAGCATGCCAGGAGCCACGCTAGCCTCGCCCAAGACGCGCACCAGACACGCGAGCTTATACCGCCACCCCCTGTCCACCCCACAGTCGAAGCCCAGCCCTGGATCACACTAGCACCGCCGTGCATCGCCTCTCTGCACCGTGTCCAGAATGCGCCAGTGCGCCGCGCCCGACCAGCCCGCACACGCCGCACGTGGACCTCCCCTCGCGTGCACAGACCCGCCATGATAGCAGCACCCCGACAGACACCCCCGTTCGCCGCCGCGTGACCCGCAGCAGCCGCACACCGCTGCAAACACCTCTGGCTCCGTCCAGAGCGCTGCATGCGCCCGACCAAACCCAGCCACCCATGCCTGGCTTTAAGCCAGCAACGACCACCAGGAGACACCGCACCGTCCACCTACCCTAGCCATGCCCGTAGCTCTCTGTGTCGCCCTCGCCGGAGACGCCAGCCCACATCGCTCGGTCCCCTCGTCGAGCTATAAAAGGAGGCCACCCCAGCCTCAATTCCTCACACCACTCGACTCCCCCACTCACCACTGAGCCTCCCACAACCCTTCTCGGAGCAAGGCGAGCACCACCGTGCTGGAATTGCATTGGAGTCCGCTGCTGCTAGAAGAGAAAGGCGCCGTTGATTGCGGCCACCCCAAGCCTCGCCTTGACCGCGCCTTGATTCATCGTCGTCTACCATGCCGTTTTCCCCCGTCGCCAAGCCTACCTGGAGCCCCGCCAGACCCCCACCACCGCGCTAGGTCTAGTTCCTCGCCAGAACTGTTCGTCGTCGACGATGACTCTCGGTCGTTAGATTAGAAGTTGATCGCATGGCTCAGATTCGCCATACCGTTTCGCTGACTAGTGGGTCCGCGCTGTCAGCAGCCCGCTGCCCCGCGGAGTTCCACTGGGCCAGCCCGTTAGCTTTCCCGCGCTGGCCCAAAAATTCAAATAAGTGATTTTCCAATTTAATTGAAATCATATTCTGTCCACTTATTCAAAAATCAATTCAGAGAGTTTCACTTAACCAAATGGCATGATTCAAATTTTGTTAGAAAGACAATTAAAATATCTATCCAAGATCATTGGATCTAAATCAGTTGGACTTAGAGATAATCTATAGCAAAAATAACAAAACAGAAACTTTTGTAACTTCAAACATTTTTCAAAAATCAACCGTAATAGCTTTTGAGTTGATTCCAACTCTAAAAAATCACATTTGGCAATACCTATCTTAATATGTAATAATATTTAGGTTTGCATGCAGTGACTTTGGACTAGTACTAAAATAATGCTATATAGGCATCTCTAGTCACTTTAAATCATTTAAATAGTAATCTTAAACTTTATAAAATGTGACCAACCCTTTAAATCACATTCCCATGTATTAGAATATGTGGTGATGACATGTGTCCACATGATCCCATATTTTAATTGGAGAATATTAAATCTTAATTAATTTCAATGAGTAGAAATTACTTTTCTCAAATAAAATAATTGAAACTAGGGCTTTCATGCATGTGATGATTGTGATGATCCTAGATCATCAAGTATGAACCTTAGTGTGCTAAATAGACTAGTTAAGTATTGTTTGGTGATTGTGTACCCCGTATTCATTTATAGACGAGAGTGCCGACCAAGTCTACAAGGAGGAGGAGTTCTACCCTAAAGAAGACGAAGATAACTTCAACCACTGCACCAATCAAGGCAAGCTATTATTAGCAAGCTAGAACTAAGCAAGTTAACACTTGCCCCCTTTTGATAACTTAAGCAATTGCATTAGGCATGCTTGGTTATACCTTTTGAGTTATACCCATCCCATGTTTTACTTGCAAGCTTTACTTTTTGCTTTACCAAAGTTCTTTACTTTAAGTTAACGCTTTGTGAGATTTTGGAAAGATAGTATAGATAGCATAAAGAGTATAAAACTAGGCCTATACTAGATGTCATTCTATGGCATGAGATTTAGATTAGCATCCCTCATTAGTGAACACTCTTAACTTAGTGGCTAGTGCTAAGCATAAAACTTGATCCCTTTAGATGGAAATACTTGGTGAAAATGATTATGAAAACCTTGGAATGATGATTCATTATATTGAAATGTTTTAACATGTGTTGAGAAACAGAAATGGAGTTGATGATGAAAATGTTGAGGCATGAGCCTTAGCCCTTTTTAAAAACTGATGGTTGGGTTCGGATGCGATACCATTCCAATTTTACCGTACAATAACAATACCTAAATTGGGTAAGGCTTAGCCGGAAGTTTATATGCATTAGTATGGGTTCCCTCACGGAGGAGGTTTGAGCTGAGGCTACCTCTTGATGATGTCCACCTATACAGTGCCCAGGATGGCAGATGGCCATGGCTGGGAGGCCAAGCTCATAGGAGAGGTGCTTATACTAGAGTGTGTAAAGGAAAGGTTATGATTGAGCATCCGCATACTAAGTATGAGATTCAGGGTTATCCCTGACGGATGTATCGAATTTTGTGGTGAAAGTGTACCACCTCTGCAGAGTGTCAAACTATTCGAATATCCACGTCCGTGGTCATGGACAAATGGAGTGGCCAGATTGTTCCATCGTCAGATGTTTTCAAAATGACTTGTGAAATGAACTATGATTTTGACTTGACCACAACAGGGTTATGACTATGAAAACTAAGTTCCCACTTAGGTGATTTAGAACATTATTTTAGCGTTCTTTACTTCTAAACTCAGCTTAGGTTAAATTTCTCTTTTGCAAATAAACTTAAAGCTTAGTATTCCTACTAGAACTACCTTACTTGTTAGTGATAGTTTGCGAGTACTTAACGAGTACTCATGGCTTTGTCCCTGGCTATTCTCGTGGCCAGACTATGAGGAGGACTATCAGGAAGATGGACAGCAGGATGGCTACGACAACTAGGATCATCTCCCATCGTCAGCATTGCCTGTGACACTGAAGATGGAGCCCACCACAACGCTTATATTTCTGCTGCTTGTTTGTATTAAGACTAGATCATGAGATCCTTTATTTGTAAGACCTTATTATGGTTTGTAATGGATGATGTACTATGATATCAAGCTATTATGTCTCGCAAAAATGGTAATCCTGGGATTGCGAGGTATGGCATAACAGGCATCTGGGATTAAAAATTCGGGTGTTGAGAAGTTGGTATCAGAGCCATCCTGACCATAGGAGACCCTAGTTAGAATGGACGTCCGAACAAAAACTTAGTTTCAAAGCAAAAGAAGTGAGTATTATGAAAACATATTCCCACTCTTATCCTTGATTCTTTCAAAAAAATCATGTTCCTCAAAAATTCTTACATTACTACATAAAATTTGACACACTTGATCACCTCACTGACTTACTCATCCTAAATTCTTATAGATGGAAGTTCAGTATTGCAAGTTCTACCAGTTGGGTAACGGAGGCCAGCTGATCTTTGAGAGGGATCTTGATGCACTGTTAGAGTATCTTGAGCGCCCGCATCCGGAATTCTTCGGAGCTCAACTCAAGGATTTTCTAGGAGCAGATCTACAATGCCTGATAGTTGCAGATCTTCGAGGCAAGATGGAGGCACCCCTTTCTGAGAAGATTCAATTCACCGTGAGAGAGAACAACTAGCTAGATGGGTTAGCCAAGGCTATGCATGAAGCTCTTGCCCATCTATGTGGGCAAAATGTCAACTTGATCCAGGGAACTCGCTTTGCCCATTACGCAAGGTGTGATTCTATGGGAATGCCATTGGAGATGCCAAGTCACCCAGAGATGAAGCGCCAAGTGGATAAACTTGACTTCCTGCTATATGATAGACAAAAGGAATTGGACAATGCTCGAGCCTACGCCAACCACAACCTTGCCATTGCCGCCAAGAAGGACCAGACTTTCGCCATGCTAGTCAAGGATCACCAATCACTTCGTCGTCAACACGAGAAGAGGGATCGCACCATCGCTCGTATTCACCAGAAGGTGGCCGACCTCGAGAAGACCATCCAGGAGTAAGAAGTCTAGCTTGCAGCAAAAGAAGAAGAGGAAGAAGGTGAAGACATCCAGGGAGATATTCACTCATACCTCGGTGATGACAATGACTACCTGGAGGATGATGCCATGGATTTCTACACCGATGATGATGACTCCCACTTCATTGAAGATGAGTAGATGCACTTGATCACCCCTGTAGGAATGTATTGTATCAGTCTCACTGTATCTTAGTGCACAGAATGGTTCTTAAAACCATCTGTTTTCCTTTTGTGTTGTGGTGTTGTATTGTGTGCTTGAATGAATGAATGAATGAGAAGAAGTTAGTTGCAAAACCTGAGTTCAGACTGAAAGTTTTAGCTTTGAAAACAAAACCATGAACCCTAGAACATTCCCTCTTACCCCATTATCTATCTAAATCTTCAGATGAGTTGTGGAAACCAAGGAGGAAGCAGCTCATCGCAGGACCCGATGTTGCAGATTCTGCAGATGCTAGTTTTCGACCGTGATGCTAGCAGAGCAGAGCGCCAAGCCAACCTAGCCACCCTGCAACAGATAGCTCAGATGGCCCACAATAATTAAGGCTAAGGAAATCAGGATCATCATGGATCCAAGCTTAAGAATTTTCAGAATACCAATCCCCCTATCTTCAATAAATCTGAGGATCCCTTAGATGCTGATGATTGGTTGCAAACCATCGAGAATAATATGGAAGTCGCAGGAGTTGACGCCAATGAGAAGGTACTGTTTGGCACCCACTATTTGGCAGGAGATGCAAGAGCCTGGTGGAATAGCACTCGTACCATGAACCACGATCAAGTGATGACGTGGGAAGCTTTCAAGATCAAGTTCAGCCGCACCATGTGCCCCAAGGATTAGTCACCAGAATGAGAGATGAGTTCAGAGAACTGAAGCAAGGCAGGATGATGGTAGTTGAATACCGTGACAAATTTCTATCCCTCGCTAGGTATGCACCTAATGAGATCAACATTGAAGCCAAGAAGAAAGAAAGATTCCTGAACGGATTGCATGATGAGATCTAGACGGTGTTAGTCAACATCTGTTTTTAAGATCTCGAAGAGCTAGTCGACTCTGCCATCCAGATGGAAGGGAATATAAACCAAGCCAATGACAACCGCAAGCGTAGAATGATGCACTAGACTGGGTCCCAAAATACCCAGAAGTATCGCCCCAACCCGTCTGCAGGATATGCCCCAAGGAACAATAGACCCCCGATGAACCATCCAAGCTACCCCAACCACAGCGGAGGAAACGTGAAGTCCGGAGGAAACCACAGCAACAACCCCGTCAACTCCAACAACTTCAACCGTGTACCGCCAAAGTCCAACAACAACAACAACAATACTGCCCCAAGGACTAGAAGCAATGTCGTGCCTGTTGCAGCCAAAGACAAGTCCCAGATTACTTGCTTTGAATGTCGATTCAAGGTCACTAATCCAACGAGTGTCCCAAGAAGATTGCAGCCACCACCAATGTGAATGCCCCAGCTCAGCAGCAACGCCGTGTTCAGCCTGGAAGAAGATTTGCCCCAGGGAATTCGCTCAACCGCAACGGTCGTTGATACGTTCATTTTGCATCACTATTCTATATCATAATTTACTGTTATTCATTGATATATTTCATATTAAGAGATGATACTTATATTATTTCATCTATTTTTGCATGGTTGATGACTTTCGGAGCATGGACCGCTGCAGTCAGGATTCTAATGGAAAAGGTGCTGCTTGGAGGCAAAATTCACGAAGATCAGAAAATTCGGGAAAATATATGGAAAATCCTATTTTTCCAAAAGACGAAGGAAGTCAGAAGGGGATGCTGAGATGGGCCACAGGGGGCCCACACCATCCCCTGGCACGGGCCAGCCTAGGCCGCGCCACCAGGTGGTGTGGCCACCTTGGTCCACCCCTGGCTCTCCCATCTGGCATATATTATCCTCCCCAAACCCTAATACTCGAGGAGCGACCATAGAAAGATTCTGCCGCCTCTGCGGGGCGGAAAACACAGAGAGTGAAAGATCTCTCCGGCAGACAGGATTCTGTCGGGGGAATTCCTTCCCGAAGAGGGGAGATCGTCGCCATCAACACCACCATCAAGCTGGACTTCATCGGGATCATCATCATCACCACCACCATCATCACCACCAGCACCCTCATCACCATCTCCATATCGCTGTAACAATTGGGTTGAATCTTGGATAGTTCTTAGGGGAAACTTTCCTGGTGTTGATTACTCCTTGTAGTTGATGCTATTGAGTGAACCATTGAATTATTGTTTATGTTCAGATTTTTATACATCATTATTCCATCTCTGATCATGATCCATATGATGTCTTGTGAGTAGTTCGTTTTGTTCTTGAGGACATGGGAGAAGTCATGTTGTTAGTAGTGGAATTGTGTTGAGAAAGATTCAATAGTTTGAAATTTAAGTTGTGGGGTGCTTCTTCTACTGGTGTCATGTGAACATCGACTACATGATACTTCACCTATATGGGCCTAGGTGAATGCATTGTGTATTTGGCTACTAATCGTAGGGGTTGCCGGAGTGACAAAAACCTGAACCCCTGATACATTGCAAATGTATCTATAATTTTTGATGTTCCATGCTTGGTTTTATCCACTTTCTTGTGTTTTGTTCTAACTTTGGAGTACTTTTCATATGATTTCTTGGACTAACCTATTAACAAGAGCCATAGTGCCATCTGCCTGTTTTCTGCTGTTTTTGGTTCCAGGAAAGTCAGAAAATGAATATTCTCGGAATTGGACAGGACAAAAGCCAAAGTGCCTATTTTTCCGGAAGGGATCAAGTGCCAGAATACGAGACGAAGAAGGGTCAGGGAGCCACCACACCACCTGGCCGCGCGGCCAGGCCTGGCCCGCGCCAGGGGAGATGCGTGAGTAGTTCATCCTTGGACTACGGATCCATGTAGTAGCTAGATGGCTGGTTTATCCTCCTTTGTGCTTTCATGTTTACATCTTGTGAGCTCCATTCATGATCAAGATCATCTATTTGTAATTCATACATGTTGTGTTTGCGGGGATTCGATGGATATTGAGATGCTATTTTAGATTGATTATTGATTCTATCATGTCTTTGTTATTTGTGATCTTGCATGCTTTCCGTTGTTAGTAGCTATCTTGGCCAAGTAGATGCTAGCAACTCCAAGAGTTAGTATTTATGCTCGATAGTGGGTTCATGCCTCTGGTAATCTGGGGAAGTGACAGAAATCTCTAAGGTACTAGATGTGTTGTTGCTACTAGGGAGAAAACAACAATACTTTGTTCATAGAACAATCGTATTGTTTACTTTACGCGCAGTTCGTAAAGCAATAATCTATTGCTTGCAACTTAATACTGGAGGGGGTTCGGATGATAACCTGAAGGTGGATTATTAGTCATAGATGCAGTTGGATGGCGGTCTATGTATTATGTTGTAATGCCCAATCAAGTCTGAGAAGAGTCAAGATGATTAGTATATGCATGTATTGCTTCCTCGGTGTTTGTCAATTGCCCTGCTGTAATTTGTTCACCCAGGATGTTGTCTATCTAAGGAGAGCCACCTCTAGTGAACTATGGATCCCGGTCCTTTTACTTTACATACAATCTACAATCTTTTACTGCTTTGTGTTTACTTTTTGCAAACTTTTACTTCTTTCCATTCGATACGTTTAAAACTTTGTTTTCCACAAAACATGGTGAGATTGACAACCTCATCGCAAGTTGGGGACAGAGTTCAGTGGTTTTGTTGTGCAGGTCTCCACGTTGCTACTAGCACCGGTAGTGCGCCCTGCCAAAGCTCAGCTAGTAACACCTTTGGGGTGTTTACTTGCTCCTACTGGTTCGATTAAACCTTGGTTTCATAACTAAGGGAAAACTTGCTGCTATATTCATCGTACCTTCCTCTTGGGGTTCCCAACGAGCTCTACGTCGAAAGTCGAGCGCATCAAGATTTTCTGGCGCCGTTGCCGAGGAGTCAAGGACATCTTCACAAGGGGAGTCCCTCATAACCAATTTCTTTACTTTGTTGTTTTTGTTTTGCTTAGCTTTCTTTTTGCTTTGTTTGCTTGTTTTGCTCTTCAAAAACACAAAAAAATAGTTTTACTAGTTTGCTTCCTTATTTCAAAAAAACACAAAAAAATTAGTTCCTTTCTTAAGTTGCCTTTATGACTATCTCTTCTCCAATCACTATTTCATTATGGATAGCTCACTCAGTTTCCTATTTGGGAATAGTATTATGACTGCCAAGGTAATAGATGAACCACCGCCTGCTAGAACCTTCATGGAAGAAGAAATTGCTGAACCTGAAAGCTCATTAGATGAAAAAGAGGAGGATAGTGATGGACAAAAGTAGGAAGAATGGATCTACCCATGCCCACCTTCTAATGAGAGTAACTCTTTATCCCTTACATTATTTGATTGTCCCCCATGCTTATCAAAGGAGGGTGAATGTTATGTTCCCGAGGATTCTCTTGAAAATGTTTATAATAAAGCTCTAGTGCTTGTAGATCATGAAAATCATGCCTTATGTGATAGTTATATTGTTGAGTTTATTCATGAGGCTACTGAAAATTATTATGAGAGAGGAAAATATGGTTGTAGAAGTTTTTATTGTAATGAAACACCTCTCTATGTGCTGAAAGTTTTGAAGTTTCTCTTGTTTTATCTACCCATTCTTGATATTATGTACTTCTTTAATTTATTTTCTTACAAGATTCCTATGCATAGGAAGTGGGTTAGACTTAAATTTGTTTTGAATTTGCTTCTTGATTCTCTCTTTTACTTCAACTCATATTTCTTATGTGAGCATCTTCTCAAATTATCATGACTAACTTAAAGGCGTTAAAGAAAAGTACTTGTTGGGAGATAACCCAAGAGTTTTAGATGAGTCTTGGAAGTTATTACCTCTGTAATAACCTCTCCTTATCCTTTTTATTTGCTTTTTGTGCCAAGAGTAACCTCTAATGAGAGTGAAGTAATGATTGGGAAAGTTGCTGTCCCGAAACAGATTTTTGTGCTTCACCGTAAAACTTTATGAGATAGCTATGTATGTCGGATTGAGCTGTAATTTTTTGTGCTTCTGACCCAGGTTGTTATATAACTTTCGTTAGTTCAATACTTTTTGATTTGAGCAACAGAAGGTCTTCGAAAAAATCCGTCTTTACCTGCTGGTCTGTTTTGACAGATTTCTGTCATTTTCTGCATTTGCTTCTTGTTAGTTCCTTCTTGAGTTCTTTTAGGGAATTGAGCTTTTTGAGGGAAGTTCTACAGTATCTAGTGTTCTAATGGAAGTTTATTTGGTGTTATAACTGAACCTTGAGACTTATTTATCTTAAGTGCACTAATGTTGCTAATGAGATTGTGTGAAGTTTTGTATGAAGGAAAATTTTCAGGTGTATGGAAGGAACGAGTAATGAGATAAAGGATGGACTAAAGCTCAAGCTTGGGGATGCCACGCGTGTCACCCCAAGAAATATCCAAGAAGTACAAGCGTCAAAGCTTGGGGATGCCCAAGGCATCCCCCTTCTTCATCAATAAAAATTCCAGGTTTCTTCTAAACGCTTCATTTTTATTGTTTCATGCACAATTGTGTTTTTCTTGGAGCGTCTTCTTTTTTCGTTTTTGTTTTGGTTTTTAGTTTGCTTGGTTTGCTCAGTTTTCTGAATAAGTTGGTTGGACCCCCTCTTTCACACTTTGGTTTGCGAATAGTTTGGTTTGGTTTGGAAAAGAGTAGGAAAGTTCATACTTATGTGGTAAAAAGAGCTCGTTTTTGACTATGGCATATGCTTTGTCATGCCATTCTTGATATTGTTTTGGCTTTATGCTTAGTATTATTTTTTATAGCATGACTTGTTATAAACAATTGAGATTGCTTAATGTTCCTTGGATGAATCATGCGTTGTTTTAGCATATTAAAGCATAGTATAGTGGTATTCTCCTTTGATGCTTTATTTGGGTTGACTTGGCACATGCTCACACCATGTTATGGCTCTCACAAGTCACCATAGCCTTTATGATCCTTTAGTTTTCAACTTGTAGTATCACTTTATGCTTTGATCAATGATGTTTTGTCGCTCTGCATGATTATGGCCATTATTGCTCTCTTAGTTTGTCGCTCCCAGTCTTTTGCTAGCCTCCACAACCAAGTATGAGTTCTACTCATGCATCCAACTCCCTAAACCAAGTTATTCCAAAGAGTCCACCATACCTACCTACTAGCTTATGCTATTCCAAGTATATACATGCTTTTGTTTACCATCCTCTTGTTATTAGAAAACTAGTGATTAAAGCTCTCACGAACTTGAAGGCACACTTTACTTTACTTGCCCTTAATAAACTTGAACCATTGTGTCTTCTATGTTGTATATGCTTGCACTTATTTGTTGGGAATTAGCAGGACCATGCTTTCATGGGGAACGCTTTCAACATTGCACTTGGTACTTGTACCTAGTTGATATCATGATCTTTTGTATATGGATGTCGTCGGTGTGAAATGAAAGGGGAGCTTGTAAGTCCATGGAGTTATGTATATGTGTTAGAGAAACGCCTGGGCTGCTGGTCTAATCCATGCTGACATGGTGGAAACCTGCAGCGTAACCATAATGAGCTGTCTATGAAGCATTCTTCTTATAAAAAAAAGAGTCCTATATGGAGAAAAAAAGAGAAAAGAAAAAAAGAGATACTATGAAAAAAGGAAAGAGAGAAAAAAGCACCATATTCCCATGGTAAATAAGAAGAATGTTGAGATGCTTGTTGTCTGCTTGCCTTGTCATTTTGATATGGGGATTCTTCAGTATCATCGAGCAAGGGGTACCCCGTTGGCGGTTCTCAATGATACACATGTACTTACAATGACAAGAACTTACCGGTGACTAAACTTGAGTAGCATGAGGAGCGGCCCTCGTATATAAGGGACATGAGATTTCTGACTTATACTTCTTCAAGCATGTACCCCATAGTTTGTTCACTTTAACCTTAATCACTTCAAGATGCTTATGATAGGAGCAATGAGAGCTGAAAGCTATTAAGTACCATAATTTTTGGAAGCTCTTTATGAGACTTGAATCCCTACTTCCTTTTACAAAAGGCCTTTCTTCCACCATTATATTGAGTCTCCACCTTCTATCTTTATGCACTACTTTGAGAGCATAGTGGCCATTCTTAGTTCTATGTGCATTGTCACAAGACTAGTTGATTGATGCATAACTTGTTATTGCTTGTTTGAAACTATCGTATCTAGCCACTCTTATGAACTTTGAAGGTGTCCTATGCATTTATATTTGCTACTCTATTGAGGGACAAGCTGAATACTATTATGCTATGTTTTCTTTATGTGAAACAAACAAACGTCTTGCAAAGCATGTTATTCATGAATCTTTTGTTTGTGCCTTTTCATGTTGCATCATAGTTTTATTTGCTTATTGCTAGAACTTTGTCTTTCATGTTATGATTGAAGTACTATGATCCCAGCTTTGAATGTTTTGAAAATACTTTGATCAAGTCTTTGATGGTGCATGTCACCTCAAAAATTCTTTCTTTTTATCACTTACCTACTCGAGGACGAGCAGGAGTTAAGCTTGGGGATTTTGATACATTGCAAATGTATCTATAATTTTTGATGTTCCATGCTTGGTTTTATCCATTTTCTTGTGTTTTGTTCCAACTTTGGAGTACTTTTCATATGATTTCTTGGACTAACCTATTAACAAGAGCCACAGTGCCAGCTACCTGTTTTCTGCTGTTTTTGGTTCCAGGAAAGTCAGAAAATGAATATTCTCGGAATTGGACGGGGCAAAAGCCAAAGTGCCTATTTTTCCGGAAGGGATCAAGTGCCAGAAAACGAGACGGAGAAGGGCCAGGGAGCCACCACACCACCTGGCGCACGGCCAGGCCTGGCCCGTGCCAGGGGGTGGTGTGGCCGATCCCGGCACCCCCTCGGCCTCTCCTTCCGCCTATAAGTTGCCCTCGGGACGAAAACCCTAAGTACCCGATCAAAAATCCACGAAAGAGTCTGTAGCCGCCGTCATCTCCATCCATAGATCGGGAGGGATCTGAAGCTCTTCCTGGCACCCTGCCGGAGAGGGGAATTCACCCTGGAGGCCTTCTTCATCACCATGCAAGCCTCCGGTGTGATGCGTGAGTAGTTCATCCTTGGACTACGGATCCATGTAGTAGCTAGATGGCTGGTTTCTCCTCCTTTGTGCTTTCATGTTTAGATCTTGTGAGCTCCATTCATGATCAAGATCATCTATTTGTAATTCATACATGTTGTGTTTCCGGGGATCCGATGGATATTGAGATGCTATTTCTGATTGATTATTGATTCTATCATGTCTTTGTTATTTCCGTTGTTAGTAGCTATCTTGGCCAAGTAGATGCTAGCAACTCCAAGAGTTAGTATTTATGCTTGATAGTGGGTTCATGCCTCTGGTAATCTGGGGAAGTGACAGAAATCTCTAAGGTACTAGATGTGCTGTTGCTACTAGGGAGAAAACAACAATCCTTTGTTCATAGAACAATCGTATTGTTTACTTTACACGCAGTTCGTAAAGCAATAATCTATTGCTTGCAACTTAATACTGGAGGGGGTTCGGATGATAACCTAAAGGTGGATTATTAGTCATAGATGCAGTTGGATGGCGGTCTATGTATTATGTTGTAATGCCCAATCAAGTCTCAGAGGAGTCAAGATGATTAGTATATGCATGTATTGCTTTCTCGGTGTTTGTCAATTGCCCGGCTGTAATTTGTTCACCCAGCATGTTGTCCCGGTCCCATCTAAGGAGAGCCACCTCTAGTGAGCTATGGATCCCGGTCCTTTTACTTTACATACAATCTACAATCTTTTACTGCTTTGTGTTTACTTTCTGCAAACTTTTACTTCTTTCCATTTGATACGTTTAATCCTTTGTTTTCTACAAAACACGGTGAGATTGACAACCTCATCGCAAGTTGGGGACAAAGTTTTGTGGTTGTGTTGTGCAGGTCTCCACGTTGCTACTAGCACCGGTAGTGCGCCCTGCCAAGGCTCAGCTAGTAACACCTTTGGGGTGTTTCCTTGCTCCTACTGGTTCGATTAAACCTTGGTTTCATAACTGAGGTAAAACTTGCTGCTATATTCATTGTACCTTCCTCTTGGCGTTCCCAACGATCTCTACGTCGAAAGTCGAGCACATCAACCCCCGTTAGGAAACCATTGCAGAATGGGACGTCAGGGTCTTAGAGTTTAAAGTTGTGGTTAGGTTTCTTCCTTAATTACTTTCTTGTACTTACGGATGTTTGCAAGGGGTACATTAGCACAGGTTCACCCACACAACACTTAGCAAACTAAAGAAGATCAATCAACTATATGAAGCGAAAGCACTTGACAGAATTCCCGTGTGTCCTCGAGAACGTTTGGTCATCTTAAGTAATACAACCGGCTTGTCCTTTGCTAAATAAAGGATTGGGGCACTTGTTGCATTTATTCTTATTGTCTTTTATTAACTCGTACTTTATTTACTTGCTTTATGAAAAACCCCTAAAAATCCATTTGCTAAGTATTTACAGAGAATTCCTGCTCCTAGCCACTAGCCAGCACCTTCTGCTCCTCGTTGGGTTCGACACTCTTACTTATTGAAAATACTGCGATACACCACATGAATGCTGAAGAAGCCCAGGAAGCGCTAGATGTCGTGCTGGGTATGTTTTATATAACTCAGTACTCGCAAGAGTGTTGTTTGATTCTGGAGCATCGCACTCATTTGTTACAGCAGAATTTGCATGCACTAGTAAGATTCAACCAACAAAATTGAAGCATGTTATGATAGTTCAAATACCTGGCTCAACCACTAAAGCTAGAAAAATTTGCAAGGCTGTACCCATCAGAATCCATGGGATAGATCTTTATGCCAATCTAATAGTACTTGGAACCAAAGGTTTGGAAGTGGTACTAGGAATGGATTGGATGACGAAACATAAAGGATTGATCGACTGTGCCAAGAAAGCCATAACCATGACTAGTAGCTCGGGAGTATCAGTAGAGCATGTATTTGAGACCTTGCCCCGTCAGTTCAAATGCAACAAGAGTCTAGCCAACACACCATAGACCAAGTCAGAGTAGGCTATGAATACCCCGACGTGTTCCTAGATGAATTGCCCGGTATGCCCCCAGATCGGGATATCGAGTTCATCATTGAACTAATTCCTAGAACTCGACCCATAGCTCAGAGACCGTATAGCATAAACCCATCTAAACTAGTGGAACTGAAGAAGCAACTTGATGCTATGCTGGAGAAAGGTTTGATTCAACCAAGTGCATCGCCATGGAAATTGCCTGTTTTGTTTGTGGATAAGAAAGATGGAGGAAACCGTTTGTGTACGGATTACCAGAAGTTGAATGATGTCACCATCAAGAACAAGTACCCACTGCCAAAGATTGAGGATCTGTTTGATCAGTTGACTAGTGCCAGAGTGTTTTCTAAGATTGATCTTAGAACTGGTTATCACCAACCCAAGATTCATGCAACGGATATTCCAAAGACCACCTTCACCACCAGATATGGATTGTATGAGTATACAGTCATGTCTTTTGGATTAACCAATGCCCTCGCTTATTTCATGAATCTCATGAATAAGATTTTTATGAACTTTCTAGATAAGTTTGTCGTTGTGTTTATCGACGATATTCTAATCTATTCCAAGTCATAAGAAGACCATGAGAAACACCTGAGAACCATCCTTGAAACCCTTAGAGAGCATCAGTTGTATGCCAAGTTCAACAAATGTGAGTTCTAGTTGAAGGAGGTAGGATTCCTCGAACATATTGTGTCGGCAGGAGGAGTCACAGTTGATCCCGCCAAGATCAAAGATGTTGAAGCATGGGAAGCCCCAACCACTCAAACCCAAGTCTGTGCATTTCTCGGATTAGCAGGATATCACCACAAGTTCGTGGAAGGATTTTCAAGCATCACAAGACCAATGACCCAACTGTTGAAGAAAGACAAGAAGTTTGAATGGACCGACAAATGTGAAGCAAGTTTTCAAGAACTCAAGAAGATATTGATTTCAGCCCCAATATTGATCATGCCAGATATCAAGAAGCCTTTTGATGTGTATTGTGATGCATCCAAGATTGGTATCGGATGTGTGTTGATGCAAGAAGGCAAAGTCATTGCATATCTGTCTCGACAAGTGAAGGAGCATGAGCAAAACTACCCTAACCATGATCTTGAATTAGCAGCTGTAGTTTTAGCTTTGAAGACATGGCGTCATTACCTTATGGGTAACCGCTGTGAGATTTATTCAGATCATAAGAGCTTGAAGTATATTTTCACTCAAAAGGAGCTAAATATGAGGCAAAGGAGATGGATAGAGTTAATCAAGGATTATGACCTTGACATTCACTATCACCCCGACAAAGCCAATGTGGTAGCGGATGCTCTTAGCAGATTGCCGTGTAGATTAAACACCATGATCAAAGAAGCCCAACCAAGTTTGCATGAGGAGTTGGAGCAGTTTAGAACTGAGCTCGTTAGCAAAGGATTTTTAGCTAGCATTGAACTTCAACCCACTTTGATTAGCCAAATCAAGGAAGCCCAGAAGGGAAATGCAAGTATCGACGGAATCAAGCGTCGTATCAGTATAGGAAAGGTACCTGGATTCACCGAAGACGAAGAAGGAGTTTTGTGGTACAAAGGACGTATCTGTGTGCTAGCAGATTCGGAGCTGAAGCAAGTTATCATGCAAGAATCTCATGATACTCTTTATTCTATCCACCCTAGAGGAACGAAGATGTATCAAGATTTGAAGGAGCAATTTTGGTGGCACAAGATGAAGAGAGCAATCAGAAGCTACATAGCCAAGTGTGATATCTGTCAGAGAGTCAAAGCGGAACATCAGATACCCGCATGACTGTTGTAACCATTGCAGATTCCGGAATGGAAATGGGATTCTGACGGAATGGACTTTATCACCGGTTTGCCTACTTCTAGTAGGGGAAATGACTCAATCTGGGTCATAGTTGATAGACTGTACAAGGTAGCCCATTTTATACCTGTCAAGACAACCTACTAGAGTTTGAAGCTAGCAGAGTTGTACATTGCTAGAATTGTTAGTTTGCATGGAACCCCCAAGACCATAGTATCAGATCGAGGAACCCAAATTACCTCGGGATTTTGGCAGAAATTTCAAGAAGGATTAGGGACCAAGTTGAATTTTAGCACAACTTATCACCCGTAGACCGATGGACAGACTGAAAGAGTCAACCAAATCCTAGAAGATATGTTGAGAGCTTGTGTGTTAGAGTATGGATCAAAATGGGAAGATTGTCTGCCTTTCGCAGAATTCTCATACTACAACAGTTATCAAGCCAGTTTGCAAATGGCCCTATTTGAGTTCTGTTGGGGGGATACCCCCGGGTAGGGTCACGCCGGGGTATAAAGGCCGAGTTAGCCGAGGTTCGGCAAGGCCAAAGCGGATGCTAGCCGGGTCACCTCAAGGCAGGCCGAATCACGGGGTAACCCGGACCAGGGAGCGTTCGCCTAACTAAGTCTCAACCGACTTAAGCAGTGAGTCGGAAATGCATGTTTAACTTGTATGCAGGAACATGTGTGGCCGGATTCTATGATCCGGGGCACATCTAGCTTCTAGGAGAAGGAAGGAATCTCGCTGGTCAAAAGAAGCCCCGGTACGCACTGCCTGAGCGAAGCAGACAAGGGCAGGACCACCGAGGCGTGGCCGACAAGGGTGACGATACCCATGTCGGCTGACACGGGCGCCGCAGAGGCTCACGTAGCCTCTGCATGTGTGATGCGAGGGAAAAGTAACCCGGTCGGCTTACTACTTTGGGAGATGGCATATTCTTAGGAATATACCTCCACGTATGCCCTAGATGGAGACCTAGCCCCCCTATATAAGGAGGGCTAGGGCTTCTGTAGGGGGGGTTCCGATTTGGCTAGTTTGGCTAGGGTTTTAAGGGTGATCTGTGAGCGAGAGTAAGAGAGCTCCTTCTTCCTTCTCTTGCCAATACAGCTCTAGGAGCACTTGTAACCTTGGAGACAAAGCAAATATAATCTTCTGTGTGGAGAATCACTTCACTATCTGTCCCTGGATTCCCCTAGCGTGTATTAGTCCCCACCTTTAGCCTATCCATGGCATCTGCCGTGACACCACCACGACAGTTGGCGCCCACCGTGGGGCTAGCAGCGCTAGCAGGGGTGAAGATCCGGACGGGAAACCTCATCGACACCGGCGAGAGCATCGTCTTCAGGCTCGTTCAGCGCTTTGGAGCGCTGGACTTCGTCAGCGACAACGCTGGCTGCTTCGGCACACGCCCACTTCTGCGCAACGGCCTCTTTGTCAAGTTGGGTGCGCACAAGGTCTACATTGCTGTGGACGCATCATGCATTCATCCGCGGCACGTCGTCGAGGCAGGGGAGCCACCCCTTAGCGTGGTTCACGGGGCGGGTATCGCTCGCTCCCCGAACCATGCTGAAGTGATGATGACTGCGCCGGGGGCAGGCGCAAGCAAGGATCCGGCACCAGATCCGGAGGTAACACCTAAGGCACCGAGGAAAGGTAGAGGTCCTCCACTAGAGAGGCCTGAGAATGTACTGAGAGAAGCTATGGATAGCTTGTCAAACCCAGTAGCAGCGGTAGTAGATCCGACGCGGGCACAGGCCGAGCTAGAGGAAACTAGGAAGCAATATCTAGAGGGAGCGAAAAAGATCGATGCGGCTCAGCAGTCATTGAACATGACGCTGCGTGAGTACGCAAAGGCAAATAAAGTAGATGCTGTAAAAGTGAAGGGGAGAAATCTCATGAGTGAAATGAACAAACAAGGTGATACTCGGATTGAAGAATCAGAAAACTGTTTGTCCGTGGGGCTGCCGAAGTACAGTACCCCGGCGAAAAACCTCAGAGCAGCAGATGCAGCCACGTCCGAGCTAGAGGGTCTGACGGGTGAAGCCCGTCAGAGACATCAAGATCGGGTCAATGAGTTGGTTCAGATAGCGAACAGGCAAAATGAGGAACTTCTCAAGGCAAACCCGAAGAGAGATGGGGCCTCTAAGATCGTTCATTCGGCGGTGGGTAACCCGGAGAAATCCGCTGGAGCCGCATCGTCCCCTCATGGTGGTCCAAGGAGAGAGGAGGTAGTAACCTCGGCCAGGAGAAACAAGCAGATTGGTCCGTATGACCCGACAAGGGCAGGAAAGGCAAAAGAGGTACAAAGAAACGACGATCGACGGAGTGTAAGCCGAGGTGAAGCTGGTCGAGGTAACCGTGACCAAGGCAATGGCGGTCAAGGAAACATTGTTAACAGCAATCCCGGACATCACAACTCTACAGGACAACCGCAACAGCGGAATATACCAAGGCAAGAGCAGAGTGCCGGCCGAGGTATGCAACAGAGAGATGCGCCACGAGAACGAGACCGGTACAATGACGGAGATTTGGAAATGGTAAATGCAGGATACCCAAGGTCGGACTATCATGTGATAGGGTCAAGATTGGGAAGCAGGGATTTGATGTCGGATGATGCCAGGTTGAAACTAGATCGACTGTATAGGTCGGAGCAGATTGAAAGTCAAGGTCCTCCGGGTCCTGCATGTTTTGGACCCCGAATCATGAAAGAGCCACCGGTACCTAACTTCCAGTTACCCAGAGGCACGAAGACGTATGACGGCAGCACTAAGCCGGAGGATTGGTTGATAAATTATGCAACGGCTGTGAAAATTGCCACAGGCAACTTGAGGTGGGCTGTACGATACGTACCCCAGATGTTGGAGGGCCCGGCAAGGGTATGGCTGAACAATTTGCCACCCGGAAGCATTAACTGCTGGATAGATTTTGAAGAGATGTTCATCAGCAATTTCTCGAGTACGTATCAGAGGCCGAATAGGCCACAGACACTAGCTATGTGCAAGCAAAGACCGAATGAGACGGATCGAGAGTTTTTAACTCGTTGGTGTACCGTGAGAAACTCATGTGAGGGCGTGATAGAATCATAGGCCATAGCGTGGTTTGCACAGGGATGCAGATATGCAAGCGAACTGTGGCAAAAGCTACAAAGGAAGATGCCAACTAAGTTGGCAGAGATGATCCGGATTGCTGATTCATATGCCTTGGGCGATCCAACTCAACCTAGGCTCGTATCCAACGAGTCGAGTGAGGAGTACTACCACAGAGATGGAGCCGGATCATCCCGGAGGAATGACTACAGAGGTAAAAGGAGGGATGATAGACCGGATCACCGGTACAGTTCGCAACAAGTTGCAGCTGTGAATCAGGATCAGCCCAGAACAGGAAGCAATCAACGCCAGAAAACTGGAGGGCAATGGACTCTGAGAAACAATGGCAAGAAAACTTGGACGCCAGAACAAAAGAAGCAGTGGCAAGAAAGGAAGGACCGTCCGAGGTACACCTATGAGTCGATGTTGGATTATCCGTGTAAGTTTCACACGCCAAATCCGAGTAACCCAGCGGGTCATACAGCGAGGCAATGTGAGTGGATGCGCAAGACTGAACAAGGTAGTGCGGGGAATGCTCGGGCACCCCGGAATGATCAACCTCGGCAGGAGTTACCCCGGCAGCAATTGCTCTCTAGAGCGAACACGCAACAGCTAATGTTGCCTCCCCCTCCGCCGAGGTATGAAAACAATGAGAGAAGGGATGCAGTGCATCAGGTGGAAAATCAGCACCAGCCGGATCAGAGGTACCCCGGAAATGAGGGAAGGAATGAGTACAAGGAGCATCACCAGAGCTATTGTGTGTTCACAACTGAGGAAACAGATAGGAAAAGCTTGCAGCACCGACATATGGAGGTCAATGCGGTAATGCCAGCGGTGACGAGGTACATGCCTTGGTCGGACCAGGAAATCACCTGGAACATCAAAAATCATCCCAAGCTTATGCCGAGTCCTGGTTCGTATGCGTTAGTGCTGGACCCGACATTCATTGGGCCTAACATCAATGTGAGGTTCTCAAAGGTACTGATTGACAATTGCAGTAGCATTAACATCATGTATGCGGATACAATGCGCAAGTTCGGTATCTCAGAGAACATGCTCCAGGCTACAAGGACATCTTTCCATGGTATTGTACTAGGCATTTCTTGTGATCCCATAGGCAAAGTCCAGGTTGACGTATTGTTCGGCACGAGAGATAATTGCCGAACTGAGAATCTAGAGTTTGAGGTGGTGAACTTGGAAAGTGCGTATCACGCGTTACTCGGAAGGCCAGCATTGAACAGGTTCATGGAGAGCTGCCACATCAGTTATCTGAAGATGAAGTTGCCCGGGCCAAATGGAGTGACTACCATCGCAGGAGATTTCCGACGTTCCATTGAGTGTGCCTCAGCCGGGTCTAACCTAGCCGAGTCACTCGTGATTGCGCAAGAGAAAAGAAAAATCCAAGAGGTGGCGGCATTAGCTCAGTCCGTGCAGCAGTATATGCCGGCGTTGAGTAATCCGCATGGTAGCGTTTCGTTTCAAGCCGCAAAGGATACTAAGAAAGTGCCTGTTGATGATATGTTCCCAGAGCGCACCATAACAATTGGTGCCGGGTTGAATGATAAATAGGAAAGCGAGCTCGTCAACTTCCTCCATGAGAATCGGGATATTTTTGCTTGGTCTACACAGGACTTGCAAGGTGTTCCGAGGGAGTTGGCCGAGCACTCTTTGAACGTGAGACCCGGAGCAAGGCCGATGAAGCAACCTCTCTGCCGCTTCGCCGAGGATAGGAGAAAAGTCATTGGAGACGAGATAGCTCGGTTGCTAGCAGCAGGATTTATCATGGAAGTATTGTATCCGAATTGGCTCTCTAATCCGGTGTTGGTGGAAAAGAAGAAGGATGATCCGAACATGGCAGTAGTTTGGCGTATGTGTATCGATTACACGAACCTGAACAAGGCGTGTCCAAAAGATCCATTTCCACTGCCGAGGATAGATCAAGTCATAGACTCAACCGCAGGATGTGAACTGTTGTCATTCATTGATGCATATTCTGGTTTCCACCAGATACCTCTGAATCCGGATGATCAAATAAAGACCGCATTTATCACCCCGTATGGGGCTTATTGCTATCGCACCATGCCTTTTGGTTTATGTAATGTAGGTGCAACGTACCAAAGATGTATGCAAAAATGTTTGCATGACCAAATAGGTCAAAATGTACAAGTACATGTGGATGATGTGGTTATCAAGACCAAGGAAAGCAAAACGCTCCTTGACGACATCAGGCAGACATTCGCGAACTTGAGAAGGTCCCGAATGAAGCTTAACCCGGAAAAATGTACCTTCGGTGTCCCGGCTGGAAAATTACTCGGATTTCTCGTCTCCAGCCGAGGTATCGAAGTTAATCTAACTAAGATCCGGGCCATTGAACGAATGGAGCTGCCGAAGTGTCTTAACGATGTCCAGAAGTTCACTGGGTGCCTAGCACCGTTGAGTCGGTTTGTATGTCGGTTGGGAAAAAAGGCATTGCCTCTCTACCAAATCATGAAAAAGTCGGATAAGTTCGTTTGGACGCCACAGGCCGATGAAGCCTTTGCCCACTTAAAAAAGATGTTAGCCACTGCACGAGTGTTAGCCTCTCCACTATCAAAGGAGCCAATGTTGCTCTACTTAGCCGCAACCAACCGACTTGTAAGTGCAGTGATTGTAGTAGAGCTCGATGAAGAGGGCAAGTCGGTGCAGAGGCCAGTGTATTACTTGAGCGAGGTATTATCTGCCTCAAAACAGAACTACCCGCACTTTCAAAAGGTGGCATATGGTGTCTATATGGCGGCAAAGAAGTGAAAGCATTACTTTGAGGATCACCCCATCAAAGTAATATGTGAGGCTCCCATATCCGAGATAATGGGTAACAAGGACGCAAGTGGTCGAATCGCAAAATGGGCAATTGAACTAGCTCCTTATGCGCCACAATATGACAGAAGAGAAGCAATCAAGTCTCAGGCTGTGGTGGACTTTTCTGTAGATTGGGCCGAGGTAAAATATGAAGCACCGCCGCCAGATCCGAACTACTGGAGGATGCACTTTGACGGGTCAAAAACAAAAACCAGGCTAGGCGCCGGAGTTGTGCTTACCTCGCCAAAGAAGGACCAGCTGAAATATGTGCTCCAAATCCATTTCGCGGCATCGAATAATGTCGCAGAGTATGAAGCACTTGTGCATGGGCTCAAGGTAGCAAAAGAGATTGGGATACGTCGGATCATATGCTTTGGCGACTCGGATTTGGTGGTACAGCAAGTATCAGGACTATGGGATTCCCTTGATCCAAACATGGCGCTGTACAGATTTCATGTACAGAAGATATCTGGTTACTTTGAGGGGTGTGAATTTCACCATGTACCCCAGGTGGAAAATGAGGCTGCCGACATGCTATCGAAGCTCGGATCAACCCGACAAACAATTCCACCCGGTGTAGCATTGGAACACCTCAGAAAACCATCTATCAGGCCGTCCCCAGGAACCGACTCGATCTATGTCCCGGAAGATACAGAATCCAGAGCTGAGCCCATGGACATTGACATGGGAGGTAGTGCGCGAAACCTGGGGACTGCATCAGCAAACCCGGGGACTGCCTCAGCAAACCTGAGGACTACCTCGCAGGACCCGGGGACTGCTCAGCGTGATCCAGTTGAAGTTATGCCAGTGGATCAGATGGAAATTGATGAGGATGTGTTCCCTGCACGAGCAATACCAGCTTGGGCACTGCCTATATTTCAATTCCTGAAAGACGGAACGGTACCCACTGAGGAGGTGTTATCCAGGCAAACTCAGAGGAGAGCAAAGGCATACACAATTATCAATTCTGAGCTATACAAACAAAGTGTGACCAATGTCCTCCAGCGATGCGTTGAGCCGGAAGAAGGGCTTGACATCCTCCGAGATATACACCAAGGAGAGTGCGGGCATCATGCCTCATCCCGAGCCTTGGTGGCAAAAGCGTTCCGGCATGGATTCTACTGGCCCAGTGCCTTAGAACAAGCAGAACATCTGGTGAGAAAATGCACTGGTTGTCAGAGATACGCTACCAAGACACATATGCCAATGTCGGAACTCAAGACCATACCAATTACATGGCCATTCGCCGTATGGTGCTTGGATATGGTTGGCCCGTTCAAACCAGCAAGGGGAAATATGACTCACATTTTGTTCATGGTAGACAAGTTTACGAAGTGGATCGAAGTAAAGCCTATAAGGAAATGTGATGGGGCTACGGCCGTAACGTTTCTCAAGGATATAATCTTGAGGTACGGCTACCCACACAGTATCATAACGGATAATGGAACAAATTTTGCGGAGGGAACATTTGCGCGCTTCTGCCGGGACAAGAAGATCCGACTCGACGTAGCCTCGTAGCCCACCCCACATCAAACGGACAAGTGGAAAGATCCAACGGATTAGTGCTATCCGGGATAAAACCCCGGCTCATTGAGCCGCTGCAAAGATCAGCGGGGTGCTGGATAGAAGAACTACCAGCGGTACTGTGGAGTTTAAGAACAACTCCGAATCTATCAATAGGCTAAACACCATTTTTTCTGGTATATGGGGAAGAAGCTGTATTATCAGCCGACATAGAGCATGATTTGCCTAGGGTCACCCAATACACAGAAGCCGAAGTGCAAGAAGCCCGGCAAAATGATGTTGATCTGCTGGAAGAAGCGAGAGAGCTGGCATTGTCTAGATCCTCCATATATCAGCAAAATCTCCGACGCTATCATAGCCAGAAAGTAAGCCCCCGAGTCTTTCGGGAAGGTGATCTGGTTCTCCGGTTGGTACAGCGTACTGCCGGCATGCATAAGTTATCTCCCCCATGGGAAGGGCCATTCATCGTGAGCAAAGCATTGCACAATGACTCTTATTATCTTATAGATGCAAAGCCACAGGAAAAGAACAAGGCGGACAGGTCCGGCGAAGAATCTAAGCGCCAATGGAATGTAGCTCTACTTCGTCCTTTCTACACTTCGCAGAGAAGTGTATGTATCCGAGTATTCTCATATGTCGGTATGTATGCCGGCAATGAGCTTATGAATGAAATATTGGCACCTCGAGCAGTAACTCAGGGACTGCCTTAATAATATTTGTTGTTTTTATTACTTTGACGTCAGCTGGAGTAAGTTGTTCTACTTAACTCGGATCAGTAATGTGTGAGCACCAAAAACCCAACTCTTCGACTTGCTGCTGTCCAACAAGAATTGGCTTCATGGTAAACAAGAGAACAAGTTTGGAATTGCGTAGCACATGAAAAACGACTAAGGAAAAAGAACTTAATCGAGCTGACGTTTGTTTTTCGGACTAACCTTGTATTTACTTTCAAACTATTATGCTAAATTATTTTGAGCTAAGCCTAAAAGTTTCTGAGTATTGTTAAAACAATTTTTGAAGCTCGGATTCGTAAGTCGTAAAACCGAATCAAGGTAGACACGAACCGAGCCAGAAGATTGGACGAACAAGAAAACGAAACTCGGGGACTACGCCCAAGTTAATCCGGCATACAAACTTAGTAGAAAAATATTACATAAGTACGGGATACATTTCCACCCGGCATACCGGGGATCTAATAAGTTTTCAAGTGTTTTTAATTAAGGAGCAGCAGGAGGAGGAAGTTCGGCGTCATCTTCGCCTTCTTCGATATCTGAGGCATCGTCCTCTCCATCCTCGTCCGAACTATCTTCGACATTCTCGACCTCTTTGTCGCCAGCGGCTTCCAGGAAGCTCGGACCCTTATTCCATTCGTGAATGGGAGAATAATCAACAAGGCTATGGGCGCAAGCCTGGCGCCGAGCTACCCATTCTGGGTCATCGGTCCACTTGGATCCGGTGCGCATGCGCGTCAGGAGGCTGAGATCGATCTTCTCATACCACGTGAGTATGTGGTGAAGGACGGTCTTAGCTGCAGCACGTCCAGCAGACTCCCTCCAAAGGTCGAGCTGGGTCTCGATCTCCAACAGCTTTTCAGCAAGAAGTGAAATTCTCTTCGGAGCACTCTCACCGGGCCAGAATGTGTTGAAGACTTGGACTGAAACATCGAGGAGATCCTTGCCGTAATTCTTGATGATTTCCACGCGAGATGACAGGCGAACCAATAGGTCCTCCATGTCAAGGGGAATGCTCTCACCGTCAGAAGCGACGGGAGTACCCCTCTCTCAGCGGATGTTGGCAACAGCAGAGCTTGCAATAGGAGTACCCTCTGGAAAGTGGCCTGAAAACAAGGCAAAGGAAGAAGCTGAAGAAAAGACATATGAAGTAACCCGGAGAAGTATGTCGGATAAGGGAAAGGAACTTACGTGAAATGTGGCTGTGGATCCGGGTCAATTCATTGATGCAATTATCACGTCTTTGACGGAGTTGCACCAGTTCAGCATTCGCCGACAAAAGTTTGACGTCGGCCTCCTGGAGAAGTTCGCGGTCCATGGAAATTTGGAGGTTGAGGCGCTCACGTTCTTCGGAGAAGTCCTGGCCAGCCTTTTCAAGCTCGGTTTGGTGCTGCGCCTTCATCTTCTTCATTTCTGCCTTTAGCTTGGCAATCTCCTCGTTCTTGGTTCGGAGAAGGGCAAGCTCACCGTCTTTCTTTTTGAGCTCGGCCTGATGCTGCCCTGCTTGTTCGAGAAAATGCAGTATCATGTCAGGCACGGGCACACTATCTTCAAGAGATGCTGAAATAGCGTGTTGACCCGGCAGAACCGAGGTATGAATGTTTGCCGAGCCAAGAAGAAAAGAAGATGGAAAGCAAAGCAGGGTCAGACAATAAGGACTTACCCTTGATCTTCTCTAGGTTCTTTCGCATCATCTTGTTCTCAGCCTCCACCCCAGCTGCGGAAACCAAATAATGAGATTAGTTCGGCAAAGGGAGTTGAAGGAAAACGGAGAAGCGCCAAGGGAGAAACTTACCCCTTTTCTCATGCTCAGCGAGATGTGCATTGTGCTTTGCGAGAAGCATCTTGTGAGTATCCGGTGGTTGGTGGTCACCTGAAAAGAATACGAAAATTTAGCTTAAGCCTTGTGCATATTCGAAGTGTACAAGATCCGGGCCAAGTGGAACTTAACCCAGCTCTAGGTGTGTGCATATTCAAAGTGTACAAGATCCGGGCCAAGTGGAACTTAACCCGGCTCTAGGTGTGTGCATATTTGAAATGTACAAGATCCGGGCCAAGTGGAACTTAACCCAGCTCTAGGTGTGTGCATATTCGAATTGTACAAGATCCGGGCCAAGTGGAACTTAACCCGGCTCTGGGTGTGTGCATATTCGAAGTGTACAAGATCCGAGCCAAGTGGAACTTAACCCGGCTCTAGGTGTGTGCATATTCGAAGTGTACAAGATCCGGGCCACGTGGAACTTAACCTGGCTCTAGGTGTGTGCATATTCAAAGTGTACAAGATCCAGGCCAAGTGGAACTTAGCCCGGCTCTAGGTGTGTGCATATTCGAAGTGTACAAGATCCGGGCCAAGTGGAACTTAACCCGGATCTAGGTGTGTGCATATTCGAAGTGTACAAGATCCAGGCCAAGTGGAACTTAACCCGGCTCTAGGTGTGTGCATATTTGAAATTATGAAGGAGCTATGTTAGTTCTCTAAGGAGCATCCGACCGAGTAACAAGGTTAATCGCTTTAGAGGCTGTATTCATCTAGGCAACGAATTCGGCAGGACCGAACTTCTCTGGGAGATCGTCATTATAGACGATCTCCGCCTTGTTCCAGTTATTCATAAACTCGATCAAGGTTGGAGGATATGCTCCCCACTGAGCATGTGGGGAGCCACCAAGCCCCTCGCATGTGCCTCTCTCCTCTCAACCTGAGCAAGGGCTGGACTGGTGTGCAGGACAAGTTGCTGCGCACTAGTTGGCTCGGCAGGGGCGTCCTTCGGTGCTGGAGCCTTCTGGGCAAGCATGGACGCAAGGGTGCGCTGTCCAGACCCGGTGGGCGCTGCCCTGGTGACGCCAGGGGCTTTCTTGACTTTGGCTTGCTGAGAGGAGGAAGTGGTTGCGGCTGATTTCCCCTTAGGAGCTGCCTGGGTACTTCCTCGCCGAGACTGAGAAGACTCGGACGAGGCGGAGGAGCTTGGCGCTGGTGCCCTTGTTGCTGGTGCCGGAATTGGTGCTGGTGCTGGTGCTGGTGCTGGTACGGAGGTAGTTTCAGTAGTTGCTGGTTGCGGTGGAGCCGAAGTGGTGGATGCCGCTACCTCGGCTGGATCCGTCTCCCCCGCTCCAGGGTCCCCCCTCTTGACGAGGCGGGCTGGAACCCGGAGCAGCCGCAGAACCGTCTGGAATAGGGCTTAGCGGGCGTGACTCGTCGTCACGAGGGGGAGAAGAGCTAGGATGGAGCGGCGAAGAGATGCTAGATCCACTCCGAGGGACCTCCACCGCAGCCCTATCAAATCAAATAATTTCAGAAGAGAAATTACAACAATGCAAGAAAGAATAAGTTGTAGGAGAAAAAGAGACTTACGCGTCCGAGGTTTGGGGCTCCTTGGGTTTCCGAGCCCTTCGTGCCAGGGCCTTGCCTGCAGGCTTGGAAGCAGTTTTGTCTCCGGACTTCTTTCGCCTTTTGGAGGGCTGAGAAGGTCCGGAGGAGGAACTTGATGCAGCTCCACGCCTTCTTCTTCGGCGCTCCCGGAACAGGTTCCCCCGTGGCAAGGGGAGGGTCCTCGTGGATCTGCCCACCAGGGTTAGCTGATGCTGGAAAAGCATAAGAAAGGGGGACAGCATCAACAGGTTCAATCACCTCGACATCCGACTCATCTTCATCATCGGGCCAATCTCTAATAGAAGAGGGTTTACCGGTGGGTTGCTTCGTAGCGTCGGTCATCGGGAGGAACATCTCCTGGTCCGGATCTTCCTTGTCCGGGGTCTCCTGTTCAGGCGCCCATTTAAGGGTCGGATCGGTGCCGTCCTCGAGGGTCTGCTGAAGGAATAGCTGAGGAAAAGAATGAACAACAGAGTCAAAAATGGAACAATGACCGACATATAATTAACCCGGAGTAAATTTGCGACACGAAGCTTACCGAGGGAGGGAGCCTATCCCGGCAGAAATGCTCAATTCCCCATGTCCATTCAGTGGAGAAGTCCTTGTGGGCGGTGAAGAGAGCCTTGACCCGGCGATAGATCTCCGAGTTGCTCAACTCGAAGGACGAGGTCTGGTTGGGGTCACGGCCGAAGCTCATATGGCACACCTTGTGGGTGCGCCTCTGGAGGGGGGAGATTCGGTTGCGCACGAACGTGATCATGGCATCCTCATTGCGCAACCCGAGCTTCTTCAGCTCCGCAAACCTCTTGTTGACCCGATTGGCCAAGGTTGTGGGCTTCTTGGGGACAACGTCCCATGTTTCTGGGTTAGGTGGACCCGGAGCATAGGGAAGCAGCCGGATCAAGTCTTTAGTTCCCTCATTCCGGACATAAAAGAAAGTTCGGGCCCATCCTTTGTAGGACTCCAGCCCGGTGACTCGAGGGAAAACGGAAAACCTCCGGGGTGAGATGGATGCAGCTCCGAATTGAGTGAGCTGCTTGTCCTCCGGATCAAGTTGAATATTCGGAATGACATTACGACGAAGGCCAAAAACCGGATCCATAGCTCCTTTGTGGGCCACAATCTGGTGTAGCCCTCGATCGTAGAGGCAAAAGCAGAAAGAGAGGTGATTGCGTTGGCAGGAAGGTGGTGCGACTAGAGTTCGTACGTGCTCAACCAGTCATGGAAGAAATCGCTGACCGGTAAACCGAACCCCCATTGGAAGTGCGACAAGAACACAACATACTCACCCGGATTGGGTGAGGGGGCGAGTTCGGCGGAGGCAAGGCGCGCGATGATGTCGGCGGGGATGCGTCTGGTCCGGTAGAGCCAGTCCAAGTCATCTTGGCAGACCCATGACCCGGCCCACGCACCATGGTTCGCGGTGGCGGAGTCCTCCTCCATTTCTTGCTCAGCAACGACGAGCTCCTCCTCCGTCATCTGATAATCGCTGCCCTCGCTGGCGCTAGTGGCGGTGGGAGGCAAAGGCCTAGATTGGCAGCGACCCGTGGCGGAGGAGGCGCGTAGCGGCAGTGACGACGTAGAAATCTGGGGGAAAAATGCGGCGGCGGCGCTGCTGCTTGGGAGCACTAGCGGCGGCGCGATCGCGAGGAAGACGAAGAAGAAGAGAAAAGGGGCAGAGGGGCGCGGTGAGGGGAAAAAGCCTAAGTGTTGCGCCCCTCCCCTATTTAACCTCTCCCACGAGGAGAAGGTGGGATCGCGTCCTTCGGGCAAGCCCCACGCAATGGCCGTGTACCACACACATCAACCAATCAACAAGGAGCCACACCGAAGGCAACAGAGTGGAGTTGGTCCCGTGACATGACACGTTGATGCGGTAAATGAGGAGGCAGGTGTGACGTGACCCGCGCATAGTGATGACTGACAATTACTGTGGCGGTTACTGTGTTGGCCCTTAAAATGAGACAACATAATGATTAGCCTCCACGTGGGTTGGCGTACGAGAGAAGGAAGCAAGACCCGAATAGGACCGTGGTAACCCGGCCAGCAAGTGAAAACTTGGAATGTGCAGAGGGAAAGTAAAGCCATGAGGTCCGAGTTGAAGTGGTAACTCGGCCGGCAAGTGAAAACTTGGAACGTGCAAGGGGAACGTAAATCCATATAACCCGAGACAAGGAGGTAACTCGGAAATAACGTCCAAAGGTCAAACATAATTGAAACTGATATGGCCTTAGCAGCGAGGTAGCTAAGACCGCACCAGCTTCGGGGACTAATGTTGGGGGGATACCCCCGGGTAGGGTCACGCCGGGGTATAAAGGCCGAGTTAGCCGAGGTTCGGCATGGCCAAAGCGGATGCTGGCCGGGTCAACTCAAGGCAGGCCGAATCACGGGGTAACCCGGACCAGGGAGCATTCGCCTAACTAAGTCTCAACCGACTTAAGCAGTGAGTCGGAAATGCATGTTTAACTTGTATGTAGGAACAGGTGTGGCCGGATCAACTATGATACGGGGCACATCTAGCTTCTAGGAGAAGGAAGGAATCTCGCTGGTCAAAAGAAGCCCCGGTACGCACTGCCTGGGCGAAGCAGACAAGGGCAGGACCACCGAGGCGTGGCCGACAAGGGTGACGATACCCATGTCGGCTAACGCGGGCGCCGCAGAGGCTCACGTAGCCTCTGCATGTGTGACGCGAGGGAAAAGTAACCCGGTCGGCTTATTACTTTGGGAGATGGCATATTCTTATGAATATACCTCCACGTATGCCCTGGATGGAGACCTAGCCCCCCCTATATAAGGAGGGCTAGGGCTTCTGTAGGGGGGGTTCCGATTTGGCTAGTTTGGCTAGGGTTTTAAGGGTGATCTGTGAGCGAGAGTAAGAGAGCTCCTTCTTCCTCCTCTCGCCAATACAGCTCTAGGAGCACTTGTAACCTTGGAGAGAAAGCAAATATAAACTTCTGTGTGGAGAATCACTTCACTATCCCTCCCTGGATTCCCCTAGCGTGTATTAGTCCCTACCTTTAGCCTATCCATGGCATCTGCCGTGACACCGCCACGATAGTTCTTATATGGAAGAAAGTATCGTACCCCTTTAAATTGGTCCCAAGTAGGAGAGAGTCAGATTTTCGGACCCGACATCCTACGAGAAGCCGAAGAGAAGGTTCACAAAGTCCGGGAGCACGTTAAGACCGCCCAATCCCGACAAAAGAGTTATGCTGACAAGAGACGTAGAGACTTGACTTTCAACATCAGAGATTTTGTGTATCTCAAAGTTTCGCCGTTGAAAGGAATGCAGCGTTTTCAGCTGAAAGGAAAGTTAGCCCCCAGATATATTAGACCCTTCAAGATTCTGAATCGCCGAGGAGAAGTATCTTATCAACTGGAACTACCTGAGGAGATGTCAGTCATCCATAATGTCTTCCATATCTCGTTACTTCGCAAATGCCTAGAAGTGCTGGAGAAGACCGAAGTTTTCAAGAACATCGATCACCGAGCCATTGATATTAACAAGAATCTGACGTATCGCGAAGTGCCCATCCGTATCTTGGAAGAAGCCTTCAGAACCACTAGGACCCGGAGTATCAAATTTCTCAGGATCCAATGGAGCAACCATACCGAGGAAGAAGCTACATGGGAGTGAGAAGATTACATTAGGAGTGAGTTTCCAGATCTCTTTAGTTCCTAGGTTTTCTTAAATCTCGGGACGAGATTTTTTTTAAGGAGGGAAGGTTTGTAACACCCCAAATCTTTAATCAAAGTTATCAAGTTCCTAATCACCCAATTTAGGGTTAACAAAAACTTCTATTAAGAAGAAAGCATATGAAGGCATGTGTGTTTGCATTAGTGTAGAATTGACTGTATATGCCATGCTTGATTGTTCTAAATGTTGTGAAATGGTTTAAAGGTGAATGCCACATCATCTAGACCATTTACAAATAAAATTCAAAGAGAAAGAAATCAAATAAGAATGAATAAAGCAAATGGTCATTTTGACCATTTTAAACCACTAGGCCACTTTAGGTGTTCCTAGGAGAAGATTTCTAATAGAAACATTTCTATCTCTTTTCCCCCTTGCTAGACCAAGTAATGATGTCTCAAGGCCCACTTTACAAACTTACAAAAACATCTAGCAAAGCCATTTAATGGACATTTGAAAATTGAATCAAGTGTATGTGTTAAGATCACACTTTTTCAAAAACACATCAAATGAATTCACCTTGACCTATCCAAGCAAACCTAGTCTCTAAAGCTTAAGGAAAGTTCACCCAGAAAGTTTGAATCAAAAATTCAAAATAATTTTCATGCGGCCATTTCCTCAAACACTTGGCAGGCATAGAATAAACACTAGACGAGCTGCACTGTTTGGTATAGTGAGCATCAACCATTTGGTCTCCAATTTAACCACCTGTCCCCTCTAAGCCTAACCAAGCCCTAGACCAGCTCCCTCCTTTGTCGCTGGCACAGTGGAGCGCTGCCCGTTCTTGGTCATCGCCGGCCGACAGTGGGCAGCACATCAGGAGCCACGCCAGCCTCACCCAAGACACGCACCAGACACGCGAGCTCCTACCGCCACCCCTTGTCCACCCGACGGTCAAAGCCCAGCCCTGGACCACACTAGCACCACCGTGCACCACCTCTCTACGCCGCGTCGAGAGCGTGCCAGTGCGCTGCGCCTGACCAGCCCGCACGCGCCGCGCCTTGACCTCTCCTCGCGTGCATAGACCTGTCATGAAGCAGCACCCCGGCAGACACCCCCGTTCGCCGCCGCGCGACCCGCAGCAGCCGCACGCCACCGCAAACACCTCTGCCTCCATCCAAAGCACTGCACGCGTCCGACCAAACCCAGCCGCCCCACGCCTCGCCTTTAAGCCAGCAACGACCGCCAGGAGACACCGCACCGTCCACCTACCCCAGCCATGCCCGTAGATCTTTGTGGCTCCCTCGCCGGAGACGCCAGCCGCACTGCTCGGTCCCCTCGTCGAGCTATAAAAGGAGGCCATCCTAGCCTCCATTCCTCACACCACTCGACTCCCCACTCACCACTGAGCCTCCCACACCGCTTCCCGGAGCAAGGCGAGCACCACCGTGCCGGAATTGCGCCAGAGTCCACCGCTGCTGGAAGAGAAGGGCGTCGTCGATTGCGGCCATCCCAAGCCTTGCCGTCATCTACCACGCCGTTTCCCCTGTTGCCAAGCCTATCAGGAGCCCAGGTGAGCCTCGCCATACCCCCACCGCCGCGCTAGGTCTAGTTCCTCGCCGTAGCTATTCGTCATCGATGATGACTCTCGGCCGTTGATCGCATGGCTCAGATTTGCCCATACCTTCGCTTAGTTATTTTTGCTAACCAGTGGGTCCGCGCTGTCAGCAGCCCGCTGCGCCGCGGAGTGCCACTGGGCTGGCCCGTTAGCTTTACCGCGCTGGCACAAAATTTCAAATAAGTGATTTTCCAATTTAGTTGAAATCATATTTTGTCCACTTATTCAAAAATAAATTCAGAGAGTTTCACTTAACAAAATGGCATGATTCAAATTTTGTTAGAAAGATAATTAAAATATCTATCCAAGCCCGTTGGATTTAAAGCATTTGGAGTTAGAGAATATCTATAGAAAAAATAACAAAAAAGAGACTTTTGTAACTTCAAACATTTTTCAAAAATCAACCATAATAGCTTTTGAGTTGATTCCAACTCTCCAAAATCACATTTGACAATACCTATCTGAATATGTAATAATATTTAGGTTTGCATGCAGTGACTTTGGACTAGTACTAAAATAATGCTATATAGGCATCTGTAGTCACTTTAAATCATTTAAATAGTAATATTAAACTTTATAAAATGTGACCAACCCTTTAAATCACATTCCCATGTATTAGAATATGTGGTGATGACATGTGTCCACATGATCCCATATTTTAATTGGAGAATATTAAATCTTAATTAATTTCAATGAGTAGAAATTACTTTTCTCAAATAAAATAATTGAAACTAGGGCTTTCATGCATGTGATGATTGTGATGATCCTAGATCATCAAGTATGAACCTTAGTGTGCTAAGTAGACTAGTTAAGTATTGTTTGGTGATTGTGTACCCCGTATTCATTTATAGACGATAGTGCCGACCAAGTCTACAAGGAGGAGGAGTTCTACCCTAAAGAAGACGAAGATAACTTCAACCACTGCACCAATCAAGGCAAGCTATTATTAGCAAGCTAGAACTAAGCAAGTTAACACTTGCCCCCTTTTGATAACTTAAGCAATTGCATTAGGCATGCTTGGTTATACCTTTTGAGTTATACCCATCCCAAGTTTTACTTGCAAGCTTTACTTTTTGCTTTACCAAAGTTCTTTACTTTAAGTTAATGCTTTGTGAGATTTTGGAAAGATAGTATAGATAGCATAAAGAGTATAAAACTAGGCCTATACTAGATGTCATTCTATGGCATGAGATTTAGATTAGCATCCCTCATTAGTGAACACTCTTAACTTAGTGGCTAGTGCTAAGCATAAAACTTGATCACTTTAGATGGGAATACTTGGTGAAAATGATTATGAAAACCTTGGAATGATGAGTCATTCTATTGAAATGTTTTGACATGTGTTGAGAAACACAAATGGAGTTGATGCTGAAAATGTTGAGGCATGAGCCTTAGCCCTTTTAAAAAACTAATGGTTGGGTTCGGATGCGATATCATTCCAATTTTATCATACAACCACAATACCTCAATTGGGTCAGGCTTAGCCAGAAGTTTATATGCATTAGTATGGGTTCCCTCGCGGAGGAGGTTTGAGCTGAGGCTACCTCTTGATGATGTCCACCTATGCAGTGCCCAGGATGGCAGATGGCCATGGCTGGGAGGCCAAGCTCATAGGAGAGGTGCTTATACTAGAGTGTGTAAAGGAAAGGTTATGATTGATCATCCGCATACTAAGTATGATGATTCAGGGTTATCCCTGACGGATGTATCAAATTTTGTGGTGAAAGTGTACCACCTCTGCAGAGTGTTAAACTACTCGAATTGTCGCGTCCACGGTCATGGACAGTTGGAGTGGCCATACTGTTCCGTCGTCAGATGTTTTCAAAATGACTTGTGAAATGAACTATGATTTTGACTTGACCACAACAGGGTTGTGACTATGAAAACTAAGTTCCCACTTAGGTGATTTAGAACATTATTTTAGCTTTATTTACTTTTGAACTCATCTTAGGTTAAATTTCGCTTTTGCAAATAAACTTAAAGCTTAGCATTCCTTCTAGAACTACCTTACTTGTTAGTGATAGTTTGCGAGTACTTAAAGAGTACTCATGGCTTTGTACCTGGCTATTCCCGTGGCCATACTATGAGGAGGACTATCAGGAAGATAGATAGCAGGATGGCTACAACAACTAGGATCATCTCCCATCGTCAGCATTGCCTGTGACACTGAAGATGGAGCCCACCGCTACGCTTATATTTCCGCTGCTTGTTTGTATTAAGACTGGATCATGAGATCCTTTATTTGTAAGGCGTTATTATGGCTTGTAATGGATGATGTACTGTGATATCAATCTGTTATGTCTCGCAAAAATGGTAATCCTGGGATTGCGAGGTATGGCATAATAGGCATCTGGGATTAAAAATCCGGGTGTTGACACAGGTGTCCTTCTCCACAATCGAGAAGGCTTGGGGACAAGGCAACGGAACCTGCTCAATCTGCGCATCACTTGGATAACCAAACCGATATGCTCGGAGCCTCCTGTTAGCTCGGTAAACACCGAGGAAGCCACAAGCAGTCAAATATTTGACATCCATAAGTTTGGAGCCATCGACAAGTTGCATCATAGGTAATACAAGGTTTAATTGATGAGCAAGGTGGGTTACCAATCCACCAATGCAAATGTCACCTTTTGTCTTATTGCTCTGGTGATGGATGTGCTGGATGAGTAGAGCCCCGAGATTGGAACTTTGTGGTGCATTGGGGAAGAGTGGCTTGATGATCATTGCCATGTCTGCATTGGCCATGGAACCAGTATCTCCTCTTCCCAGCAGTGTGTTGGCGAGGAACAAGGCATAATAGCAAATTGTTGGGTTCTGAATGGTGGACATCTTCTTCTGGTAGAAGTCCCTGGCACCATTGATAGAAACAACCTCCCAAGTTTCTCCACTTATGACGTTGTATAGGTTAGTAACATTTGACTCCCCATCATGAGGGAAGCCTAAAGCATTGCAAAATTGTTCAAAATTTATTTCATATGGTGCTGGTTCATGGTGAAGCTTACCATGCACGCATTACCTTTCTCCTTGTGGTCATCGTAGAAGGAGGCAAGGAACTCATAGGTGAGCTTGGCATAGGTATTGTGGCTTGCATAGGCGAGTACTGCAAGTCTTGAATTTGCACACATGAGGTCGAAGTCTGCCCTCAACCCTGTCGCGGCAAGAAAGCTATCATCGGCCCAACGTGTGGGCAGCATCCTCCTTGATGAAACTACGGCCAGCTTGGGGTTGAGCTTGTCCCGATGCCCCGAACTCTCGCCACTTTGGCGCTTGCCCTTGCAAAAAATTCTACCAATTTTGTTCATCTTGATGCACGATCTGTTGATTCCCCCACTCAAACGAATGAAATTGGCGAAGAATCAAGAGTTCTAGATGGGTTTTGAGAGGTTTGGAGAGAGAATATGAGAGAAAAAGTAAGGAGGGAGAAGAAACCTAGCCATCCCAGCGTGATTATGAGGTGGCTCCGAACTATACGGCCGCAACTATACAGGCGGGATATGTTGTTCCCGCCATATAGTTGCGGTAGCGCCGCCAATTAGGGTTTCTTTACACAGATCACAGCTATACGGACGCAACTATACGACCGGATCATAATGATCCTGCTGTATAGTTCGTCGTCAAACCGTCAGTACCCTCGAGATAAATTTTCTAAAACGGGCATCGATATCTGTACGATCAGAACTATACGGCCGGAATTTTTATTCCCACCATATAGTTGGTCGTTAAACCATCAGTACTTCTGAGAAGAAATTGTACGAAGGTGTCGATATCAATATGACCGGAGCTATACGCTGAAATTTTTATTCCTGCCGTATAGTTGGTCGTTAAATTCTCTGTGCCCACGCAAGAAAATTTGTTGATGGCAAAGATATATATACGGCCAAACTATACGGCCGAAATTTTTATTCCCGCCGTATAGTTGGTCGTTAAACCTTTAGTACTCATCAAAAAATTTATATTTCTTCGAGAATACCTTCTTATCCTAAAACTTAGCGAAACACCTTGCTTTTGACAGAAAAATGACAGTTGAAATTATCGACCAAAAACAACATGTATAGAGCAGGATATCTAGATCTACCTATCTCCTTCTCCTCAACTGGAGGTTCACTCTTTAATCTTGACAAAAATGATTAAGCTAGTTTTTGTAGATAAAACTCAAACTTTTATTTTTATACTTATTCTACACTTGTTCAATCGATGTTTCTACTACATTTTGACAGATGCATCTTCATGGGCGTGCTTCCGCAAAAATGTCTGTGAAAAAGTTGTAGGAACGCGATGAACACTTTATTCTATAGTTTATTTTATTAATATGATGGGTTGAGTCCCACTAAACATTTTATTAAGGATGGTTGAATAACTCAACCCCTTCTCTGTTCTAGAATTCTTACCTTGGGTTGCCCCTTATCAAAGGCACTTACCACATGAACTTGTTTTGCCGGTCGAATCTATCTTCTCCTGCTTCTAGCTTCTTTGAAAAATACCGGATGATTTCAGCATCATAAACATTGAAGATTATTTTTCCTTCAGCACAATCAACTGATGCTCCTGCAGTACTAAGAAAAGGTCTTCCAAGTATTATAGATAATTTTCATCCTTTGGCATTTCAAGAATAATAAAATCTGTGGGAATAACATGCTCATCTATTCAAAGTAGAACATACTCAATCATACCAATGGGTTGTTTAGTGGACTTGTCAGCCATCTGTAAAGTGATAGTAGTAGGGGAATACTCCCCTAATCTTAACCTTTTATAGAGGGAATATGGCATTACACTAACTCCTGCACCTAAATCACACAAGGCATTGTGAATATTAGTTTTGCCAATTGAGCATGAAATAGTTGGTATTCCGGGATCTCCCGATTTAGACAATAGCTTCCCATTACCAGGATAACTAGTAACCATGACAACGGTTTCAGTTATTTCTTTCTTTCTACTAAGAATATCATGGAGGAATTTAAAATAGGTCGTAACTTTTATTGCATCTGCAAATGGAATTACTAGACGAAGATCACCAAGTGCTTTTTTGAAAGAATCATAGATTACTTGGTCCGGTGCTTTCTTTTTTCGATTTGGATAAGGAAGCTTTTGCTCACCTTTCTTATTTTTGTCTTTTACCTTTTGTGGGGGATCAAACTCTTTTGTTGTTGCTTGTCGCTTTTCTTTTTCTCTACTACAACAACTTCATCTTCATTACTTGTCTCTTTCTTCTCTTGGATCAACTGTCTCTGCATCAGAGTCATAACGGTCATCATGTGCATCATTTTGGTCCTCCATGGTTTGATCTTGTGTTTCTTGACCAGTTTCATCTTGAGGATCCACCAGTGTATCATCTTCTTGGCTTGCTTTGAGCAAGGCTTTTCCTTTTTGTTCTTTCTCAGCTTCATATTCGGGTGGTCCTAATGGTCCTATAACAACTACACCTCTTCTTGTAACAACATTAGTAGAAACAGGAATATCTATATCATCTCGAAGAAAATTTTGATAACCAGATGCTATTTGTTTGCATTGAGTTTTAATCATACTAAGATACTTGTGAAATGATTTTATTTCTTGGCCAATCTCATCATAATTTTCCGTGAGTTCTGCCAAAATCTTTTTATGTTTTTGAAAATGTTTATGTAGGTTATTATGAGATTTTGCTTGTCGATGGTTTAATTCTTGAAAAACTTTTCTAGTTTCCGCTTCTTTAGTAAAAACTTGTAACAAGTCTGCTTTATTTTCCTTAACAAGTTTAGAAGGTATACGTTTTTCTTTCATTGTGTTGTGTACTTTAGACATAAGATCAGGATTTATACGAAGCATCCCTTTTTCTAACTTAGTGTCGAAATCATGATTGTATAAAGAATCATTCTTAGCCCTAGTAGACATCAATTCAAACATGCGTTAACAGTTAAAGTATTTATCGATCCTCCTACTGATAAGTCAAGCAACTCTCTGCTTTGAGTATTAAGACCGTGGTAAAATAAATGGCAAATAGTTGATTTAGAATAGCCATGATTAGGAACTCTATTGATCATTCCAAAGAATCTATCCCAGGCTTGTGGGTAGTTTTCTCCCATGTTCTGACTAAAGTTGCCTATGCTCTTTCTAGTTTCAGTTACCTTTTTAAAAGGATTAAACCTATTTATGAATTTGACAATATAGTTTTCCCAACATTTAATGTAATGGCAAGGGAGACAATATAACTAGTCTAGAGCTTTACCTTTAAGAGACCAACGAAAAAAATTAGACGAGAGAAGTCTCTCGGCAAACCTTTTGGTCCAAGTGTTGTCATCAAATCGTCAAACTCTCTAATATGTCTTCCTAGGTCTTCATCTTCCCTTCCACTGAAAGCTTTTTCCTGCAAAATTTTAATAATTCCACCATCAAATCGATATTCTATAACGCCAGGGTTAGGAAATTCTATTGGTTATTTAAAGAAAGCAGAGTTTGGAGCACTGTATTCTCTGAGAGTTTTCTCAGATTTCTTCAGAGTTATCCTATAAATAGACATGATTTCCATAATATCACTCAGGTTTTCAACTTCAACATTGTCTGATCTTAAAAAAATCAATAATTTCTTCGTGCCTTTGAATAGGCACGTGCTCAAAATAATCTGGTAAATAGGTCCTACCAGAGTATGTAGACCCTTTGTCTCCTAGGGAGACCATTTTGTAATAGTAACACTTGAAATGTCAAGAGACAAACACTTAGCACTTAGCTCCCCGCCAACAGAGCCAGAAAATAGCTTGATGTCAACAAGTGGACAGATCGTTTGTAGCTAGTTTCGAAGTATAGATATCGATCCCACAGGGAGCCCAAAGGTAAGTGTGTATGGGTGAAGTCTCTGTCACACTCAAAGTTGTCACAGGTCTTCGAGTGAATTGACTGCAAGTGTGAAATAGGAATGAAATTTGGATTAAACTGGATATATTTAAATAAAACTAAAATGTAAACTTCATAAATAAAAAGCATAAAAGTAAAGAACGATTCGGTTGTTTGTTGTTTTCTGTAGATGATGGAAAATGCGCAGGGAGATACAGTTCATGGTGATAGTGACTGTGCCAGGTGGCCGAGTGATAAGTGTAACAAATGTAATCTTATAAGTATATGTGTAGGCGAGAAACCCATAATTAGCCGGAACTCCTCTTGGTAGATTTCATCCCAACTTCAATAATCCTACTAGTCTGTTACCAAAACCATGGCCAGACACTAGACGCTTAAGATCCTTCAGCTTTCTTAGAAATTAAGCTCCTTGGATTGGACTAATGCAATAAGCATAGTGGTTCCTCATTATCCTCGAGTGAACTAGTTTCCCATTGATATCCCCGTGTCACTCGAGGGTCGCCGGTCTGCTAGCGAACAAGATCCTATCTATGTACAATAAAGCATCATGTTGTCTGGGCCCTTAATTGGACAACAACCATTAGGCATCCCACAGATAGTCAAGAACACATAATATAGTAATTAAAATCAATCACAAACTAATGGAAAATATATGGCGGCACATCACATCTCACAAATCCCTTACATCTCCCACGCACAAGGAACTTACTCACACATGAGAGAAGAAAGCATCATTGATATAATTAAATAAAGGGAGTTCTTCTTGATATTTACCGTGGAGATCCACAATAAGAATAGAAAAGTAATCCAACATAATTCAAGATAGAAAGAAACAATCTCAAACCCTAATCTTGCAAAGTGAAGATCTCTCTCTCAAGTATAAGTAATGGATATGAGGGTGTGATGGATAGGAGGTTAAAGATCATGGAGAGAGATGAAGAACATCTCCCCCTTCTTCTCCGGATCTCTTCTTTCTCCTTTCTGGATGGGATGGCGGCTGCTATGTTATGATTTCGCGTATGGCCTCTTCACGGAAGTTGTCCCTTTTGACAAGACGGAGGCGGTGGCAACTACATAGCGGGAACTATATGGCCAGAAAATTGTTCCCGCCATATAGTTGCTCGTTAAAGCCTCTGTATGCCTCCCTCGATTGCTTCCAAAGAGAGACTTGCTTGTTTTCGCCTAAATATTGTGTTTATCTTGTTAAAACCTTCTATTGACGTTCAGAACCTGAAACTCACATTAAAAACCAAGTTTTCTTTGCTACCAAAGTATTAGCATTAGGTAAAGCTAGAAAACGATCAAATCCGGGAGAAAACCATCAATTAAAACCATAAAAAATGTGTCAAATCTCATAGCTATCAATTCTTCAAACAATCCGGCCAGATTTCGGGTGGATTCCGATGTGGCATACTGAATAGATGTAGCCTCTGGGCAAAAAATTGAGGAAATCCCAGGGCAGACATTCCGGTCAGCAACACCCGGATATTCTGGCTCGGCTGGATACTCTGGCCGAAACCAGCCAGACAGTCCGGCGAAATAGAGCATTTGACCACTTAAAATCATAGAATCCTCCTTAATACAACCACCTAGAACCCTCTTTTCCCCTTTGAGGGAGCAACAATATAAAAGTATGCTGACAAGATAAATATTCCCTAAAAGATTTAACACACGATTAAAACATGTCAACAAACACAAAAACATATGAAGGGAAAAATGCCCTTTCAATCTCTCGCTTTTTGGTGTTTGATGACAACCCAAGGATTTGCATAGATGATAAGAAATAAGCATAGAAACAACTAATTTATATACAGTAGATAGCTTAGTGTGTGACCATTTGAGTTTGCATATGAATACAAGATCACACTAACTAGGATCAACACCCATTCTAGTGGTTCTAAATTGACGAGGTAATACAATATACTAATGTAAGGACTAGACAAATATACATGGACACAACATAGTCTTTAACGAGATAAAGGTACTAGGCTCGCATGTCTTACCACACACAAAGGAGTTCAACACGACATAGTTCACATAAAAATAAAGACACAAGCTTCAAAGAGGCAAATCGAATAAACGAGAAGCTTGTGTACCCATGCAAATCCCCGGTAGCAACCTAATATGGGGCTACTTCTCCCCCTTTGGCATCAAGACGCTAAAAAGGGAAAAGAGCACTATGAAAGCATCCCAAACTGACTCTATCCACTGAAGTCGTCGTCCTCCTCATCGTCATCCTCGCCATCCTCATCATCATCATCATCATCATCCTCATCCTATTCCTCATCACAATATAGAACAATCTCCTTGCTGTGAGGGCGAGAAGAGGAAGACATATCCTCAAACATAGACCAATCCACTCGACCCTGGTTCCAGTGACCATAAGAGAGAGTACCATCTGAAACCTTCTGAGAGGAGTCAATGGCCATGGGCTAGTTGATCCTTTTGAGATCCTTCATTGCATTCCTGTTGGTGTTGTAGGCATCATACTGACCTTGGCGGATGCCGATGTTCTAACACAGGAGTAGCTTCTTCCACCAAGAAGATTTCTTCACCTTTTGATGCACCTCCTCATGAGTGGTGTCAAAGCAGTATACATTGTTAGCCTGCTTCATGTGAGGGCCACGGGGTACAACTTCTTGCACTTCCTCGGACTCATCACCACTATCACCATCATCTTCATCCTCATCCTCAAAGATATCATGGGCCGGGGGATAGCCGCGGGGTACTTTGGAGCAAGGAGCCTCCTTTCTCTGAAGCTTGGCAGGCTTGTGCCTCACGAGGTTTGAGTGGAGCAAAGGAGTTGGAGGAGCTTGAGCAAGAATGAGCTTCATCACATAAGGGGCATAGAGAGGACACTTCTTGTCCATGATGCACTTGTACATATCCTGGTATATGAAGTCCATGACATCAATAGCACCACCTTCATGGTTTGGACCATGAGCATAAACTGAGTGAGCATGAGCCATGAGGTTGATTTCAGCACCTCTCATCTCGTCCTTGTTTCCTGCCTTGGGAGTAAGAGTGTGGCGGAACATGCGAAGTAGAATGTTGTAGATGAGCTTGATATTGGTGGTTTGGCCAACCATACCATTCTATGAATAAATAGGAGCCAACTTCTTCTTGTCATAAGCCTGACCATGAACATGCATCCTGGCACCACTGGGAGCATTGGGTTGAAAGGCAAACCAAGGATACCTGCAAACTGTAGCACGCTGGAACGACACCTTGTCTTGCCTGACATCCACTCAAGAGGAATGTCCAAAGACTCACCAAATACCACTGTGGCATAGAACTACTGGACCCAGTCGGTGTTGTAGTCTTCCTTGGATTGAAAGATGGTGTGCAACCCCATATTCTCAGTCACCCAAAGAGCAGCATCAAAAACCAAGAAAGCCCGCAGCTTCTTAAGCTCCAACCATTGCATGGGAACCACAGGAGTCCAGAAAGTACTCATCACCTCGGTGTAGAGAAGCAGCTGCTCACTCCTCCAGAAACGATCATCAGGGGAGGTGTGAGGCTAAGCATAGAATTGTTGAATATGCATCTCCACAAACTCGTTGGTACTCAACCCTCTCAAGGTAGTTAAAGAATCAAACTTGATGCGCTTGGCTTCATCCATTTTTAGTCACCTGATCTTCCCTTGCTTAGTTGTTGCACGCTCATGAGCTGACTGCCTGAAAATAGCTGGATCAACATGAACATCACACTCTTTGTCATATCGGAACACGAGGACAAGCCTTTTGACTTGTCCGAGACCGGCGAGGACAAGAACCACCTGTGAAATCAGAGGAGGTAGATAACATAGGGGCTAAGCACATTTCTCTAGGAGTTGTCAAAAAGATAACAACAATCAAAGTAAAACAGATTTGATCAGACTGAACTTTGTAGGACTGTCCGGGAAAAACACCCCGGAGACTCTGCTCGCACCGGATATTCCGGTTTGAATATGTCGGATATTCCGGCTGGACCGGATGTCTGACATGTATGCGCTGGAGACTTCGGTAGGAGCCTTGGTGTTTCCTGGATAGTAAGGGGAAGATCAATCAGAGCAGACCAGCCTTGGTAAGATGACTGTTAGGGGGTACATTACACGTAGGGAAGATATGGGTATGGATTAAAGCATTGCTATGTCCTCAAAAATTCAACTAGGGCATGCCTAGAGTTAAGGGAGAGGAAGGACCAAATACCCATATCCATGGAGTGCTCCACTTGTGGGGAAGAGGTCCCAGCGGTGGAGGGGAGGAGATGGCCGGCAGCAGCGGTAGGATCCGGGCCGGACGAGCCCTCCCGGCGGTGTTCTACGGCGAGGGGCGGCGGGTGTGGAGAGTGAGGGAGCCGAGGGTGGAGAAAGGAACTGGTCAGCTCACTTCACCCCGACTCCTTAACACTCGAATTTGAAACCGCCTTGGCCAGATTGTCCGAGCGAAACATGCCGGAGTGTCCAAGACAGCCGGATAGTCCGGCATGTATATAGCAGAGAGGCCGGTCTGGCCGGATACTCCGTTATGTACAAGGCGGACTATCCGGCCCCTTTCGACCAAAAATGATAGGACAAGTTAGTAGGACAAATGTGTGGCAAGATGAGCATGTTTTGGGGTGGGAACGGGTCTAGGATGGAGAACTAATAGGGATAGACTCACAAATAAGGAAAATCCAAATAAGTGCCCAAAAGAACTCCAACAAGATATGAAAATCCAACTCTTCATAGAGAAGAGGGCGGTGGCCGAGGCCATTGTAACACCCTCGAATCGGCCATGTGCAAGTTTCAGCGATTTCCGCCAAACCCGCATAGAAACGATTCAAAGATGCCCACCAGGCACTTGCATGCAGGTGGAAAACAAAGTAAAATCATTACACAATAGTCCATGATGGAACCCACAGAACATATATATACAACAATGACTCAATGAGTCAAGAATACAGATATACAATACAAAGATCCAAATCACTTTGAAAATGATACACATCCGAGTACGGATAAGAAGCAAATGGGGCTAAGAGCCCTGAATAATAACCAATGGTGTCCTTAACCCTGCCCAGGCCAAGCCGAAAGGGTAACCCTGCTAATGACGTCAAACTTATACCTGTTAAAACAAAAGGGGTGCCGACAAATGGAAAAGGAAAAAGGGAGCAGTCAGTACTGAGGCCAGTACACGGCAAGTCTCGAATTCGGCGGCTCTCGCCTACAAAGGTATGGTGGACTGAAGCGGAAGCGAAGCATGCACTAAACAACCTATAGATACAATTGTCTGCTAGTAGAGAGAGATAACAAAGACTTATGCGGAACCAACCTGATACTAGCACAAAACATACCCATCCTGGTATCCCCCCCCCGTGACCAAATGAGGAAGTCATGCCGAGGAAACTCACACAGTTAGTAGTTTTATTCATTCATTCCATGGTGGTTGTCCAATTTACTAGTCATATCAGATACAAGTCATATCATAACAACAATATATAGTTGTCTATGATCGAGAAACTGTGCTCCAAGTCGTCCATAACCATGGACACGGCTTTTCGAAAAGATTTAACCCTATAGGGGTGCACCAAAGTATCCACACACACTTCAACCCTTATTGTCAGATCCGAAATGAGCAAGATCCTGAACATACACCCAACGGTATGCGACGGGGCCTCGGACACGACGTTTCCCAGACCCAAAGAAAGTACATGGGGGCCACCCCACTAAGCTACCCGCAACAAAGTCGGCCGGCTCTGAGACGGACCCAGGGTTTGTGCCCATGGATGTAAACAACTGGGAACCCGAAAGTGTGACTAGGATTTTCGATACCGCGAAAACATTCCACAATTCCTAAACAGTACAGGTGCTCCACGCACAATCGTAATTAAAGAATTAAAGCATGGCATAAGTACAAGATAGTAATAAAGCCTCAAACTACTTTGTGGCCCCCAGCACAGTACTTTGAAATTAGGTAGTAAGCCGATGGGTTGCCCACATACCCACCTGTGGTTAACACGCTCAATCTCGGAACAGGTGTCAATAACTCGGGTCCTAGGTGGACACAAGTGGGCGGTTAAAAACCAAATATTGACTATTACCCACCGATGCCTCTGCATTATATCTATTTTTAGCATTTTAATTAACAAGTGATAATGAAATATATGATCATCTCCACCTTTAAGCATGTGCCAACCTTCCATCAACGGTGGAATGACAACGATGCGAAGCAGCACCTGAGCAAGCAACTACGACTCGCAAGGCCGACCGTCTATCAAACAATAGGCAATAGGATGTGTCCAAGGCAATATAGAGGCTGCAAGGAATATACATGGTACGGAAACTAAAGCATCGCAACACGGATAGCAATAGATCAACAGGAGAAAGTACAGACTATAAATGCAAAATAGGTAGAAAGGGGGAGAATTTTCGCCAGGGAAACATAGCCGAAGATACACTGGAGAACAGGTAGAAGCTCACATCAACTCAATGACCTAATCCGCGAAGAAGCAAAGCACTAAAAGAAACACCGGATGCACTATTTAATACTATGGCAGAAGATCAGCATGATGCATGTATGATGTGATGGGGATATGACAAAGGGGGTATGCCCAGCAGGATGTTCCGATTGGGCCGAAAGGCCTGTGAGTGTGCCTGGAGGATGGCGACTTGACTACAACAGAAGGAGAGGCCCGGCGACTGGCGACTGGAAGCCCAGGATCCTTATCTTGTTCAAAGCCTCCGCATCCTTATCTTGTTCGGTTGTAACTTATAAACCCTAGCGAGGTGCCTCATATATAAACCTCCCAAGGGTATCCTAGAGACTCGCGTTCCATCATACACCCCCTCAAGCGACTCGCTGCATAGCCGCCGAGCTCGCCACCCCTGTAACTCGCTCTCCAATCATCTAATCTAGCAGGAGTAGGTCTTTACCCTCCGGGGGGCCGAACCTGGGTAAACCCAAGTGCATCCGCCCCCATCTCGCACCGCAAATGGCCGCCAACTCTTCCTCACGAAACACTCAATCGCTTCCAGTGGTAGCGACTGCCGTGGCCATTTCCACGACAGTGGCGCCCACCGTGGGGCATAGCGGGACTGGCCTGAGTTCTGCGACGAGACCCTACTCGCCGATCGATCGGTTGCTCGCCACCGGTCGCATGATCGCCATCGGCGGGATCTTACAGATCCTGCCTAGCAGCTACATCCCGGCGTCACGCCTGGTCATTCACGGCGCGGTGATGCCAGTCGGCTCCATCAACCTCTTCGTCGGCTTCATCGGCGCGGTCGACCCAGCCGCAACGGTGATCGTCGCCGGATCGCTGCCGCACCGCGATCTGCTTTCGGAAGAGCAGGTCCGCTCCATCAGGAGCCTCGTCACCGAGTACGACTCGGCCGCCAACGACGCGGTCGAGACTAACACCGTCACCAACGACGACGCCCTGAATGACGACGCGGACTCTGCGACCCCTGCCTCGGTCGACGGATCCATCACTGCCGCATCACGGGAGGACTCCATCACGCGAGTCTCCAACCCCGAGGACTTCGAGGACTCCTCCATCCTGGGGATCTTTGACTCCGATTCGGGCTCGGAGTCCCCCCAGGATTTTTACGCCAGATCCAATCGCTTCAACGCGATCTACATGGCGGGCAGCACGGCCGCCCCGCCAGATCCGTTCGCCACGCCGATCCCACCGACTGCGACGGCCACGGAGGTGGAGCAAGCCCGCCTGTGGCTCGCAGAGGCGCAACGCAACGAACTCGTCGAGCGCGAGAAATACCGCCTCAAACGAGAGACGGCGCGGGAGTTGTCGCTCTATCACCCGCGCCGCATCAGGACCCGCTTGAACTCCAACGTCCAGGGCCGCGTCCTGAACTTCAACGACGAGGGCGACCCCGCACGCACCGCCGAGCGCGAATACTGCGAGAACACGCCGCCAGGCGAAAGCAACCCCGCGAGACCACCACCTGGTGCACCGGCACCCGGAGCCCCTCCACCACCCATGGGTTGTGCGCCCCCGCCGGACCAACCGCGGATCATCATCTCGCCTCAAGCCCGCGACGCCAACGGGCTACCATTATACTCCACCCCGATGGACAACATCGTCGCGGCCGACGCCGCAATCGCCAACCTCGACGTCCAGACGGCACGCTACAGATCTAGTACACCAAGGCCCTACTCGTCAGGGCCGTCGAGCAACAAGCTGCGGGAGTTGACCCGCGGGGACGGATGTACTCCCGCTCATCAGCGAGCAGGGCGGCATCAAGCGGCCACCCCACCATGGCCAACGCATTAATTTTCCCACCACCACAGCCCCTGGCGAACCAACCACGGGCCGCCAATCCCGCGTTGTCCACCAACGAGCCACGACCGGCGAATAACACGGTCGCCGCCAACGGGCAGCCCCTCGATGCCCGTACGAACATCATCAACAACCAGGTGTGGCGGTCGCGCCAGCCCAACGACCTGAGGCACACCCTCACCAACCGCGGCGACCCGGAACCAAGAGGCTCACTCAGTCGAGTCAGGCCGCAATGCTTCGGGCCCATGATTCATGGGGAAAAATACCCCGCCAACTTCAAGGCTCCCAAGGAGATCGAAAAGTACGACCCGACGTACGATCCCGTTGTCTGGTTGGACACATACCTCATGGCAATGGGAATCGCAAGCCACACCGACCTGCTCGCTGCTCGCTACCCCCTCTGATGATGGAGGGTGCGACCCGACAATGGGATCAACACGCTCCCGCCGACAGCATCGATTCCTGGGAAGAAATGCGGGATGCCTTTGTCAGGCACTTTGAGGGCTCCTACACCCGCACCACCACCATAGAGGACCTGGAGCGATGCATCCAGGGACAACGCGAGTCGACTCGCCGCTGGATCCAAAGATGGCAAGAACTCTGGATAAACGCCTCCGGCATCCACCCAGACACGGCGATACACTGCTTCAAGAACGCGTGCCGGTATGAACCCCTAGTCGCTAAGATCAAGAGGGTCTACCAGACGCTCGACAACATCCCCGACCTCCTCGATATCGCCAAGCGCTATGCAGAGGAGGACCCCAACCAAGACTTCGATGACGAGTCGGGAGGAAGACGCCGCACTAGCATTCACGACAGCGGGCACCTACGCGACATGTGCTACAGCAACACCCGCATCACCGGCAAGCGCCGCATGGACGGGCGAGTCGACTTTGTCGCCAACGCCAGCTACGGCCAGCGCGACTCCAAGAACTACCACCGGGACGGAGGATACTACCGCGACAGTGGGAACTACCGTTCCAACAACGCGACGAGGCCGAAATTCGACCCCGCCGCCCTGCTCAATCAGCCCTGCATCTACCATAGCAGGGAGGGAAAACCCGCCACCCACACCGACGCTGATTGCCACTCTCTCAAAGAGATTGAGAAGGCGAGACGAGCAAGGGTGGACCCCAACAACAACCCACCTCGGGACAACGGGAACGGCGGCGGCTTCGGCACCACCGTCGGCTCGCTACACACCTTCACCGGACTCGGCACCAAGCGCGAGAAGAAGGTGCTCGCCCGCGCGGTTGCCGTCAACACGGTGACACAGGTCGACATCCCGCGCTTCCTCAACTGGTCCGAGCAGAGCATCACCTGGATCGAATACCCAGGGCGAGTCGCCCTAGTAGTCAGGCCCAAGGTGGTCGACTACTGGCTGCCCAAGACACTAATGGACGGTGGGAGCTCCATCAACATCATGTGCCTAGACACGTTCAAAAGGCTCCAGCTCCCAAAAGCAGCCATTGAGCCAACACTGACGACCTTTCACGGCATCGTCCCCGGTCGAAAGGCGTACCCGATCGGGAAAGTGACGCTGCCAGTCACCTTCGGCACTCTGGCAAAATACCGCACAGAGAGGATCGTGTTCGAGCTGGTGAACTTCCGCAGCCCCTACCACTGCGTCTTAGGTCGCCAGGCATTCGCAAAGTTCATGGCGACCCCACACTACGCCTACAACATGATGAAGCTCCCCGGGCCAAGCGGCATCATCACCGTCCACGGCGACCCCGACATGGCCGTGGAATGCGAGGACAAAGGCGCCAAGCTCACCGACACCGTCATCGCGCAGAGACCGACCACGTGGAGGAGCTCGCGAAATACGCGGGCAACATCAACAAGGACGACCCCACCATTCTGAAGAAACCAACCGCCGCGAACTCCACGTTCGAGGCGACCACGCACACCCGCACCGTCGAACTCGTCCCAGGCGACTCCAGCCAGACGGTCACCATTGGGGCGCACATGAGCCCCACATAGGAAAGCGCGCTCATCGGGTTCCTCCGTGAGAACCGTGACATCTTCGCATGGAAGCCATCTGACATGCCAGGTGTCTCGAGGGAACTCGCTGAGCAAAAACTCAACGCCGACCCCAAAGTGCGACCAGTAAAGCAGTCGCTACGGCCCTTCAATGAAGAGCGCCATCGAGCAATCGCCAAGGAAGTTCAGCACCTGCTAGCCGCAAGCTTCATCTGGCCAATCAAATACTCCAAGTGGCTGGCAAACCCAGAACTAGTTCTAAAAAAGAACAACACATGGAGAATGTGCATCGACTACACCAACATAAACAGCACCTGCCCGAAGGAGGAGTTCATCCTACCGCGCATAGATCAGATCATCGACTCGACCGCGGGATCGGAGTCGCTGTGCTTCCTTGACGCTTACTCTAGTTATAACCAAATCAAGATGGCAGTCGAGGAAGAGGAGAAGACGGCATTCATTACGCCATTCGGCGCCTTCTGCTACATGGCCATGACGTTGGGCCTCGAGAACGCAGGCGCCACATACCAGAGGTGCATGCAGGAGTGTCTAGCGAGCCAAATTGGCCGCAACATTCACGTCTACATCGACGACATGGTGGTAAAATCCACCCGCCATGACGACCTGCTCGCCGACCTAGCCGAAACCTTCACGAATCTGCGGAGGTACAACATCAAGCTGAACCCCGGAAAATGCACCTTCGGCGTCCCCACCAGACAACTCCTAGGATATGTAGTCTCCAAGCGAGGCATCGAAGCCAACCCCACCAAGATCGACACCATCGTGCGACTCGGGAAACCCGAGTGCCTGCGCGACGTCCAGAAGTTGGCAGGGCGAGTCGCGGCCCTCAGTCGCTTCATCCCCCGACTGGGCGAGAAGGCAATGCCCCTCTACGGCCTGATGCGCAAGAACCCCACGTTCCAATGGGACGCGGAGGCCGACGACACACTCAAAGCACTCAAAGAAGTGCTACTCGCAGCCCCACTACTCACTGCTCCACTCGACAAAGAGCCAATGCTCGTTTACATCGTGGCATCTACTCGAGTCGTCAGCACTGTGATGGTCGTCGAACGACCGAAATAGGGCAATGAGCGCCCCATACAATGCCCCGTCTACTACATCAGCGATGTCCTAATGGACTCACGACAGTGCTACCCGCAATACCAAAAACTGGTGTACGCGGTATTCCGAGCACAGCGGCGACTCCCACACTACTTCCTGGAGCACCCAACCACGGTGGTCTCCTCCGTGCCCCTGCAAGACATAATACGCAATCGCGAGGCGACCGGGCGAGTCGCCAAGTGGGCCGTCGAAATCAGCGTCCACAACATCAAATACGAGCCCTGCAAAGCGATCAAGTCACAAGCCCTGGCTGATTTCCTTGCAGACTGGGAAGAAGCACAGCAGCGAGAGAAGCTCCCATACCTCCACTACTGGTCACTCCATTTTCACGGCTCCAAAAACACCGACGGCACATGGGCTGGGGTCATACTGACTTCACCCAAAGGGGACAAGCTCCGCTACGTGCTCCACCTCAACTTCAAGCCCTGCACCAACAACATGGCAGAATACGAGGCCCTCCTTCACGGCATGAGAGCCGCTAAGGAGATGAACGTCAACCGCCTACGATGCTATGGCGACTCCGACCTAGTCGCCGGCCAAGTCGCCGGGAGGTGCGACGCCGTCTCCCCAACAATGATCGCGTACCGCCAAGCTGTCGACCAGTTGGGAGGACACTTCGATGGCTACTCCATCGAGTGGATCGACAGGCACAAAAACAAGGAGGCAGACGCCCTCTCCTGCATCGGATCGACCCGACAAGCGCCACCAGTAGCCGTCTTCCTCGACATCATCCACAAACCATCGGTTAGCCCACCAAAAGAGATCGACGTCGGGATCCCACTACAACCAGAACTAGCCCTAGTCGCCATGGTTGTGGAACCTAGCGACTAGACAACACCATACGTCGCCTTCCTGGAACACAAACTCCTACCGAGCAATGAGACAGAGGCGTGAATGATCGTGCGCCGCTGCAAATCCTTCGTCATCATCAATGGCGAGCTCCACAGATGCAGCGTGACTGGCGTGTTCCAGCGCTGCGTACAGCCAGAAGAAGGTCGCAAGATCCTCTAGGACATTCACGCCGGCGACTGCGGCCATCACGCCGGCGCCAAGTCGCTAGTCGCCAAGGCCATGCGGAGTGGCTTCTACTAACTCACTGCGCACGCCGACGCCACCAACATCGTCCAATGATGCGTCAGGTGCCAGAAGTACGCCCACCAGACGCACCTCCTGGTTCGGCACTCAAGACCATCCCCATCACATGGCCATTCGCCGTATGGGGCATGGACATGGTAGGCCCGTTCAAGAAGGCCCCATCTGGCTTCACCCATCTCCTGGTCGCGGTCGACAAGTTCACCAAATGGGTCGAGGCCAAGCCGATAAAAAAGTGCGACGGCACGATGGCCACCAAGTTCCTACGCGAACTCATCTACCAGTACGGCTACCCGCACAGCATCATAACAGACAACGGCACCAACTTCGCCAAGGGGGCCATGACGGAATTTTGTGAAGAACATGGCATCCGACTCGACCTCGCATCAGTCGCCCACCCGGAGTCAAATGGCCAAGCAGAATGTGCCAACCAGAGCATCCTCCATGGGCTCAAGCCGCGACTCGAGGTGCCCCTCGAGCACACCCCAGGATGCTGGGTCGACGAGCTCCCCTCTGTGATATGGGGGATTCGCACCTCCGTCAATCGTTCAACCAGGTTCACACCCTTCTTCATGGTGTATGGCGCCGAGGCCGTAATGCCAACCGACCTGGAGCACGACTCACCTCGAGTCGCCAACTACGTCGAGGCGACCAACGAGGTTGCCCGCCAAGACAACATCGATCAACTCGACGAGGCACGCGACCTGGCTCGCTCCCGCACCACCATATACCAGCAAGGACTCCGTCGCTACCACAGCCGCCGAGTGCGAACTCGCACCTTTCAGGAAGGCGACCTGGTCCTATGGCTGGCCCAAGACAGGAAGGGCATACACAAACTCTCCCCCCTCCATGGGAGGGGTCGTTCGCCATAGGCCGAGTCCTTGGCAATGATGCCTACTACCTCATCGACATAAGGGGTGACGGCCAACTAGAGGTCGGGAGGCCATGGAACGTAAACCTCCTCAAAAAGTTCTATACTTAGAGCTCCACATTGTACTCTGCTGGCAAACATAATGAAATTCATCCGGATCGTACAAATTGTGTCCACTCGCCATATTCTTGTGCCACTCGCACTCGTACATATTAGCAATACGCTACCTACGGAAGTCAACCTCTGGTCGAGCGACCGGCGCGGCTAAGTAGTGTGGCACAAGGGCACCTGAAATATTCGGGCCTTGGGTTGTCCACGAAAATGCCAACCCGGAGCCGCCATTGGAGTCGCCTAGCCCGACTGGCCCACCGGGCCAAGACAACCGGTACACGCTTCTCACAGCGACCTGTCCCTCCCATCCTCGTGCAAAGCGACTCGAACGGTTAAAGTACCACGCACGGGGACTCCACAAAATGGGAACCACCACGCGGCTCGGGAACACACCAAGTAAGAGAGCTGCCTTGGACTCGCCAAGCGACTGGCTCTCCGGGCCAGGGGAGGAGACGCGTTACAAACAACGCATTCGCAACCTACAACAGGGATATGACCAGCATGGTCGAGCACCACGCTCGGGGAATCGCCTACAAATCATCCCCACTCGTGCTCGGGGACTCGCCACTCAGAAGACGTGATAGTAAAAACAGTGCACAACCAAAATAATACACAAAAGTATACAACCGAGTTATACCTCATTAAAGGGCGGACGCGCTCAGGGCCTCGCTCAACCAAAAACAAACACACCACACAATCCTAGTCGCAATACGAGTCAATCGACTCCCCTTGGCATATATTGCAAAATACTTTACAGCAGTCGCCACTTGGCATACATCAGAAATTGGACAATTACATGATTTATTCCATAGGCCCTAATGAAGAAGCAGCGCCACCCCCCTTGACACGAACAAAAGGCTGCCACGGGTTCGTCGGGTACGTCGTCAGTGACTTCGACAACAACGACCGGAAGGGCTGCTCCGACTTCATGTCGCGATGCTCCGGCTCGGGGTCGCCAGGCGCCAACACCATCTCCTGGTACGGCAGCAGATCCCCCATCGCCAAGACCTGATCGGCGTAAGGGGCACCCTTCCCAGCCAACTTCAGCACCTCTGACATCTCCACCGTGTCGGTCGTCGATGGGTAGCCACTCGTCAAGTCGTCAAGGTCAAAGTCGTCGGGGAAGTGGGCGAGACCTAAGCTCAACGATGTGGTGGCCCCGCGCCTGAACGCCGAGCGCGTCATCCACTCCACGACGGCAGGCACCTCCTCCAGATAGCGCCACAGCTCCATAAGCCCCCCAGGAATAACTTCGGTGGGGGACATGCCCTGAAGAGCCGCTTGGATGCACAACGCCGAAGCCGTGGCTGCATTCACCACGGTAGTCACGCACTACGAAGCATTGTAGGTCTGCACCACCGGATCGCTTTGGCCTACCACAGCTGCAAAGTCAGGTGTCAGTGAAACTATGAAACCCCCAATCAGGGACTCGACAAATGGGTCAGGCAAAGACGGAGACTCGCCAAGGAGTTTGCGGCAGTTCTCCGTGATGTGCTTCTCCAAGGCGGTTTTCTCGTTGTGCAGCCCCACGATGATGGAATCCGTGGCTTTGCGTTCTTCCTCAGCCGCAGCAACGGCAACCTTCGCTCGCTCCTCTGAGGAAACTGAGGCCGCTTTCGCTTCCTCGAAGTCCTGGACCAGGGAGGCTATTTGTCCATTTGCCGAGTCCAGCTCGGCGACTAGAACATACCCTTCATGGGCCTTGGAAATCACAGCCGAAAAACCATCTACAAGAGAAACCATCAGCATGTTGTACACCACTAGTTCACACCCGACAGAGGAAAAGAAAGACAAACAGACACTCACCAATAGTTTCCTGAAGCCACTGGTTCGCCTCTTGTACTTCGCGCAAGTCACGCTCCAGGCGCTCTCTCGCGGCCTGCCGATCGGTCGACTCCCTTTGCAATCCCTGCAAACAAACAACACACCTCAACATTTGACAAAACAAAACCCAGTTCCCAGCCGCTGAAATTCAGTGACCAGGAACTCGGGGACTGGAGAAGGAGGAAGAAACTCAATTCCTAGCTGCCAAAATTCAGCGACTAGGAATTCGTGGACTAGAGAGGAGCAAGAAGTTCAGATCCCAGCCGCTGAAATTCAGCGAATAGGAACTCGGGGACTGGACATACCTGAATAGTAGCACCGAGCGTCCTATGAAGTTCTCCGGCGTCAGTCGACGGGATCGTGAAGGAAGTGCGCCCGCGACGGGACCCAATGTACGCATCCACGATCTCTGGACTCTGCAGAGACTGGGTGTCCGCCACACCTGGAAACCCCCTCACCATGAAGCGCGGGAACGTCGCCGACGCTCTGGCGGGGGCACTGGTTGTCGGGGCCTGCTCTTCTGGCACGGACGCAGCCAAGACTGGTTCCGATCGCGCCACCACCACCTCTTCAGCGACTGACCAGCATTCGGCTCCGCGGTGCTTTCCTTGGCTACGGCGTCATCGGCATCCCCCTTCTGCTTCTTTGCTACTTCTGCGGTCGCCACATCTCTGGTGGCTTTTCTGTTCCTAGGGAGGTCGCCCTCTCCCATGGGGGCTGTCGGTGGAATCTTAGCCACCAAAGGACAGCCAATCTTCTTGGCCCCCGACCTGCACAAGTTCCCATAATCAATATAACGACAATACAAAAAGAGCGAGGCGAATCGGGATGAAGGAGCAGTACTCACTTAGCGACCGGGAGGATGCGAAGCTCGGTGCTGATGTGGGCGGGCTCATCCAACTCTGGACCCAACTTGCGGGTGAGCCCCCTCTCGAAGACGTCTGAAGCCCTCGAAACTGCGGGCTTCCTCGATGATGAAGCCGCAGTCGCCGGGATGTCCGGCTCTGACGTGGCCGCCCTTGATGGCTGCGGCGACTTGGACGTCATCGCCTCAGCCGCTTCTTGGCTTGGAACCCCCGAGGCCGTCGGCGCGATCGCCGCCAGGGGAACCTCTACCACTACCTCCGTGTCCTCGCTCTCCAACCCCTTTGTCGGGATTGCATCCTTTGGGGCCTTGTGAGAGACTTCGAGGGAACCTTCATCATCGGAATCGTCATCCGACTTGAACACCACTGTCGATTTGGACGGCGACATGGGCCTCTTTGTTGGCGACTTGGGCTTGCGAGCGGGCTTCGATGGCGTAGCAGTATGCCGGGACATGTGCTCCTGCGCGACCTCGTCGCCTCCATCGTGTTCGTCCAGGCTGCGGCTCGCCTCGAACTCACGTTGTTTCTGCATGCGGGTCTTGCAAGCCACAGGCGCTGGGGGAGAAACCTCTTCCTCCTCCCTGTCGCTGTCCGAAGAGTCTCCCTTGGAATCCTCTTCCAGTTCCTAGGGAACCTCTTCATCGAGCAGAGGGAGCCAGCCCTCCAACACCTGAAAAAGCTGAGAACCACCACGAGTGAAACACCAAACGTGGAGACTGAGAACTGAGGTACGGACATAGAGACTGGGAAGAGAACTTACTGTGGGGGCTTCGTTCTTCACAGGAGTGTACGGGGCGAGCCCGACCGCCATGCTGGTGAACTCTGCATCGGTGTTCTTCTTCAGGGCGGCCTTGTAGTCCTCGGCCTCCCATGATTCCTTGCTGGTGTGGGAGGGGTCATGCTTCCCGCTGTACTCATACATCCAGTTCAGCCGAGCCGCCAGCGGAACCAGGCGTCGCCCGAGCCAGAAGTTGTAGAGGTTGATTGAAATCAACCCCTGGTCCTTCAGCTTCTGGATCTGGTCCATCATTTCCGCGATGGCCATCCGCTGGTCTTCGGGAAGCTTCTTTGGTGACAACCGGTGAGGCTCGCTCCTCTCGGCGACGAACTCGGGAAGAGCCACCTCGCCGGAGGGAGTGGCTTCTTTGACGTAGAACCAGCTCTTCTTCCACTCGCTGGCGGCCTTCTTCGGCAGGAGGAGCTTGACGAAATTGGCCTTCGGCTTCAGTTGGAATGTGACGCCACCTGCGGCCAACATCAAGCCGCTGGATGCCTCGCGCCCGATGCGGCCGTGGAACAGCTCCAGCAACAATGGGAAATACGGCTTGCAGCCGAGGTAACATTCACAGAAGGCGACGAAGATCACCAGCTGCTCGATGCTATGCAGACCGAGATCCGATGGCTTGATCGCGTAATACACACAGAAGCGGCGGAAAAAGAGTGAAGTGGGGAACCCCAAACCCCTCTCAAGATGGCTGGGGAAACAGATAAATTCGCTGGGTCGCGGCTTTGGCTCGGTCTCAGAGGAGGGGGGAACCCGCCAGTTCCCCTTGCGGAGTACTCCGGCGTCCTCGAAGGATTTAAGCTGGGCTATGGTACACTTGGATTTTCCCCATGAGCCTTTGGGAGGCACCATCGAGTAGGATGTGGAATCGCACGATGCGGAAAGGACGAGTCGGAAGGATGTAGGCAGGGAGATTGGAGACAGGAAGAACGAATGAGGAAGAATGAAGAATGCGGAGAAGGTCTGTAGAGCTGAACCATCACTCCCCTTATATGGGAACGCCACCTACCAAAATCGGGATAGCCGTTACTCACGGTAATTGCACCAAAGTTACCCTTGGAAATTCCAACGAATAGTTTAACCCGATTTGACGGTCCAACTCCTTTATTTCACCCGCTACTCGCCAGTCTATTCCACTCGCCGAGACAACGACTTGGCAGCAGTAACATTCATTGGCACGGCGAATCAAAGCATGGGGAAATTCTCCTTGGTTCTGATGGGGTCCATCGCCGACTCGACTAGACGCCCAAATTGGGCTCGCCTACTCTGAACGCCAAAAGGACGCATGTGCCTGCATCAACGATGGCCTCGAGGACTACTGATGGGGATATGCCAAAGGGGGTATGCCCAGCAGGACGTTCCGATTGGGCCAAAAGGCTTGTGAGTGCGCCTGGAGGATGGCGACTGGACTACAACGGAAGGAGAGGCCCGACGACTAGCGACTGGAAGCCCAAGAGCGTAATAGAAGCCTAGTCGGATTAGGTCAAAACCTCCGAATCCTTATCTTGTTCGGTTGTAACTTGTAAACCCTAGCGAGGTGCCTCATATATAAACCTCCCTAGGGTATCCTAGAGACTCACGTTCCATCATACACCCCCTCAAGCGACTCGCTGCATAGCCGCCGAGCTCGCCACCCCTGTAGCTCGCTCTCCAATAATCTAATCTAGTAGGAGTAGGTCTTTACCCTATGGGGGGCCGAACCTGGGTAAACCCATGTGCATCTGCCCCCCATCTCGCACCGCAGATGGCCGCCAACTCTTCCTCACGAAACACTCAATCGCTGCCAGTGGCAGCGACTGCCGTGGCCATTTCCACGACATGATGTATGACATGGAAAGGTGTGATACAATTAGGCAATATTAATCGGAACCAGGGTCCCGATAATTAATTAGAAGGTTCAAGTTGTTTAGATACCCTGCAATTTAAATGTTGTCTTATCAAGGCAAAACATGACATCGGTTTGCTACACAAATTTAAATGAAGCCAATATAAGACTAGAATAACCCACATATAGCCTCCATATCTAATTTAGGTGAATCGCCCAGATACCCCCAACCAGCCACAATATGTAAGCAATCATGGACAATTTAGTATGCAACAAATATATGTCATTATAAAAATAGGGGTCTCAAGAGGGAAAGGGGTCACACATTAGGGTTCGACACCGATGGTCTTGGGGTTCGACAGGTTCGGTCTTCGAGTCTTGGATCCGTGAAGGGAAATCGAGTTGTTCGGATCCGTGAGGAAAAACTTGGCGCGCCGAGGGTTTGGTTCGGCGAGATCGGTCTTCGGTTTTGGGTTTGGGGCTCCGGGATCCATGACGGAGAACTTGGGGGTCTCCGGCTTTGATGGTTGGTGTACATGGTTCCGCATAGTTGGTCGAGGGTGAACTTGTTGGGTGCCGGTAGATCTTGGGGTACATCTTTGGCACCACAGAGAATTAGACATCAGGGTTGTTCCTATGGCGATATTCTACGACACATGTGTCTAGGGTGAACCAACCATCCTTGAAGTGACCGCACTGTCACCAACAAACCACACCAACATGTCGATCAGGGTAGCGTCAGGTGAAGCAACGGGAACCACAAGCATAAACACGGCAGCCCGTACCGCAAACACTGGCAGAGAGACACAAATGAAGAGAGGGCCATGACCAGGCGACACGGTGAGCTTGGTGATGGAGCGCGGGCACGCCCGGAGGAGAAGAGTGAAGAGGTGCCGACGGTGAGCAGAACCACGGTGACAGCTATAGCACCTCGAGTAAATCCACTACTAGAAAATAGCTCTGTTTTTGTTTTGTGCATCATCATGACTGCATGCTCATGTCATCATGCCACAATGCATTTGAGCATCGTCATGTCATCGTGCATTTATTTGCCAAAACAATTTCCTAAAAGCCCACCTTTGTTTTCTAAATAAGTCCCTCTCTATTTCAAATCAAACCCTAGGTCCGGTTGGGTCTTCTAATTGGCCAAAACCTATCTGCAAAATAGTTTGTTTTAAAATAAATAAAATAAATAATAAAAACGCTTTGTTTTCGGGGAGGCAGCCGCAGGTCAGGCCTAAAGGCCCAGCGTGCAACCACCTACCACCCCATCGATCCTACCCTAACCTTAGAGTCACACCGCACCACCCCACTCGCCGCACTTAGCAGTCGCCGTAGCGACCGACACGCTCTACATGCACCGCACTGCAGCACCCCAGCCCCACCCACTCGACGTGGTTAACCACGCACGCAAGTGCGTGACCAACCCCTCCCCCTGGGCCCGCCTAGTCCCTCACCCCACCATCCCGCACCGACCGCATCCAACCGTCAAAGCCCACCTACCCCCAACCCTGCGCCCTCGCCTCTCCCTAGCCCCGATAACCGCCGCGTGCTCCTCCTCAAATCCCGCCGCCGCCTGCGTGACCTATTGGCCACCGCCAACCCCGCTCCCCTCTTCCGTCCTTGAAGGGTCCCGGATGCCGCCGTGAGGCCGAGAATATCATTTTGCAGCCCGAAAGTTGGGGCGCCCAGGCAACGTGGTACCCAAGTTCCCTGAAATCAGCCAGGATGACTACAATTGGTGTGCCAAATACTCAGAGGGTCTTTTTCGGCACGAATTCAACTTTACGTTGCAATACAAAAATCAGGTTAATGGCCGTCAAGTTGGGCCCCCTGTTAGTTCTTGCCGTTATGTCGCTCCCGTCGCTTAGGTGTCAATTAGGCTTACAGTGTTGGCGCTTGCATCCATTACGTGTCTTCTTCTTCCCCGGAGCGGCAATCTGTTGGGCGTCACAGCCATGGCACGGAGCTGGGACGTGGACGAACCTGCTCATCCCAGCTCTCCTCCCTGTAGGTTTGCAGCGTTGGCGCCTGCATCCATTACGCGTCTTCTTCTTCCCCAGAGCGGCAATCTATGGTCGTGGCCATGGCGTTGAGCTGGGACGTGATGAACCTACTCAGCCCCGCTTTCCTCCCCATCCCGAGTCGGAGCTCGCCCTCACCATGGACGCACTCATGGCATGGTGCGGGGACGAGAATTGGTTCCTGGTGAGATCTTCACCGTGTCGACCATGCTCGGTTCTGTTTTCCTCCTCTAAAATCCGAGCTCGCAGTCACTGTGGTTGCACCCACACCAATTCTGCCACCTCTACCGAGGTCTCTGTGGTAGCTCAAGTTCTATCATATTGTACCTGTAAGCGAATTCAGAGCTGGGCGGCGGCAACCCATTGTTGAACCTGCAAGGAATTTGCTGAAGACTGTGGGCCGCTCCAAGGTCTTCGGCTGATCCCTTCGGCTTCTGCCAACGTCCACCACCGATGTGAGATCATTTAGTTACTTCAATACAAAATTTCGACCAATTTAACTTGTTAATGTATTCCTTGACAATTATAATATAATCGAGCACTAGAAATATTTTGCAGTGTGTATGAGCATGATCCGTAATATAATTGAACACTAGAAATTTTAAGGCACTCCATATAAAGGAGTAGATTAATATAGAAGGTTCACCAGAGACACCACGGATATATTGTCTTACATGCCACACACAGGTAATAATTAACTAAAACAAAATAAAAGCAGGGGCGACAGCAGGAGGCCGGGACACGGAGACGCCTAGTAGGGCAGTGGCATATCAGCAGGAGGCAGCGACAGACTGGTCAATGGGATACAGGCCAGTCCTGACATACTCCCGGAGGAATTTGCCGAAGGCTGCGTGCCACACCAAGGTAATTGGCCTATGGCTTCTGCCTCTGCCTCTGCCAACGCCCACCGCGTGCTGGATCATGATGTCGAGGTCCACGTTGATTGCTCTGCCACAGAATGGGCAAAACAGTCTCACCCTACGGTGGAAACGGATTAGCCCACACCGTAACCGCCTCAGCACGTAGCGCCTCTTGTTGTCCCTTGATACCTTGCTATCGTCCACTTCATCATCATCCTCCTGTTGATTTTTAAGAACATAACTTAGAACTCATACATATGATTGAATTGTATTACAACTCAAACATTGACAACATGTATATGTAAGACAATATATCCGTGGATATCAAAGATAAAGCATCTCAGCAATAGTTTGATCGGTTCATATATCATTTCATCTCAACACAATGACAAATAATTGCATCAGAGTGAATGTAGGATAAATCTAGGGGCCTCATAAGTTTCTTCAGGGATGGAGTCGGTGAACCAAGTAACAATTTCACAACCTGTAATGTTGTTGTACATCGCCCCAGGTTCACTAACTCATCCCTGAAAAATCTGACACCAATGTGTTTGCCTCTCTTTTGGGGCAAATTTGAATCATTGGCCACAATAAGAAATTGAAATGTAATCGTACAAAACATTATTCAGGGATATACATAGTCAGGTACAAAACAAGCCTAAATATTGTAATTATAAATAAAAAACCAAACAATTAATCTTCAGGTACATGTTAAAAATACTTATGATCAAAACCATTCATATACATATGCATCATACCAATCATTAAAAGATCAGAAACAATTCAAGGATCATATATGTAGTTCCATATGAGAATAAATCTAGGGCCTCATAATTTGTTTCAGAGATGGAGTTGGCAAACCAAAGTACCAAAAACACAACCTATATTGTTTGTGTGCATTGCTGCCTCAGGTTCACCAACCCATCCCTAAAACACGAAACCATCATACGTGTCTCCCCTTGAACTCTTTTGGGGCAAATTTCAATCATCGGCCTCGGTGACAAACTAAAATATAATTCTTATACACTATGAATGCATGGAATAGATAATTCAAATATCATAGTTCTATGAATGTAGAATAAAGATTGCAGCCTCATAAGTTTATACAGGGTTGACGTAAGCGAACCAAGTAACAATTGCACAACTTATATTGATTTGTACATGGCCCTAGGTTCGCTAACTCATCCCTGAAAAAATCTGACACCAATGTGTCTGCCTCTCTTTGGGGCAAATTTGAATCATTGGCCACAATAAGAAATTGAAATGTAAGAGTACAAAACAATATTCAGGGATATACATAGTAAGGTACAAAAACAAGCCTAAATATTGTAAGTATAAATAAAAAACCAAACAATTAATCTTCAGGTACATGTTAAAAATACTTATGATCAAAACCATTCATATACATATGCATCATACCAATCATTAAAAGATCAGAAACAAATGAAGGATCATATATGTAGTTCCATATGAGAATAAATCAAGGGCCTCATAATTTGTTTCAGAGATGGAGTTGGAGAACCAAAGTACCAACAGCACAACCTATATTGTTTGTGTGCATTGTTGACTCAGGTTCACCAACACATCCCTAAAACACGACACCATCATACGTGTCTCCCCTTGAACTCTTTTGGGGGAAATTTCAATCATCGACCTCGATGACAAACTAAAATGTAATTCTTATACACTATGAATGCATGGAATAGATAATTCAAATATCATAGTTCTATGAATGTAGAATAAAGATTCCGGCCTCATAAGTTTCTACAGAGATGGCATAAGCGAACCAAGTAACAATTGCACAACTTGTATTGATCTTATACATGGCCCTAGGTTCGCTAACTCATCCCTGAAAAAATCTGACACTAATGTGTCTGCCTCTCTTTGGGGCAAATTTGAATCATTGGCCATAATAAGAAATTGAAATGTAATCGTACAAAACAATATTCAGGGATATACATGTGCATCATACAACGCATTCATATATTAGAAACAATACAAAGATTATATATATAGGTTCCATATGAAAAAAATAGGGCCTCATTTTTTTCAGCGGTGGAGTTGGAGAACCAAAATACCAACAACACAACCTATATTGTTTATGTGCATTGGTCCCTCAGGTTCACTAACCATCCCTAAGAAAACGACACCATCATATGCCCTTGCACTATTTTGGGGAAAAATTGAATCATTGGGCTCAGTAAGGAATAGAAATGTAATGTTATAGGCATGCTGTGTATCAAAATCAACACTCAACTAGCAAACTCAACTTGATGGTGAAGGGAATATGCCCGAGAGGCAATAATAACGTGGTTATTATCTTATTCCATGTTTATGATAAATTTTTATTTTACATGCTAGAATTTTATTGATCGAAAACATCAATACATGTGTGTTTAATAAACAAAAAGGGTTCCTAGTTATGCCTCTCTTATAGACTAGCTTGTTGATTAACAAGATGATCAAGGTTTCCTGATCATGGACATTGGATGTTGTTAATAACAAGGTCACACCATTGGTGGAATGATGTGATGAACATTCATCCGAAGTATAGCATTACGATCAAAGTCATTATGTTTATATTGCTATAATATCATACGAAGTAATCTTTATCCTTAGACCATGAGATCATGTTAATTGCTAACACCTGAAGAGTATCTTGATAACATCAAACGTCACACCGTAATAGGGTGACTATAAAGGTGGGTTCAGTGCTACGAAGGTGTTATGTTGAGGCTCATGGATCAAGAGTGGGATTTTTCCATCCCGATGACGGATAGATATACTCTGGGCCCTCTCGGTGATATCACATTGAAATAGCTTGCAAGCAAGTGATGTGATCACTAGAATGTTATATCACGGGAACGAGAAAAGAGTGCATGTCGGTAACAAGATCAAACTAGGTATGGAGATACCGATGATCGAATCTCGGACATGTAATCTATCGAGGGACAAAGGGATTTAGTTACTAGCGTTAAAGGTTCTCACGATCACAGAAGTCATCGTTGAATGTGTAGGAGTCAGTATGGATCTCCAGGTCCTGCTGCCGATTATTGATCGGAGAGGGGTCTCGATCATGTCTCATTATTCATGAACCATAGGGTGACACACTTAAGGGATACCGACACCATTTGGAGCAAATATGTTTCAGATAAAGATTTAAGAAAGCGTTGGAATTATTTCAATAGACACCGAAACTGTTTCGGGTGAAAATGGTGAAATTGGTTCTGCATGTAATATTGAAATGTTGCAGGGGGTTTTATGTGAATGTTTGTTAATTAAAGTAATTAACAAAATTCTGAATAAAAATAATAAAAGAGTTTTATTAAATGAGAGAGCATTAAATTTGGAGAAATTTAATGCATTTAAAGTGGAGACTTTAAAAGAGAATGTGAAGGGGCATTTTAATGTGGAGGGGTTACCACCACATGAATGGAGGAGGTGAAGGGTCACCCCCTCCATGCGCCGGCCATGAAGGAGGGGCACCCCCTCCTCCTATAAAAGGCCACCCCCTCCTCACTTCTCACACACACCTCCTTGTGAAGGATCTCTGTCCCCCTCTAGTATTATTCCCCCATGGTCTCGGATTAGCAAGATACATGTTCCCGGTGGCTTTATCTGGAAAGGAGTTGCTGCTTCCGCTGCTTTGCTGGAGCGAGGGACGGAGGTTTTCGGGGTACCGGACGTGTGTGTGATCACGGATGCACCGCTGCTTTGCGGTGCTAGACTTGGTGCTGCTGGAGCTAGATCTGATGGACGTGCTGGAGCCGGACCTGCTGGACTTCCTCACGATCTTGAGATCGCAAGTGTACGAATACATGAACCACGAGTTACTACTCGTTAACAAAGCTCGTTGTCTACGAGGGTAAGTTCTCATTGGATGTATGTCCACCCGTTGCTTTGTACCTAGTAGATAGATCTTGGCGTGTAGTTCACATCGTAGGAAATTTTTTGTTTTCTATGATGCGAACCCAACTATGGTATCAGAGCCTGATCTATGCGTAGGTGCTTAGCACGGGTAGTACACATATGTTGATATGTGGGCGATGATGATCATGTTATTGCATCTTCTATGTATTTTGGATATTGGTGGCATAGTGGGATGAAGCGGCCCGGACCAACCTTACATGTCATCGTACATGAGACCGGTTCCACGACTGACATGCAACTTGTTTTGCATAAGTGGCTGGCGGGTGTCTGTCTCTCCTACTATAGTCAATATCTGATTTACAACGAGTTGCTAATAACTTAGTTATCCTCGTTGTGGTTCATGTTCGTAGGTAAGAACGGTTCTATCTCCGAAAGCCCTAAGCCACATAAAACTTGCAATTGATAAATTAGAGGCGTCTAGTTTAGATAGTTGATGGGCTAGTGTATTGATATGGTATTGTTGTAAGTAGATGTATGATAGATACTCTTACAACACACTCAACGTGTAAGTTCCATAGACCTTGGCCTTACACACAAAGGAATGATAGAGATCATACCACGATGCAAGTGATAGAGATCAAATGCATGGACCATATCATCTCACTTTACACATTAGATGTTAGCATCTTATACTGCTAGTTTGGCGCTTTCTGTAGCATTGTAAGATGATCCCTCTTTTAGATATCAAGATAAAAATGTGTTCTTCCTTAAGTATGCACCGTTTTGTGGATCGTATTTCGAGACATCACGTGATGATCGGGTGTACTCAACTCTACGCTTTCATACAAACGGGTGTAAGATAGTTTTACACATGCGAGTACTAAGGTTCTTACTTGGCGAGCCTAGCATGTATAGACATGGCCTCGGAACATGGACCGAAAGGTTAAGCATGAGTCATATAGTTGATATGATGCCCATATAGATGCTCGCCTTTGAAGCTACATCAACTCACGTTATGATCGGACTTGGTGTAGTGGATTTGGTTCATGTAATCACCAAAAAGGCACGAGGGATGTCGTTTTTGAGTGGGAGTTCATTTCTAATTTGGATTAGTCGAACCAAATTTGTCATAAATTAAATCAAAGTGAATTTGCATAGTTTGTTGTAGTCATTGGCATTCATTTTCTAACTGATGCTTAGTTTTTATTTGAGATAATAGAACTATAGAATTCTGGATATTTACTTTACGAACTGGTATCGTATTGTTTTGAATGTCAATTTAAAGTTTATAAGTCCTATTGCAAACTTTCAGCAAACTCTATTTACTCCATGAAGTTTAATAAGTAGTATTAAATCAAGAGTAAGAATTCCAATGTTAGTATCTAAAGTATCATGTTTGCCTCCATGATTATTGATATTCAAAAGTTGTTTTAATATCAAGATTATATTGGAGCTGGAAATTGTTTCAGAAACCATCATGTGTGAAAGATATTGTGATATCTGAAACAATGTTTTTGGTTGCATTATGATAGAGTATAATTTAGCAAAATACATGTTCTCATATTGTATGAGAATTTGTGAAGGATGGAGATGCTAGGAATCCGAATCTACCAAAAAGGTTTTGGGAACTGATATTATACTCGCGGTTCTTCCTTATAGGCTATAGTAGCTTGATAATGAAAGTTGTCATGATAAGGATGAATAGAAGATGTAAGTAAAATGTTTACTACACTAATAGATTACTAAAGAATGGATTTTTGAAAGAACACCAAACATTTGATGATGGTTATCCACTTCAAAGTGCAAGTCCAAAGGTATTAGTATTTGACTATATACGCTTTGTACCATGTATCATGTTGATGACACCACTATTGATGTTGATAGATTCTTTTAAAAGAAAAGGAATTGCTGACAGAGAATCTATAAAATATTTGGCAGAAAATAAAAGGTTGGAGATGTCCAACTTAGGTATATAGAAGATATACATGTTATGGCTATATTCCTTGCTTGTTAAACAATGTGGTTCTTAGGTATTGGATACCGGTATTGGATACCGAATTGGTTGGTATGAAGTGTCATATAGGACAACACAATTCATGAACTACAATGGCCTAAGTAACCAGCAAGAGAATGAGTGATGATGTTCATCGAAAACAAATAAAGTGTTATTGTCTTTTTCGTTGTCATCAAACCGAGCCTTTAAGATGTGTTTAAATAATTGTTATTTTGTTCTGGTATCATGAGAATAATGGTTGTTCAAATAATTACCGTATTCCATAAAGGATGGATGAACTTTTACAAGTCTAGTGGAGAAATCACATCCATAAACACTATTGCTAAAATGTCGCAAGACAAATGATTGAAAGATTACTTATGAAGTGACATCGTTGTTTAAATTATATTTGAAAGAAAACATGAAGAAACTCCATGTTGATGGATTTTTGGAGTCTTTGATTTTGATCAATTGACGCATGTGAGACTTTCCTTGAGATAATTGAAACTCCGTCCGTAGGCCAGAGAAGAACGGATGACTAGCTTATTGGAAATTGCGCATGCTGATGTGCATAGTCCATTATGTGTAGCCATATGCGATGGATCTTTTTGCTTCATATGCTTTCTCCGAAAATTTGAGTGAATATATCTGTATATTTACTTAACAAGGAAGAACTATGAAACATTTGAAAATTGTTCAAAGACTTTCAAGATGAAGTGGAAAATCATTGTAACAAGAAAATAAAGAGTTTATGATTCGATCATAAAGGAAGATATTTGAGTTACATGTTTAGCAAAAACACCTAAGACTTGAGGAATTGTTCCATGATTTTTGTTTCCCGATAAACCATAGGAGTATGGCATATTCGAGAGATAAAATCAAACCATGTTTGACATGGTAAGATCAAGGGTGTCATTTATAAAACTTCCATTATGTTTTAAGGATTGAAGCTTTAGAGACTACCGCTTTTACACTGAAAAGAGCACCATCGTGATCCGTTGAAATGACACCATATGAGTTATGGTTTGGGATAAAACCCGAATTTTCTTTTCTTAAATTTTGGTATGCTATGCATAAGTAAAGTGTTTACAACCAAAGTCGGATAAGCACGTCTTTGTAGGTTATCCCAAAGAATTTGTTGGGAATTTCTCCATAACACTGAGGACAAAAGAGTTTGTCGCTTGGAACGTCAAGTTTCTTGAGAAGGAACTTTTTTGTGAAAAGTTAAGTGGGAGGACAATAGAACTTTGATAAGATTGTTGAACCTTAGCTATATGTGCTAAGTAGCGCAACACCGGAAAGTGTCCCGGTGGCGGCCACAATGCTCATGGCTCTCGTGATTACAAAAGGTGTGATCTCGGAGATTAGAGTTCCTATAGAACCATGTGGGTCGGTAAGAATCAAATAGTAAGATTTGATAAGCAAGTCGTTATTGTTTTGACAATGATGAACCGACTACATGCAAAGAAGCGATGATGGGCCCTGACTCCATAAAATGACTAGAAGTCATAGAATCCGTGATAGTATCCATACACGAGAAATCAAGTTTCTGAACTTGGAAGACCCTCCGGAAAGGCGTGAAGCCTATCGGCCGTGTTTGGATCTATAAAGAAATAAGACATGGATGTTTAACATCTATGAAATAGTCGACATGTCGGAAAGAAGTTTACGACAATGTTCAAGGAGTTGACTATGACAAGATTTGATCTTTCATAGCGATATATAGTCTTGACGGATTAATGTAGCAACCACTACATATAATTTGGTATATGGTAGTGGAATAAACAAAACAAGGTTCTTCTAATAGAACGGTAACCTAGGGCGTGTACATGACATGGTCCGAAGGGTTTTGTTAATTCAAAGGGTGCTAAAAGGGCATGTAAACTTCAATAGTTGAAGTAAGCATAGCGGAGTTGGAATCTTCACCATGATGAAACTACTAAAAGAGTTTAAATTCATCGGAGATGATGAAGATGCTTGAATTTGCAAGAAATTAAGTGGGAGCGCTGAGACATATTTCTAATACATTATGTAGAGGACATATTGTTGATTGGAAATGATGTATCTTGTATTGACACAAGTTAAGAATTTCATTAAAATAAGATTTCGATGAAAGACTTGGGCAAACCAGGAATATTTGGCATCAATATCTATATGGATAGATTAAGGCACAAATATGATTGTGCTAGACATACATATATGAGATATTGAAAGAGTTCAATATGGAAACAACAAGAAAGGTTCTTGCTGCATGGAGAGAATTGTATCAAGATTCAAGTGTTTTGACACTTGGTGAGTAAAATCACATGAAGATTTTGATCAATTATACCATGATATGTATATATCCAGAATGTCCTATGCTCTAAATGTTATGAGCATATACCAGAATGATTCATAAGATGATCATTGGACAATAGTAAAGATATTCTTATGAGCTTTGGAAGAACTAAGAATATATCATGTATAAGTGACAAATAGTTAAAGGTAGTTCATTGTAAAGTGTTACATTGATACTAGTTTTGTCACAAGATACAAATTAAATTTATATCAGTTTAGACTATGGGTGGCAGAATGTAATGGAAAGGATGTTCCATGATGGATTTGGATGAGTTCCAAAGTTGAGACATTGTGACAGACACTACAACAAAAGGCTAAGTATATGACTGCTATAGTAGCAGCAAAGGAGGGCATTTGTGTTAAGTAGTTTGTTGTCAAACTAGGTGTGGTTCAAAGTGGGCTAATACTATGAAGATATATTGTGTGACAATAATATCAACATATTTTGAGCCGAACGAACTAAAGGTCTCACCAAAGGACCAAATCTATACAATGCCATCTCATTTGAGAATGAGTGATGCGTAGAGACGCAGAGACATGCAAATACACACGGACCTGAAACTGTCAGATCCAGAGATTATGTTAACCACTAGCAATAGCGTATATGCAACACCAGAAAGCCATATGTGTTCAATACGCAAAGTTTTTCAAACTAGATTATTGACTCTAGTGCAAGTGGGAGACTGAAGGGAATATGCCCGAGAGGCAATAATAAAGTGGTTATTATCTTATTCCATGTTTATGATAAATTTTTATTTTACATGCTAGAATTGTATTGATCGGAAACATCAATACATGTGTGTTTAATAAACAAAAAGGGTTCCTAGTTATGCCTCTCTTATAGACTAGCTTGTTGATTAACAAGATGATCAAGGTTTCCTGATCATGGACATTGTATGTTGTTAATAACAAGGTCACACCATTGGTGGAATGATGTGATGAACATTCATCCAAAGTATAGCATTACAATCAAAGTCATTATGTTTATATTGCTATAATATCATACGAAGTAATCTTTATCCTTAGACCATGAGATCATGTTAATTGCTAACACCTGAAGAGTATCTTGATAACATCAAACGTCACACCGTAACAGGGTGACTATAACGTGGGTTCAGTGCTACGAAGGTGTTATGTTGAGGCTCATGGATAAAGAGTGGGATTTGTCCATCCCGATGACGGATAGATATACTCTGGGCCCTCTCGGTGATATCACATTGAAATAGCTTGCAAGCAAGTGATGTGATCACTAGAATGTTATATCACGGGAACAAGAAAAGAGTGCATGTCGGTAACAAGATCAAACTAGGTATGGATATACCGATGATCGAATCTCGGACATGTAATATATCGCAGGAGAAAGGGATTTAGTTACTAGCGTTAAAGGTTCTCACGATCACAGAAGTCTTTGTTGAATGTGTAGGAGTCAGTATGGATCTCCAGGTCCTGCTGCTGATTATTGATCGGAGAGGGGTCTCGATCATGTCTGCATTATTCGCGAACCGTAGGGTGACACACTTAAGGGATACCGACACCATTTGGAGCAAATATGTTTCAGATAAAGATTTAAGAAAGCGCTGGAATTATTTCAATAGACACCGAAACTGTTTCGGGTGAAAATGCTGAAATTGGTTCTGCATGTAATATTGAAATGTTGCAGGGGGTTTTATGTGAATGTTTGTTAATTAAAGTAATTAACAAAATTCTGAATAAAAACAATAATAGAGTTTTATCTAATGAGAGAGCATTAAATTTGGAGAAATTTAACGCATTTAAAGTGGAGACTTTAAAAGAGAATGTGAAGGGGCATTTTAATGTGGAGGGGTTACCACCACATGAATGGAGGAGGTGAAGGGTCACCCCCTCCATGCCCTAGCCATGAAGGAGGGGCACCCCCCTCCTCCTATAAAAGGCCACCCCCTCCTCACTTCTCACACACACCTCTTTGTGAAGGATCTCTCTCCCCCTCTAGTATTATTCCCCCATGGTCTCGGATTAGCGAGATACATGTTCCCGGTGGCTTTATCTGGAAAGGAGTTGCTGCTTCCGCTGCTTTGCTGGAGCGAGGGATGGAGGTTGTCGGGGTACCGGACGTGTGTGCGATCACGGATGCACCGCTGCTTTGTGGTGCTGGACTTGGTGCTGCTAGAGCTGGATCTGATGGACGTGCTGGAGCCGGACCTGCTGGACTTCCTCACGATCTTGAGATCGGCAGGTGTACGACTACATCAACCACGAGTTCCTACTCGTTAACAAAGCTCGTTTTCTACGAGGGTAAGTTCTCGTTGGATGTATGTCCACCCATTGCTTTGTACCTAGTAGATAGATCTTGGCGTGTAGTTGACACCATAGGAAATTTTTTGTTTTCTATGCTGCGAACCCAACAGATGGCAGATGAGCAGATTGGGGTTTTGTGACTAGATGGATTAGGGTTTTGTGACTAGATGGCAGATGCATCAATCGACCGGTCGAACCATATATATACTACCCTACTTCAAGAGCAAAAGAATTTGTACACGATTGAGCAAATCATATGTATGAACAGTGAAATCTGCGGCTGCGACTAGAGAAGCTAGCTATGTAGTACCTCGGACTCCTCATCAGGGACCTCCTCCTTGTACTCGTCATTCTCCGTGATTGCGTCAAAAATTTCTTGTACGGCGATGGGGTCGTTGATGTAGAGCACCGGATTGCCTCCGCCTGCCGCCTGCCCCCCATCCAGATCTACCACTGGCACCACGACGTTGTCGGCCACCTGCTGCTCAGGGGCGACGGCTACTAGCTGGACGGATGATCTCGCACCCTTGACAGCGCGGCGACAAGCGGCGTTCGTGCCCGGAGAAGACGCCTTCGCCTGCTTGGTGATGACCGAGCCATCTGCTGCTGCGCCTTCAACTAGCTTCACCTCCGGCTCGTCTCCATGCGTACGCTTCATGGCGCACCTGGGGAAGGAGGTAGTGCAAGCGAGGGAGCTTAGGCGCACGCGGTAGGTGCAGATTGGGGTCTTGGGACTAGACAGACTATGGGAAAATGCACATGGAAGAAGAAGGTCGAGCGGGTTTATAAACATCGGACCGTTCATAGTCCTCGAGTGGACACGTGTGGTGGGCGGGGGGCGGGGGGCTACCATGATATCCACCTCTCTTTTTTTGGGTTCCCTTTTTTTAAAATAGCCACGATCTCCACTTCAGAGCTGCATTGAAAACACGCTCATGGCAGACCTCGATTCCACTGCATGCAAGTGGCGTGCAACCAATTTCTAGAAATGTTAGATCTACTCAAGGGGGGCCCTTGACTCATGGAAGTTACTCGCGGTAGGGCCCAGTTGGAAGTGAGATTGAGAGTGCTGCGTAAAAATGGGATATGTCTTATTAAAATCAAGTGGCAATAAATTGCAGCATCCCGTCGACAACCGTGCACTCGATGACCCCGTTGCCCTGTGCATGTGGTGTAGTAGCAGTAGTAGCCTTTGCAGACTAGATTAAACGTGACATGACCACTCGACAACTTTTTCCATGGACGGCATTGCGTTCCTTCTTGTAGAAAGAGAGAGGGGGAACCAAGGGCAAAACTGAGTAGTATCAAAAAACCAAGGGCAAAACTGAGTAGTATAAAAATCAAAACTGAGTGTCTTGTACAATGAAATACATCAGTATCATTGCATGTGTGTTCTTTTCATGAACCACAACCAGTGTCATTGCATGTGTGTTCTTCTCACAAACCACACATGGATCCACTAGTGTCATTGCATGTCTCTTCTTTTCATGACCCACACCCAGTGTCATTGCATGTCTGTTCTTTTCACAAACCACATATCACTAGTGTCATTGCATGTGTGTTCTTCTCATAAACCACATATGGATCCACCCAGTGTGATTGCATGTGTGTTCTTCTCACAACCCACATAAGGATCCACCAGTGTCATTGGATGTGTGTTCTTTTCATGAACCACACCTAGTGTCATTGGATGTGTGTTCTTCTCGCAGACCACACATGGATCCACCAGTGTCATTGCATCTGTGTTCTTCTCATGAACCACACATGGATCCACCAAGTGTGATTGCATGTGGGTTCTTCTCACAAACCACATATGGATCCACCAATGTCATTGGATGTATGTTCTTTTCATGAACCACACCCAGTGTCATTGGATGTGTGTTCTTCTCACAGACCACACATGGATCCACCAGTGTCATTGCATGTGTGTTCTTCTCATGAACCACACATGGATCCACCAAGTGTCATTGCATGTGTGTTCTTTCCACAAACCACATATGGATCCACCAATGTCATTGCATGTCTGTTCTTTTCATGAACCACACCTAGTGTCATTGCATGTCTGTTCTTCTCATAAACCACACATGGATCCACCAGTGTCTTGGCATGTGTGTTCTTCTCATGAACCACAGCTATAGCCATTGCATGTCTGTTATTCTCACAAACCACATAAGGATACACCAGTGTCATTGCATGTGTGCTCTTCTCATGAACCACACCTAGTGTCATTACATGTGTGTTCCTCTCACAGTGTACACATGGATCCACCAGGGTCATTGGATGTGTGTTATTCTCATGAACCACATCTAGAGTCAACCAGTGTGATTGCATGTCTGTTCTTTTCACAAACCACATATGGATCCACCAGTGTCATTGCATGTCTCTTCTTTTCATGAACCACACCTAGTGTCATTGCATGTATGTTCCTCTCATAAACCAAACATGGATCCACCAATGTCATTGCATGTGTGTTCTTCTCATGAACCACATCTAGAGTCATTGCATGTCTGTCCTTCTCACAAACCACATAAGGATCCACCAGTGTCATTCGATGTGTGTTCTTTTCATGAACCACACCTAGTGTCATTGGATGTGTGTTCTTCTCACAAACCACGCATGGATCCACCAGTGTCATTGCATGTGTGTTCTACTTATGAACCACATCTAGAGTCATTGCATGTCTGTTCTTCTCACAAACCACACATGGATCCACCAGTGTCATTGCATGTCTATTCTTTTCATGAACCACAGCTAGAGTCATTGCATGTCTGTTCTTCTCACAAACCACACAAGGATCCACCGGTGTCATTGCATGTCTGTTCTTTTCATTAACCACAGCCAGTGTCATTGCATGTGTGTTCCTCTCACAGTGTACACATGGATCCACCAGTGTCATTGGATGCGTGTTCTTCTCATGAACCACATCTAGAGTCATTGCATGTGTGTTCTTATCACAAACCACATAAGGATACACCAGTGTCATTGCATGTGTGTTCTTCTCATGAACCACATCTAGAGTCATTGCATGTGTGTTCTTCTCACAAACCACATAAGGATACACCAGTGTCATTGCATGTGTGTTCTTCTCACAACATAAGGATACACTAGTGTCATTGGATGTGTGTTCTTTTCATGATCCACACCCGGAGTCATTGCATGTTTGTTCCTCTCACAAAGCACACATGGATCCACCAGTATTATTGCAAGTCTATTCTTTTCATGAACCACAGCCAGTGTCATTGCATGTGTGTTCTTCTCACAAACCACACTTGGATCCACTAGTGTCATTGCATGTCTCCTATTTTCATGAACCACAGTTAGAATCATTGCATGTGTGTTCTTTTCACAAACCACATTAGGATCCACCAGTGCCATTGGATGTGTGTTCTTCTCACAGACCACACATGGATCCACCAGTATCATTGCATGTGTCTTCTTCTCATGAACCACACTTGGATCCACCAAGTGTCATTACATGTGTGTTCATTCAACAAACCACATATGGATCCACCAGTGTCATTGCATTTATGTTATTTTCATGAACCACATCCAGTATCATTGCATGTCTGTTCCTCTCATAAACCACAGATGGATCCACCAGTGTCATTGCATGTGTGTTCTTCTCATGAACCACAGCTAGAGTCATTGCATGTCTGTTCTTCTCACAAACAATATAAGGATAAACCAGTATCATTGCATGTGTGTTCTTCTCATGAACCACACCCAGTGTCATTGCATGTGTGTTCTTCTCATGAACCACACCCAGTTTCATTGCATGTGTGTTTCTCTCACAGTGTACACATGGATCCACCAGTGTCATTGGATGGGTGTTCTTCTCATGAACCACATCTAGAGCCATTGCATGTGTGTTTTTCTCACAAACCACATAAGGATACACCAGTGTCATTAGATGTGTGTTCTTCTGACAAACCACACATGGATCCAGCAGTGTCATTGCATGTCTGCTCTTTTCATTAACCACAGTTAGAGTCATTACATGTCTGTTCTTTTCACAAACCACATATCACCAGTGTCATTGCATGTGTGTTCTTCTCATGAACCACACGTGGATCCACCCAGTGTGATTGCATGTCTGTTCTTTTCACAAACCACATATGGATCCACCAGTGTCATTGCATGTGTGTTCTTTTCATAAACCACATATCACAAGTGTCATTGCATGTGTGTTATTTTCATGAACCACACCCAGAGTCATTGCATGTGTGTTCCTCTCATAAACAACACATGGATACACTCGTGTCATTGCATGTCTAATCTTTTCATTAACCACAGTTAGAGTCATTGCATGTGTGTTCTTTTCACAAACCACATATCACCAGTGTCATTGCATTTGTGTTCTTCGCAGAAAAACATAAGGATCCACCAGTGTCATTGGATGTGTGTTTTCATGAACCACACCCGATGTCATTGCATGTACGTTCCTCTCACAAATCAAACATGGATCCACCAGTATCATTGCATGTATGTTCTTTTCATGAACCACAACCAGTGGCATTGCATGTGTGTTCTTCTCACAAACCACACATGGATCCACCAGTGTCATTGCATGTGTGTTCTTCTCATGAACGATAGCTAGAGTCATTGCATGTCTGTTATTCTCACAAACCACAGCTAGAGTGATTGCATGTCTGTTCTTTTCACAAACCACATATGGATCCACCAGTGTCATTGCATGTCTGTTCTTTTCATGAAGCACACCCAGTGTCATTGCATGTGTGTTCTTCTCATGAACCACAACTAGAGTCATTGCATGTCTGTTATTCTCACAAACCACATAAGGATACACCAGTGTCATTGCATGTGTGTTCTTCTCATGAACCACACCCAGTGTCATTGCATGTGTGTTCCTCTCACAGTGTATACATGGATCCACCAGTGTCATTGGATGTGTGTTCTTCTCATGAACCACATCTAGAGTCAACCAGTGTGATTGCATGTCTGTTCTTTTCACAAACCACTTATGGATCCACCAATGTCATTACATGTCTCTTTTTTTCATGAACCACACCTAGTATCATTGCATACCTGTTCCTCTCATAAACTACACATGGATCCACCAGTGTTATTGCATGTGTGTTCTTCTCATGAACCACATCTAGAGTCATTGCATGTCTGTTCTTCTCACAAACCACATACGGATCCACAAGTGTCATTGGATGTGTGTTCTTTTCATGAACCACACCTAGTGTCATTGCATGTGTGTTGTTCTAACAGACCACACATGGAAACACTAGTGTCATTGCATGTGTGTTCTTCTCATGAACCACATCTAGAATCATTGCATGTCTGTTCTTTTCACAAACCACACATGGATCCACTAGTGTCATTGCATGTTTGTTCTTTTCATGAACCACAGCTAGAGTCATTGCATGTCTTTTCTTCTCCCAAACCACATAAGGATCCACTGGTAACATTGCATGTCTATTATTTTCATGAACCACACCTGGTATCATTGCATGCCTGTTCCTCTCATAAACCAGACATGGATCCACCAGTGTTATTGCATGTGTGTTCTTCTCATGAACCACATCTAGAGTCATTGCATGTATGTTCTTCTCACAAACCACATACGGATCCACAAGTGTCATTGGATGTGTGTTCTTTTCATGAACCACACCTAGTGTCATTGCATGTGTGTTGTTCTAACAGACCACACATGGAAACACTAGTGTCATTGCATGTGTGTTCTTCTCATGAACCACATCTAGAATCATTGCATGTCTGTTCTTTTCACAAACCACACATGGATCCACTAGTGTCATTGCATGTTTGTTCTTTTCATGAACCACAGCTAGAGTCATTGCATGTCTTTTCTTCTCACAAACCACATAAGGATCCACCGGTAACATTGCATGTCTATTATTTTCATGAACCACAACTAGTGTCATTGCATGTGTGTTCTTCTCACAAACCACACATGGATCCACTAGTGTCATTGCATGTCTTCTCTTTTCATTAACCACAGTTAGAGTCATTGCATGTGTGTTCTTTTCAAAAACCACATATCACCAGTGTCATTGCATGTGTGTTCCTCTCATAAACCACATATGGATCCACCTAGTGTGATTGCATGTGTGTTCTTCTCACAAACCACATAAGGATCCACCAGTGTCATTGGATGTGTGTTCTTTTCAGAAACCACACCCAATGTCATTGGATGTGTGTTCTTCTCACAGACCACACATGGATGCACCAGTGTCATTGCATGTGTGTTCTTCTCATGAACCACACATGGATCCACCAAGTGTCATTGCATGTGTGTTCTTTCCACAAACCACGTATGGATCCACCAGTGTCATTGCATGTGTGTTATTTTCATGAACCACACCCAGTGTCATTGCATGTCTATTCCACTCATAAACCACACATGGATCCACCAGTGTCATTCCATGTGTGTTCTTCTCATGTACCACAGCTAGAGTCATTGCATGTCTGTTCTTCTCACAAACCACATAAGGATACACCAGTGCCATTGCACGTGTGTTCTTCTCATGAACCACACCCTGTGGCATTGCATGTGTGTTCCTCTCACAGTGTACACATGAATCCACCAGTGTCATTAGATGTGTGTTCTTCTCATGAACCACATCTAGAGTCATTGCATGTGTGTTCTTCTCACAAACCACATAAGGATACACCAGTGTCATTGCATGTGTGTTCTTCTCACGAACCATAGCTAGAGTCATTGCATGTCTGTTTTCTCACAAACCACGTAAACATCCACCAGTGTCATTGGATGTGTGTTCTTCTCACAAACCACACATGGATCCACCAGTGTCATTACATGTCTTCTATTTTCATTAACCACAGTTAGAGTCATTGCATGTATGTTCTTTTCACAAACAACATATCACCAGTGTCATTGCATATGTGTTCTTCTCATGAACCACACATGGATCCACCCAGTGTGATTGCATGTCTGTTCTTTTTACAAACCACATATGGATCCACCTGTGTCATTGCATGTGTGTTCTTTTCGCAAACCACATATCACCAGGGTCATTGCATGTGTGTTCTTTTCAAGAACCACACCCAGAGTCATTGCATGTGTGTTCCTCTCATAAACCACACATAGATACACCAGTGTCATTGCATGTCTGCTCTTTTCATTAACCATAGTTAGAGTCATTGCATGTGTGTTCTTTTCATAGACCACATATCACCAGTGTCATTGCATGTGTGTTCTTCTCACAAACCACATAAGGATACAACAGTGTCATTGGATGTGTGTTGTTTTCATGAACCACACTCGGTGTCATTGCATGTCTATTCCTCTCACAAACCACACATGGATCCACCAGTATCATTGCATGTGTGTTCTTTTCATGAACCATAGCCAGTGTCATTGCATGTGTGTTCTTCTCACAAACCACACATGGATCCACTAGTGGCATTGCATGTCTGCTCTTTTCATAAACCACAGTTAGAGTCATTGCATGTGTGTTCTTTTCACAAACAACATATCACCAGTGTCATTCCATATGTGTTCCTCTCATAAAACACATATGGATCCACCCAGTGTGATTGCATGTGTGTTTTTCTCACAAAGCACATAAGGATCCACCAGTGTCATTGGTTGTGTGTTCTTTTCAAGAACCGCACCTAGTGTCATTAGATGTGTGTTATTCTCACAGACCATACATGGATCTACAAGTGTCATTGCATGTGTGTTCTTCTCATGAAGCACACATAGATCCACCAAGTGTCATTGCATGTGTGTTTTTCCACAAACCACATATGGATCCACCAGTGTCATTGCATGTGTGTTATTTTCATGAACCACACCTAGTGTCATTGCATGTCTGTTCCTCTCATAAAACACACATGGATCCACCAGTGTCATTGCATGTGTGTTCTTCTCATGAACCACAGCTATTGTCATTGAATGTATGTTCTTTTCACAAACCACATATGGATCCACCAGGGTCATTGGATGTCTCTTCTTTTCATGAACCACACCCAGTGTCATTGCATGTCTCTTCCTCTCATAAACCACACATGGATCCACCAGTGACATTGCATGTGTGTTCTTCTCATGAACCACATCTAGAGTCATTGCATGTCCGTTCTTCTCACCAACCACATAAGGATCCACCAGTGTCATTGTATGTGTGTTCTTTTCATGAACCGCACCTAGTGTCATTGCATGTGCGTTCTTCTCACAGACCACACATAGATCCACCAGTGTCATTACATGTGTTTTCTTCTCATGAACCACATCTAGAGTCATTGCATGTCTGTTCTTCTCCCCGACCACACATGGATCCACCAGTGTCATTGCATATTTGTTCTTTTCATGAACCACAGCTAAAGTCATTGCATGTCTGTTCTTCTCACAAACCACACGTGGATCCAGTAGTGTCATTGCATGTCTGCTCATTTCATTAACCACAGTTAGAGTCATTGCATGTGTGTTCTTTTTGCAAACCACAAATCACTAGTGTCATTGCATGTGTGTTCCTCTCATAAACCACATATGGATCCGCCCAGTGTGAGTGCATGTGTCTTCTTCTCACAAACCTCATAAGGATCCACCAGTGTCACTGGATGTGTGTTCTTTTCATAAACCACACCCAGTGTCATTGGATTTATGTTCTTCTCACAGACCACACATGCATCCACCAGTGTCATTGCATGTATGTTCTTCTCATGAACCACATATAGAGTCATTCCATGTCTGTTCTTATCACCAACCACATAAGGATCCACTAGTGTCATTGGATGTGTGTTCTTTTCATGAACCACACCTAGTGTCATTGGATGTGTGTTCTTCTCACAGACCACACATAGATCCACCAATGTCATTGCATGTGTGTTCTTCTCATGAACCACATCTAGAGTCATTGCATGTCTGTTCTTCTCACAAACCACACATGGATCCACCAATGTCATTGCATGTTTGTTCTTTTCATGGACCACAACTAGACTCATTGCATGTCTGTTCTTCTCACAAACTACACAAGGATCCACCGGTGTCATTGCATGTCTGTTCTTTTCATGAACCACGGCTAGTGTCATTGCATGTGTGTTCTTCTCACAAACCATACATGGATCCAGTAGTGTCATTGCATGTCTGCTCTTTTCATTAACAACAGTTAGAGTCATTGCATGTGTGTTCTTTTCACAAACCACATATCACCAGTGTCATGGCATGTGTGTTCCTCTCATAAACCACATATGGATCCACACAGTGTGATTTCATGTGTGTTCTTCTCACAAACCACATAAGGATCCACCAGTGTCATTGGATGTGTGTTCTTTTCATAAACCACACCCAGTGTCATTGGATGTGTGTTCTTCTCACAGACCACAGATGGATCCACCAGTGTCATTGCATGTGTGTTCTTCTCATGAACCACGCATGGATCCACCAAGTGTCATTGCATGTGTGTTCTTTCCACAAACCACATATGGATCCACGAGTGTCATTGCATGTGTGTTATTTTCATGAACCACACCCAGTGTCATTGCATGTATGTTCCTCTCATAAACCACACATGGATCCACCAGTGTCATTGCATGTGTGTTATTCTCATGAACCAAAGCTAGGGTCATTGCATGTCTGTTCTTCTCACAAACCACATAAGGATACACTAGTGTCATTGCATGTGTGTTCTTCTCATGAACCACACCCAGTGTCATTGCATGTGTGTTCCTCTCATAGTGTACACATGGATCCACCAATGTCATTGGATGTGTATTCTTCTCATGAACCACATCTAGAGTCATTGCATGTGTGTTCTTCTCACAAAGCACATAAGGATACAACAGTGTCATTGCATGTGTGTTCTTCTCATGAACCATAGCTAGAGTCATTGCATGTCTGTTCTTCTCACAAACCACATAAGGATCCACCTGGTCATTAGATGTGTGTTCTTCTCACAAACCACACATGGATCCACCAGTGTCACTGCATGTCTGCTCTTTTCACTAACCATAGTTAGAGTCATTGCATGTATGTTATTTTCACAAACCACATCTCAGCTGTGTAATTGCATGTGTGTTCTTCTCATGAACCACACATGGATCCACCCAGTGTGATTGCATGTCTGTTCTTTTCACAAACCACATATGGATCCACCAGTGTCATTGCGTGTGTGTTCTTTTCACAAACAACACATCACCAGTGTTATCGCATGTGTGTTCTTTTCATGAACCACAGCCAGAGTCATTGCATGTGTGCTCTTCTCATAAACCACAAATGGATACACCAGTGTCATTGCATGTCTGCTCTTTTCATTAACCATAGTTAGAGTCATTGCATGTGTGTTCTTTTCACAAACCACATATCATCAGTGTCATTGCATGTGTGTTCTTCTCAGAAACCACATAAGGATCCACCAGTGGCATTGGATGTGTGTTGTTTTCATGAACCACACTCGGTGTCATTACATGTCTATTCGTCTCACAAACCACACATGGATCCACTAGTATCATTGCATGTCTGTTGTTTTCATGAACCATAGTCAGTGTTATTGCATGTGTGTTCTTCTCACAAACCACACATGGATCCACTAGTGTCATTGCATGTCTGCTCTTTTCATGAACCACACTTAGAGTCATTGCATGTGTGTTCTTTTCACAAACCACATATCACTAGTGTCATTGCATGTGTGTTCCTCTCATAAACCATATATGGATCCACCTAGTGTGATTGCATGTGTGTTCTTATCACAAACCACATATGGATCCACCAGTGTCATTGGATGTGTGTTCTTTTCATGAACTACACCCAGTCTCATTGGATGTGTGTTCTTCTCATAGACCACACATGGATCCACCAGTGTCATTGCATGTGTGTTCTTCTCATGAACCACACATGGATCCACCAAGTGTCATTGCATGTGTGTTCTTTCCACATACCACATATGGATCCACCAGTGTCATTGCATGTGTGTTATTTTCATAAACCACACCCAGTGTCATTGCATGTCTGTTCCTCTCATAAACCACACATGGATCCACCAATGTCATTGCATGTGTGTTCTTCTCATGAACCACGGCTAGAGTCATTGCATGTCTATTCTTTTCACAAATCACATATGGATCCACCAGTGTCATTGCATGTCAATTCTTTTCATGAACCACACCTAGTGTCATTGCATGTCTGTTCCTCTCATAAACCACACACGGATCCACCAGTGTCATTGCATGTGTGTTCTTCTAATGAACATCATCTAGAGTCATTGCATGTCTGTTCATCTCACAAACCACATAAGGATCCACCAGTGTCATTGGATGTGTGTTCTTTTCATGGACCACACCTAGTGTCATTGCATGTGTGTTCTTCTCACAGACCACGCATGGATCCACCAGTGTCATTACATGTGTGTTCTTCTCATGAACCACATCTAGAGTCATTGCATGTATGTTCTTCTCACAGACCACACATGGATCCACTAGTGTCGTTGCATATTTGTTCTTTTCATGAACCACAGCTAGAGTCATTGCATGTTTGTTCTTCTCACAAACCACACAAGGATCCACCAGTGTCAGGGCATGTTTGTACTTTTTATGAACCACAGCCAGTGTCATTGCATGTGTGTTCTTCTCACAAACCACACGTGGATCTAGTAGTGTCATTGCATGTCTGCTCTTTTCATTAACCATAGTTAGAGTCATTGCATGTGTGTTCTTTTCGCAAACCACATATCACTAGTGTCATTGCATGTGTGTTCCTCTCATAAACCACATATGGATCCGCCCAGTGTGAGTGCATGTGTTTTCTTCTCACAAACCTCATAAGGATCCACCAATGTCATTGGATGTGTATTCTTTTCATAAACCACACCTAGTGTTATTGGATGTGTGTTCTTCTCACAGACCACACATGGATCCACCAGTGTCATTGCATGTGTGTTCTTCTCATGAACCACATCTAGAGTCATTCCATGTCTGTTCTTATCACCAACCACATAAGGATCCACTAGTGTCATTGGATGTGTGTTCTTTTCATGAACCACACCTAGTGTCATTGCATGTGTGTTCTTCTCACAGACCACACATAGATCCACCAGTGTCATTGCATGTGTGTTCTTCTCATGAACCACATCTAGAATCATTGCATGTCTGTTATTCTCACAAACCACACATGGATCCACCAATGTCATTGCATGTTTGTTCTTTTCATGAACCACAACTAGACTCATTGCATGTATGTTCTTCTCACAAACCACACAAGGATCCACCGGTGTCATTGCATGTCTGTTCTTTTCATGAACCACAGCTAGTGTCATTGCATGTGTGTTCTTCTCACAAACCATACATGGATCTAGTAGTGTCATTGCATGTCTTCTCTTTTCATTAACCACAGTTAGAGTCATTGCATGTGTGTTCTTTTCACAAACCACATATCACCAGTGTCATTGCATGTGTGTTCCTCTCATAAACCACATATGGATCCACACGGTGTGATTTTATGTGTGTTCTTCTCACAAACCACATAAGGATCCACCTGTGTCATTGGATGCGTATTCTTTTCATAAACCACGCCCAGTGTCATTGGATGTGTGTTCTTCTCATAGACCACACATGTATCCACCAGTGTCATTGCATGTGTGTTCTTCTCATGAACCACGCATGGATCCACCAAGTGTCATTGCATGTGTGTTCTTTCCACAAACCACATATGGATCCACTAGTGTCATTGCATGTGTGTTATTTTCATGAACCACCCCAAGTGTCATTCATGTATGTTCCTCTCATAAACCACACATGGATCCACCAGTGTCATTGCATGTGTGTTATTCTCATGAACCAAAGCTAGAGTTATTGCATGTCTGTTCTTCTCACAAACTACATAAGGATACACTAGTGTCATTGCATGTGTGTTCTTCTCATGAACCACACCCAGTGTCATTGCATGTGTGTTCCTCTTATAGTGTACACATGGATCCACCAATGTCATTGGATGTGTATTCTTCTCATGAACCACATCTAGAGTCATTGCATGTTTGTTCTTCTCACAAACCACATAAGGATACACCAGTGTCATTGCATGTGTGTTCTTCTCATGAACCATAGCTAGAGTCATTGCATGTCTGTTCTTCTCACAAACCACATAAGGATCCACTAGTGTCATTAGATGTGTGTTCTTCTCACAAACCACACATGGATCCACCAGTGTCATTGCATGTCTGCTCTTTTCATTAACCATAGTTAGAGTCATTGCATGTATGTTATTTTCACAAACCACATATCACCTGTGTAATTGCATGTGTGTTCTTCTCATGAACCACACATGGATCCAGCCAGTGTGATTTCATGTCTGTTCTTTTCACAAACCACATATGGATCCACCAGTGTCATTGCATGTGTGTTCTTTTCACAAACAACACATCACCAGTGTCATCGCATGTGTGTTCTTTTCATGAACCACAGCCAGAGTCATTGCATGTGTGCTCTTCTCATAAACCACAAATGGATACACCAGTGTCATTGCATGTCTGCTCTTTTCATTAACCATAGTTAGAGTCATTGCATGTGTGTTCTTTTCACAAACCACATATCATCAGTGTCATTGCATGTGTGTTCTTCTCAAAAACCACATAAGGATCCACCAGTGTCATTGGATGTGTGTTGTTTTCATGCACCACACTCGGTGTCATTGCATGTCTATTCCTCTCACAAACCACACATGGATCCACCAGTATCATTGCATGTCTGTTGTTTTCATGAACCATAGTCAGTGTTATTGCATGTGTGTTCTTCTCACAAACCACACATGGATCCACTAGTGTTATTGCATGTCTGCTCTTTTCATGAACCACACTTAGAGTCATTGCATGTGTGTTCTTTTCACAAACCACATATCACTAGTGTCATTGCATGTTTGTTCCCCTCATAAACCACATATGGATCCACCTAGTGTGATTGCATGTGTGTTCTTATCCCAAACCACATATGGATACACCAGTGTCATTGGATGTGTGTTCTTTTCATGAACCACACCCAGTCTCATTGGATGTGTGTTCTTCTCATAGACCACACATGGATCCACCAGTGTCATTGCATGTGTGTTCTTCTCATGAACCACACATGGATCCACCAAGTGTCATTGCATGTGTGTTCTTTCCACAAACCACATATGGATCCACTAGTGTCATTGCATGTGTGTTATTTTCATGAACCACCCCAAGTGTCATTCATGTATGTTCCTCTCATAAACCACACATGGATCCACCAGTGTCATTGCATGTGTGTTATTCTCATGAACCAAAGCTAGAGTTATTGCATGTCTGTTCTTCTCACAAACCACATAAGGATACACTAGTGTCATTGCATGTGTGTTCTTCTCATGAACCACACCCAGTGTCATTGCATGTGTGTTCCTCTTATAGTGTACACATGGATCCACCAATGTCATTGGATGTGTATTCTTCTCATGAACCACATCTAGAGTCATTGCATGTTTGTTCTTCTCACAAACCACATAAGGATACACCAGTGTCATTGCATGTGTGTTCTTCTCATGAACCATAGCTAGAGTCATTGCATGTCTGTTCTTCTCACAAACCACATAAGGATCCACCAGTGTCATTAGATGTGTGTTCTTCTCACAAACCACACATGGATCCACCAGTGTCATTGCATGTCTGCTCTTTTCATTAACCATAGTTAGAGTCATTGCATGTATGTTATTTTCACAAACCACATATCACCTGTGTAATTGCATGTGTGTTCTTCTCATGAACCACACATGGATCCAGCCAGTGTGATTGCATGTCTGTTCTTTTCACAAACCACATATGGATCCACCAGTGTCATTGCGTGTGTGTTCTTTTCACAAACAACACATCACCAGTGTTATCGCATGTGTGTTCTTTTCATGAACCACAGCCAGAGTCATTGCATGTGTGCTCTTCTCATAAACCACAAATGGATACACCAGTGTCATTGCATGTCTGCTCTTTTCATTAACCATAGTTAGAGTCATTGCATGTGTGTTCTTTTCACAAACCACATATCATCAGTGTCATTGCATGTGTGTTCTCAAAAACCACATAAGGATCCACCAGTGTCATTGGATGTGTGTTGTTTTCATGCACCACACTCGGTGTCATTGCATGTCTATTCCTCTCACAAACCACACATGGATCCACCAGTATCATTGCATGTCTGTTCTTTTCATGAACCATAGTCAGTGTTATTGCATGTGTGTTCTTCTCACAAACCACACATGGATCCACTAGTGTTATTGCATGTCTGCTCTTTTCATGAACCACACTTAGAGTCATTGCATGTGTGTTCTTTTCACAAACCACATATCACTAGTGTCATTGCATGTTTGTTCCTCTCATAAACCACATATGGATCCACCTAGTGTGATTGCATGTGTGTTCTTATCACAAACCACATATGGATACACCAGTGTCATTGGATGTGTGTTCTTTTCATGAACCACACCCAGTCTCATTGGATGTGTGTTCTTCTCATAGACCACACATGGATCCACCAGTGTCATTGCATGTGTGTTCTTCTCATGAACCACACATGGATCCACCAAGTGTCATTGCATGTGTGTTCTTTCCACATACCACATATGGATCCACCAGTGCATTGCTTGTGTGTTATTTTCATGAACCACACCCAGTGTCATTGCATGTTTGTTCCTCTCATAAACCACACATGGATCCACCAATGTCATTGCATGTGTGTTCTTCTCATGAACCACGGCTAGAGTCATTGCATGTCTGTTCTTTTCACAAACCACATATGGATCCACCAGTGTCATTGCATGTCAATTCTTTTCATGAACCACACCCAGTGTCATTGCATGTCTGTTCCTCTCATAAACCACACATGGATCCACCAGTGTCATTGCATGTGTGTTCTTCTAATGAACATCATCTAGAGTCATTGCATGTCTGTTCATCTCACAAACCACATAAGGATCCACCAGTGTCACTGGATGTGTGTTCTTTTCATGGACCACACCTAGTGTCATTGCATGTGTGTTCTTCTCACAGACCACACATGGATCCACCAGTGTCATTGCATGTGTGTTCTTCTCATGAACCACATCTAGAGTAATTGGATGTCTGTTCTTCTCACAAACCACACATGGATCCACCAGTGTCATTGCATGTCTGTTCTTCTCATGAACCACAACTAGAGTCATTGCATGTTTGTTCTTCTCACAAACCACACAAGGATCCACCGGTGTCATTGCATGTCTGTTCTTTTCATGAACCACAGCCAATGTCATTGCATGTGTGTTCGTCTCACAAACCACGCATGGATCCACCAGTGTCATTGCATGTCTACTCTTTTCATTAACCACAGTTAGAGTCATTTCATGTGTGTTCTTTTCACAAACCACATATCACAAGTGTCATTGCATGTGTGTTCCTCTCATAAACCACATATGGATCCACCCAATGTGATTGCATGTGTGTTCTTCTCACAAACCACATAAGGATTGATACGTCCATTTTGCATCACTATTCTATGTCTTAATTCACTATTATTCATTGATATATTTTGTATTGAGAGGTGATACTTATGTTATTTCAACTGTTTTTGCATGGTTGACGACTTTTGGAGCATGGACCGTTGTAATCAGGATTCTGATGGAAAAGGTGCTGTTTGGAGGCAAAATTCGCGAAGATCAGAAAATCCGGGAAAATATACGGAAAATTCTATTTTTCCAGAAGACTCAAGATGCCAGAAGATGGAGTGGAGGTGGGCCAGAAGGAGCCCACACCACCCCATGGCGCGGGCAAGCCCTGGCCGCACCAGGGAGTGGTGTGGCCACCCTGGCCCACTCCAGCCTCTCCCCTCTGGCGTATATCTTCCTCCCGAAACCCTAAGACTCGAGGAGCGACCACAGAAAGATTCCGCCGCCTCTGCGGGGCGGAAAACACCCAGAGAGAAAGATCTCTCCGGCAGACAGATTTCTACCAGGGGAATTCCTTCCCGGAGAGGGGAGATCGTCGCCATCAACACCACCATCAAGCTGGACTTCAACGGGATCATCATCATCATCACCATCACCATCAGCACCCTCATCACCATCTCCATATTGCTGTAACAATTGGTTGAATCTTGCTATAGTTCATAGGGGAAACTTTCCTGGTGTTGATTACTCTTTGTAGTTGATGCTATTGAGTTAACCATTGAATTATTGTTTATGTTCAGATTGTTATACATCATTATTCCATCTCTAATCATGATCCATATGATGTCTTGTGAGTAGTTCGTTTTGTTCTTGAGGACATGGGAGAAGTCTTGCTATTAGTAGTGGAGTTGCGTTGAGAAAGATTCAATAGATTGTTATTTAAGTTGTGGTGTACTTCTTCTAGTGGTGTCATGTGAACGTCGACTACATGACACTTCACCTATCTGGGCCTAGGGGAATGCATTGTGTGTTTGGCTACTAATCGTAGGGGTTGCCGAAGTGACAGAAACCTGAACCCCCGTTAGGAAACCATTGCACAAGGGACGTAAGGGTCTTAGAGTTTAAAGCTGTGGTTAGGTTTTACCTTAATTACTTTCTTGTACTTATGGATGTTTGCAAGGGGGTTTAATCACAAGTATGTATTAAGTCTTGGATGGGACGGTACATTAGCACATGTTCACCCACACAACACTTAGCAAGCTAGAGAAGATTAATCGACTATATGAAGCGAAAGCACTTGACAGTCTTCCCATGTGTCCTCGAGAATGTTTGGTCATCTATAGAAATACAACCGGCTTGTCCTTTGCTGCATAAAGGATTGGGCCACTTGCTGCATTCATTCTTACTGTCTTTTGTTTACTCGTACTTTGTTTGCTTGCTTTATCGAAAACCCCTAAAAAATCTGTTTGCTAAGTATTTGCAGAGAATTCCTGATCCATACCACTAGCCAGCACCTTCTGCTCCTTGTTGGGTTCGACACTCTTACTTATCAAAAATACTGCGATACACCCCCTATACTTGTGGGTCATCAAGACTATTTTCTGGCACCGTTGCCGGGGAGTGAAGCGCTATTGGGGAGTGGAACTGGTAAAGGAAACTTCTACTGTGAGTATTGTTTACTTCTGTTAGTTGCTTTATTTTCGTTATGGCTAATTCGTTGAGTCTCTTATTTTGTAATGCTACTACCACTGCTAAGGTAGTAGATAAGCCACCACCTGCTGAGAAAGATGTTTTCAAAATACCTACAAGAATTATTGATCGTGTTATGGATAACTACTATGTTGGGGATGGAACTGTCCATCCTGGTGATCATTTACTCTTTATACACGAATTATGTGGGTTGTTCAAGTGTCCAGGTATTACTACAGATCAAGTTAAGAACAAGTTATTCTCATTATCACTGAAAGGAAGAGCTAAGGAATGTTATAAGCTGCTGAAGAATGGTCAAGCTCTGGAATGGGAGGAAATAGTGCCTCTCTTTTATTCAAAGTTTTATCCTCCTAGTGAGATTCATAAAGATCGGAATCAAATATACAACTTTTGGCCTCTTGATGGAGAGAGTACAGCTCAAGCTTGGGGGAGATTGAAGTTACTAATGCTCAAATGTCCCATTCATGAGCTCCCCAACAATATTATTATCAATAACTTTTATGCAAGGCTCCCTCTACATGATAAGGATTTATTGGATGCTTCTTGTGCTGGATCATTCACTCGCATGGAAGAAGAAGTTAAATGGGACCTACTAGATCGTATTCAAGACAATGCTGAAGCTTGGGAGAATGACAAAGGTAGAAAGTCAGGTATAAATTATGATTATGAATGCATTGAATCTTTTATGGGAACTGATGACTTTCAAAATATTAAAAATGCTTATGGTCTAGACACTCAAGCTATTGCTTCTTATTTTAAGGATTTTGCTTCCTATATTTAAGTGCCTAAAAAGAAGTGGAATAAGTATCATGAACCTTATAAAGATATTGCTAAGAGTGTTCCTGCAAGAAATACTGAAGTTTATACTGCTAATCATGTTTTACCTGAACCTTATATTGAGAAAATGCCTTTTCCAGTTAAGGTAAAGGAACATTCTATGATAGCTAGTATGGTTGATGAAAGTATGAATAAAGCTGTTGAACCTGATAAACAAATGGTTGAGGAACCTATAATAGCAAGTGTGAAAGACTTTGTCACTAAGTATGAGGAAGAGGGACACCCTATCCTTTATAAGGATACCTCTAATATTGTTTCACATAGTAGTGTTATGAGAGCTAGTATTCCTGTGTTTTCTGTTAGAATAAGTGATCATTGCTATGATGGTCCTTGTGATAGCTATATTGTTAAGTTTATGCATGATACTGAAAGTTATTATGAGAGAGGGAAAAGTGCTCTTATGCATTTCAATAATATCAAGTTTCCCCGTTTTATGCTGAAAGTTTTTATGCTGCACTTCTTTTGCCTTCTTATGCAAGTTTCCTTTGGGTTCAACAACTTGTTTGTTTACAAAATCACCTTGCATAGGAAGTGGGTTAGACTTAAATGTGTGTGCTTTTGCTTCTTAATGCTCTCTTTCACTTCAAATCATATCCCTATGAGAGCTTCTTCAAAATTATCATGTCCATCTTAATGGCTATAAAGAAAGAGCTTTATGGGAGACAACCCAATTTGTTTTTTCTTTCAGTTTTTTTTTGTTTCTTTGAGTCTTGGAAGTTATTACTTTGGTAATAACCGCTCCTTATCCGTTTGGTTTGGTTTTTACGTCAAGATCAACCTCTAATGAGAGAGAAGTAAGATTTGGAGAAGTTGCTGTCCCGAAACAGATTTTTGTGCTTCACCGTAAAAATTCGTGAGAGACCTCTGTCTGTCGGATTGAGCTGTAATTTTTTGTGCTTCTGCCCCAAGTTGTTATTTAACTTTAGTTAGTTTTGCACCTTTTGATTTGAGCAACAGAAGATTTTCGAAAAAATTGATCTTTACCTGCTGGTCTGTTTTGACAGATTTAGCCAATCTTGCATTTGCTTCTTTATTCGATTTCCTTTTTGAATTCTTTTTGGGTTTTCGGAAGGAGTTGATACAGTAGCTTTTGTTTTGATGGTTTTCAGTTGAAGTTGGGCTCAAAAGGTTCTATCACTTCACTTATACTAATGTTGCTAATAAGAACTGTGTGAAATTTTGTGTGAAAGAAATTTCCAGGAAGTAGAGATAATGGTGTAATAAGGAAGAGAAGGGTTTTATGACTCAAGTAATAAGTGTATGAAGATGAAGATATCGATGATATTCAAGAGATGACCCCAGAAGAATCTACTAGATACCAAATTCGGAGACCTGCGGAGTCCGTATTCAAATAGGTAACATTTCTGGTAAGAAAAGTTCCACGAAAGTACAATCCAACTATATTTTTGCAGTTTTCAGTCAATAAGGAAGTTTCGAATCGAAAAAGGGATGGAACCGGAGCCGGGGTGGCCGACACCACCCCATGGCATGGGCCTACCCCTGGCCGCGCCACCAGGTGGGGAGGCCACCCAAGACTCCGTCTCTGACACGTTTTCTCCCAGTACCTTACTCTTGATATGAAACTTCGTAATATATAACCCCCGGATCCCCCGAGGTCCGTATATCGTGTTTTTGTTTCGATTTGTTTCTGTCAGTACATACTCTTTGAGAGCTTAGAAGCACAATGGTGTCCGCCAAGGATAAAGGGAAGGAGCCCATGGAGGAAGACCTCCAAGACCCCAGGAAGGAGAAGGAGACCAAGAGTGAAGGTGAAGAGGAGCAAGGCCGACGTCCGCACACCGACACCACCATTGCGAGCATTGGAGTGGTGAAACCTACCAAGATCAGAAGGATGGCACAGATGTCAACTGGAGGGAAGCCTCCGCGTCACTGTTTGGCACCAAGGACACCCTCTCCAAACACCAAGAGTACCTTCCATACCTTTACCCATAACCATGCAGGAAAAGGAGACTCCAAGTGGGAAGAATGGAAGAAGAATCATAAGAGCTGGGATCCACGAACTGAAATGATCACGAGCCGTATTGAGCACGACTCGGAGTTGATTCGTACTCTCACCTTCGATATTGAGGACTTGGGGAAACTGATCAGAGAGCTCATCGAGAGGATACCACCACCACCAAAGGAGTAATTCGTCATCAGGTTTGGCATCCCCTTGGTTTGTTCCAAGCTTGGGGGAGTGCCGCGGTATCATATCACTATCTTCTATCTTTTTACCTTATTAGTAGAGTCATATCTTGAATAGAGGAGTTATTATGTAGTATGGTTTGCATTATGGAAGTGTCCCCTCTCTCGTTAGATATGTATCCCTTGGTGTGAGTTGCCGTTATGGATTATTAATGAGAAGTTCTTTCATTCACTCTTTTGCATAGTTTATATTAGTTTTCAATTCGTGGTTATATGATTGATCTTGTTGTTAGTATTGGTAGCACTTTGGGATCTTTGAGTTAATTTAGTTGGTTTTGGCAAACCTGGCTTGGTCAGTAGCAACACCTTTTTGAGAGTTGAAAAGAAAAAGATAGAAGTACTAGAGAGAAAAATAATTTCATCATCTTTCTTTCTTGATTTGCTCATAAGTTTAGTATTCTCTAGTTAAGATCTTTTGTGCTTCCAAGGAAGATTGTATGTTTGTCTTTATCACTTGTATGTTTGTTTGTTTCCTTCAACTCTTGTACTTGATACCCAGCCTTGCTAGCCAAAAACCTGTACTGAGAGGGATTTCTTCTCGTGCATCCACCTCCTTTAAACCAAAACCTTTGCCATTTGTGTCCACCATACCTACCTAGTAGCATTATTGCTATTCCAAGTAAATTCCTGTTTTGTCTACCTCCCAAATTAAACTTGTTATACGAAAATTAGCGATTAAAGCTCTCACGAACTTGATGGCACACTTTACTTTCTTGCACTTAATAAACCTGAACCATTGTGAACTCTCCATGAAAGTTATATTCTTGCAAATTATAGGCTAGGGATTAGCAGAACCGTGCTGTCACGGGGAACGCTTTCAACACTTGTAAATATATACCCAGTTGATACCTTGCTCTTTTGTTCGCGGATGTCGTCGGTGTGAAATAAAAGGGGAGCTTGTAAGTCCATGGAGTTATGTATGTGTGTTAGAGAAATGCCTAGGCCGCTGGTCTAATCCATGCTGACATGGTGGAAACCTGTAGCGTAACCATAATGATATCTATGAAGCATTCTTCTTATAAAAAAAAGAGAGAGATAGCTATTGAGAAAAAGGAAAGAAAAAAAAAGAGATACTATGAAAAGAGGAAAGAGAGAAAAAAGCACCATTTTCCCATGGTAAATAAGAAGATTGCTGAGATACTCATTGTCTGCTTGCCTTGTCATTTTGATATGGGGATTCTTCCGTATCATCGGGCAAGGGGTACCCCGTTGGCGGTTCTCAATGATACGCACATACTTACAATGACAAGAACTTATCGGTAACTAAAGTTGAGTAGCATGAGGAGCGGCCCTCGTACTCAAGGGACTTGGGATCTTCAGTTTATAGTCTGACAAGCATATAACTCAGATTGGACCTCACTCTAACCTTAATCACCTAAAGATGCCTATGATAGGGGCAATGAGAGCTGAAAGCTAGTAAGTATCATAATTTTTGGGAGCTCTTTCTGAGACTTGTAATCCCTGCTTCCCTCTTTGAAGGGCCCTTTCTTTCACTTTGTAGTTGAGTCAGTAAACCTATTCCCTTCTATCTCAGCAGGTATTTTGAGTTGATGTGTTTCATTCATTCATATGATGATTTATTCAATCATGTTTCTTATGTTCCTTGTTTTGCACATTGCTCTTATCTTGAAGTTTATTACTTTGAAAGCTTTCTTTGAAAAAACCAGCTATTTGTGAACTCCAGCAAATTAGCAACTATTCTTCGACCAAGAGCTAAGTTTGCCATTACCAATGATGTTTTACTCTATGTATCTTTATTGTATTTTCTTTACTCATTGCAAGTTGAGTTGTATAATAGTGAGTTGTCTGCTATTATGATCTATGTATTTGATGAATGTGATGCTTCTTGTCCGTATTCTTTTATCGACTCTTCACTCCATAAACCTGAGGTCATGTTTATTGAGCTCAGTTTCGCTTGGGGACAAGCGAAGTCTAAGCTTGGGGGGAGTTGATACGTCCATTTTGCATCACTATTCTATGTCTTAATTCACTATTATTCATTGATATATTTTGTATTGAGAGGTGATACTTATGTTATTTCATCTATTTTTGCATGGTTGATGACTTTTGGAGCATGGACCGTTGCAGTCAGGATTCTGATGGAAAAGGTGTTGTTTGGAGGCAAAACTCGCGAAGATCAGAAAATATACAGAAAATTCTGTTTTTCCAGAAGACTCAAGATTCCAGAAGATGGAGTGGAGGTGGGCCACAGGGGCCCACACCACCCCATGGCGTGGGCAAGCACAGGCCACGCCAGGGAGTGGTGTGGCCACCCTGGCCCACTCCAGCCTCTCCCCTCTAGCGTATATCTTCCTCCCAAAACCCTAAGACTCGGGGAGCGACCACAGAAAGATTCCGCCGCCTCTGCGGGGCGGAAAACACCGAGAGAGAAAGATCTCTCTGGCAGACAGATTTCTGCCGGGGGAATTCCTTCCTAGAGAGGGGAGATCGTCGCCATCAACACCACCATCAAGATGGACTTCATCGGGATCATCATCATCATCACCACCATCATCACCATCAGCACCCTCATCACCATCTCCATATTGCTGTAACAATTGGTTGAATCTTGCTATAGTTCATAGGGGAAACTTTCCCGGTGTTGATTACTCTTTGTAGTTGATGCTATTGAGTGAACCATTGAATTATTGTTTATGTTCAGATTGTTATACATCATTATTCCATCTCTGATCATGATCCATATGATGTCTTGTGAGTAGTTCGTTTTGTTCTTGAGGACATGGGAGAAGTCTTGTTGTTAGTAGTGGAGTTGCGTTGAGAAAGATTCAATAGATTGTTATTTAAGTTGTGGTGTACTTCTTCTAGTGGTGTCATGTGAACATCGACTACATGACACTTCACCTATATGGGCCTAGGGGAATGCATTGTGTATTTGGCTACTAATCGTAGGGGTTGCCGGAGTGACAGAAACCTGAACCCCCATTAGGAAACCATTGCACAAGGGACGTAAGGGTCTTAGAGTTTAAAGATATGGTTAGGTTTTACCTTAATTACTTTCTTGAACTTACGGATGTTTGCAAGGGGGTTTAATCACAAGTATGTATTAAGTCTTGGATGGGACGGTACATTAGCACAGGTTCACCCACACAACACTTAGCAAGCTAGAGAAGATTAATCGACTATATGAAGCGAAAGCACTTGATAGTCTTCCCATGTGTCCTCGAGAACATTTGGTCATCTATAGAAATACAACCAGCTTGTCCTTTGATGCATAGAGGATTAGGCCACTTGCTGCATTCATTCTTACTGTCTTTTGTTTACTCGTACTTTGTTTGCTTGCTTTATCGAAAACCACTAAAAATCCGTTTGCTAAGTATTTGCAGAGAATTCCTGATCCATCCCACTAGCCAGCACCTTCTGCTCCTCGTTGGGTTTGACACTCTTACTTATCGAAAATACTGCGATACACCCCTATACTTGTGGGTCATCAAGGATCCACCAGTGTCATTGGATGTGTGTTCTTTTCATAAACCACATATGGATCCTAACCTTAAGAGAGCCCTAACCTTATCCCCCCAATGGATCCACCGTTAGACCGAGTCTTCTAGAAGGCACGCCCTAACACAGTTGTTCTGCTTGACGATTGTTACATACCGTTCGATCAGGGCGCTTGGGCGATTGGGATGGTCTTCGTGAGAGCGATCCGCGAGTAGGATGTTCTGCGGCATGATTGGCCACGCTTGCTCTGGACAAACTGGCAACACCGGGTGCTCCCCTGTTGCGAGTGTCACGACTCACGAGTCTAGTGGGCCATACCCCATTGTCACGTTCCGATTACTTCTCTTCCTCTCCGAACTTCTCTTCCTTCCCCTCTAAGCCACTTTCCCCACTTCACTCCCATCCTGCCGTAGCTGCAAGCCGACGGCGCCTCCATCCCAATCCCCTCTCCGGGAGCCACCCCCTCCCCTCTCGCCATGGGTTCAAGGGAAGACAGCGAGGAAACGCGTCGTGATGACAGGGACGGTGATTTTGATGTGAGTCATCTCATCTCTATCTCTATCATCTGTGGCTAGTTATCTATTTTTTGAGATTGATCTACTCTGTTTACTCATGCACGTATGATGTGTTAGGCCAACCAGACGATGTATGACTCCGACTATCACTGTTTAGCGGATGAAGACAATCCTCTGGTATGTAAACATGGATATGTGCCCGCTAAATTTGTAGCATTTGAAGGACGAAACGCAGGCAGGAGGTTTCTACGGTGTCAAGGACATCGTGCAGTGATGCAAGGCAGAAGTTGTGGTGTTGTCAAATGGGTAGATCCAAAGTGGCCCAAATCGATGCAAAAAACGTTGGACAAACTATGGGAAATGACTATTGAGTTGAAAGAATCCATATTCAGCTCACTTCTTGACAGTGTTGAGATGAAGCTATGGGAACCAGTTGACACGACCAAGCATAAGCGAGATCTCAGGTGGGTGCAAGACAAGGTTAGGAAAGTCGAGAAGGAGAGGGACACGACGTTGGCCCTGAAGGCTAAAGCAGAGCAAGAACTGACTCAAGCAAGGAATGATCTTCACCAGTCCAAAGTCCTGCAGTTCACAACTACGAGTATTGACAAGTGCATGAGGAAAAATGCAGAGAAACAATTGAATTTGTGCAAGGAAGATGCTAAAAGGAAGGAGCAGACGATTCGATCCTTGCTATCGTAGGAAGATGCGCATCGGGCTAAGATTAGGAGGATCAAGGAGATGTGTGATAACTAGTTCTATTTAGCTTGAGCTCCGTGCCTTTTTAAGTTGTAATAGCAGTCTGAACTAGCGGTCTGAACTATTGGCCCCGGAGTCCTAGGAGGAAAAAAATTGGTCGCCCGTTAATCTGTCTTAACCCTGCATTACTTCCATTTGTCTGACCAATGCCCCTTGGATATTCCGCCCGTCACTTCCTCGTCCTCGTGTACAAATAGGAGGCACCACAGCACGTCGCTTCGTCATCCATCCCCTCACCCTCTCCAATCTCCACCGTGTCGTCGCTTCGTCGTCCATCCCCTCACTCTCTCTCCAATCTCCATCGCGCCACCATGGAGATGCCCGCGCTGAACTTCTACGAGGCGGTGATGTTCGCACACTTTGACATCCTCGCGCTGCCGGCCGCGACGGTGCCGCACGGATGGCACATCAGCTATGCGGGGGTGCTGGTGGCTCTGCTCCTCGTCCCTGACGGAGCCGAGATGGAGAGCGAAATCGCGGCGCACCGCCGCCAGATGCCCGCATGGAAGAGGGCGCTGCCCCGGTACGCGGCGGCCACCCCGTACTGGCCGGCGCTGTTCAAGAAGGAGCGGAAGGCCAAGATTGGCAACCACATCATTTACGGGCGCGTGGTGCACCAAGATCTCCGCAACCGAGAAGGGCGGGAGAGGTTCTGGTCTGTCCCTGGACGGACCAAGTACACCGTCATCGCCGCCACTCGCTGCGAAGAGGTGCTTCGTCTCGTGAACAATGTGGAAATCATGGAGGTTCCGTCGAACGACGACGAGGAAGCCGGCAGCTCGGAGGACAGCGGTAGTGGAAGTGAAATTGTTGACTAGTGATTGAATTAATGTAGCATGTGAAATCGCACCTTTGTTTAGAAGAATTTGTGGTTGAATTAATGAAATGCCTCGATTTAGATCTCTGTCCTGGATTCGGAACGTGACCGTGGACCAAAGACCCTTTTTCTACTAGTGTATTCTGACATTGGTGGTTTGTTTAGACGTAATCTACGTGGATTGTGCCGCATGCAAATGGCACAACCACAATTTATAAAGTGGAAGCACGTACACTCGGTTACTGGAGATCCGGGAGCTTCGCCAGATGTAGGGGATGCAGGAGCAGAGAGGCGGTGAGATAGACGGGCTCAAGATTAGGCCATAAAGTGGTACCGATTTCCTCCTCATCTGGGCATTATCGGTTGCCATTGCTGTTTATGTTGCCACGTCATTGTGCAGCATCTGAAATAAGTTTCTTCTTCGTGCAGTGTGACGGCTTAAATAATTTATTTCTGTGCCACTTACATTCCATCGAATTTGGAGACCTCCTGCCCCTCAGCAATCGTGGAACTGGTGCTGCGTGTTTTTAGATAGCAGTGGCACAATCACAATTTCAGATTCAAACAACCGACTCGGGCGTTTCCAAACCCTAAGTCGTGGTACATTTTACTCAGAGAACGTGGGTAGATTGTTTCGCCCAACAAAGTTCCACACATAGAGCTCCAGAATTTAACCGAATTACATATATAGGTTCAAGTTCAACACATTACTATGCATCTTCATTGCCATCAGCCTTCTTCCGTAGCCTGGGTGCCAAGCCTTCACGTCCACTGGCTTCTTCATTTCCTGCCTTCTTCCTCTTCCTCGGTGCCAATTTTCTTAGCTTCAGGTACTCTACATCGCCGGGATAATGGGCACCAGAATCGTGTCTAGCATCATCTTTCCACTCGTTTTTAATTTCTTTGGGCGGCAAAATGACTGACCCGGTAGTCATGTTTCTAACCTTGCGGTGCTTCCTGTCAAAGAAACAAGACTGTTGCATAACTGCCTAATATCTAAAGAGTAAATAAAACAAAAATTACAATTCAGCACAAACATGATAACCCCAAGAGACTTTTGCTTACCAGGAGCTAATTGGGTTCGAGCAACCACCCTGTCCAAAAATAGAAGGGCGACTCCCAGTTGCAGCAGCTTCCACATCCAGTACATCACAATTCAGCTCAAACATGCAAACCGAAGCATACCTTTTGATCAACCCAATTAGCTGATTGTCACACGTTAGAGGAACCATGATGCCACGTTCATCCATGAAGCTGAACTTTGCAGTCTGCTTCGGCCATAATTCATCATGATTACGCAGAGCAGCAACCATACCAGATATAGTGCAGAACTGCGCAGGCGCTTCTTCCATCATGATACAATGGTGTCCATACCACTTGCCCTTAGAGTCGTACCTGAAGAGGACTACCGTAACCAGGTAAGGGTGGTCCGTGGAGATCCCACTTGATAGAAAACTATGGACAAAATATGTTTGTCAGCATTGGGCTAACAAACAATTTTAGGTTCAGTAGCCAGCTAGCAGTTATAATTAGTGCGAATAGCAAAGAGAAGGGTAGCTCACCCGCTTGTAGCCAGAACTTCTTCTTCCTTCGTAGTAGGATCTGCCATCCTCCGAGCTGCTCGGCTCGTCGGCGGCGGAGGCAGGCTAGAGCCTCGCAACGGCGACTATGGCATGCACCATTGGAGCTCGGGATTAGCGACTGGGCGTAGCAACTGGGTGAAACAACTTGGTGCCGGAAGTCAAATGTCCAAAGGGATCGTCCTGTCTGGAGGGTGGATTCCGACACCGCCGGTGCTAGGGGAAAGGTGGGAATGGATTTGTGAACTTGGTCAATGCATCCAATCCACTTAGTTACTCGATTTGCCTAAGAGGTTGCCGCGTTGGCGCTTGCGTCACGGACAGATGACCGACATGAGGGTCCCGACCGTCTACTTCACAGGGCAGTTTAACGGAATGTTTGAATTTGGCAGGGGTGAGATGAGTTTGCCTCGAAATGGCCCCTCTCAGTACTTGGCGGCCCAACATTTCGAAACGCGGCAATTTTAGGCAACTTAGGTACCGCGGTGCGCTGGCCTGCAAACTTTGGTACCGCAGATGAACAGGCCCCGTGAGGCCGCCCTCCGCCCAACCGCCGCCACCTGGGCCTTGACCTGGCAGAGCTCCAGCCACCACCCTGCTTCCTCTCTGCCGGTCGTGCGGGCCCCGCTTCTCCGCAGTCCGTGACCCTGCTGGCCGCCCCGTCCCTGGAAGTTTCCTCTCTGCAGCCGCGCGTGACTCCGGTGTCTGCCATCGTCGCCCGGCCTACGAGCCCTTCCTCTGTCCCTCCCCGTCAATCTTCCTCGACCACCGTGAGGCCGAACCCCTCTTCCAACGCCTCCATCGTGCCACCCGAGCCCCCCCACCGGGCCGCCTCGGTGCCGCCATGGGCGCCCTTGCCCACGTCTCCCCGGTAGCGAGCACCGCTTCCCCGACCCAAGCTCCTCTCGCTTGCCAATCGTTGCCAGGCCCCACCGTCTACCTCGCCTCTCCCCGGCCCCACCTGCTGTCGAGCTCGCCCCTGCCCGCCTTGACACCTTGTCGTGGTACCCTGTGCGCAGCATCACCATATGTCGTCGGGTCCCCTGCCTCAATCCGGGGATTGTTGGTTTGCGGCCCGAAAGTTCCTGGGCGAGTGCATGGTGGTACCCAAGTTCCCTATAATTGCCTCGTTTCGTAAAGTTGGGCTACCAACTACTGAGAGGGGCCATTTTGAGGCAAACTCATCTCACCCCTGGCAAATTCAAACATTCTGTTAAACTGCCCCATGAAGTAGACGGTCGGGACCCACATGTCGGTCATCTGTCCGTGATGCGAGCGCTAACGCGGCAACCTCTTAGGAAAATCGAGGAACTAAGTGGATTGGATGTGTTGACCAATTTCACAAATCCATTCCCTCCTTTCCCCTAGCACCGGTGGCGTCGAAATCCACCCTCCAGGCAGAACGATCCCTTCGAACATTTGACTTCTAGTGCCAAGTTGCTGTGCCTAGTTGCTACGCCCAGTCACTAATCCCGAGCTCCAATGGCGCAAGCCGTAGCCGCCGTTGCGAGGCTCTAGCCTGCCTCGACCGCCGATGAGGCGAGCAGCTCGGAGGATGGCAGATCCTACTACCAAGGAAGAAGAAGTTCTGGCTACATGCGGGTGAGCTACCCTTTGCTTTGCTATTTGAACTAACTATAACTGCTAGCTGGCTACTGAACCAAAAAAATTGTTAGCCCAATGCTGACAAACATATTTTGTCCATAGTTTTCTATCAAGTGGGATCTCCGCGGACCACCCTTACCTGGTTACGGTACTCCTCTTCATGTACGACACTAAATCAGCAAGGGTGAAGGGAAAGTGGTATGGACACCATTGTATCATGATGGAAGAACCGCATGCGCAGATCTGCACTATATCTGGTATGGTTGCTGCTCTGCATAATCATGATGGAATATGGCCGAAGCAGACTACAAAGTTCAACTTCATGGATGAACGTGGCATCATGGTTCCTCTAACGTGTGACAATCAGCTAATTGGGTTGATCAAAAGGTAAGCTTCAACTTGAATGTTTGAGCTGAATTGTGATGTACTAGATGTGGAAGCTGTTGCAACTGGGAGTCGCCCTTCTATCCTTGGACATGGTGGTCGCTCGAACCCAATTATCTCCTGGTAAGCAAAAGTCTCTTGGGTTCGCATGTTTTTGCTAAATTGTAATTTTTGTTTTATTTACTCTGTAGATATTGGGCAGTTATCTAATAGTCTTGTTTCTTTGACAGGAAGTGCCGCAAGGTTAGAAACATGACTGCCGGGTCAGTCATTTTGCTGCCCGAAGAAGGTAAAAACGAGTGGAAAGATGATGCTGGACACGGTTATGGTGCTGATTGTCCCGGTGATGTAGAGTACGTGAAGCTAAGAAAATTGGCACCGAGAAAGAGGAAGAAGGCAGGAAATGAAGAAGCCAGTGGACGTGAAGGCTTGGCACCCAGGCTGCGGAAGAAGGATGCTGGGAATGGAGATTCATAGTAATGTGTTGAACTTGAACCTATATATGTAATTCAGTTAAATTATGGAGCTCTTTGTGTGGAACTTTGCTGGTCGAAACAATCTGCCCACGTTCTCTGAGTAAAATGTATCGCGACTTAGGGTTTGGAAACACTCGAGTCAGTAGTTGAATCCAAAATTGTGATTGTTCCACTACTATGTGAAAACACGTAGCACCGGTTCCACGATTGTTGAGGGGCAGGATGTCTCCAGATTCGATGGAATGTAAGGGGCACAAAAATAAATTATTTCAGCTGCTACACTCCAAGAAGCAGCAACTTATTTCAGCTGCTGCACAACGACATGGCAACATAAACAGCAATGGCAACCGATAATGCCCAGATGAGGAGGAAATCAGTACCACTTTCTGGCCTAATCTTGATCCCGTCTATCTCACCGCCTCCCTCCTCCTGCATCCCCTGCATCTGGCGAAGCTCCCAGATCTCCAGTAACCGGGTATACGTGCTTCCACTTTATAAATTGTGGTTGTGCCATTTGCATGCGACACAATCCATGTAGATTATGTTTAAACAAACCACCAATGTCATAATACCACCATGATCAGACAAAAGGAAGTAATGCAGGGTTAAGATAGATTAACGGGCGACCAATTTTTTTGCTCCCAGGACTCCAGGACCACTAGTTCAGACCGCTAGGTTAACAAGTACTGCTATTACATCTTAAAAAGACACGGAGCTCAAGCTAAATAGATCTAGTTATCACACATCTCCTTGATCTTCCTAATCTTAGCCCGATGCGCATCTTCCTACGAGAGCAAGGATCGAATCATTTGCTCCTTCCTTTTAGCATCTTCCTTGCATAGCTTCAATTATTTCTCTGAATTTTTCCTCATGCACTTGTCAGTACTCGTAGTTGTGAACTGTAGGACTTTGGCCTGGTGAAGATCATTCCTTGCTTGAGTCGGTTCTTGTTCTGCTTTAGCCTTCATGGCCAACGCCACGTCCCTCTCCTTATCAACTTTGCTAACCTTGTCTTGCACCCTCCTGAGATCTCGGTTAAGCTTGGTTGTGTCATCTGGTTCCCATATCTTCATCTCAACATTGTCAAGAAGTGAGCTGAATACGGATTCTTTCAACTAAAAAGTCATTTCCCATAGTTTGTCCAGCGTTTTCTGCATCAATTTGGGCCACTCTGGATCTACCCATTTGACAACACCGCAACTTCCTCCTTGCATCATTGCACGATGTCATTGACACCGTAAAAACCTCCTGCTTGCATTTCGTCCTTCGAACGCTACAAATTTAGCGGGCACATATCCATGTTTACATAACAGAGGACTATCGTCATCCACTAAACCATGATAGTCGGAGTCATACAACGTCTGGTTGGCCTAACACATCATACACGCATGAGTAAACAGAGTAGATCTAGCTCAAAATAGATAACTGGCCACAAATGATAGAGATAGAGATGAGACGACTCACATCGAAATCACTGTCCCTGTCGTCACGACGCGTTTCCTCACCGTCTCCCCTTGAACCCATGGTGAGAGAGAGAGAGGGAGAGGGAGGTGGCTGCTGGAGAGATAGCTGGAGGCACCGTCGGCTTGCTGCTATGGCGGGATGGGAGAGAAGTGGGGAAAGTGGCTTCAAGGGGAAGGAAGAGAAGTACGGGGAGGAAGAGAAGTAATGGGGATGTGACACTAGAATATGGACCACTGAACTCGTGAGTTGTGACACTCGCAAAAGGGGAGCGCCCGGGGTTACCAGTTTTTCCAGAGCAAGTGAGCAGCAAGCATGGCCAATCATGCCGCAGGACAGCCTACTCACGGATCGCTCTCATGAAGACCATCCCAATCATCCAAGCGCCCCGATTGAACGATATGTAACAATCGTCATGCAGAACAACAATGTTAGGGCGTGCCTTCTAGAAGACTCGGTCTAACGGCCACCATAGGGGGGCTAAGGTTAGGATCCATATGTGGTTTATCAGAAGAACACACATGCAATGACACTGGTGATATGTGGTTTGTGAAAAGAACACACATAAATGACTCTAACTGTGGATTATGAAAAGAACAGGCAATACAATTACTCTCGTGGATCCATGTGTGGTTTGTGAAAGAACAGACATTCACTGACTCTAGTTGTGGTTCATGAAAACAAGACACCTACAATGACCCTAGATGTGGTTCATGAAAAGAACACACATCCAATGACACTGGTCGATCCTTATGTGGTTTGTGAAAAGAACACACATGCAATGACTCTGGTGGATCCACATGTGGTTTGTGAAAAGAACAAACATGCAATGACACTGGTGGATCCATATGTAGTTTATGAAAATAACAGACATGCAATGAACTCTAGTGGATCCATATGTGGTTTGTGAGAAGAACACACATGCAATGACATTGGTTGTGGTTCATGAAAAGAACACACACCCAATGAACTCTGGTGGATCCAGATGTGGTTTGTGAGAAGAACACACATGCAATTACACTGGGTGTGGTTCATCAAAAGAACACACATCCAATGAACTCTGGTGGATCCATATGTGGTTTGTGAGAAGAACACACATGCAATGACACTGGGTGTGGTTCATGAAAAGAACACATATCCAATGACACTGGTGGATCCTTATGTGGTTTGTGAAAAGAACACAGATGCAATGACACTGGGTGGATCCATATGTGGTTTGTGAGAAGAACACACATGCAATGACATTGGGTGTGGTTCATGAAAAGAACAGACATCCAATGACACTGGTGGATCCTTTTGTCGTTTGTGAAAAGAACACACATGCAATGACTCTAGCTATGGTTTGTGAAAACAATACACATGCAATGACACTAGTGGATCAATGTGGTTTGTGAAAATAACAGACATGCAATGACATTGTGGATTCATATGTGGTTTGTGAGAAGAATACATATGCAATGACACTGGGTGTGGTTCATGAAAAGAACACACATCCAATGACACTGGTGGATCCTTATGTGGTTTGTGAAAAGAACACACATGCAATGACTCTGGTGGATCCACATGTGGTTTGTGACAACAACACACATGCAATGACACTGGTGGATCAATTTGGTTTGTGAAAATAACACACATGCAATGAACTCAGTGGATCCATATGTTGTTTGTGAGAAGAACACACATGCAAAACACACATGCAATGACACTGGTGGATCCATATGTGGTATGTGGAAAGAACAGACATGCAGTGACACTAGCTGTGGTTAATGAAAAGAACAGACATGCAATGACTCTGATGGATCCGTATGTGGTTTGTGAAAAGAACACACATGCAATGACTCTAGTTGTGGTTAATGAAAAGAACACACATGCAATGACTCTGGTGGATCCATGTGGTTTGTGAATAGAACACACATGCAATGACCCTAGTTATGGTTAATGAAAAGAACACACATGCAATGACACTAGTGGATCCATATGTCGGTTGTGAAAAGAACAGACATGCAATGAACTCTGGTGGATCCATATGTGGTTTGTGAGAACAACGCACATGCAATGACACTGGTGGATCAATATGTGGTTTGCGGAAAGAACACACATGCAATGACACTACTGGATCCATATGTGGTTTGTGAGAAGAAGACACATGCAATGACACTGGGTGTGGTTAATGAAAAGAACACACATCCAATAACCCTGGTGGATCCTTATGTGGTTTGTGAAAAGAACACACATGCAATGACTCTATATGTGGTTTGTGAAAAGAACACACATCCAATGACACTGGTGGATCCATGTGGTTTGTGAAAATAACAGACATGCAATGAATTCTAGTGGATCCATATGTGGTTTGTGAAAAGAACAGACATGCAATGAACTCCACTGGATCCATATGTCGTCTGTGAGAAGAACACACATGCAATGACACTGGGTGTGGTTCATGAAAAGAACACACATCGAATGAACTCTGGTTGATCTATATGTCGTTTGTGAGAAGAACACACATGCAATGACACTGGTGTGGTTCATGAAAAGAACACACATCCAATGACACTGGTGGATCCTTATGCGGTTTGTGAAAAGAACACATCCAATGACACTGGGTGGATGCATATGTGGTTTCTGAGAAGAACACACACGCAACGACACTGGGTGGATCCATATGTGGTTTGTGAGAAGAACACACATGCAATGACATTGGGTCTGGTTCATGAAAAGAACACACATCCAATGACACTGGTGGATCATTATGTGGTTTGTGAAAAGAACACACATGCAATGAATCTAGCTGTGGTTTGTGAAAAGAACACACATGCAATGACACTAGTGGATCAATGTGGTTCGTGAAAAGAACACACATGCAATGACTCTGGTGGATCCATTTGTGAAAAGAACACACATGCAATGACTCTAGCTATGGTTAATGATAAGAACACACATGAAATAACACTGGTGGATCCATATGTGGTTTGTGAAAAGAACAGACATGCAATGAACTCTGGTGGATCCATATGTGGTTTGTGAGAAGAACACACATGCAATGACACTGGTGGACCGATATGTGGTTTGTCGAAAGAACACAGATGCAATGACACTGGTGGATCCATATGTGGTCTGTGAGAAGAATACACATGCAATGACACTAGGTGTGGTTCATGAAAAGAACACACATCCAATGACACTAGTGGATCCTTATGTGGTTTGTGAAAAGAACAAACATGCAATGACTCTAGATGTGGTTTGTGAAAAGAACACACATGCAATGACACTGGTGGATCCATATGTGGTTTGTGACTAGAACACACATGCAATGACACTGGGTGTTGTTCATGAAAAGAACCCACATCCAATGACACTGGTGGATCCTTATGCGGTTTGTGAGAAGAACACACATGTAGTTACACTAGATGTGGTTTGCGAAAAAAACACACATGCAATGACACTGGTGGATCCATATGTGGTTCGTGAGAAGAACACACATCCAATGACACTGGTGGATCCATATGTGGTTTATGAGAAGAACACAAATGCAATGACACGGGGCGTGGTTCATGAAAAGAACACACATCCAATGACACTGGTGGATCCTTATGTGGTTTGTGAAAAGAACATACATGCAATGACACTAGGTGGATGCATATGTGGTTTCTGAGAAGAACACACATGCAATGACACTGGGTGGATCCATATGTGGTTTGTGAGAAGAACACACATGCAATGACATTGGGTGTGGTTCATGAAAAGAACACACATCCAATGACATTGGTGGATCCTTATTGATATGGGGTGGCCCGATCTTCTCAGTAAGCGGATGGCGGTGATGATGGTGGATGATAGATAACTAGTGCGTAGCTATGATCTCTCCCGCTCGATCCCTGATGCTAGTGCAACAGATCTCGAACCTTGTAGGATATTCACAACACCACACTCTTGCACACGCAGCCGTGACCACGAACGGTAGTATGCAATCTACTAATTCCCAATGGAACAACAGATCACACTCAATTATAGTTGGTAGATTCGAACATAGGGTAATTCCAGAGGTTCTATGAAAGAAACAACTCCAAAATATTTTAACGTGGTCTAAAACCTAAAAACCATGATTTACAGGCCTATATAAAGGCTGCTGGACGTCCAACATAGAGTTGGGGTCAAAACCAAACATATCTCTAACTTTTCTAACTTAAATGGACTATTTGTAAACTGACAGAAAACGTCTGTCGACTTGTTTTGATTTCTGCGCATAGCTCGTAACGAACTAGGAGACATGCAAGTACCCATTGGAAAGATCTCGGAATTATGTTTCCAACAAGTACTTATGTGCTTAATTCGGAGTTGGTATGTGGAAACCACGTCCGTTTGAATTTCAGAACTTCTGTCTGTCCGAATTGAACCTTACTTGTTGTTCGCCTTCTAACTCTCGGTCGACTTTGTTTTGATGATCTTCTCTTGCGCCTTCCTCCCGCTCCTCCCTCGCGCATCCTCGGGCGATCATCATGCCGGACTCCTCTGGTAGCCCTTCTCCTCCTCGTGCCGTGCTTGTTTCTTCAACGAACCTGATCATACATAAATGCATAGACTTAGGTAGTATAAAGTTCTCATTAAGTAAAATATCAGGTTCAATTAAGAGTGAATTCACATGTTGCTCAATCAGCTTTGCACGAGCTCTTGTAATGGGTCCAATTCTGATTTCATTGGACTTGTTCTTTGCAGCAACATCTTCATTGTGAATAGGAGTAGGAGATAGTGGAATAGTATGGATGTCCTCACCATCTCCTCCCCTTCAAAAGGCGTCGACCTCGACGCTCCAAGGTCTTCTCCAGCATATGGTGATAATGATGGGTTCATAGCATGGAAAACAAAAAATTTCTACCGCAAGAACGAACAAAACCCAGATCTAATCTAGATAAAAGCCAAGATCTAATCTATTAGACATGTGCAACGAGATAGATCTGTACTAACCCTTGTAGACCCGAAAGCGTTACGAGATTGGATCTCATGGTTGATGTAGTCGATCACTTGCCGATCTCAAGATCGAGTAGACGATCCTTCCGGCGCCGCGTTCCGGCAGCGCTTCCGCAGTCGGTCACACGTGCGGAGTCGAAGCAGACCTTCCTCTCCCTGTTCCAGCGAGCAGCGGAGGTAGTAGATCTCTCCATAGAATCCCAGCAGCACGGCGGCATGGTGGTGGTGGAGTAGAGAATTCTGCAGGGCTTCGCCTAAGCCAGAGCAGAGGGAAGGAGGAGGAGAGAGGCAACTTGAGATCTAGAGAATAGAAGGGGCAAGGGGGTTTGTGCCTACACCCCTCTATTTAAAGGAGGGAGGCGCCATGGGGAGGTGGACTCCTTGTAGGACTCCCCTTTCCCTTGGCCAGCGGATCAAGGAGGTGGGGGGAGAGTCCTACTCCCCCCACGAATCCTTGTCTTACCCCACAAGGATTCCTTGATCCTTTCTTGGCTTTCAAGTAAACTCCAAGAAATCTTCTAGAACCTTCCGGAACATTCCAAAACCTTCTAGAATCCCCATACAAATACTCCGGAACATTTCCTAACTTAGAAAATGATCCCCAATATATGAATCTTATTCCCCAGACAATTCCGGATCTCCTTGTGATATCCCGGATCCAATCCGAGACTCCGAACAACATTCGGTCTCCAACGCACATTCCATATCTACTTAAAACAACTTCGAACCTTAAGTGTGTCACCCTACGGTTCATGAATATGCAAACATGATGGAGACACCTCTCCGATCAATAACCATTAGCGGGATCTGGAGATCCATAACGGCTCCCACATACTCAACGATGACTTCATGATCGATAGAACCATTAACATACGAAACCAATTCCCTTTGTCACGCGATACTCTACTTATCCGAGGTTTGATCGTCGGTATCTCCATACCTTGTTCTACCTCGTTACTGATAAGTACTCTTTACTCGTTCCATGATATGTCATCCCTTGTGACCTAGTCACATGCTTGCAAGCTAACTAGATGACATTCCACCGAGAGGGCCCAGAGCATATCTATCCGTCATATGGATGGACAAATCCAAATCTTGGTCCATGCGCTTCAACACATACTTTCAGAATACCCAATGTCACCTTTATAACCACCCAGTTACGAAGCGGCGTTTGATGTCATCAAAGTACCCATCCGGTGATGGTGATTAACATAACCTCATGGTCGAAGGATTAGGTTACTATGCATTTGAAAGCTTGTAGCAAAACGAACTTAATGACTTGATCTTATGCTATGCTTACTATGGGTGTGTGTCCATCACATCATTCTCCTAATGATATGATCTTGTTATTAACAACATCCAATGTCCATGATCAGGAAACCATGATCATCCATTAATCAACAAGCTAGCTTAACAAAAGGCTTACTAGGGACTCTTTTATGTTTACAAAACACACAAATATTAATGTTTCCGGTTAATACAATTATAGCATGGGATGTAAACATTTATCATAAACATAAAGATATAATAATAACCACTTTATTATTGCCTCTTGGGCATATCTCCAACAGTCTCCCACTTGCACTAGAGTCAATAATCTAGTTAAAAACTTGTGCACTCAACACCTATGGCTTTTTGGTGTTGTATAGACACTATTTCTAGTGGTAAACATAATCTTCGGATCTGACACTTCCAGGTCCGTGTGTATTTGCATTTCCTTGCGTCTCTACGCATTACTCATTCTCCAATGAGATGGCATTGTATAAATTTGGTCCTTTGGTGAGACCTTTAGTTCCTTCGGATTAAATCATGTTGATAAAATTGTCATACAATGTATCTTCATAGTATTATCCCGCTATGAAACACACCTAGTTTGATAACAAACTACTTGACGCAAATGCCCTCATTTGCTGCTACAATAGTAGTCATATACTTAACCTTTTGTTGTAGTATCTGTCACAATGTTTTAACTTTGGTACTCAACCAAATCCGTTATGGAACTTCCTTTCCATTACATTGTGCCACCCATAGTTTAAATTGAGATAAACTTAATTTGTGACAAAACTAGTATCAATGCAACAATTTACAATGAACTATTTGTCATCACAATATAAATAATATATTCTTAGTTCTTCCAAAGATCATAGGAATATCCCTACTATTATCCAATGATCATCTTATGAGTCATTCTGGTATATGCTCATAACATTGAGAGCATAGGACATATCTGGATGTGTACATCTCAAAGAATGATTGATCAAAATATTCTTGTGATTTCACCAAGTGTCAAAACACTTGAATCTTGATTCAGTCCTTTCCGTGTGTCAAGAAACTTTCTTGTTGTTTCCATATTGAACTCATTCAACATCTTATCTATGTACATTTGGCAAAACCATATTAGCGCCTCAATCTATCCATATAGACATTGATGCCTAATTCTTGGGTTATGCCTAAGTCTTTCATCGAAATGAAATTCTTAACCTGTGTCAATAAAAGATATATCATTTCTAATCAACAATATGTCTTTCACATAATGTATTAGAAATATGTCTTAGCGCTCCCACTTAATTTCTTGCAAAATGCAAACATCTTCATCGTCTCTGATGAAATTAAACCTTTTAACGGTTTCATCACGGTGAAGATTCCAACTCCGCGATGCTCACTTCAACCATTGAAGTTTTGCATACTCTTTTAGCATCCTTTGAATTAATAAAACCCTTTGGATCGTGTCATGGACACATCCTAGGTAACCATTCTATTAGAAGAACTTGTTTTGTTTGTTCAACTACCATATACCAAAATATATGTAGTGGTTGCTACATTAATCCGTCCAGACTAAATATCGCTATGAAAGATCAAATCTTATCATAGTCAATTCCTTGAACATTGTCGTAAACTCTTTCCGACATGTCGACTATTTCATAGATGTGAAACATCCATGTCTATTTCTTTATAGATCCATATACGACTATAAGGTCTTGCACCTTTCCGGAGGGTCTTTCAAATTCAAAGCTTGATTTCTCGTCTATGGAATTATCACGGATTTTATGGCTTCAAGCCACTTAACGAAGTTAGGGCCCATCATTGCGGTTCATCATTGTCAAACAACAATGATTTAACTCTTAAATCTTGGCATTTGATTACTTACCCGACCTACTTGGTTCAATAGGAACTTAGATCCCCGTGACCACATCCTTTGAGGCACGTGAGCCATGAGCATTGTTGCTGCCTCCGGGACACTTACCGACGCTGCGTAACTCAGCACATATTAGCCAAGGTTCAACAACCTTGTCAAAGTTCTATTGTCCTCCCACTTAACTTTTCACCAAAAATTCCTTCTCAAGAAACTCGACATTCTAAGTGACAAACACTTTTGTCTTCGGTGTTATGGAGGAATACCCAATGGTTATTCGAAATAACCTACAAAGACATGCTCATCCGACTTTGGTTGTAAACATTTTACTTATGCCTAGCATACCAAAAATTTAAGAAAGGATAACCTGGGTTTTATCCCAAACCATGACTTATATGGTGTCATTTCAACGGATCACGATGGAGCTCTTTTCAGTGTAAAAGCGGTAGTCACTAAAGCTTTAATCTTTAAAATATAATGGCAGTTTTATAAATGACACCTTTGATCTTACCATGTCAAACAAGGTTTCATTACATATCTTGAACACTCCATGCTCCTATGGTGTTTTGGGAAATGCAAATCCATGGAACGATTCCTCAAATCTTAGGTGTTTTGCTAAACTTGTAACTCAAACATCTTTATGATCCAATCATAAACTTTTTTATTTTCTTGTTACAATAATTTTCCACTTCATCTTGAAAGTCTTTGAACATTTTCAAATGTTTCATACTTCTTCCTTATTGAGTAAGTATATACATATACTCACTCAAATCTTCGGAGAAAGCATATGAAGTTGAAATCCATCGCCCACGACTACACATAATGAACTATATACATCAATATGTACAAATTCCAATCAGTTAGTCGTCCGTTCCTCTTTTGGCCTATGAACGGAGTTTTAATTATCTCCAGGAAAGTATCACAAGCGTCATTTGATCAAAATCAAAGACTCCAAAAATCCATCAACATGGAGTTTCTTCATGTATCCCTTTCAATATAATTTAAACGGCGATGTCACTTCGCAAGTGATCTTTCAATCATTTGTCTTGCAACATTTTAGCGTTAGTTTTATGGTCGTTATTTCTCCAACCAGACTTGTATATCATCCATCTATTATGGAATTCGGTAATTATTTGAACAACCTTTTGTCTTCATAATACCTGATCAAAATAACAATTATTGAAACAAATCTTGAAGGTAAGCTTTGATGTTAACGAGTAACACAACAACCCTTTGTTTGTTTTCGATGAACATCATCACATATTCTCCTGCTAATTACTTAGGCCATTGCAGTTCATGAATTGTGTTGTCCTGTATGACACTTCATACCAACCAATTCGGTATCCAATACCGCAGAACCACATTGTTTAACAACCAAGGAATACAGCCATAACATGTATCTTCTATATACCTAAGTTGGATATCTCCAATCTTTTCTTTTCTGCCAAATATTTTATAGATTCTCTTTCAACAATTCCTTTTCTTTTAAAAAAATCTATCAACATCAATAGTGGTGTCATTCACATGACACATAGTACAAAGTGTGTATAGTCAAATACTAATACCTTTGGACTTGCACTTTGAAGTGGATCACCTTCATCAAATGTTTGGTATTCTTTCAAAATTCCATTCTTTAGTAATCTTTTAGTGTAGTAAACATTTTACTTACATCTTATATTCATCCTTATCATGACAACTTTCATGATCAAGATGTTATAGCTTATAAAGGTGAATTGCGAGTATAATGTTTCTTTTCCAAAACCTTTTGAAGGATTAGGACGACTGGCGTCTTCAACCTTCACAAACTCTCATCAAATATGAGGACATATACTCTATCATGTTGTAACCAATACATTGTTTTAGATATCGCAATACCTTTCACATATGATGGTTTCTGAAACATTGCTTTCAGCTCTTAGATAAACTTGATATTAAAAACAATCTTTTGAGTATCAAGAATCATGGAGGCAAACATGATACATTAGATACTAACACTGGAATTGTTACTCTTGATTTAATACTGTTTATTAAACTTCATAGAGTAAACGGAGTTTGCTGAAAGTTTGCAACTGGACTTTTAAACTTTAGATTGACACTCAAAACAATACGATACCAGTTTGTAAAGAAAATATCCAGAATTTTATAGTTCCACTATCTCAACTATAACTAAGCGTAAGGTGGTGAACGGATGCCAATGACTACAACAAACTATGCAAATTCACTTTGATTGTGTTTATGATAAATTGAGTTTGACTAATCCAAATTATAAATGAACTCCCACTCAAAACAACATCCCTCGAGTTGTTTTAGTGATTACACGAACCAAATCCACTACACCAAGTCCGATCATCACGTGAGATGATGTAGCTTTAAAGGCGAACAATCAACATGTTCATCATATCATCCATATGACTCATGCTTTACCTTTCGGTATTCCGTGTACATGCTAGGATCGTCAAGGTTAACCTTAGTATCCACATGTGCAAATCTGGCTTGCACCCGTCGTATGCACACGTAGAATCTATCACACCCGATCATCACGAGATGCTTCGAAATGACGAGTCTTAACAACGGTGCCTACTAAGGACGAACACTTTATTACTTGATATTTAGTGAGAGGGATCATCTTATAATGCTACCGTCGCGATCTAAGCAATACAAGATGCATAAAGGATTAACATCACAGGCAATTCATAATTAGTGTGATATGATATGGCCCTTTCTTCTTATGCCTTTGATCTCCATCTCCAAAGCACGGACATGATCTCCATCATCACCAGCATTGCGTCAAGGTCAGTGGCGCCGCTTCATGGTTGTCCATCATCACTAGGAACTATTACAACTACTTGGAATAAAGCTATTACAAGATGAATAGACACGCAGGTCTTAACAGAATTAAAGACAACCATTAGGCTCCTGCCAGTTGCCATATTACAACAAGGATCATTGCATACATCAAATATAATCACAATCACATGATGGCCATATCACATCACAAAACCCCTGCAAAAACAAGTTAGACACTTCTAATTTTCTTTGCATGTTTTACGTGGTTTGGGGCTTTCGAATAAGAACAGATCTTACCTATGAAACTGAACCACAACGTTGATACAAGTGCTATCAAGTGCAAACTGTAGATTGGATCTATACTATGATGGGAGAGACAGACACCCGCAAAGCCACTTGCGCAAAACGAGTTGCACGTCAACTGTGGAGCAAGTCTCATGTGCGATGACATGTAAGGTTAGCCCGAGCCGCTTCATCCCACCATACCGCATGATGCAAAGTACACAAAGCAAAAGACGGCACGAGCACCAACGCCCACAAAACCATTGTATTCTACTCGTGCAACAGATCTACGCATAGACATGGCTCTGATACCACTGCTGGGTTCGTAGCATGGAAAACAAAAAATTTCTACCGCAAGAACGAACAAAACCCAGATCTAATCTAGATAAAAGCCAAGATCTATTAGACATGTGCAACGAGATAGATCTGTACTAACCCTTGTAGACCCGAAACCGTTACGAGATCGGATCTCGTGGTTGATGTAGTCGATCACTTGCCGATCTCAAGATCGAGTAGATGATCCTTCCGGCGCCGTGTTCCGGCAGCGCTTCCGCAGTCGGTCCCACGTGCGGAGTCGAAGCAGACCTTCCTCTCCCCGTTCCAGCGAGCAGCAGAGGTAGTAGATCTCTCCACGGAATCCCAGCAGCATGATGGCGTGGTGGTGGTGGTGGAGTAGATAATTCTGCAGGGCTTCGCCTAAGCCAGAGCAGAGGGAAGGAGGAGGAGAGAGGCAACTTGAGATCTAGAGAATAGAAGGGGCAATGGGGTTTGTGCCTCCACCCCTCTATTTAACGGAGGGAGGCGCCATGGGGAGGTGGAGTCCTTGTAGGACTCCCCTTTCCCTTGGCCGGTGGATCAAGGAGGTGGGGGAGAGTCCTACTCCCCCACGAATCCTTGTCTTACCCCACAAGGGTTCCTTGATCCTTTCTTGGTTTTCAAGTAAACTCCAAGAAATCTTCTAGAACCTTCCGGAACATTCCGAAACCTTCTAGAATCCCCATACAAATACTCCGGAACATTTCCTAACTTAGAAAATGATCCCCAATATATGAATCTTATTCCCCAGACAATTCCAGATCTCCTCGTGATATCCCGGATCCAATCCGAGACTCCGAACAACATTCGGTCTCCAACGCACATTCCATATCTACTTAAAACAACTTCGAACCTTAAGTGTGTCACCCTACGGTTCATGAATATGCAAACATGATGGAGACACCTCTTCGATCAATAACCATTAGCTGGATCTGGAGATCCATAACGGCTCCCACATACTTAACGATGACTTCGTGATCGATAGAACCATTAACATATGAAACCAATTCCCGTTGTCACGCGATACTCTACTTATCCGAGGTTTGATCGTCGGTATCTCCATACCTTGTTCTACCTCGTTACTGATAAGTACTCTTTACTCGTTCCATGATATGTCATCCCTTGTGACCTAGTCACATGCTTGCAAGCTAACTAGATGACATTCCACCGAGAGGGCCCAGAGCATATCTATCCGTCATATGGATGGACAAATCCCAATCTTGGTCCATGCGCTTCAACACATACTTTCAGAATACCCAATGTCACCTTTATAACCACCCAGTTACGAAGCGGCGTTTGATGTCATCAAAGTACCCATCCGGTGATGGTGATTAACATAACCTCATGGTCGAAGGATTAGGTTACTATGCATTTGAAAGCTTGTAGCAAAACGAACTTAATGACTTGATCTTATGCTATGCTTACTATGGGTGTGTGTCCATCACATCATTCTCCTAATGATATGGTCTTGTTATTAACAACATCCAATGTCCATGATCAGGAAACCATGATCATCCATTAATCAACAAGCTAGCTTAACAAAAGGCTTACTAGGGACTCTTTTATGTTTACAAAACACACAAGTATTAATGTTTCCGGTTAATACAATTATAGCATGGGATGTAAACATTTATCATAAACATAAAGATATAATAATAACCACTTTATTATTGCCTCTTGGGCATATCTCCAACAGATAAATCAGCAACGTTGAAGTTGTTGCTAGCACCACCAAACTCCTCAATAGGTATATCAACTGAGTAGGCATTATCATTAATTTTGGCTAGTACTTTGTAAGGACCAGCACCACGTGGCTTCAACTTGGACTTGCGAAGTAGTGGAAATCTGTCCTTGCGTAGATGCACCCAAACCATATCTCCAGGCTCGAACAACACTTCTTTTCTTGCTTGATTCCTTGCAGCAGCAATGTTCTTGCCTTTCTTCTCAATAGCCTCTCGAGTATTCTCATGTATTTCCTTCACATAATCAGCACGTTTTGATGCCTCCATATCAACTCTCTCATGTAATGGCAGAGGCAACATATCAAGTGGCGTTAATGGCTTGAAGCCATACACCACCTCAAAAGGACAAAGCTGAGTAGTTGAATGCACAGCCATGTTGTAAGCGAACTCAACATGTGGCAAACACTCTTCCCACTCCCGCAGATTCTTTTTAATCATGGTCCTTAGCAGCTGTGACAATGTTCTATTCACCACCTCTGTTTGACCATCTATTTGGGGGTGACATGTAGTACTGAACAACAACTTCGTTCCTATCTTCCCCCATAAGGTCTTCCAAAATTAGCTCATGAACTTCACATCACGGTCAGAAACAATCGTCTTTGGTACGCCATGTAATCTCATGATGTCTCTGAAAAACAGGTTAGCAACATGCGACGCATCGTCGCTTTTGTGGCAGGCAATAAAATGAGCCATCTTAGAGAACCTATCCACTACCACAAATATAAAATCATGACCTCTCTGAGTTTTAGGTAGACCAAGCACAAAATCCATACTAATGTCTTCCCATGGAGTAGTAGGTGCAGAGAGAGGTGTACACAAACCGTGAGGCTTCATCTTGGATTTCGACTTGTGGCAAGTAATGCATCTGCTCACAAATCTGTACACATCACGCCTCATCTTGGGCTAATAAAAATGATCAGCAAGCATGAGCAACGTCTTCTCACGCCCAAAGTGACCCATCAAACCACCAGCATGTGATTCCTGCACTAAGAACAAACGCAACGACGATACTGGAATACATAGTTTATTAGCTCGAAACAAATATCCATCATGTATATGATACTAATCCCATGCGTTTCTAAGAGCACATAAACGATATGGTTCAGCAAAATCATGGTCAGTTGCATGAAGTGCACAAATAGCTTCTAATCCAGGAATTTTAACATCAAGATTGGTTAATAGCATGTTCTTCCTAGATAGAGCATCAGCGACAACATTCTCTTTTCCCTTCTTATAATTAATCATTTAAGGAAAAGACTCAATGAACTCAACCCATTTAGCTAATCTTCTATGCAAGTTTGATTGAGCTTTCAAGTATTTCAATGCTTCATGATCAGAATGTATGATGAATTCCTTTGGCCACAAATAATGTTGCCAAACTTCAAGTACTCTCACAAGTGCATACAATTCTTTATCATAGATTGAATAATTCAAACGAGCACCAGTCAATTTCTCAGAAAAATAAGCTATAGGCCGACCCTCTTGCATCAAAACGCCACCTATGCCTATCCACTAGCATCACATTCAACTTCAAATTGCTTCGAAAAATCAGGTAATGCAAGCAATGGTGCAGAAGTAAGCAAACATTTCAATGTATCAAATGCAATGTCTTGGGTCGCGCCGCATACAAAAGGAACACCTTTCTTTGTCAAATCATTTAATGGTGCAGCAATGGTGCTAAAATCTTTCACAAAGCGCCTATAGAAACCAGCGAGACCGTGGAAACTATGCACTTGATCTACATTCATTGGAGTAGGCCAATTCTGAATTGATTCAATTTTAGATTGATCTACCTCTACTCCATGCTTAGAAACAACAAATCCTAGGAATATGACCTTATCTTTTGCAAATGTACACTTCTCAAGATTAGCATATAGTTTATTATCACGTAACACTTGCAAAACTTGTCTAATATGAGTGCAATGTTCAGATTCGGTGTGGCTTTATATGAGTATATCATCAAAGTAAACAACCACAAAACGAAAAATAAACTCTCTCAAAACATGATTCATCAAACGCATGAAAGTACCAGGTGCATTAGTAAGACCAAACGGCATGACTAACCACTCATACAAGCCGAATTTAGTTTTGAAAGCAGTTTTCCATTCATCCCCTTCTTTCATCCTAATTGGATGATAACCACTACGCAAGTCAATTTTAGAGAAAACATAAGCACCACTCAATTCATCTAGCATATCCTCTAAGCGTGGAGTAGGATGACGATATCGAATAGTGATGTTATTAATCGCTCTACAGTCAACACACATGCGCCATGTACCATCTTTCTTAGGAACTAAAATAACAGGAACAACACAAGGACTAAGAGAAACACGAATGTACCCTTTATCCAGCAACGCTTGTACTTGCTTCTGAATTTCCTTAGTTTCTTCGGGATTAGTCCTGTAGGGTGCACGGTTGGGAAGTGTGGCGCAGGGAATCAAGTCCACTTGATGTTCTATACCATGCAATGGAGGTAAGCCTGTGGGTACATCTTCTGGAAACACATCCCCAAAGTCCTGCAAAACATACGAGACACCAAGAGAAATAGGGGTCATGTCGTTAGAAACCAATACCTCGCCCTTATACATGAGCACAAGTGGCATGGCTGTAGGATCCTCACGAAATTATCTCATATCTTCCTTAGTGGCTAATATCAATAAACCAGGCACTCTCTCACTTTTCGTTATATCACTCAGTTTAGGCTCAATTACATCAGGAACAGCTGTCACGCAATCTCGCCGAGTGGTAGTATCTTCCTTCAAATTCACCTCTATCTTCTGGCGAGAATCATTCACAATTTCTTGTGCTGTCATTGGCTGCATAGTAATCTTCTTTCCTTTGAATTCCAAGTGATATGTATTGGCTCAGCCATTGTGTTGCACATGGCGATCATAGAGCCAAGGCCGACCCAATAGTAGGTGACAAACAGTCATAGGAACCACATCAAAATCAATAGAATCTTTGTATGGCCCTATTTGAAAGTTCACTCGTACCATATGATTTACCTTCATCTCACCATTGTTGCTCAACCATTGTATGTAGTATGGCTTGGGATGAGGTAACTATGTCAAATTTAGTTTGGCACATAATTCCTTACTTGCAAGATTTTTGCAGCTACCTCCATCAATAATGACCTTGCAAGCTTTATTTGGTCCAACTAGAGCTTTTGTTTGGAACAAGTTGCAACGCTGGGATTCCTCAACCGGTTGCACACTAAGTACACGTGAAGACACGACAATAGTTGGTGCATGCTCAGCATATGCATCAGCACCATCCTCACCATCATCAATATCATCATCAGAAGCTTCATCTCCACTTTCTACTTCACCTTGTTCATTAACAAACATAACCTTGTTGTTTGGACAATCCTTCTTGTAATGACCTCTACCTCCACAAGTATGGCACACCACATCACGAGTACGTGCAGTAGACATGTTGGAACCCGAGCTAGCAGCAGGGGCAGTGGGTTTCCGAGCATTAGAACCAAATGAAGGTGTACTTGCTGGTTTGGCCAATGGTGTAAACGGAACAGCAGCTGGTGGCGTGACTGTAGGAGGAATAGATCTGGCCGAAAATCTGCTAGAGGATGGAAAACGAGTACATGACTTCGCCTCTTCTGCCAATTGGGATTCAGCCTCTCTAGCATGGTGCAATAGCTCATTCATGGTCTCATAGTTGTGATGACGCACTATGCTCTTGATTGGCAACTTCAGATTGTTTAGGAATCGCTGCATGGTCATCTCAATGGACTCGCGAACTCGAGCATGCTGCATAAGCAGCTCCATCTCCATGTAGTACTCATCTACTATCATTGTGCCTTGCTTCAATTGCGTCAATTTATCAAAAACTGATTGCAAGTAGTTGGTTGGAACGAAACGAGCCTTCATGATTTGCTTCATCTCACGCCAATCCATCACAGGAAGTTCATTGTCCTCCCTCCTATGTTGCACAAGAGCATCCCACCAACGCAAAGCATAACCATCAAATTCAGATGCTGCAAGCTTGACCTTCTTGTCTTCTAGATAGTCAAATAAGCGCCAGAGTTTCTCAATCTTCAACTCCCATGTGAGGTAATCTTCAGGATCAATGGAACCATCAAACTTGGGGATTGAAAACTTTGGCTTGCCCAAACCATCATCAGCATCTTGGTTGTGAACACGTTGAGCACGCCCAAGAGGGGCAAACCCACGGCCATGAGCAGGTGCATGGGCCGGGGGAATAGCACGTCCCCTGCCAACATGTGGGGAAGCATCCACAGCGCTACCCTCATCGAAATCATCAAAGGCATCATCATGTTGAGGATCTTCCCTTCTATGAAAAGCGGCTGTTAAACCCTCAATGGAACGCTGCAAAGTGGTGACATTAACATTGAGCATAGCCACTTGCGTTTGAATAGTATCAACCGTTCCAACATGCTGATCCAATCTCATATTCATATCCTGGAGATTCTTGTCAATGGCATATGTCGTGTTAGTAAACACACGTGTCAAGTGGAACTTCAAAGCCTCATATTCACGCCAATTAACAAGCTCCTCATCCTTCTTTTTCTGCATCACAACATCATCATCACTAGAAGACATGATTAGTAGGTTAGTGCAAAAATCAAAATCTGTATGGTGGAACTCTCACATCTCACTCACAACTAATAAGAAAGGAGATCTTACCGTTCCAAAGTGAATAGAGATGCTCTACCAAACGAAATCAAAAACTGATGCACTGATGTGATGAAGTGAATATCAAAGGTATAGAGAACGATCATAGGGCACACAGGATATTTATGGTGGAGCTGTAGGTATGGTATCCTAACTACACCACAAACAAGTCCTAGTGATGATCGTATGACAAAGACCCACGGAACCACACACGGTGGAGATAAATGGGGCAATTGCAACTATGAAAATGAGCTCAATAAAGTAAGGTATGTCGGAGGAATGCTCGTGTTGCAATGCACAAGGAGAGACGCTAGCAATGTCTCAACAAAACAGGCACAAGATTGCTAAACTGAGTAGCCAGCAAAGCACTAAGCACGCTAGTCACGTAGGATAGTTTTAGACACAAAGAAAGGTTTACTAAGGCTCACAAGGATAGGTACGCTATGTGGACTCAGTAAAAAAATAAACAAAAAAGAAAAAAATTTGACCTGAGAATTGGTCTCTGCCACGGCAGAAAAATGGCCTAAAATCCTGCCGCGGCAGAAATACGGCCTAAAATCCTGCCGCGGCAGAATGGCGGCAGAATTTTTTTTTCTCGTACTAGCACAGATTGGTCTGTGGTAAAGCGACGGTCCGAATTTTTTTTTTTTGGATTTTTTTGCTTTCACGCTACAGCACAAACGCGTCTGCGGTCAGACGTGAGGCAGCGAGTTTTTTTTTTGCCTTCAGCGTGAAGCAAACTCAGTACAAGTCTAGATCCGATCGGTTTGCTTTTTTTTTCTCCTTCTTTCAAACGGATCTACAACCTGAGACTAAAAGAAAACAGATCTACTAGATCTAAGACTCAAGAACACGACGAACAGTCTAGAAATAGTCTAGGGACTCCGACAACGGATCAAAAACAGATGAAAACTAGACAAAAACTACGACTCAGAGTTAGAAAAAGGCTACACAAAAGGATTATGATCAGCAACTAGAACTCACGAATAGTGTTATCTAGGCTATGGCAATGAACTATGAATCCTAATATTTTTGTGTGGCTTTTTCTGTATAGGACAAAAATAACTAATCTATGGATGGATTTGTAGATGCTTACCGAGGCAACACTGGAAATCTGATACCAAGATGATATCGGGTGGCCCGATCTTCTCAGTAAGCGGATGGCGGTGATGATGGTGGATGATAGATAACTAGTGCGTAGCTATGATCTCTCCCCCTCGATCCCTGATGCCAGTGCAACAGATCTCGAACCTTGTAGGATATTCACAACACCACACTCTTGCGCACGCAGCCGTGACCACGAACGGTAGTATGCAATCTACTAAGTCCCAATGGAACAACAGATCACACTCAATTATAATTGGTAGATTCAAACACAGGGTAATTCCAGAGGTTCTATAAAGAAACAACTACAAAATATTTTAACGTGTTCTAAAACCTAAAAACCATGATTTACAGGCCTATATAAAGGCTGCTGGACGTCCAACATAGAGTTGGGGTCAAAACCAAACATATCTCTAACTTTCCTAACTTAAAAGGACTATTTGTAAACTGACAGAAAACGTCTGTCGACTTGTTTTGGTTTCTGCGCATAGCTCGTAACGAACTAGGAGACGTGCAAGTACCCGTTGGAAAGATCTCGGAATTATCTTTCCAACAAGTACTTATGTGCTTAATTCGGAGTTGGTATGTGGAAACCACGTCCATTTGAATTTCAGAACTTATGTCTGTCTGAATTGAACCTTACTTGTTGTTCGCCTTCTAACTCTCGGTCGACTTCGTTTTGATGATCTTCTCTTGCGCCTTCCTCCCTCTCCTCCCTCGCGCATCCTCGGGCGATCATCATGCCGGACTCCTCTGGTAGCCCTTCTCCTCCTCGTGCCATGCTTGTTTCTTCAACGAACCTGATCATACATAAATGCATAGACTTAGGTAGTATAAAGTTCTCATTAAGTAAAATATTAGGTTCAATTAAGAGTGAATTCACATGTTGCTCAATCAGCTTTGCACGAGCTCTTGTAATGGGTCCAATTCTGATTTCATTGGACTTGTTCTTTGCAGCAACATCTTCATTGTGAATAGGAGTAGGAGATAGTGGAATAGTATGGATGTCCTCATCACTTATGTGGTTTGTGAAAAGAACACACATGCAATAACTCTAGCTGTGGTTTGTGAAAAGAACACACATGCAATGACACAGGTGGATCAATGTGGTTTGTGAAAAGAACACACATGCAATGACTCTGGTGGATCCATGTGGTTTGTGAAAAGAACACAGATGCAATGACTCTAGCTATGTTTAATGATAAGAACACACATGCAATGGCACAAGTAGATCCATATGTGGTTTGTGAAAAGAACAGACATGCAATGAACACTGATGGATCCATATGTGGTTTGTGAGAAGAACACACATGCAATGACACTGGGTGTGGTTCATGAAAAGAACACACATCCAATGACACTAGTGGATCCTTATGTGGTTTGTGAAAAGAACACAGATGCAATGACTCCAGATTTGGTTTGTAAGAAGAACACACATGGAATGACAATGGGTGTGGTTTGTGAGAAGAACACACATCCAATAACACTGGTGGATCCTTATGTGGTTTGTGATATGAACACACATGCAATGACTCTAGATGTGGTTTGTGAAAATAACACACATGCAATGACACTGGTGGATCCATATGTGGTTTGTGAAAAGAACACACATCCAATGACACTGGTGGATCCATATGTGGTTTGTGAGAAGAACACATGCAATGACACTGGATGTGGTTCATGAAAAGAACACACATCCAATGACACTGGTGGATCCTTATGTGGTTTGTGAAAAGAACACACATGCAATGACTCTAGATGTGGTTTGTGAAAAGAACACACATGCAATGACTCTAGATGTGGTTTGTGAAAAGAACACACATGCAATCGCACTGGTGGATCCATATGTGGTTTGTGAGAAGAACACACATCCAATAACACTAGTGGATCCATGTGTGGTTTGTGTGAAGAACACAGATGCAAAACACACATGCAATGACACTGGTGGATCCATATGTGGTATGTGGAAAGAACAGACATGCAATGACACTAGCTGTGGTTAATGAGAAGAACATACATGCAATGACTCTGATGGATCCATATGTGGTTTGTGAAAAGAACACACATGCAATGACTCTAGTTGTGGTTAATGAAAAGAACACACAAGCAATGACTCTGGTGGATCTATGTGGTTTGTGAAAAGACACACATGGAATGACTCTAGCTATGGTTAATGAAAAGAACACACATGCAATGACACTTGTGGATCCATATGTGGTTTGTGAGAAGAACAAACATGCAATGAACTCTACTGGATCCTTATGTGGTTTCTGAAAAGAACACACATGCAACGACTGTAGCTATGTTTTGTGAAAAGAAGACACATGCAATGACAATGGTGGATCCATGTGGTTTGTGACCATAACTGACATGTAATGAACTCTAGTGGATCCATATATGGTTTGTGAAAGAACACACATGCAATGAACTCTAGTGGATCCATATGTGGTTTGTGAGAAGAACACAAATGCAATGACACTGGGTGTGGTTCATGAAAAGAACACACATCCAATGACACTAGTGGATACTTATGTGGTTTGTGAAAATAACACACATGCAATGACTCTAGATGTGGTTTGTGAAAAGAACACACATGCAATGACACTGGTGGATCCATGTGCGTGGTTTGTGAAAATAAAAGACATGCAATCAACTCAGGTGGATCCATATGTGGTTTGTGAGAAGAAAACACATGTAATGACACTGGGTGTGGTTCATGAAAAGAACACACATTCAATGAACTCTGGTGGATCCATATGTGCTTTGTGAGAAGAACACACATACAATGACACTGGGTGTGGTTCATGAAAAGAACACACATCCAATGACACTAGTGGATCCTTATGGGGTTTGTGAAAATAACACACATGCAATAACACTGGGTGGATCAATATGTGGTTTGTGAGAAGAACACACATGCAATGACTCTAGATGAGGTTAATGAAAAGAACACACAAGCAATGACTCTGGTGGATCTATGTGGTTTGTGAAAAGACACACATGGAATGACTCTAGCTATGGTTAATGAAAAGAACACACATGCAATGACACTGGTGGATCCATATGTGGTTTGTGAGAAGAACAAACATGCAATGAACTCTGGTGGATCCTTATGTGGTTTGTGAAAAGAACACACATGCAACGACTGTAGCTATGTTTTGTGAAAAGAAGACATATGCAATGACACTGGTGGATCCATGTGGTTTGTGACAATAACTGACATGCAATGAACTCTGGTGGATCCATATATGGTTTGTGAAAGAACACACATGCAATGAACTCTAGTGGATATATATGTGGTTTGTGAGAAGAACACAAATGCAATGACACTGGGTGTGGCTCATGAAAAGAACACACATCCAATGACACTAGTGGATCCTTGTGTGGTTTGTTTAAAGAACACACATGCAATGACTCTAGATGTGGTTTGTGAAAAGAACACACATGCAATGACACTGGTGTATCCATATGTGTTTTGTGAGTAGAACACACAAGCAATGACACTGGGTGTGGTTCATGAAAAGAACACACATCCAATGACACTGGTGGATCCTTATGTGGTTTGTGAGAAGAACACATATGAAGTGACACTAGATGTGGTTTGCGAAAAGAATACACATGCAATGACACTAGTGGATCCATATGTGGTTTGTGAGAAGAACACATGCAATGACACTGGGTGTGGTTCACATCCAATGACACTGGTGGATCCTTATGTGGTTTGTGAAAAAACACACATGCAATGACTCTAGATGTGGTTTGTGAAAAGAACACACATGCAATCGCACTGGTAGATCCATATGTGGTTTGTGAGAAGAACACACATCCAATGACACTGGTGGATCCATGTGTGGTTTGTGCGAAGAACACACATGGAAAACACACATGCAATGACACTGGTGCATCCATATGTGGTATGTGGAAAGAACAGACATGCAATGACACTAGCTGTGGTTAATGAAAAGAACATACATGCAATGACTCTGATGGATCCATATGTGGTTTGTGGAAAGAACACACATGCAATGACTCTAGTTGTGGATAATGAAAAGAACACACAAGCAATGACTCTGGTGGATCCATTTGGTTTGTGAAAAGTCACTCATGCAATGACTCTAGCTATGGTTAATGAAAAGAACACACATGCAATGACACTGGTGGATCCATATGTGGTTTGTGAGAAGAACAGACATGCAATGAACTCTGGTGGATCCTTATGTGGTTTATGAAAAGAACACACATGCAATGACTCTAGCTATGTTTTGTGAAAAGAACACAAATGCAATGACACTGGTGGATCCATGTGGTTTGCGACAATAATAGACATGCAATGAACTCTGGTTGATCCATATGTGGTTTTGAAAGAACACACATGCAATGAACTCCAGTGGATCCATATGTGGTTTGTGATAAGAACACACATGCAATGACACTAGGTGTGGTTCATGGAAAGAACACACATCCACTGAAACTAGTGGATACTTATGTGGTTTGTGAAAATAACACACATGCAATGACCCTAGATGTGGTTTGTGAAAAGAACACACATGCAATGACACTGGTGGATCCATGTGCGAGGTTTGTGAAAATAAAAGACATGCAATCAACTCAGGTGGATCCATATGTGGTTTGTGAGAAGAACACACATGTAATGACACTGGGTGTGGTTCATGAAAAGAACACACATCCAATGAACTCTGGTGGATCCATATGTGCTTTGTGAGAAGAACACACATACAATGACACTGGGTGTGGTTCATGAAAAGAACACACATCCAATGACACTAGTGGATCCTTATGTGGTTTGTGAAAATAACACACACGCAATAACACTAGGTGGATCCATATGTGGTTTGTGAGAAGAACACACATGCAATGACTCTAGACGTGGTTTGTGAAAAGAACACACATGCAATGACACTGGTGGATGCATATGTGGTTTGTGATAAGAACACACATCCAATGACACTAGTGGATCCATATATGGTTTGTGAGAATAACACACATGCAATGACACTAGGTGTGGTTCATGAAAAGAACACACATCCAATGACACTAGTGGATCCTTGTGTGGTTTGTTTAAAGAACACACATGCAATGACTCTAGATGTGGTTTGTGAAAAGAACACACATGCAATAACTCTAGCTGTGGTTCCTTGTGGTTTCTGAAAATAATAGACATGCAATGAACTCTGGTGGATCCATATGTGGTTTGTGAAAAGAACATGCATGCAATGAACTTTGGTGGATCCATATGTGTTTTGTGAGAAGAACACACATGCAATGACACTGGGTGTGGTTCATGAAAAGAACACACATCCAATGACACTGGTGGATCCTTGTGTGGTTTGTGAAAAGAACACACATGCAATGACTCTAGATGTGGTTTGTGAAAACAACACACATGCAATAACTCTATCTATGGTTCCATGTGGTTTGTGAAAATAACAGACATGCAATGAACTCTGGTGGATCCATATGTGGTTTGGGAAAAGAACAGGCATGCAATGAACTTTGGTGGATCCATATGTGGTTTGTGAGAAGAACATGCATGCAATGACACTGGGTGTGGCTCATGAAAAGAACACACATCCAATGACATCGGTGGATCCTTATCTGAATTGTGAGAAGAACACACATGTAATGACTCTAGATGTGCTTTGTGAAAAGAACACACATGCAATGACACTGGTATATCCATATGTGTTTTGTGAGTAGAACACACAAGCAATGACACTGGGTGTGGTTCATGAAAAGAACACACATCCAATGACACTGGTGGATCCTTATGTGGTTTGTGAGAAGAACACACATGAAGTGACACTAGATGTGGTTTGCGAAAAGAACACACATGCAATGACACTGGTGGATCCATATGTGGTTTGTGAGAAGAACACATGCAATGACACTGGGTGTGGTTCATGAAAATAACACACATCCAATGACACTGGTGGATCCTTATGTGGTTTGTGAAAAGAACACACATGAAATGACTCTAGATGTGGTTTGTAAAAAGAACACACATGCAATCGCACTGGTGGATCCATATGTGGTTTGTGAGAAGAACACACATCCAATGACACTGGTGGATCCATGTGTGGTTTGTGCGAAGAACACACATGCAAAACACACATGCAATGACACTGGTGGATCCATATGTGGTATGTGGAAAGAACAGACATGCAATGACACTAGCTGTGGTTAATGAAAAGAACATACATGCAATGACTCTGATGGATCCATATGTGGTTTGTGAAAAGAACACACATGCAATGACTCTAGTTGTGGATAATGAAAAGAACACAAAGGCAATGACTCTGGTGGATCCATGTGGTTTGTGAAAAGACACACATTCAATGACTCTAGCTATGGTTAATGAAAAGAACACACATGCAATGATACTGGTGGATCCATATGTGGTTTGTGAGAAGAACATACATGCAATGAACTCTGGTGGATCCTTATGTGGTTTGTGAAAAGAACACACATGCAATGACTCCAGCTACGTTTTGTGAAAAGAACACAAATGCAATGACACTGGTGGATCCATGTGGTTTGCGACAATAACAGACATGCAATGAACTCTGGTTGATCCATATGTGGTTTGTGAAAGAACACACATGCAATGAACTCCAGTGGAGCCATATGTGGTTTGTGAGAAGAACACAAATGCAATGACACTAGGTGTGGTTCATGGAAAGAACACACATCCACTGAAACTAGTGGATACTTATGTGGTTTGTGAAAATAACACGCATGCAATGACTCTAGATGTGGTTTGTGAAAAGAACACACATGCAATGACACTGGTGGATCCATGTGCGACGTTTGTGAAAATAAAAGACATGCAATCAACTCAGGTGGATCCATATGTGGTTTGTGAGAAGAACACACATGTAATGACACTGGGTGTGGTTCATGAAAATAACACACATCCAATGAACTCTGGTGGATCCATATGTGCTTTGTGAGAAGAACACACATACAATGACACTGGGTGTGTTCATGAAAAGAACACACATCCAATGACACTAGTGGATCCTTATGTGGTTTGTGAAAATAACACACACGCAATAACACTGGGTGGATCCATATGTGGTTTGTGAGAAGAACACACATGCAATGACTCTATATGTGGTTTGTGAAAAGAACACACAGACACTGGTGGATCCATATGTGGTTTGTGAGAAGAACACACATCCAATGACACTGGTGGATCCATATGTGGTTTGTCAGAAGAACACACGTGCAATGACACTGGGTGTGGTTCATGAAAAGAACACACATCCAATGACACTGGTGGATCCTTGTGTGGTTTGTTTAAAGAACACACATGCAATGACTCTAGATGTGGTTTGTGAAAAGAACACACATGCAATAACTCCAGCTGTGGTTCCATGTGGTTTGTGAAAATAACAGACATGCAATGAACTCTGGTGGATCCATATGTGGTTTGTCAAAAGAACATGCATGCAATGAACTTTGGTGGATCCATATGTGTTTTGTGAGAAGAACACACATGCAATGACACTGGGTGTGGTTCATGAAAAGAACACACATGCAATGACACTGGTGGATCCATATGTGGTTTGTGAGTAGAACACACAAGCAATGACACTGGGTGTGGTTCATGAAAAGAACACACATCCAATATCACTGGTGGATCCTTATGCGGTTTTTGAGAAGAACACACATGAAGTGACACTAGATGTGGTTTGCGAAAAGAACACACATGCAATGACACTGGTGGATCCATATGTGGTTTGTGCGAAGAACACACATCCAATGACACTGGTGGATCCATATGTGGTTTGTGATAAGAACACACATGCAATGACACTGGGTGTGGTTCATGAAAAGGACAAACATCCAATGACACTGGTGGATCCTTATGTGGTTTGTGAAAAGAACACACGTGCAATGACTCTAGATTTGGTTTGGAAGAAAAACACACATGCAATGACACTGGGTGTGGTTTGTGAGAAGAACACACATCCAATGACACTGGTGGATCCTTATGTGGTTTGTGAGAAGAACACACATGCAATGACTCTAGATGTGGTTTGTGAAATGAAGACACATGCAATGACACTAGTGAATCCGTATGTGGTTTGTGAGAACAACACATTAAAATGACATTGGGTGTGGTTCATGAAAAGAACACACATCCAATGACATTGGTGGATGCTTATGTGGTTTGTGAAAAGAACACACATGCAATGACTGTAGATGTGGTTTGTGAAAAGAACACAAATGCAATCACACTGGTGGATCCATATGTGATTTGTGAGAAGAACACACATCCAATGACACTGGTGGATCCATGTGTGGTTTGTGAGAAGAACACACATGCAATGACACTGGTGGATCCATATGTGTTCTATGGAAAGAACATACATGCAATAACACTAGCTGTGGTTAATAAAAAGAACAGACATGCAATGACTCTAGTTGTAGTTAATGAAAAGAACACACAAGCAATGACTTTGGTGGATCCATGTGGTTTGTGAGAAGAACACACATGCAATGACTCTGGTGGATCCATGTGGTTTGTGAAAAGAACACACATGTAATGACTCTAGCTATGGTTAATGATAAGAACACACATGCAATGGCACAAGTGGATCCATATGTGGTTTGTGAAAAGAACAGACATGTAATGAACACTGGTGGGTCCATATGTGGTCTGTGAGAAGAACACACATGCAATGACACTGGGTGTGGTTCATGAAAAGAACACACATCCAATGACACTAGCGAATCCTTATGTGGTTTGTGAAAAGAACATGCATGACATGACTATAGATTTGGTTTGTAAGAAGAACACACATGGAATGACACTGGGTGTGGTTTGTGAGAAGAACACACATCCAATAAAACTGGTGGATCCTTATGTGGTTTGTGAGATGAACACACATGCAATGACTCTAGATGTGGTTTGTGAAAAGAACACACATGCAAGGACACTGGTGGATCCATATGAGGTTTGTGAGAAGAACACACATCCAATGACACTGGTGGATCCATATGTGGTTTGTGAGAAGAACACATGCAATGACACTGGGTGTGGTTCATGAAAAGAACACACATGCAATGACTCTAGGTGTGGTTTGTGAAAAGAACACACATGCAATCGCACTGGTGGATCCATATGTGCTTTGTGAGAATAACACACATCCAATGACACTGGTGGATCCATGTGTGGTTTGTGCGAAGAACACACATGCAAAACACACATGCAATGACACTGGTGGATCCATATCTGGTATGTGGAAAGAACAGACATGCAATGACACTAGCTGTGGTTATTGAAAAGAACATACATGTGATGACTCTGATGGATCCATATGTGGTTTGTGAAAAGAACACATATGCAATGACTCTAGTTGTGGTTAATGAAAAGAACACACAAGCAATGACTCTGGTGGATCCATGTGGTTTGTGAAAAGACACACATGCAATGACTCTAGCTATGGTTAATGAAAAGAACACACATGCAATGACACTGGTGGATCCATATGTGGTTTATGAAAAGAACAGCCATGCAATGACTCTAGATGTGGTCAATGAAAAGAACACTAATGCAATGACTCTAGTGGATCCATATGTGGTTAATGAAAAGAACACACATTCAATGACACTGGTGGATCCATATGTGGTTTGTGAGAAGAACAGACATGCAATGAACTCTGGTGGATCCTTATGTGGTTTGTGAAAAGAACACACATGCAATGACTGTAGCTATGTTTTGTGAAAAGAACACACATGCAATGACACTGGTGGATCCATGTGGTTTGTGACAATAACAGACATGCAATGAACTCTGGTGGATCCATATGTGGTTTGTGAGAGAACACACATGCAATAAACTCCCGTGGATCCATATGTGGTTTGTGAGAAGAACACAAATGCAATGACACTGGGTGTGGTTCATGAAAAGAACACACATCCAATGACACTAGTGGATACTTATGTGGTTAGTGAAAATAACACACATGCAATGACTCTAGATGTGGTTTGTGAAAAGAACACACATGCAATGACACTGGTGGATCCATGTGCGTGGTTTGTGAAAATAAAATACATGCAATCAACTCAGGTGGATCCATATGTGGTTTGTGAGAAGAACACACATGTAATGACACTGGGTGTGGTTCATGAAAAGAACACACATCCAATGAACTCTGGTGGATCCATATGTGCTTTGTGAGAAGAACACACATACAATGACACTTGGTGTGGTTCATGAAAAGAACACACATCCAATGACACTAGTGGATCCTTATGTGGTTTGTGAAAATAACACACATGCAATAACACTGGGTGGATCCATATGTGGTTTGTGAGAAGAATACACATGCAATGACTCTAGTTGTGGTTTGTGAAAAGAACACACATGCAATGACACTGGTGGATCCATATGTGGTTTGTGAGAAGAACACACATGCAATGACATTGGGTGTGGTTCATGAAAAGAACACACATCCAATGACACTGGTGGATCCTTTTGTCGTTTGTGAAAAGAACACACATGCAATGACTCTAGCTATGGTTTGTGAAAACAACACACATGCAATGACACTAGTGGATCAATGTGGTTTGTGAAAATAACAGACATGCAATGACATTGTGGATTCATATGTGGTTTGTGAGAAGAACACACATGCAATGACACTGGGTGTGGTTCATGGAAAGAACAGACATCCAATGACACTGGTGGATCCTTATGTGGTTTGTGAGAAGAACACACATGCAATGACTCTAGCTGTGGTTTGTGAAAAGAACACACATCCAATGACACTGGTGGATCAATGTGGTTTGTGAAAATAATAGACATGCAATGACAGTGGAGGATTCATATGTGGTTTGTGAGAAGAACACACATGCAATTACACTGTGTGTGGTTCATGTAAAGAATACACATCCAATGACACTGGTGGATCCTTATGTGGTTTGTGAAAAGAACACACATGCAATGATTCTGGTGGATCCACATGTGGTTTGTGAAAAGAACACACATGCATGACACTCGTGGATCAATGTGGTTTGTGAAAATAACACACATGTGATGAACTATGGTGGATCCATATGTGGTTTGTGAGAAGAACACACATGCTATGACAATGGTGGATCCATATGTGGTCTATGGAAAGAACACACATGCAATGACACTCCCTGTGGTTAATGAAAAGAACAAACATGCAATGACTCTGATGGATCCATATGTGGTTTGCAAAAAGAAAACACATGCAATGACTCTAGTTGTGGTTAATGAAAAGAACACACATGCAATGACTCTAGTGGATCCATGTTGTTTGTGAAAATAACACACATGCAATGACTCTAGCTATGGTTAATAAAAATAACACACATGCAATGGCACTGGTTAATCCATATGTGGTTTGTGAGAAGAACACACATGCAATGGCACTGGTGGATCAATATGTGGTTTGTGGAAAGAACACACATGCAATGACACTGGTGGATCCATATGTGGTTTGTGAGAAGAACACAAATACAATGACACTGGGTGTGGTTCATGAAAAGAACACACATCCAATGACACTGGTGGATCCTTGGATGGTTTGTGAAAAGAACACACATGCAATGACTCTAGATGTGGTTTGTGAAAAGAACACACATTGAATAACTCTAGCTGTGGTTCCATGTGGTTTGTGGAAATAACAAACATGCAATGAATTCTGGTGGATCCTTATGTGGTTTGTGAAAAGAATAGGCATGCAATGAACTTTGGTGGATCCATATGTGGTTTGTGAGAAGAACACACATGCAATGACACTGGGTCTGGTTCATGAAAAGAACACACATCTAATGACACTAGTGGATCCTTATGTGGTTTGTGATAAGAACACACATGTAATGACTCTAGATGTGGTTTGGGAAAAGAACACACATGCAATGACACTGGTGGATCCATATGTGGTTTGTGAGTAGAACACACAAGCAATGACACTGGGTGTGGTTCATGAAAAGAACACACATCCAAGACACTGGTGGATCCTTATGCGGTTTGTGAGAAGAACACACATGAAGTGACACTAGATATGGTTTGCGAAAAGAACACACATGCAATGACACTAGTGGATCCATATGTGGTTTGTGCGAAGAACAGACATCCAATGACACTGGTGGATCCATATGTGGTTTGTGAGAAGAACACACATGCAATGACACTGGGTGTGATTCATGAAAAGAACAAACATCTAATGACACTGGTGGATCCTTATGTGGTTTGTGAAAAGAACACACATGCAATGACTCTAGATTTGGTTTGGAAGAAAAACACACATGCAATGACACTGGGCGTGGTTTGTGAGAAGAACACACATCCAATGACATCGGTGGATCCTTATGTGGTTTGTGAGAAGAACACACATGCAATGACTCTAGATGTGGTTTGTGAAATGAACACACATGCAATGACACTAGTGAATCCATATGTGGTTTGTGAGAACAACACACATGCAATGACATTGGGTGTGGTTCATGAAAAGAACACACATCCAATGACACTGGTAGATGCTTATGTGGTTTGTGAAAAGAACACACATGCAATGACTCTAGATGTGGTTTGTGAAAGGAACACAAATGCAATCACACTGGTGGATCCATATGTGATTTGTGAGAAGAACACACATCCAATGACACTGGTGCATCCATGTGTGGTTTGTGAGAAGAACACACATGCAATGACACTGGTGGATCAATATGTGGTTTGTGGAAAGAACACACATGCAATTACACTGGAGGATCCATATGTGGTTTGTGAGAAGAACACAAATGCAATGACACTGGGTGTGGTTCATGAAAAGAACACACATCCAAATACACTGGTGGATCCTTGTGTGGTTTGTGAAAAGAACACACATGCAATAACTCTAGCTGTGGTTCCATGTGGTTTGTGAAAATAACAGACATGCAATGAACTCTGGTGGATCCATATGTTGTTTGTAAAAAGAATAGGCATGCAATGAACTTTGGTGCATCCATGTGTGGTTTGTGAGAAGAACACACATGCAATGACACTGGGTGTGGTTCATGAAAAGAACACACATCCAATGACACTAGTGGATCCTTATGTGGTTTGTGAAAAGAACACACATGTAATGACTCTAGATGTGATTTGTGAAAAGAACACACATGCAATGACACTGGTGGATCCATATGTGGTTTGTGAGTAGAACACACAAGCAATGACACTGGGTGTGGTTCATGAAAAGAACACGCATCCAATGACACTGGTGGATCCTTATGCGGTTTGTGAGAAGAACACACATGAAGTGACACTAGATGTGGTTTGCGAAAAGAACACACATGCAATGACACTAGTGGATCCATATGTGGTTTGTGCGAAGAACAGACATCCAATGACACTGGTGGATCCATATGTGGTTTGTGAGAAGAACACACATGCAATGACACTGGGTGTGGTTCATGAAAAGAACAAACATCCAATGACACTGGTGGATCCTTATATGGTTTGTGAAAATAACACACATGCAATGACTCTAGATTTGGTTTGGAAGAAAAACACACATGCAATGACACTGGGCGTGGTTTGTGAGAAGAACACACATCCAATGACACCGGTGGATCCTTATGTGGTATGTGAGAAGAACACACATGCAATGACTCTAGATGTGGTTTGTGAAATGAACACACATGCAATGACACTAGTGAATCCATATGTGGTTTGTGAGAACAACACACATGCAATGACATTGGGTGTGGTTCATGAAAAGAACACACATCCAATGACACTGGTGGATGCTTATGTGGTTTGTGAAAAGAACACACATGCAATGACTCTAGATGTGGTTTGTGAAAAGAACACAAATGCAATCACACTGGTGGATCCATATGTGATTTGTGAGAAGAACACACATCCAATGACACTGGTGGATCCATGTGTGGTTTGTGAGAAGAACACACATGCAATGACACTGGTGGATCCATATGTGGTCTGTGGAAAGAACATACATGCAATGACACTAGCTGTGGTTAATAAAAAGAACAGACATGCAATGACTATGATGGATCCATATGTGGTTTGTGAAAAGAACACACATGCAATGACTCTAGTTGTAGTTAATGAAAAGAACACACAAGCAATGACTCTGGTGGATCCATGTGGTTTGTGAGAAGAACACACATGCAATGACACTGGTGGATCAATATGTGGTTTGTGGAAAGAACACACATGCAATGACACTGGTGGATCCATATGTGGTTTGTGAGAAGAACACAAATGCAATGACACTGGGTGTGGTTCATGAAAAGAACACACATCCAATGACACTGGTGGATCCTTGTGTGGTTTGTGAAAAGAACACACATGCAGTCACTCTAGATGTGGTTTGTGAACAGAACACACATGCAATAACTCTAGCTGTGGTTCCATGTGGTTTGTGAAAATAACAGACATGCAATGAACTCTGGTGGATCCATATGTGGTTTGTGAAAAGAACAGGCATGCAATGAACTTTGGTGGATCCATATGTGGTTTGTGAGAAGAACACACATGCAATGACACTGGGTGTGGTTCATGAAAAGAACACACATCCAATGACACTAGTGGATCCTTATGTGGTTTATGAAAAGAACACACATGTAATGACCTTAGATGTGGTTTGTGAAAAGAACACACATGCAATGACACTGGTGGATCCATATGTGGTTTGTGAGTAGAACACACAAGCAATGACACTAGGTGTGGTTCATGAAAAAAAACACATCCAATGACACCGGTGGATCCTTACGCGGTTTGTGAGAAGAACACACATGAAGTGACACTAGATGTGGTTTGCGAAAAGAACACACATGCAATGACACTGGTGGATCCATATGTGGTTTGTGCGAAGAACACACATCCAATGACACTGGGTATGGTTCATGAAAAGAACAAACATCCAATGACACTGGTGGATCCTTATGTGGTTTGTGAAAAGAACACACATGCAGTGACTCTAGATTTGGTTTGGAAGAAAAACACACATGCAATGACACTGGGTGTGGTTTGTGAGAAGAACACACATCCAATGACACCGGTGGATCCTTATGTGGTTTGTGAGAAGAACACACATGCAATGACTCTAGATGTTGTTTGTGAAATGAACACACATGGAATGACACTAGTGGATCCATGTGGTTTGTGAAAATAATAGACATGCAATGAAATCTGGTGGATCCTGTCGGGGGGATAACCCCTAGGTAGGCCAGGACAGGACCAACCGGCCGGCTCCAAGGAGCTCACGCCGTCTGGACCCAGACCAAGGAACCATAGGCGGGTGGAATCCCTCACCCGGTCTGCATCCAAGCTTCCCTAGCTGGCCCATCTAGCTGGGAAGCCAGAAGCACCGACTAGGAGGCCGCTCCTAGCCGTTCGCCTCGAATCCGCTAGAGGTAGTACGGTGGGAATGATGCTCCCTGTTGAGCGCACCTTTGACCGAACAGGCTGGCTAGCCTGGCCGACGCTACCGGACAACTGTGCCAAAGCTGGAGGCTGACGAGCAACACAAGGGCTGACGAGGAAAGTTCCGGCTTATGCATAAAGAGTCGGCTGATGGATAAAGAGCAGGCTGACGAGTAAAGAATGGGGCGATGGACACTGTAGCGTAGTCCTTCCCTGTACTGGATGCTTGACTGGACCCGGGCCTACCGTTTGGCCATGTCCAGCCGGCCCACTTTGTAAGGCCCAAATCCAAAACAGTAAACCCTAGAACCCATCTTGTAAACTGCCTCCTCAACCAGTATATAAGGGGGGTAGTGCCAGGGTTCTAGGTAGACAATTACAAGTTAGAAGTTCTCCATGTTGGACAAGTGGAGCAGATCCTTCTTCTCCTTCTAGCAAGGAGTACCTAGGAAAACAGCTCAAGGAGCGTCTGTATTGGGCATTCGCCCCTTTGATAGTAGATCCTTGCAGGAGTAGGAGCATTACCTCGCCAAGAGGGCTCCGAACCTGGGTACATCACTGTGTTTGCAGTATTTGTGCCCAACCCGTTGCGAGTAGCCACCGATAGCATCCTGATTTTCCCCTTTAAGCCATCCCCAATGGTACTGCCGTGTTCCACACCACGACAGTTGGCGCCCACCATGGGGCACAGCGCTTCGGCTGGGATCATCTTTCGCACGGGACTTCCACTCGTTGCCGGTGAGCGAGTCGCCTCTGGCCTCGTCCTCACTTTCCGCTCCTTCGACTATGTCCTCGACAACACATCCTGTTTCGTTGGGGGGATTATCCCAAGCAGAGGCTCCATCATGCACTTCGGCAAACACCGCGTCTACATCGCCACCGTCACTGAGGATTTCTCTCGTGAGGTCGTCACCATCTCCGGCGCGCCCCCTGGTTTCTCCGCTTCGTGTCACCAGCGGCGGCATCGAGGTCATGATGGCAGGCTCGATGGAGAACCGTCGCCTGCCTCTAGAGCGCAACATGGATGGCCGTGCCACCAAGTCACGCCTCCCGAACTAGGACCTGCTCAACACGTCCATCAAACACCTCCGCAACCCCATCACCCCTATCGAGGCAGATCCAGATGCAGCTGCGGCAGCCCTGGAGGCTACTCGTCAGAACCTTCTAGAAGAAGCTGGCAAAGTGGCAGCCGCCCAACGGCGGATGAATGCGACCATGCGTGAGTACAACATCGTGCACGGCTTCGCCCGCTTGCCCGACATCAGCCGCCAGGCCTAGCCACAAGGCCGAAACCTCGGTTCGGAGATGGATCGTGCCGCTGATCCGCGTACACCTACGGTGCAGCCAGTTTACAACACCCCGCTAAAAACATGAGGGTTGTGGAGGCGGCAGTCGCAGAGCTAAGCCACTTGGAGGGCGAGGAGCTGCTCCGTCAGCAGGCACGTGTCCAGCTCCTCGTGGTCACGGCAAACAAACAGCAGGCTGAGGCAGAACTCAGCATGGCCGGCAACAGCAGAACCCAACCGGCTCGCCGGATGGCGGATCCGGCTGCAGGCGGTAGCAAGGCATCTTCCCCAAACGGAGCAAGGCCAAGCAACCGCCCACGCGGTGGATCTACAGGCCGTGGGAACAATGCCCACGACGTGGCAGATGTTACCAGCAAAAACCGCGAGCCGACTGACAAAGCCGGAAAAGGCCAAGCGCTGCCCAAGTCCCGCCTATCTGTCCGGCTGGGACTGCTCGAGCCAGAGGAATAGCAAGACGCGCGTGCACGAATCGACCTACTGGTCCAGTCACGCGTGCTAGAAGAAGAAAGTCCAGTCGGGCCAAGATGCTTCGGACCGCGCATCCGGAATGAGCCGTTTCCAAAGGGATTTTTGCTCCCAAGGGATACGCCAAAATACAACGGCTCGGTCAAGCTGGATGACTGGTTGGTGGACTATACCACCGCTATGGGCATCGCAAATGGCAACCGCCGGGTGGCAGTACGCTACGCCCCTCTCATCCTCCTCGACTCAGCCAGGACGTGGCTCAAAAGCCTCCCCAACAACAACATCAACTCTTGGATCGATTTCGAGCAGGCGCTCGTCCGCAACTTCATCGGCACCTACAAGCGCCCAGGCCGACCCGGTGAGCTCGCTCTTTGCGTACATGGTCCGGATGAATCGGACCGCTCCTACATCACCCGATGGACGAGCATGCACAACTCCTGTGAGGGGGTACACGAGCACCATGAGGTAGACTTCTTCATCAACGGCTACAGAGACGACACTATGCTCAAACACAAGCTTCGTCGGGTGGATCCCACAACCATGGCGCAGACCATGGCCATCGCATACAAGTACGCCACGGTCGACGCGACAATGAAAAGATCCGTTCGGGTGGACGTCCAAGGGCAAATAATCGTTGACGTCGTCATGGATCGGCGCCAGCCGGAAGGAAATGTCCACAATTCCAAGAGGCATAACAACCTAAATGGCAAGATAAAGGATGACCAGCCGGATAACCAGTACGGTTCCAGGCAGGTAGCGGCAGTGCAGGAGGATCCGGCTATAGGCGGAAGCCGGAGACATAAGCCTGATGACCGGCCTCCGAGGCCCAAGTAAACCATCGAGTCGATGCTTGATGGGGCCATGCAAGTTCCATAGCGGAGGCAACAAACCGGCTATGCATACCACACGCCAGTGCACCTGGATGAAGAAGATGGCAGAGATCGCTGGTACACCGGTTGCACAGGCACCGCCTCCTCCGGCCGGTGGGCCGCTAGGCGATCGCAATAACCAGCGCCGAAGGGAAGATGATTATAACAACTACCCCCGCCAGGTGAGAAACTATCACATCTTCACAACGGATCCAGAGACCAAGCACAAGAAGAGGCGCCGCCAGGCGGAAGTGAACGCAATCATTCATCCCGTTCCCAGTACCTCAACTAGTCGGAGCAAGAAGTTGCATGGAGCCGGAAGGACCAGCCAGCTAATTTGCCTCACCCAGGCACCTACGTGATGGTTTTGGATCCTATCATTGTTTCCCAGAAGCATTCCTGCAGGTTCTCCCGCCTCCTTGTAGACGGAGGGAGCAGCATCAACCTCCTGTACCGCAGCTCGCTAGACCGGCTCGGTATCAGCGAGTCGCAGTTGGAGCCGTCAAGCACCTCCTTCCACGGAGTCGTCTCGGGCCCGTCGCACTCGCCCATCAGAAAGATTCGGCTAGACGTCATCTTCGGCACGGAGGATAATTTCCACCGCGATCCCATCTGGTTCGAGGTGGTCAACCTCTATAGCACGTAGCACGCAATCCTGGGAAGCCCGACGCTCACCAAGTTCATGGCGGTACCACATTACGCGTACCTCAAGATGAAACTACCAGGGCCCAAGGGCATCATCACCGTGGTTGGTTGCTACAAATGGTCTATGGAGTGCGCCACAGACGGGTCCAAGATAGCAGAAGCCATGATCATCGCGGAAGAGAAGCGCATAATCATGCAGAACATGGCGACCCTGCAGAAGGACATGTCGGCTGGCGAGCCCAAGCCGGCTGGAGAAGCACAGTTCAAGCCATCCAAGGGCACGAGAAAGATCCTGTTGAACGAGGCCGAGCCGGACAAGTTCGTCCTGGTCGCAGACGACCTTGACAGCAAATAGGAAAGCGCGCTCGTCGACTTCCTCCATGAGAATCGGGATATCTTCGCGTGGTCCCCCAAGGACATGCCAGGTGTTCTGAGGGAGCTCGCCGAGCACTCTTTACATGTCAGGCCGGACGCAAATCCGGTCAAATAGTCACTATGCCGCTTTGCAGAAGAAAAAAGAAGAACCATTGGTGAGGAGATCACCTGGCTGCTCGCAGCCGGATTCATCATGGAGGTTTTCCACCTGGAATGGCTAGAAAACCCCGTACTCATTCTAAAGAAGAACAAGACTTGGCGCATGTGTGTTGACTACACCAGTCTGAACAAAGCGTGCCCCAAAGACCCGTTCTCCCTGCCAAGGATAGGCCAAGTGACCGATTGCACGGCCGGCTGCAAGCTGTTGTCGTTTCTGGACGCGTACTCCAGCTACCACCAGATTCGGCCGAACCCCACTGATCAAATAAATACAGCATTCATCACTCCCTACGGAGCCTACTACTACACCACCATGCCGTTTGGACTAAAGAATGCTGGAGCAACATACCAGCGCTGCATGCCAAAATGCTTGCAGACTCAGATCGGCAGAAACGTACACGCCTACGTCGATGATTTGGTAGTCAATACCAAGGAGCACCAAACACTCCTTGAAGATCTAAAGGAAACATTCACCAACCTCCGCCGGTTCCAGATGAAGCTAAACCCGGAGAAGTGCGTGTTTGGCGTCCTAGCTGGTCAGCTCCTCGGTTTTCTCATATCAGAGCGAGGAATTGAGGAGAACCCGGAGAAGATTGGCGCAATCGAGCGCATGCAGCCGCCCAAGAACTTACGAGATGTCCAGAAGTTAACCCAATGCTTGGCGTCCCTCAGCCGGTTCATCAGCCGGCTGGGCGAGAAAGTACTCCCGCTGTACCAACTCATGAAGAAGACGGACAAATTTGTCTGGACATCACAGGCGGATGAAGCTCTCCGCGACCTTAAGCGTATGCTCACCTCACCACCTATTCTAGCGGCACCAGTAGCAAAGGAGCCCATGTTGATGTACATCGCAGCAACCAACCGGGTTGTCAGTGTGGTGCTAGTAGTGGAGAGGCTGAAAGAAGGAAAAGCGCAGCCGGTGGAACGACCGGTGTACTACCTGAGTGAGGCACTCTCGCTCTCGAAGCAGAATTACCCTCACTACCAGAAGCTAGTGTATGGTGTGTACATGGCCGCCAAGAAATTGAAGCATTACTTCCAGTAGCACTCCATCCGGGTGGTGGCACTCGCTCCACTTTCGGAGATCATCGGCAATAGTAATGCCATAGGCCGGGTGGCGAAATGGACCATAGAGCTCGCCGCCCATAACATTCAATACGAGCCAAGAACGGCGATCAAGTCTCAGGCCTTGGCAGATTTCCTTGTTGATTGGGCAGAGACACAGTACCTTCCGCCTTGCCCTGACTCCACGCATTCGAAGCTGCATTTTGACAGCTCCAAGATGTATGGAGGGCTCGGAGCCGGAGTGGTCATCACCTCTCCCAAAGGAGACCGGCTGGAATATGTGCTACAGATCCACTTTCGCGCGTCCAACAATGTCGCGGAATACGAGGCGCTCGTTCATAGCCTCAATATGGCAAAAGAAATAGGCATCCGACGCATACTATGCTTCGGCGACTATGATCTGGTGGTACAGCAAGTGTTAGGTGACTAGGACGCCAGGGACGCAAACATGGATCTATATCATTTCTTCGTGCAACAGTTGTGCGCTTGTTTTGAAGGGTGTGAGTTTCACCATGTTCCCAGGGTAAACAATGAGGCCGCGGACACGCTCGCCCGCATCGGGTCAACAAGACAACCAATTCTGCCTGGAGTCTCCCTCAAGCACCTGTGCAAGCCATTAATCATGCCGTCTCCCGGATCTGACTCCATAATGTTGGACGTGGACCCGGGGACTGCCGGCTGCAAGACCTCCGCAACTTCTCCACCGCACCCGGGGACTGCTTCACCGCACCCGGGGACTGCCGCGTCCAGCCTGGAGGCTGCCGGCTCCGCTGCTTCATCGGGTCGACCACTAGACAGATCCGGCCCAGCCATCCACGCAGAGGTGAATCTGCTCATGCAGGCGGTATACGCCATCTGGGAAACCCCAACATGTGCCAAGTCGTTCATTAAATTCCTGGCAAGCGGAGAACTGCCCGAAGAAGAGGTAGAAGCAAGGCAGGTGAAGCGTAGAGCCAACGCATACACCATCATCAACAACGAGCTCTACAAGTGCAGTGTTGGGGGCATTTATCAGCGGTGCGTGAGCCGGGAAGAAGGAACCCGACTGTTGACCGACACCAGGGCGAGTGTGGCCACCATGCGTCATCACGAGCCATAGTGGCAAAGGCATTCCGCCATGGGTTCTACTAGCCCACGGTACTAGAAGATGCTGAGCAAATCGTCAAAGCATGCAACAGTTGTCAGCGGTTCAGCTAGCAGAAGCACACTCCGTCTACATCACTCAAGACAATTCCCACCACCTGGCCATTTGCTGTCTGGGGGATAGACATGGTCGGCCCTTTTAAAACGGCCAGATCTGGCATGACTCACTTGCTGGTGGCAGTGGACAAATTCACCAAGTGGATAGAGGCAAAGCCAATAAAGAAGCTGGATGGACCAACGGTGGTCAATTTCTTCACAGACATAATCACACGCTTTGGCTACCCCAACAGCATCATAACCGACAACGGCACAAATTTCGCCATGGGAGCTTTCGCACGATTCTACGGAGACAAGGGCATCCGCTTGGACCTAGCATCTGTGGCTCACCCCCAATCCAATGGACAGTGCGAGCAAGCAAATGGCCTAGTCCTAGATGGAATCAAGCCCCGGCTGGTCGAGCCACTGATGCGATCCCCCAGCTACTGGATTGAGGATCTACTGGTTGTGCTTTGGAGCCTTCGCACCACGCCAAACCGGTCCACCGGCTACACTCCTTTCTTCCTCGTCTACGGGGCGGAGGCGGTTTTGTCCACAAACATCGAGTTCGACGCACCCCGCAAACTGCTTTACACAGAGCAGCAAGCCAAAGAAGCACGGGAAGACATCATTGACCTTCTTGAAGAAGCACGCGAGCTGGCCTTGTCCAGATCCGCCATCTACCAACAAAACTTGTGCCGTTACCATGCTAGCCGGATCTGCAGCGTCTCGTTCCGCGAGGGCGACCTGGTGCTAAGGCTAGTACAAGACACCAAGGGGATGCACAAGCTATCTCTGCCTTGGAAAGGCCCATTCATCATTAGCCGGGCACTACAGAACAACTCATACTACCTCATCGATGCCCGCCAGCAAGAAAAGAACAAGATGGATTGCTCAGGCGAAGAAACTGAATGCCCATGGAACGCAAGCCTGCTTCGCCCCTTTTACACTTGAACAAGAAGTGTATGTATCTTACCTTTATGTAATAAATAAGCATGGGAGCCTCAACACAGTCTCGGGGACTCCGCAATAAATTAGCAAGTCATGCTGCATAATTTGGTTTTCCAGCTGCATTGCTCTAACCCCGGAGCCGGCGATCCGTCTCGGGGACTCGCCGGTTGGCCCAGACGGCTGTACAACCCACGGCAAAGTACTGTACGCGGTTCCTAGGGCTTCCTCTTCGGTTCCGGCTACAGACCTCAAGCCGGCTGACAGATCCGGCAAGAGCAGATTGCTCGAAGGCCCCTACACAAAAAACCATGAGGAAAACAAAGACGTCTGGACGTCCCGGCTGCGCTCGCTCGCCCAAGGCCAATGACCCAAACCGAAGTATCGTGCAGTACCCCTATTAATCTACCCCTTCGACTCCAGCTAGAAGCCAGCAAGGGAACAACATCAAAACTGGCCAATGCTCACTGAGAAAAAGGGCAAAGACATTAGATTTGTGTAAAACAGCAAAATTTCAAAACTAGTGAATCTAAGATTACAGTTTAACTTGCATATGTTTAACTAGGCAAACAACTTGTTTCTTTCTATGTTTGCATGAGCCAAAGTTCCACGACAAACACCCAAGCCAGAGGCTAGTAGCTTCTAGGAGGCAGCAGAGCAGGTCAAGGAGATTCAACCCGGTTGTATCCTCCAGTCGGCCCAAACCTCGGGGACTACACCATGTGCGTGCGCTTGCACGCCCCCACACAGAAACCTGCAAACAAACAACAACATAAAGGAGCTTTGACCCGGCTGTATCCTCCAGCCAGCCCAAACCTCGGGGACTACACCCTGTGGGTGCGCTTACCGCCCCCACACAGAAACAAGCATGTAGAAAATGCAAAACAGAAAGTGCAAACAAAAAACCAAGACGATTGTTCAACAGGGAGGCGATGCTCCCACCAGAGTTCAGTAACAAGAACAAAGACGATTGTTCGACAGCACAAATAAAAGATAGGTTCTTCATCCACAAATACTCCCGGCATACTGGGGATCAGGTTTAACTAGCTGGCAGAGGGGCCGAAGGCACTGGCTGGGGCTTGGCTGCTGGAGGAAACATCGGCCGAGGCGGTCCGAGGCGTAGCCGGGGCTGCAGTGGGCGGCACAACCGGGTCGTGGTGATACGCCTCCATGCCATCCGGATCACTGAAGTTCCAGTCCAGCTGGACGAAGCTCCCGATTTTCACGCCATAAGAGCGGATATTAAGAACCTCGGCGCGGAGCTGGTCGTAGCTGGTGCCCTGGTGAAATCCGCGAGAAAGTCTCCACAGATCCACATCTCCGCACCGCCAACACCATCTCTGCACCGCCACGAGCCGCCCATTCCCGAGCCACATCCATGAGATCCGGAGCGCCCGGCAGCTTCCCGGCCAGAGCATCCATGGTGGCCGGCTGGACGGTGTCGGGCCAGACATAGTCATGGACCTTGAGAGCAGCGACGCGAAGCCGGTTCGCCTCCTCGCTCACGACCGCCACCAGCTCTCCCGGGTGGAGATCCCACTCCAGATCCGTCTCAGGGATGCAGGCTAGCGCCTGATCAGTCGACTCAGGATACTGAGCTGCAACCGGGAAAAGAGACAATGGTCAATGAGGGCTGCAGAAGACAAAACCGCAATACCGGCTGAGATTGAGAATGCTTACTGATGACAATCTCGGTGATCTGGCAGAGCTCTCCCAGCGCTGCCGCCTCCCTAGCCTTTGAAGCTTTGAGGGCATCTTCATGGGTGGCATAGAGCACCTCCATATTCTTCAGCGCCTCAGTCCGGGTGTCCGCCACCTTCTTGGCTTGGCTAGCCTTGATCTCCATCTGGTGCTGATGCGTAGCCAGCTGGGCAATCTGGTCCTGGCGAGTCTTGTTGGACTCCTCCAGCTGGGAAACCTCTCCCTTCAACCGGGCCACCTCACGGTCCCGGTCCGCCAGTAGAGCTGCATGAGGGTAACCAATATTCAACAAGAAGCACAAGAAATCGTGCAATCGAGAAGATACGGCAGAGCAAGCAATCTTACGGCCTAGGTCCCGCGAGGTCTTAGCAGCGTCGACGAGAGCCCTCTGTGTAAAAAGAGAAGTAAGAACCGGCCGCGACGCGAGATGGTGAACAAACATCAAGATTGGCAATAGGACGCATACCTCGACGGAGGCCCCCAGCGCCTTGGCATGGCCAATCCCCTACTCCAGCGCCTCCACCAGCTGGCGGGGCTGGCCAATGGCCAAGGGTGCCGCCCCCGACAACTACACCAGGGCGGCATCCAGCGGCGGTGCAGCCCTAGCCGGCGTCCAGCCGGTGACCTGAAGATCGTCGTTGCTCACTGGAGCTGCGGAAGACCCACCCACCAGCTGGACAGGGACCTCCGGCGGTGGCACCTCCACCAGCTCCTCCACCCGGTAGGCGCCAGAGTCGGCACCCATCGTCGAGCCAGAGGGAGGTGTGGTCGTGCCAGCGCGCCCAAGCAGAAGACCCTCGGCAAGCCAAGAAACGGCCCCGTCCAGGTGAAGCATCGCGGCCATAGCCGGCAGCACCACCTCCGCCATCTCTGCACTAGCCCCATACGGTGGAGCAGATTCCGCCTCGGGGGCCGGAGCTAGCGCAACCTCGGGCGTCGCAGTCGGCGCACTTCCGTCCCTGGCAGGCGGAGGGGCGGACACGGTGGCGACGGTCGTGGAGCGGGGAAAGGCCATCGCCTCACCACAGGAAAGACAAGGGTGAACAAAGCAAGCGCGAGCCAATCAACGCAGGTATCAGGAGTAAAGGAGCACCTACCCGGCACCGCTCGGCATGGTAGCCGTGGGTCCGGGGTGGTGGCTCTTCTTGGCGCCGCCTCTAGCTGGCACGACGCTGGTTAGGGCGGCACGCTTTCCCCTAGCCCTGGGCATGGCGGCATCGTCAAGATCCACATCCTTGCCATGCGCGACTGTTCCAACATGAGCAAAACATTAGGTTGGCGGCTAGAGCGCAGCAGGAGCAAGGAAGGCAAGGATGAAATTCTCACCGGGTGGGAACTCGCAGCCCTCGTCGTCCCGCATGGGGAACCGCTCCGGCTCCACTGGCGGAGCCTATGCCAGCTTGTGGTCCGCGGCGAAGTTGGGGAGCTCATTGTCTCACATGCCGTCCTCCGCTAGCTGCGCCTAAAAAGCTACTCAACAAGGGAAGATAAGAGGCACGAAACAGGAATCCCTCGGGAAAATCCACCAGGAGAAATGGAGAAAAGGCACACCTTCGGCGGAAGCCGACCACGGTGGTACGGCCGGCAGGAGAACTCACAGTCCTCCTCCAGCGCCTCCTTGGATATGGCGGTAAGCCACTCGTGGAGGGACGCGTACGACACGTCCAGCCGGGACACCCGGGTGGGGTCCAGATGGCCGGAGAGGTGGCACATCTTGTGCGACCGGTGCTGCAGCGGTAGCACATGGCTCGCCATCTAGGATAGCAAAATGTCCCGGGCGGTGAGCCGCTCCTTCTCCACCAGGACCGCCAGCGGACGGCCATCCGGTCGATATAACCCTGGGCGCCCAAGTGCTGGACGCTCCAGGCCTTCCGGGTGGAAGGGACGTTCGCGAAGACCGGAATCTTGATCCAGTCCACCTAGGTGTTGTTGCACACATAGAAGTACGAGCGCTGCCAGAGCTTGACGGTCCGAAAGCTCCAGGCATGGCATCACCACTGACGGCCACGGGTAGATGGCACAGCAGCCCGTCTCCATCAGCGGGCCGCCCTTTCCAACCACCTGAACCTTGAAGTGAAAAACTTCAAGAAGTTTGCATCGTCGGGCGGACGCCGAGGTACGCCTGGCAGCAAGCCACGTGATTTGACAGCATCGCCACGTTGTTGGCTCTGAGATGGTGGAGCTGGAGGTCGAAGGAGACAAGCAGCTCCAAGACAAACCGGCTTAGCGGCATCCCAAGGCCACGAGTGAAGTGGGCGAGGAAGACGACGGCTTTGCTAGGCTGAGGGTTGGGCACACACTCGCCCTCCGATGCAAGGCGGTGCTTCACCAACTGCTTCTACGGCAGGAACCGCCCCCGCCGGTACTTCCTCACCAACACCTCAGTGACGTACGAGCCACACCACCCGTCGGCGACATCGGGCAGCATATTGTTCGGGAAGATGGCCGTGATTGAAGCACGGGGGCCGATTGTTACGGAAGAAAAGGAACAGCGCTGGTGACCAAGAAGCAGCGGCGCAGAGAAGCAGTGGAGGGCTAGGGCGCAAAGGAGAGTAGGGGAGGCAAGCACAGGAAGACGAACTAAAAAAACCCGCTTCTTGGCGTCCCTATTTATCGGGGAAAAAAGGTCGCGTCAGTTGCCCTCCATCCGCGCCACGTGGTAGGCAACTGCCCCACTTCTCCACGACAATTCGGGGCGGATCGCGTGCGCCAGCGTCACACGCACAGAAGATCCCGCAGGAGTTACTACGGGAGGCAAACCGCGCCCACGATCTCCAAGAAACCGCAATGATGAAAGCGTGCACGCAATTACCAAAAAACTGTCGTGGCAGACTAAGAAGTCAAACTGACGTGACGCACGCCAGAAATGGCAGGCGTGGCTGATGCAAGCAATGACGATAGCAAACTGGCGATCCCTCTCCCGGCCGGGTGCGGTAGCCGGTGAAGAAGATCACCGCTCACACCCTGTGGGTGGGGCCATCGGCTCGTAGCCGGGAAACAACAAAGAATCTCAAGCCGGTATAAGACAAATACTACAAGACAAAAGAAAACGACAAAGCATCTGCACCATCAATTATTTCAAATGAGCACGCAAGAACTTCTCCACGAGGCCAAGTCCTAACGCGCTCGGGGACTAGTGTCGCGTGGATAACCCCTGGGTAGGCCAAGATGGGACCAACCGGCCGGCTCCAAGGAGCTCATGCTGTTTGGACCTAGACCAAGGAACCACAGCCTAGTGGAATCCCCCACCTGATCCGCATCCAAGTTTCCCCGGCCGGCCTGTCTAGTCGGGTAGCTAGAAGAACCGGTTGGGAGGCCGCTCCTAGCCGGCTGCCTCGGATCTGCTGGCGGTAGTACGGTGGGAATGAAACTCCCTACAGAGCGCACCTTAGACCGGACAGGCTGGCTAGCCTGGCCGGTGCTACCGGAAAATTGTGCCAAAGCTGGAGGCTGACGAGCAAAGCAAGGGCTGACGAGGAAAGCTCCGGCTGACGGATAAAGAGCCGGCTGACAAGTAAAGCAGGGGCGCTGGACACTATAGCGTAGTCCTTCCCTATACTGGATGCTTGAATGGACCCGGGCCTACCGTTTGGCCCTGTCCAGTCGGCCCACTTTGTAAGGCCCAAATCCAAACAGTAAACCCTTGAACCCATCTTGTAAACTGCCTCCTCAACCAGTATATAAGGGGGTAGTGCAAGGGTTCTAGGTAGACAATTACAAGTTAGAAGTTCTCCATGTTGGACAAGTTGAGTAGATCCTTCTTCTCCTTCTAGCAAGGAGTAGCTAGGAAAACATCTCAAGGAGCGTCTGTATTGGGCATTCGCCCCTTTGATAGTAGATCCTTGCAGGAGTAGGGGCATTACCTCGCCAAGAGGGCTCCAAACCTGGGTACATCGCTATGTTTGCAGTATCTGTCCCCAACCTGTTGCGAGTAGCCACCGATAGCATCCTGATTGTCCCCTTCAAGCCATCCCCGATAGTACTGTCGTGTTCCACACCACGACAGATCCATATGTGGTTTATGAGAAGAACACACATGTAATGAGACTGGGTGTGGTTCATGAAAAGAACCCACATCCAATGAACTTTGGTGGATCCATATGTGGTTTGTGAGAAGAACACACATACAATGACACTGGGTGTGGTTCATTGTAACATCCCAAAACTTTGATCAAGGTTAATCAAGATTCAAATCACCCAATTTAGGGTTAACAAAAACTTTTTATTATTAAAACATTTAAGCATGCATATGTGTGTTGCATTAATATGGAATTGTTTGAAATTGCCATGTTTGTTTGTTCTAATGGTTGTAAAATGATTCTAAGGTGAATTCCACATCATCTAGATCATTCCCAAGCAAAATCCAAAGAAAAATAAATCAATTAGAATTAATGAAGGCAAATGGTCATTTTTGCCATTTTAATCCACTAGGTCACTTTAGCTGTTCCTAGAGCTCAAAGTCCAATAGAAACATTTATGAATCTTTGCACCCCTTGCTAGTACAAGTAATGATCTACCAAGGCCCACTTTGAAATCTTACAAAAACATTTAAACACTAATTTTAAATGGCATTTGAAAATGGAATCCATTTCATATGTATAGATCACACCTTTTCAAAAACCACTCAAATGAATTCCCCTTGACCTTTCCAAACAGGCATAGAATCTCAATCTTAAGTGGAGAACACTCAAAAAATTTGAATCCAAAATTCAAAACTTTTCTTCTTGCGGCCATTCTGTCGAACACATGGTAGGCACTGAAGCAAAACTAGATTAGCTTCACTTTTTCCACAGTGATCATCGACCAATTTTGTCTCCCACTTAATCCCCTGTCCCCCTAGCATCTACCCCAGCCCAGACCAGCTCCCCCTTCACCGCTAACAACAGTGGTGCGCCGCCCAAATATGGTCGTCACTGGACAAACGCGAGCAACGCGCCAGCGACCACGCAGTGCCAATCCAGCACGCCCATAGCTCCGCCAAACCCTACCGCGGCCATGGTCCCTTCCCCGAGCATTGCCAGCCCCTGGACCACCGAGGACAGCTCCCGCCCATCGCATCTGCGCCGTGCCCAGCTCACGCCAGAGCACCGTCCCTGACAAGCCCGCACAAGCCGCGCCTTGCCTTCAGCTCGCGTGCCCCGCTTCGCCATAACCCCAGCACCTCCCCGGACACGCCCATTTCCTGCCGCACGACCAACAGCCACCGCACGCCGCATCGAGCACCGCCTCTGCCGCGCAGAGCGCCAGCCTTTCCCGACCACATGCCACCGCCACTAGCGTCGCCAACACGTCGTAGCTGACCGCCATGAGGAAAGCCACCGTCCACCTACCCTGCCCATGCCTCTAGCGCCCCGTATCATCGTCACCAACGAGCTCACCGTCGCCCTCACGGTCCCCTCGTTGATCCTATATAAGGAGCCCTCCCCAGGACCATTTCCTTACACCACTCAACTCACCTCTCCCTCAGAAACACCTCACCCCATCGCTGGAGCCGCTCGAGCAGCCATTCGCCGGAATTGTGCTGGAGTTCGCCGCAGCAGAGGAGGAAGAGCCCCGTCAATTTCGTCCACCCCAGGAGCTGCCGCGACCTCGCCTGAGTCTGCCGTCGTCTCCTCGTTCGATCGCCCCCATCGCCACACTAGCTGGAGCCCTGGTATGCCCCCACTACACCCCCACCGAGCCACTAGGGTTCCATCTCGCCAGCGACCTATCCGTCGTCGACGACGAGCCACAACCGTAGATCATAGTTCTAATCGTGCGGCCCACATCGCCCCGTACCACTTCGCGTTTGAAGAGCCGCTGACATGCGGGACCCCCCCGTCAGCTGTTCTCTGCGCCGTGGAGTGAAACTAGGCCGGCCCGTTAGTGTTCCCGCGCTGGCCCTAGAATTCAAATTTAGAATTTTCAATTTAGACTTAATCTACTTTCTGTCCACTAGTTTGAAAATCATTCAATTATTCCAATTATTTTCAATTTAGATTTACTTAACCAAATTCAATTATTCCAATTTTGTTGGAAAGATAATTTAAATCTCTATTCAAGCCCGTTGGATTTAAATCAATTAGAGTTATAGATCACATATAGCAAAAATAACAAAACGGAGACTTTTCTACATTCAAACATTTTTCAAAAATCAACCATAATAGCTTTTGAGTTGATTCAAACTCTCAAAATTCACATTTGAATATACCTATATGAATATGTAATAATATTTAGGTTTGCATGCAGTGACTTTGGACTAGTACCAAAATAATTCTATATAGGCATTTCTAGTCACTTTAAATCATTTAAATATTAAACTTAAACTTATTAAAATATGATCCAACATTTAAATCACATTCCCATGCATTAGAATATGTCGTGATGACATGTGTCCACATGATCCCATATTTTAAATGGAGAATATTAAATCTTAATTATTTTCAATGAGTAGAAATTACTTTTCTCAAATAAAATAAATAAAATTAGTTCATTAAAATCTTGTGATGAATGTGATGATACTAGATCATCAAGTGTGTGCCTTAGTGTGCTAAATGGACTAGGTAAGTATTGTTTGGTTATTGTGTATTCCGTATGTATTTATAGATGATAGTACCGACCAAATCTACGAGGAGGAGGAGTTCAACCCTGAAGAAGACAAGGAGAATTTCAACCACTGCACCAATCAAGGCAAGCTATTATTGGCAAGCTAAAACTTGCAAGCCATCACTAGATGCAATATAACCCAAGCAAGATGCATTAGGCATGCTTTGGTTATACCCTTTGGATTTATACCATCCCAAGTTTTCTTACAAGCTTTACTTTCTTTTACTTTACCAAAGTTCTTTACTTTGTTTATAGATAGCATAAAGAGTATAAAACTTGGCCTATCTAGTTAAAATTAGATGTCATTCTATGGCATGTGATTGAGATTAGCATCCCATATTAGTGAACACTTTTAACTTAGTGATTAGAGCTAAACCAAAAACTTGATCACTTTAGATGGGAATACTTGGTGAAAATGACTTATGAAAACCTTGGAATGATGAGTCATTCTATTGAGATGTTTTGACATGTGTTGAGAAACACAATTGGTTTATGATGATGATGAAAATGTTGGGTTCAGATGCGATACCATTCCAATTTTACCGTACAACCACAATACCTAAATTTGGTAAAGCTTAGCCGGAAGTTTATATGCATTAGTATTAGTTCCCTCGTGGGACAGGTTTGAGATGAGGCTACCTCTCAATGTTGTCCACCTATGAAGTGCCCAGGATGGCAAATGGCCATGGCTGGGAGGCCAAGTTCATAGGAGAGGTGCTTATACTAGAGTGTGTAAAGGAAAGGTTATGTTTGATTATGTGCATACTAAGTATGATGATTCAGGATTATCCCTGATAGATGTATTGAATTTTTGGGTGAAAGTGTACCACCTCTACAGAGTGTCAAACTATTCGAATAGCCGCGTCCGCGGTTATGGACAGTTGGAGTGGCCATACTGCTCTGTTGTCAAATGTTTTCAAAATGACTTATGAAATGAATTGTTACATGACTTGACCACAACAGAGTTGTGACTATGACAACTAAGTTCCCACTTAGGTGAATTCAAAACATTATTTTATCTTTCTTTGTTTCTGAACTCAGCTTAGGATTCAAACTTAACTTTACAAATAAACTTAGACCTTAGTAGTCCTACTAGAACTACCTTACTTGTTAGTTATAGTTTGTGAGTACTTAAAGAGTACTCATGGCTTTGTCCCTGTCTATTCCCGTGGCCAGACTATGAGGAGGACTACCAGGGGGAAGGACAGCAGGACGGCTATAACTACTAGGATCATCTCCCATCGTCAGCATTGCCTGTGACACTAAAGATGGAGCCCACCGCTACACTATTTATTCCGTTACTCGTTTGTACTAAGACTGGATCATGAGATCCTTTATTTGTGTAAGACCTTATTATTGTTTGTAATGGATGATGTACTGTGATATCCAATCTGTTATGTCTCGCAAAAATGGTAATCCTGGGATTGCGATGTATGGCATAACAGGCATCTAGGATTAGAAATCTGGGTGTTGACAAGTTGGTATCAGAGCCATCCTGACCATAGGAGACCCTAGTTAGAATGGACGTCCGAACAAAAACTTAGTTTCAAAAATGAAGAAGTAAGTATTTATGAAAACCTATTTCCTCTCTTACCCTTGGGATTCTTTCTCTCAAAAAAATACATGTTCCTCAAAAATTCTTTCATTTACTCCATAAAATTTGACACACTTGATCACCTCACTAATGGAAGTTCAGTACGGCAAGTTCTACCAGTTGGGCAGCGGAGGCCAACTGAACTTCGAGAGGGATCTTGATGCACTGTCTGAGTACTTGGAGCGCCCACATCCGGAATTCTTTGGATCTCAACTCAATGGTCCCCCAGGAGGAGATTTACAATGGCTAGTAGTTGCTGATCTTCGAGGCAAGATAGAAGCACCATTTTCCAAAAAGATTCAATTCACCGTGAGAGAGAACAACTGGCTAGATGGATTAGCCAGAATGCATGAAGCTCTCGCTCGTCTTTGCGCACAGAATGTCACATTTCTCCAAGGAACCTGCTTTGCTCACTATGCAAGGCGTGATTCTATTGGAATGCCTCTGGAGATGCCAAGTCACCCGGAGTTGAAGCGCCAAGTGGAGAACCTCGACTTCCTGCTGTATGACAGACAGAAGGAATTGGACAATGCTCGAGAGTTCGCCAACCAAAACCTTGCCATTGCCTCCCAGAAGGCCCAGACTTTCTCCCTGCTCGTCAAGGATCGTTAGTCTCTTTGCCGTCAACGCGCAAAGAAGGATCGCACCATAGATCATCTTCGCAAGAAGGTGGCCGACCTCGAGAAGACCATCAAGGAGCAAGAAGCTTAGCTGGCAGCAAAAGAAGAAGAGGAAGAAGGTGAAGACATCCAGGGGAATATTCACTCATACCTTAGCAATGATCATGACTATCTGGAGGATGATGCCATGGACTTCTACACTGACGATGATGACCCCGACTTCATCGATGATGAGTAGATGCACTAGAGCACTATCGTAAGAGTGAGAAGTATCGGTCCCATTGTATCTTAGCTTGCAGAATGGTTCTTAAAACCATCTATTTTCCCTTTTGGTGTGGTGTGTGTGTGTGTTTGTATCGTGTGCTTTGCTTGAATGAATGAAAAGAAGTTAGTTGCAAAACCTGAGTCAAACTCAAAGTTTTATCTTTGAAACCAAAACCATAAACCTTAGAACTTTCCCTCTTACCACATTATCTATCTCAATCTTCAGATGACTCGTGGAAACCAAGGAGGGAGCAGCTCATCGCAGGACCCCATGTTGCAGATTCTGCAGACGCTCATTGCAGACCACGAAGCTAGTAGGACAGAGCGCCAAGCAAATCTAGCCACACTGCAGCATATCGCCCAGATGGCTCACAACAATCAAGGCCACGGAAATCAGGATCATCATGGATCCAAACTCAAAAACTTCCAAAATACCAATCCCCTAATCTTTAGCAAGTCTGAAGACCCGCTGGATGCTGATGATTGTTTACAGACCATGCAGAATAACTTGGAAGTCGCCGGAGTGGATGCCAACGAGAAAGTCCTGTTTGCCACCCACTATCTGGCAGGAGATGCAAGAGCATGGTGGAACAACACCCGCACGATGAACCACGGTCAAGTGATGACGTGGGAAGCCTTCAAAGTCAAGTTCAGCCGCACCCATGTGCCACAGGGTCTAGTCACCAGAATGAGAGATGAATTCAGAGAACTAAAGCAAGGCAGAATGACTGTAGTGGAGTACCGTGACAGATTTTTGTCCCTCACCAGGTATGCGCCTGATGATATAAACACGGAGGCCAAGAAGAAGGAGAGATTCCTGAACCGACTGCATGATGAGATGCAGACTGTACTCGTCAACATCCGTTTCAAGGATCTCGAAGAGCTAGTCGACGCTACCATTCAGATGGAAGGGAAGATTAATCAAGCGAACAACAACTGCAAACGCCGGATGATGCACCAAGCTGGATCCAATAGTCACCAGAAGTATCGTCCCAACCCGTCTGCAGGATATGACCCGTGGAACAATCGACCCCCAATGTCTCGCCCGAGCTACCCCAACCGTAGTCGAGGAAACGTGATGTCCAGAGGAAACAAGAACAACCACCCCGGCAACTCCAACAACTTCAACCGTGCACCGCCCAAGTCCAACAACAACAACAATACTGCACCTAGAACTGGAAGCAATGTCGTGCCCATGGCAGCAAAAGACAAGTCTCAGATTACTTGTTTCGAGTGTGGAGTGAAGGGTCACTACTCCAATGAGTGTCCCAAGAAGAATGCCGCCACTGCCAATGTGAATGCCCCAGCTCAATAGCAGTGTCGTGTTCAGCCCGAAAGAAGATTCGCCCCAGGGAACCCTCACAACCGCAATGGTCGTCTCTTCCACATGAACGCCGAATAAGCCCAATAAGCGCCAGATGTCGTGCTGGGTATGTTTTCTGTCAACTCAGTTTTAGCAAGAGTGTTGTTTGATTCTAGAGCATCGCACTCGTTTGTCACCGAAGAATTTGCATGCACTAGTAAGATTCACCCAACCAACTTGAAGCATGTCATGATAGTTCAAATACCTGGTTCAACCACAAAAGCTAGAAAAATTTGCAAAGTTGTACCTATCAGAATACACGGGATAGATTTTTATGCCAATCTAATAGTACTTGGAACCAAAGGTTTGGAAGTAGTACTAGGAATGGATTGGATGTCAAAGCATAAAGGATTGATTGACTGTACCAAGAAATCCATCACCATGACCAGTAGCTCTGGAGTATCAGTAGAGCATATATCTGAAACCTTGCCCCGTCAATTCAAGTGCAACAAGAGTCTAGCCCTACCCACCATAGACCAAGTCAGAGTAGTCTGTGAATACCCCGACGTATTCCCAGATGAATTGCCCGGTATGCCCTCAGATCGGGATATCGAGTTCATTATTGAACTAATCCATGGAACCGGACCCATAGCTCAGAGACCCTATAGCACGAACCCCTCAGAGTTAGTGGAACTAAAGAAGCAATTGGAAGCTATGCTAGAGAAACGCTTGATTCAACCAAGCGCATCGCCATGGAGATCGCCCGTATTGTTCGTCGACAAGAAAGATGGGGGCAACCGTTTGTGCACAGACTACAGGAAGCTGAATGATGTCACCATAAAGAACAAGTACCCTTTGCCCAAGATAGAGGATCTGTTTGATCAGTTGACTGGTGCTAGAGTGTTCTCTAAGATCGATCTTAGGACTGGTTATCACCAACTTAAGATTCGTGCAACAGATTCCAAAGACCGCCTTTACCACCTGATATGGATTATATGAGTATACGGTCATGTCTTTTGGATTAACCAATGCACCCGCTTATTTCATGAATCTCATGAATAAGATCTTTATGAACTTTCTGGATAAGTTTGTCGTTGTGTTTATAGATGATATTCTTATCTACTCCCAGTCAGAAGAAGACCATGAGCAACATCTGAGAATCATTCTTGAAACCCTTAGAGAGCATCAATTGTATGCCAAGTTCAGCAAATGTGAGTTTTGGCTGAAAGAAGTAGGATTCCTCGGACATATTGTGTCTGTCGGAGGAGTCGCTGTTGATCTCGCCAAGATCAAAGATGTCGAAGAATGGGAAGCCCCAACCACTCAAACCCAAGTCTGTGCATTTCTCGGATTATCGGGATATTACCGCAAGTTCGTAGAAGGATGTTCGAGCATCGCAAGACCTATGACCCAATTGTTGAAGAAAGACAAGAAGTTTGACTAGACTGACAAATGTGAAGCAAGTTTCCAAGAGCTCAAGAAGAGATTGATTTCAACCCCAATATTGATTATGCCAGATATCAAGAAGCTGTTTGACGTGTATTGTGATGCATCCAAGATTGGTCTAGGATGTGTGTTGATGCAAGAAGGCAAAGTTATCGCATATCTGTCTCGACAACTAAAGCATCATGAGAAGAACTACCCTACTCATGACCATGAGTTAGCAGTTGTAGTTTTAGCTTTGAAGACATGGCGTCATTATCTTATGGGTAACCGCTGTGAGATTTATTCAGATCACAAGAGCTTGAAGTATATTTTCACTCAGAAGGAGCTGAATATGAGGCAAAGGAGATGGATAGAGTTAATCAAGGATTATGACCTTGACATTCACTATCACCCCGGCAAAGCCAATGTGGTAGTGGATGCTCTTAGCAGATTGCCGTGTAGGTTAAACACCATGATCAAGGAGAAGCAACCAAGTTTGCATGAGGAGTTGGAGCAGTTTAGAACTGAGCTAGTTAGCAAAGGAATTTTAGCTAGCATTGAACTTCAACCCACTTTGATTAGCCAAATCAAGGAAGCCTAGAAGGGAAATGCAAGTATCGACGGAATCAAGCGTCGTATTGGTACAGGAAAGGTACCTGGATTCACCGAAGACGAAGAAGTTCTATGGAACAAAGGACGTATCTGTGTGCCAGTAGATTCAGAGCTGAAGCAAGTTATCATGCAAGAAGCTCATGATACTCTTTATTCTATCCACCCCAGAGGAACGAAGATGTATCAGGATTTGAAGGAGCAATTTTGGTGGCAAAAGATGAAGAGAGAAATCAGAAGATACATCGCCAAGTGTGATATCTGTCAGAGAGTCAAAGCGGAACATCAGAGACCCGCGGGACTGTTGCAACCATTGCAGATTCTGGAATGGAAATGGGATTCCGTCGGAATGGACTTTATCACCGGTTTGCCTACTTATAGTAGGGGAAATGACTCTATCTGGGTCATCATTGATAGACTATCCAAGGTAGCCCATTTTATACCTGTCAAGACAACCTACCAGAGTTCGAAGCTAGCAGAGTTGTACATTGCTAGAATTGTGAGTCTGCATGGAACCCCCAAGACCATAGTGTCGGATCGAGGAACCCAATTTACCTCGAGATTTTGGCAGAAAGTTCAAGAAGGATTAGGAACCAAGTTGAATTTCAGCATAGCCTATCACCCGCAAACCGATGGACAGACTGAAAGAGTCAACCAAATCCTAGAGGATATGTTGAGAGCTTGTGTGTTAGTGTATGGATCAAAATGGGACGATTGTCTGCCTTTCGCAGAATTCTCATACAACAACAGTTATCAAGCCAGTTTGCAAATGGCCCCATTTGAATTCCTATATGGAAGGAAGTGCCGTACTCCTTTGAATTGGTCGCAAGTAGGAGAGAGTCAGATTTTTGGACCCGACATCCTACGAGAAGCCGAAGAGATGGTTAACAAAGTCCGTGAGCACCTCAAGACCGCCCAATCTAGACAGAAGAGTTATGCTGACAAGAGACGTAGAGACCTGACTTTCAATGTCGGAGATTTTGTGTATCTCAAAGTTTCGCCATTGAAGGGAACGCAACGTTTTAGTCTGAAAGGAAAGTTAGCCCCCAAATATATCGGACCCTTCTAGATTCTGAATCGTCGAGGAGAAGTATCGTATCAATTGGAACTACCAGAGGAGATGTCTTCCATCGACAATGTGTTCCATATCTCGTTACTTCGCAAATGCCTAGAGGTGCCGGAGAAGACCGAAGTTTTCAAGAACATCGATCACCGAGCCGTTGATATCAACAATGATCTGACGTATCGTGAAGTCCCCATCCATATCTTGGAGGAAGCTTATAGAACCACCAGGACCCGGAGTATCAAATTTCTCAAGATCCAATGGAGCAACCATACCGAAGAACAAGCCACTTGGGAGCGAGAAGATTACATTAGGACCAAGTTTCCACATCTCTTTAGTTCCTAGTTTTCTTTCTTAAATCTCGGGACGAGATTTTGTTTAAGGGGGGAAGGTTTGTAACATCCCAAAACTTTGATCAAGGTTAATCAAGATTCAAATAACCCAATTTAGGGTTAACAAAAACTTTTTATTATTAAAACATTTAAGCATGCATATGTGTGTTGCATTAATATGGAATTGTTTGAAATTGCCATGTTTGTTTGTTCTAATGGTTGTAAAATGATTCTAAGGTGAATTTCACATCATCTAGATCATTCCCAAGAAAAATCCAATGAAAAATAAATCAATTAGAATTAATGAAGGCAAATGGTCATTTTTGCCATTTTAATCCACTAGGTCACTTTAGGTGTTCCTAGAGCTCAAAGTCCAACAGAAACATTTATGAATCTTTGCACACCTTGCTAGTACAAGTAATGATCTACCAAGGTGCACTTTGAAATCTTACAAAAACATTTAAACACTAATTTTAAATGGCATTTGAAAATGGTATCCATTTCATATGCATAGATCACACCTTTTCAAAAAAAACTCAAATGAATTCCCCTTGACCTTTCCAAATAGGCATAGAATCTCAAGCTTAAGTGGAGAACACTCAAAAATTTTGAATCCAAAATTCAAAACTTTTCTTCTTGCGGCCATTCTGTCGAACACATGGCAGGCACTGAACCAAAACTAGATTAGCTTCACTATTTCTGCAGCGATCATCGACCAATTTTGTCTCCCACTTAATCCCCTGTCCTCCTAGCATCTACCCTAGCCCAGACCAGCTCCCCCTTCACCGCTAGCAACAACGGTGTGCTGCCCAAATATGGTCGTCGCCGGCCAAATGCGGCAACGCGCCAGCGACCGCGCAGTGCCAATCCAGCATACCCTAGCTCCGCCAAACCCTACCGCCGCCCACGGTCCCTTCCCCGAGCGTTGCCAGCCCCTGGACCACCGAGGACAGCTCGCGCCCACCGCCTCCGCGTCGTGCCCAGCTCACGTCAGAGCACTGTCCCTGACAAGCCCGCACAAGCCGCGCCTTGCCTTCAGCTCGCGTGCGCCTCTCCGCCATAACCCCAGCACCTCCCCAGATGCGCCCATTTCCCGCCACGCGACCAGTAGCCACCGCACGCCGCGTTGAGCACCGCCTCTGCCGCGCAGAGTGCCAGCCTTTGCCGACCACATGCCACCGCCCCTAGCATCGCCAGCACGCCGTAGCTAACCGCCAGGAGGCAAGCCACTATCCGCCTACCCTGCCCATGCCTCTAGCGCCTTGTATCGTCGTCACCGACGAGCTCACCATCGCCCTCACGGTCCCCTCATCGAGCCTATATAAGGATCCCTCCCCAGCACCATTTACTCACACCACTCAACTCCCCTCTCCCTCAGAAACACCTCACCCCATCACCGGAGCCACTCGAGCAGCCGTTCGCCAGAATTGCGGCGGAGTTTGCCGCAGCAGAGGAGGAAGAGCCCCGTCGATTTCGTCCACCCTAGGAGCTGCCGCGACCTCGCCTGAGTCCGCCGTCGTCTCCTCGTTCGATCGCCCCCATCGCCACACTAGATGGAGCCCTGGTATGCCCCCACTGCACCCCCACCGAGCCGCTCAGGTTCCTTCTCGCCGGCGACCTGTCCATCGTCGACGACGAGCCACAGCCGTCGATCGTAGTTCTAATCGTGCGGCGCACATCGCCTCGTACCGCTTCACGTTTGAAGAGCCGCTGACATGCGGGACCCCCTGTCAGCTGTTCTCTGCACCGCTGAGTGAAACTAGGCCGGCGCGTTAGTGTTCCCGCGCTGGCGCTAGAATTCAAATTTAGATTTTTATATTTAGACTTAATCTAGTTTCTGTCCACTAGTTTGAAAATAATTTCAGAAAGATTTACTTAACCAAATTGAATGATTCCAATTTTCTTGGAAAGATAATTTAAATCTCTATCCAAGACCGTTGGGTTGAAATCAATTAGAGTTATAGGTCAAATATAGCAAAAATAACAAAACAGAGACTTTTCTACATTCAAACATTTTTCAAAAATCAACCATAATAGCTTTTGAGTTGATTCGAACTCTCAAAAATCACATTTGAATATACCTATCTGAATATGTAATAATATTTAGGTTTGCATGCAGTGACTTTGGACTAGTACCAAAATAATGCTATATAAGCATTTCTAGTCACTTTAAATCATTTAAATATTAAACTTAAACTTATTAAAATATGATCCAACATTTAAATCATATTCCCATGCATTAGAATATGTGGTTATGACATGTGTCCACATGATCCCATATTTTAAATGGAGAATATTAAATCTTAATTAATTTCAATGAGTAGAAATTACTTTTCTCAAATAAAATAAATAAAACTAGTTCATTAAAATCTTGTGATGAATGTGATGATACTAGATCATCAAGTGTGTGCCTTAGTGTGCTAAATGGACTAGTTAAGTATTGTTTGGTGATTGTGTATTCCGTATATATTTATAGACGATAGTACCGACCAAGTCTACGAGGAGGATGAGTTCTACCCTGAAGAGGACGAGGAGAATTTCAACCACTACACCAATCAAGGCAAGCTATTATTGGCAAGCTAAAACTTGCAATCCATCACTACATGCAATATAACCCAAGCAAGATGCATTAGGCATGCTTTGGTTATACCCTTTTGATTTATACCATCCCAAGTTTTCTTACAAGCTTTACTTTCTTTTACTTTACCAAAGTTCTTTACTTTGTTTATAGATAGCATAAAGAGTATAAAACTTGGCCTATCTAGTTAGAATTAGATGTCATTCTATGGCATGAGATTGAGATTAGCATCCCACATTAGTGAACACTCTTAACTTAGTGATTAGAGCTAAACAAAAAACTTGATCACTTTAGATGGGAATACTTGATGAAAATGACTTATGAAAACCTTGGAATGATGAGTCATTCTATTGAGATGTTTTGACATGTGTTGAGAAACACAATTGCTTTATGATGATGATGAAAATGTTGAGGCATGAGCCTTAGCCCTTTTATAAAAACTGATGGTTAGGTTCAGATGCGATACCATTCCAATTTTACCGTACAACCACAATACCTAAATTTGGTAAAGCTTAGTCGGAAGTTTATATGCATTAGTATTAGTTCCCTCACGGGAGAGGTTTGAGCTGAGGCTACCTCTCAATGTTGTCCACTTATGCAGTGCCCAGGATGGCAAATGGCCATGGCTGGAATGCCAAGCTCATAGGAGAGGTGCTTATACTAGAGTGTGTAAAGGAAAGGTTATGTTTGATTATCTGCATACTAAGTATGATGATTCAGGGTTATCTCTGACAGATGTATCGAATTTTGTGGTGAAAGTGTACCACCTCTGCAGAGTGTCAAACTATTCGAATAGCCGCGTCCGTGGTTATGGACAGTTGGATTGGCCATACTGTTCGGTTGTCATATGTTTTCAAAATGACTTATGAAATGAATTGTGACATGACTTGACCACAACAGAGTTGTGACTATGACAACTAAGTTCCCACTTAGGTGAATTCGAAACTTTATTTTATCTTTCTTTGTTTCTGAACTCAGCTTAGGTTTCAAACTTAACTTTACAAATAAACTTAGACCTTAGTAGTCCTACTAGAACTACCTTACTTGTTAGTTATAGTTTGCGAGTACTTAAAGAGTACTCATGGATTTGTCCCTGGCTATTCCCGTGGCTAGACTATGAGGCGGACTACCAGGAGGAAGGACAGTAGGACGGCTACGACAACTATGATCATCTCCCATCATCAGCATTTCCTGTGACACTAAAGATGGAGCCCACCGCTATGCTATTTATTCCGCTACTTGTTTGTACTAAGACTGGATCATGAAATCCTTTATTTGTGTAAGACCTTATTATGGTTTGTAATGGATGATGTCCTGTGATATCCAATCTGTTATGTCTCGCAAAAATGGTAATCCTGGGATTGCGATGTATGGCATAACAGGCATCTAGGATTAGAAATCCGGGTGTTGACATTCATGAAAAGAACACACATCCAATGACACTGGTGGATCCTTATGAGGTTTGTGAAAAGAACACACATGAAATGACACTGGGTGGATCCATATGTGGTTTGTGAGAAGAACACACATGCAATGACACTAGGTGGATCTATATGTGGTTTGTGAGAAAAACACACATGCAATGACACTGAGTGTGGTTCATGAAAAGAACACACATCCAATAACACTGGTGGATCCTTATGTGGTTTGTGAAAAGAACACACATGCAATGACTCTAGCTGTGGTTCGTGAAAAGAACACACATGCAATGACACTGGTGGATCGATGTGGTTTGTGAAAATAACAGACATGCAATGACACTGGTGGATTCATATGTAGTTTGTGAGAAGAACACACATGCAATGACACTGGGTGTGGTTCATGAAAAGAACACACATCCATTGACACTGGTGGATCCTTATGTGGTTTGTGAAAAGAACAGACATGCAATGACTCTAGTGGATCCACATGTGGTTTGTGAAAAGAACAGACATGCAATGACACTGGTGGATCAATGTGGTTTGTGAAAATAACACACATGCAATGAACTATGGTGGATCCATATGTGGTTTGTGAGAAGAACACACATGCAAAACACACATGCAATGACACTGGTGGATCCATATGTGGTTTGTGGAAAGAACAGACATACAATGACACTAGCTGTGGTTAATGAAAAGAACATACACGCAATGACTCTGAAGGATCCATATGTGGTTTGTGAAAAGAAAACGCATGCAATGACTCTAGTTGTGGATAATGAAAAGAACACACATGCAATGACTCTAGATGTAGTTTGTGAAAAGAACGTACATGCAATGACACTAGGTGTGGTTCATGAAAAGAACACACATACAATGACACTTATGGATCCTTATGTGGTTTGTGAGAAGAACACACATGCAATGACAGTAGATGTGCTTTGTGAAAAGAACACACATGCAATGACACTGGTGGATCCATATGTGGTTTGTGAGAAGAACACACCTCCAATGACACTGGTGGATCCATATGTGGTTTGTGAGAAGAACACACATGCAATGACAATGGGTGTGGTTCACGAAAAGAACACACATCCAATGACACTGGTGGATCCTTATGTGTTTTGTGAAAAGAACACACATGCAATGACTCTAGATGTGGTTTGTGAAAAGAACACACAAGCAATCACATTGGTGGATCCATATATGGTTTGTGAGAAGAACACATATCCAATGACACTAGTGGATCCATGTATGGTTTGTGAGAAGAACACACATCCAATGACACTGGTGGATCAATATGTGGTTTCTGGAAAGAACACACATGCAATGACACTGGTGGATCCATATGTGGTTTGTGAGAAGAACACACATGCAAGGACACTGGGTGTGGTTCATGAAAAGAACACACATCCAATGACACTGGTGGATCCTTATGTGGTTTGTCAAAAGAGCATGCATGCAATGACTCTAGCTGTGGTTTGTGAAAAGAATACACATGCAATGACACTGGTGGATCCATGTGGTTTGTCAAAATAACAGAAATGCAATGAACTCTGGTGGATCCATATGTGGTTTGTGAAAGAACACACATGCAATGACTCTGGTGGATCCATGTGGTTTGTGAAAAGAACACAAATCCAATGACCCTAGCTATGGTTAATGAGAAGAACACACATCTAATGATACTTGTGGGTCCATATGTGGTTTGTGAGAAGAACACACACGCAATGTCGGTGGTTGTGGTTCATGAAAAGAACACACATCCAATGACACTAGTGGATCCTTATGTGGTTTGTGAAACGAACACACATGCAATAACTCTAGATGTGGTTTGTGAGAAGAACACACATGCAATGACACTGGGTGTGGTTTGTGAGAAGAACACACATCCAATGACACTGGTGGATCCTTATGTGGTTTGTGAGAAGAACACACATGCAATGACTCTAGATATGGTTTGTGAAAAGAACACACATGATGACACTTGTGGATCCATATGTGGTTTGTGAGAAGAAAACACATCCAATGACACTAGTGGATCCATATGTGGTTTCTGAGAAGAACACACATGCAATGACATTGGGTGTCGTTCATGAAAAGAACACACATCCAATGACACTAGTAGATCCTTATGTGGTTTGTGAGAAGAACACACATGCAATGACATTGGGTGTGGTTCATGAAAAGAACACACATCCAATCACACTGGTGGATCCTTATGTGGTTTGTGAAAAGAACACACCTGCAATGACTCTAGATTTGGTTTGTAAGAAGAACACACATGCAATGACACTGGTGGATCCATAAGTGGTTTGTGAAAAGAACAGACATGCAATAAACTCTGGTGGATCCATATGTGGTTTGTGAGAAGAACACACATGCAATGACACTGGTGGATCAGTATGTGGTTTTGGAAACAACACACATGCAATGACACTGTGGATCCATATGTGGTCTGTGAGAAGAACACACATGCAATGACACTAGGTGTGGTTCATGAAAAGAACACACATCCAATGACACTGGTGGATCCTTATGTGGTTTGTGAAAAGAACACACATGCAATGATTCTAGCTATGGTTCGTGAAAAGAACACACATGCAATGACTCTAGCTGTGGTTCCATGTGGTTTGTGAAAATAACAGACATTCAATAAACTCTGGTGCATCCATATGTGGTTTGTGAAAAGAACAGACATGCAATGAAATTTGGTGGATCCATATGTGGTTTGTGAGAAGAACACACATGTAATGACACGGGGTGTGGTTCATGAAAATAACACACATCCAATGACACTGGTGGATCCTTATGTGGTTTGTGAAAAGAACACACATGCAATGACTCTGGATGTGGTTTGTGAAAAGAACACACATGCAATAACACTGGTGGATCCATATGTGGTTTGTGAGTAGGACACGCATGCAATGACACTAGGTGTGGTTCATGAAAAGAACATACATCCAATGATACTGGTGGATCCTTATGTGGTTTCTGAGAAGAACACACATGCAATGGCACTAGATGTGGTTTGTGAAAAGAACACACATGCAATGACACTGGTGGATCCATATGTGGTCTGTGAGAAGAACACACATCCAATGACACTGGTGGATCCATATGTGGTTTGTGAGAAGAACACACATGCAATGACAATGGGTGTGGTTCATGAAAAGAACACACATCCAATGACACTGGTGGATCCTTATGTGGTTTGTGAAAAGAACACACATGCAACGACTCTAGATGTGGTTTTTGAAAAGAACACACATGCAATCACACTGGTGGATCCATATGTGGTTTGTAAGAAGAACACACATCCAATGACACTGGTGGATCCATGTGTGGTTTGTGAGAAGAACACACACAAAAAACACACATGCAATCACACTGGTGGATCCATATGTGGTCTGTGAGAAGAACACACATCCAATGACACTGGTGGATCCATGTGTGGTTTGTGAGAAGAACACACATGCAATGACACTGGTGGATCCATATGTGGTTTGTAAAAGAACACACATGCAACGACTCTGGTGGATCCATGTGGTTTGTGAAAATAACACACATGCAATGACTCTAGCTAGGTAAATGAGAAGAACACACATCTAATGACACTGGTGGATCCATTTCGGGTTTGTGAGAAGAACACACATGCAATGACGCTGATTGTGGTTCATGAAAAGAACACACATCCAATGACACTGGTGGATCCTTATGTGGTTTGTGAAAAGAACACACATGCAATAACTCTAGATGTGGTTTGTGAGAAGAACAAACATGCAATGACACTGATTGTGGTTTGTGAGAAGAACACACATCCAATGACCCTGGTGGATCCTTATGTGGTTTGTGAGAAGAACACACATGCAATGACTCTAGATGTGGTTTGTGAAAAGAACACACATGCAATGACACTGGTGGATCCATATGTGGTTTGTGAGAAGAACATACATCCAATGACACTGGTGGATCCATATGTGGTTAGTGAGAAGAACACATATGCAATGACATTGTGTGTGGTTCATGAAAAGAACACACATCCAATGACACTGGTGGATCCTTATGTGGTTTGTGAAAAGAACACACATGCAATGACTCTAGCTGTGGTTCGTGAAAAGAACACACATGCAATGACTCTAGCTGTGGTTCCATGTGGTTTGTGAAAATAACAGACATTCAATGAACTCTAGTGCATCCATATGTGGTTTGTGAAAAGAACAGACATGCAATGAAATTTGGTGGATCCATATGTGGTTTGTGAGAAGAACACACATGTAATGACGCAGGGTGTGGTTCATGAAAATAACACACATCCAATGACACTGGTGGATCCTTATGTGGTTTGTGAAAAGAACACACATGCAATGACTCTGGATGTGGTTTGTGAAAAGAACACACATGCAATAACACTAGTGGATCCATATGTGGTTTGTGAGTAGGACACACATGCAATGACACTAGGTGTGGTTCATGAAAAGAACATACATCCAATGATACTGGTGGATCCTTATGTGGTTTGTGAGAAGAACACACATGCAATGGCACTAGATGTGGTTTGTGAAAAGAACACACATGCAATGACACTGGTGGATCCATATGTGGTCTGTGAGAAGATCACACATCCAATGACACTGGTGGATCCATATGTGGTTTGTGAGAAGAACACACATGCAATGACAATGGGTGTGGTTCATGAAAAGAACACACATCCAATGGAACTGGTGGATCCTTATGTGGTTTGTGAAAAGAAAACACATGCAACGACTCTTGATGTGGTTTTTGAAAAGAACACACATGCAATGACACTGGTGGATCCATATGTGGTTTGTGAGAAGAACACACATGCAATGACAATGGGTGTGGTTCATGAAAAGAACACACATCCAATGAACTGGTGGATCCTTATGTGGATTGTGAAAAGAACACACATGCAACGACTCTAGATGTGGTTTTTGAAAAGAACACACATGCAATCACACTGGTGGATCCATATGTGGTTTGTAAGAAGAACACACATCCAATGACACTGGTGGATCCATGTGTGGTTTGTGAGAAGAACGCACACGAAAAACACACATGCAATCACACTGGTGAATCCATATGTGGTCTGTGAGAAGAACACACATCCAATGACACTGGTGGATACATGTGTGGTTTGTGAGAAGAACACACATGCAATGACACTGGTGGATCCATATGTTGTTTGTGAAAGAACACACATGCAATTACTCTGGTGGATCCATGTGGTTTGTGAAAAGAACACACATGCAATGACTCTAGCTATGGTAAATGAGAAGAACACACATCTAATGACACTGGTGGATCCAAATGGGGTTTGTGAGAAGAACACACATGCAATGACGCTGATTGTGGTTCATGAAAAGAACACAAATCCAATGACACTAGTGGATCCTTATGTGGTTTGTGAAAAGAACACACATGCAATGACTCTAGATTTGGTTTGTAAGAAGAACACACATGCAATGACACTGGTGGATCCATAAGTGGTTTGTGAAAAGAACAGACATGCAATAAACTCTGGTGGATCCATATGTGGTTTGTGAGAAGAACACACATGCAATGACACTGGTGGATCAGTATGTGGTTTGTGAGAAGAACAAACATGCAATGACACTGAGTGTGGTTTGTGAGAAGAACACACATCCAATGACCCTGGTGGATCCTTATGTGGTTTGTGAGAAGAACACACATGCAATGACTCTAGATGTGGTTTGTGAAAAGAACACACATGCAATGACACTGGTTGATCCATATGTGGTTTGTGAGAAGAACATACATCCAATGACACTGGTGGATCCATATGTGGTTTGTGAGAAGAACACATATGCAATGACATTGTGTGTGGTTTATGAAAAGAACACACGTCCAATGACACTGGTGGATCCTTATGTGGTTTGTGAAAAGAACACACATGCAATGACTCTAGCTGTGGTTCGTGAAAAGAACACACATGCAATGACTCTAGCTGTGGTTCCATGCGGTTTGTGAAAATAACAGACATTCAATGAACTCTGGTGCATCCATATGTGGTTTGTGAAAAGAACAGACATGCAATGAAATTTGGTGGATCCATATGTGGTTTGTGAGAAGAACACACATGCAATGACACGGGGTGTGGTTCATGAAAATAACACACATCCAATGACACTGGTGGATCCTTATGTGGTTTGTGAAAAGAACACACATGCAATGACTCTGGATGTGGTTTGTGAAAAGAACACACATGCAATAACACTGGTGGATCCATATGTGGTTTGTGAGTAGGACACACATGCAATGACACTAGGTGTGGTTCATGAAAAGAACATACATCCAATGATACTGGTAGATCCTTATGTGGTTTGTGAGAAGAACACACATGCAATGATAGTAGATGTGGTTTGTGAAAAGAACACACATGCAAAGACACTGGTGGATCCATATGTGGTTTGTGAGAAGAACACACATCCAATGACACTTGTGGATCCATATGTGGTTTGTGAGAAGAACACACATGCAATGACAATGGGTGTGGTTCATGAAAAGAACACACATCCAATGACACTGGTGGATCCTTATGTGGTTTGTGAAAAGAACACACATGCAACGACTCTAGATGTGGTTTTTGAAAAGAACACACATGCAATCACACTGGTGGATCCATATGTGGTTTGTAAGAAGAACACACATCCAATGACACTGGTGGATCCATGTGTGGTTTGTGAGAAGAAAACACACGAAAAATACACATGCAATCACACTGGTGGATCCATATGTGGTCTATGAGAAGAACACACATCCAATGACACTGGTGGATCCATGTGTGGTTTGTGAGAAGAACACACATGAAATGACACTGGTGGATCCATATGTGGTTTGTGAAAGAACACACATGCAATGACTCTGGTGGATCCATGTGGTTTGTGAAAAGAACACACATGCAATGACTCTAGCTATGGTTAATGAGAAGAACACACATCTAATGACACTGGTGGATCCATATGGGGTTTGTGAGAATAACACACATGCAATGACGCTGGTTGTGGTTCATGAAAAGAACACACATCCAATGACACTGGTGGATCCTTATGTGGTTTGTGAAAATAACACACATGCAATAACTCTAGATGTGGTTTGTGAGAAGAACAAACATGCAATGACACTGAGTGTGGTTTGTGAGAAGAACACACATCCAATGACCCTGGTGGATCCTTATGTGGTTTGTGAGAAGAACACACATGCAATGACTCTAGATGTGGTTTGTGAAAAGAACACACATGCAATGACACTGGTGGATCCATATGTGGTTTGTGAGAAGAACATACATCCAATGACACTGGTGGATCCATATGTGGTTTGTGAGAAGAACACATATGCAATGACATTGTGTGTGGTTCATGAAAAGAACACACATCCAATGACACTGGTGGATCCTTATGTGGTTTGTGAAAACAACACACATGCAATGCCTCTAGATGTGGTTTGTGAAAAGAACACACATGCAATCACACTGGTGGATCCATATGAGGTTTGTGAGAAGAACACACATCCAATGACACTGGTGGATCCATGTGTGGTTTGTGAGAAGAACACACATGCAATGACACTGGTGGATCAATATGTGGTTTGTGGAAAGAACACACATGCAATGACACTGGTGGATCCATATGTGGTTTGTGAGAAGAACACACATGCAATGACACTGGGTGTTGTTCATGAAAAGAACACACATTCAATGACACTTGTGGATCCTTATGTGGTTTGTGAAAAGAACACACATGCAATGACTCTAGCTGTGGTTTGTGCAAAGAACACACATGTAATGACTCTAGCTATGGTTTGTGAAAAGAACACACATGCAATGACACTGGTGGATCCATGTGGTTTGTGAAAATAATAGACATGCAATGAACTCTGGTGGATCCCTATGTGGTTTGTGAAAGAACACACATGCAATGACTCTAGCTATGGTTACTGAGAAGAACCACATCTAATGACACTGGTGGATCCATATGTTGTTTGTGAGAAGAACACACATGCAATCACGATGGTTGTGGTTCATTAAAAAACACACCTCCAATGACACTGGTCGATCCTTATGTGGTTTGTGAAAAAAACACATGCAATAACTATAGATGTGGTTTGTGAGAAGAACATACATGCAATGCCACTAGGTGTGGTTTGTGAGAAGAACACACATCCAATGACACTGGTGGATCGATGTGTGGTTTGTGAGAAGAACACACATGCAATGACACTGGTGGATCAATATGTGGTTTGTGGAAAGAACACACATGCAATGACACTGGTGGATCCTTATATGGTTTGTGAGAAGAACACACATGCAATGACTCTAGATGTGGTTTGTGAAAAGAACACACATGCAATGACACTGGTGGATCCATATGTGGTTTGTGAGAAGAACAGACATCCAATGACACTGGTGGATCCATATGCGGTTTGTGAGAAGAACACACATGCTATGACATTGGGTGTGGTTCATGAAATGAACACACATCTAATGACACTATTGGATCCTTAGGTGGTTTGTGAAAAGAACACACATGCAATGACTCTAGATGTGGTTTGTGAAAAGATAACACATGCAATCACACTGGTGGATCCATATGTGGTTTGTGAGAAGAACACACATCCAATGACACTGGTGGATTCATGTGTGGTTTGTAAGAAGAACACACATGGAAAACACACAGGCAATGACACTGGTGGATCTATATGTGGTCTGTGGAAAGAACAGACATGCAATGACACTAGATGTGGTTAATGAAAAGAACAGTCATGCAATGACTCTGATGGATCCATATGTGGTTTGTGAAAAGAACACACATGCAATGACTTTAGTTGTGGTTAATGAAAAGAACACACATGCAATGACTCTGGTGGATCCATGTGGTTTGTGAAAAGAACACACATGCAATGACTCGAGCTATGGTTAATGAAACGAACACACATCCAATGACACTGGTGGATGCTTATGTGGTTTGTGAAAAGAACACACATGCAATGACTCTAGCTGTGGTTTGTGAAAAGAACACACATGCAATGACACTGGTGGATCCATGTGGTTTGTGAAAATAATAGACATGCAATGAACTCTGGTGGATCCATATGTGGTTTGTGAAAGAACACACATGCAATGACACTCGGTGTGGTTCATGAAAAGAACACACATCCAATGACACTGGCGGATCCTTATGTGGTCTATGGAAAGAACAGACATGCAATGACTCTTGTGGATCCACATGTGGTTTGTGAAAAGAACACACATGCAATGACAGTGGTGGATCAATGTGGTTTGTGAAAATAATAGACATGCAATGAACTCTGGTGGATCCATATGTGGTTTGTGAGAAGAACACACATGCAATGACACTGGGTGTGGTTCATGAAAAGATACACATCCAATGACACTGGTGGATCCTTATGTAGTTTGTGAAAATAACACACATGCAATGACTCTAGATGTGGTTTGTGAAAAGAACACATGCAATGACACTGGTGGATCCATACGTGGTTTGTGAGAAGAACACACATCCAATGACACTGGTGGATCCATACGTGGTTTGTGAGAAGAACACGCATGTAATGACACTGGGTGTGGTTCATTGAAAGAACACACATTCAATGACACTGGTGGATCCTTATGTGGTTTGTGAAAAGAACACACATGCAATGACTCTAGATGTGGTTTGTGAAAAGAACACACATGCAATCACACTGGTGGATCCATATGTGGTTTCTGAGAAGAACACACATGCAAAACACACATGCAATGACACTGGTGGATCCATATGTGGTCTGTGGAAAGAATAGACATGCAACAACACTAGTTGTGGTTAATGAAAAGAACATACATGCAATGACTCTCATGGATCCATATGTGGTTTGTGAAAAGAACACGCATGCAATAACTCTGGTGGATCCATATCTGGTTTGTGAAAAGAACACACATCTCCATTCAATGACACTAGTGGATCCATATGTGGTTAATGAAAAGAACACACATGCAATGACACTGGTGGATCAGCATGTGGTTTATGAAAAGAACACATATGCAATGACACTGGTGGATCCATGTGGTTTATGACAATAGCACACATGCAATGAACTCTAGTGGATCCATGTGGTTTATGAGAAGAACACACATTCAATGAACTCTAGTGGATCTATCTTGGTAAAATTTGATGTATGCCATGATGTATATCATCGTACAAGACACTCACTTTCCATTTTTATACTACTCAGTTTTGCCCTTGGTTTTTTGATACTACTCAGTTCCCCCCCCCTCTCTCTCTCTTTCGTAGAAGCCCAAATTGTGCTCACTCTGTCTGATACGCCCTGATTGGTTGTCACAGTTGTCATGTAGATCGTGCGCACCAACCTTTGATTCTATGTGATCCAACGTGGATCATTGCACACGTCGTTCCCTTCATAGTACAACGTGAGACAGCACCGACGTCTCCCTTAGCGAGACTTCTACAAGAAGAAACACGAAGCCGACCATGGAAAAAGTCGTCGACTAGTCATGTCATGTTTAATCAAGTCTGAAAAGCCTACTAGTGCTACTACTACGCCACAACACATGCGTCATCGAGTGCACGGTCATCGATGGGCAGCTGCAATTTATTGCCACTTGATTTTAATAAGACATATCCCATTTTTTATGCAGCGGCTCTCAGTCTCACTTCCAACTGGGCCCCACTGTAAGAAACTTCCACGCGCTAACCGGAGGCCGAAGAGCTGAGCTCGACGAGACCTAACATCTCTGCCTTCATCGAGTCACTCACAATCATCAACACATCCCTCTACCCGATCTAGCACAACCCCACAAATCTTGTCGTACAGCCACCTACCTTCCCCTCTACATTTCCCCTTTTAATTATCTCCAATTTTATGGCCCTATCAAACTTCGTACATAGAAATTGTGTATGCACCCTTTGCATGTGGCTCAATACAGAACTGCCATGCATGACCCGGGAAAAAAACGTGACATACCGTGCGCGTGTCACGGTGCATGGTGCAGTAGCCTGTGTGGCGTGTTGCACGGTGGTGCAACGAAATGTGTCTTGCTTCCATTCACCTTAACTATAGGGCCCCTCTCCACACACCCACTCTCACTCTCGCTCACTCTCCTAACGCAACCCTCTCCACTATCCCACCAGCATCGGCAAACTCCCGAGAAAACCCTGTCCACGCCAGCGATGGAGGAGGAGGATACACTGGCCATCGTTGCCTTCGAGTCCACCGACGAGGAGGCCCCGTCTCCTCGCCGGTCCCTGTCAACACCTAAATTTTTAATCCCAGATGCATGTTATGCCATACATCACAATCCCAGGATTACCATTTTTGCGAGACATAACAGATTGGATATCGCAGTACATCATCCATTACAAACCATAATAAGGTCTTACAAATAAAGGATCTCATGATCCAATCTTAATACAAACAAGCAGTGGAATAATAAGCGTAGCAGTGGGCTTCATCTTTAGTGTCACAGGGAATGCAGACGATGGGAGACGATCCTAGTTGTCGTAGTTGTCCTGTTGTCCATCATCTTGATAGTCCTCCTCATAGTCTGGCCATAGGAATAGCCAGGGACAAAGCCATGAGTACTCTTTAAGTACTCGCAAACTATCACTAACAAGTAAGATAGTTCTTGTAGGAATCCTAAAATCTAAGTTTATTTGCAAAAAAAGGCAAATTTATCTAAACTGTGTTTAGAAGGAAAGAAAACTAAGTAAATGTTCTAAATCACTTTAAGTGGGAACCTAGTTTTCATATTCACAACCCTGTTGTGGTCAAGTCAAAATCATAGTTCACCTCACAATTCATTTTGAAAACATCTGACGACGGAACAGTATGGCCACTCCAACTGTCCATGACCGTGGACGCGGATATTCGAATAGTTTGACACTCTGCAGAGGTGGTACACTTTCACCACAAAATTTGATACATCTGTCAGTGATAACCCTAAATCATCATACTTAGTATGCGGATAATCAATCATAACATTTCCTTGACACACTCTAGTATAGGCACCTCCCCTATGAGCTTGGCCTCCCACCCATGGCCATCTGCCATCCTGGGAAGTCCATAGGTGGACATCATCAAGAGGTAGCCTCGGCTCAAACCTCTTCTGCGAGGGAACCCATACTAATGCATATAAACTTCCGGCTAAGCCTTACCCAATTCAGGTATTGTGGTTGTACGGGAAAATTGGAATGGTATCGCATCCGAACCCAACCATTAGTTTTTATAAAGGGATAAGGCTCATGCCTTAACATTTTCATCATCAAATCCACTGGTATTTCACAACACATGTCAAGACATTTCAATAGAATGAAGCATCATTCCAAGGTTTTCATAATCCTTCTTCACCAAGTATTCCCATCTAAAGTGATCAAGTTTTATGCTTAGCACTAGCCACTAAATTAAGAGTGTTCACTAATGAGGGATGCTAATCTCAATCTCATGCCATAGAATGACATCTAGTATAGGCCTAGTTTTATACTCTTTATGCTATCTATACTACTTTCCAAAACTCACAAAGCACTAACTAAAAGTAAAGAACTTTGGTAAAGTAAAAGAGTAAAGCTTGCAAGTAAAACTTGGGATGGGTATAAATCAAGACTATATAACCAAAGCATTCCTAATGCATCTTGCTTAGGTTATCTTGCAATTAGTGATGGCTTTCCTTGATTGGTGCAGTGATTGAAGTTTTCCTCTTCTTCAGGGTAGAACTCCTCCTCCTCATAGCTTGGGTCGGTACTATCGCCTATAAATAAATACAGGGTACACAATCACCAAACCATACTTAACTAATTCTATTTATCACACTAAGGCGCACACTTGATGATCTAGTTGATCGGTTCGTAGCATGGAAAACAAAAAATTTCTACCGCAAGAACGAACAAAACCCAGATCTAATCTAGATAAAAGCCAAGATCTAATCTATTAGACATGTGCAACGAGATAGATCTGTACTAACCCTCGTAGATACGAAAGCATTACGAGATTAGATCTCGGGGTTGATGTAGTCGATCACTTGCCGATCTCAAGATCGTGTGGACGATCCTTCCGGCGCCACGTTCCGGCAGCGCTTCCGCAGTCGGTCACACGTGTGGAGTCGAAGCAGACCTTCCTCTCCCCGTTCCAGCGAGCAACGGAGGTAGTAGATCTTCTCCACGGAATCCCAGCAGCACGACGGTGTGGTGGTGGTGGTGGAGTAGAGATTTATGCAGGGCTTCGCCTAAGCCGGAGCAGAGCGAAGGAGGAGGAGAGAGGCGGCGGCTAGGGTTTGTTATGGTAGAGAGCTAGGGGGTGGCGCCCCTCCCCTCTATTTAAAGGAGGGAGGCGCCATGGGAGGGGGAGTCCTAGTAGGACTCCCCTCCCTCCTTGGCCGGCGGATTGGGAGGGGGGAGGAATCCTCCTCCCCCACGAATCCGTGTCTTGCCCCACAAAGACTCCTTGATCCTTTCTTGGTTTTCAAGAAAACTCCAAGAAATCTTCTAGAACCTTCTAGAACATTCCGAAACCTTCTAGAATCTCCATACAAACACTTCGGAACATTTCCTAACTTAGAAAATGATCCCCAATATATGAATCTTATTCTCCGGACAATTCCGGATCTCCTCGTGATGTCCCGGATCCAATCCGAGACTCCGAACAACATTCGGTCTCCAACGCATATTCCATATCTACTTAAAACAACTTCGAACCTTAAGTGTGTCACCCTACGGTTCGTGAATATGCAGACATGATGAAGAAACCTCTCCGATCAATAACCATCAGCGGGATCTGGAGATCCATAACGGCTCCCACATACTCAACGATGACTTCGTGATCGATAGAACCATTAACATACAAAACCAATTCCCTTTGTCACATGATATTCTACTTATCCGAGGTTTGATCATCGGTATCTCCATACCTAGTTCTACCTCGTTACTGATAAGTACTCTTTACTCGTTCCATGTTATGTCATCCCTTGTGACCTAGTCACATGCTTGCAAGCTAACTAGATGACATTCCACCGAGAGGGCCCAGAGCATATCTATCCGTCATATGGATGGACAAATCCCAATCTTAGTCCATGCGCTTCAACACATACTTTCAGAATACCCAATGACACCTTTATAACCACCTAGTTACGAAGCGGTGTTTGATGTCATCAAAGTACCCATCCGGTGATGGTGATTAACATAACCTCATGGTCGAAGGATTAGGTTACTATGCATTTGAAAGCTTACAGCAATACGAACTTAATGACTTGATCTTATGCTACGCTTACTATGGGTGTGTGTCCATCACATCATTCTCCTAATGATATAACCTTGTTATTAATGACATCCAATGTCCATGATCAGGAAACCATGATCATCATTTAATCAACAAGCTAGTTCCACAAGAGGCTTACTAGGGACTCTTTTATGTTTACAAAACACACATGTATCAGTGTTTCCTTATAATACAATTATAGCATGGGATGTAAACATTCATCATAAACACAAAGATATAATAATAACCACTTTTATTATTGCCTCTTGGGCATATCTCCAACACTAGTATCATCTCAATCATCACATGAAATAAAGAACTAATTTTATTTAGTTTATTTGAGAAAAGTAATTTCTACTCATTGAAATTTATTCATATTTAATATTCTCCAGTTTAAAATATGGGATCATGTTGACACATGTCATCACCACATATTCTAATACATGGTAATGTGATTTAAAGGGTTGGTCATATTTTATAAAGTTTAAGATTATTATTTAATAGATTTAAAGTGACTAGAAATGCCCTAATAGCATTCTTTTGGTACTAGTCCAATGTAACTGCATGCAAACCTAGATATTATTACATATTCAGATAGATATTGCCAAATTTGATTTTTGAGAGTTGGAATCAACTCAAAAGCTATTATGCTTGATTTTTTAAAAATGTTTGAAGTTGCAAAAGTCTCTATCTTATTATTTTTGCTATAGAATATCTCTAACTCCAAATGATTTAAATCCAACGGGCTTGGATAGATATTTTAATTATAGCAAAATTCGAATCATACAATTTGGTTAAGTGAAACTCTCTGAATTGATTTTTGAATATGTGGACAGAAACTAGTTTAAACCTAAATGGAAAAATCCATATTTGAATTTCTAGGCCTGGGCAGGAAGTTAAACGAGCCAGCCCAGCTACACTACGTGGCGCAACGGGTTGCTGACAAATGGCGTCCACCAGTCAGCGACTGTTCTAACGTGAAACGATATCTACGCATCTAAGCGGTGCGATCTAATTCTAATCCAATGGCTGGGAGTCGTTGTTGACGACGAACTGCTCCAGCGAGGAACTAAACCTAGCATGGCGGTGGGGGTCTCACGGGGCTCACCTGGTCTCCAGCTAGGGTCGGCGACAGGGGCAATCGACGTGGTAGACGACAGCGAGGCGAGGCGTACTCACGACAGGGCTTGGGGTGGTCGGAATCAACGGCGCCCTTCTCCTCCAGCAGTGGCGGGCTTCAGCCAAATTCCGGCGAGAGAGGGCTCGCCTTGCTCCCGGAAGAAGTGGGGGAGGGTCAGTGAGAGGTGGTGAGTGGAATGGTGTGCAGAAATGGGGCAGGGGTGGCCTCCTTTTATAGTGCGACGAGGGGACCGAGCGGTGCGGGCGCGAGCTCGACGGTGGCGTCGCTACAGGCGGCTATTGTCATGGCGGAGGTAGGTAGACGGTGCGGTGTTCCCTGGCATTTCTTACGGGCATAATGGTGAGGCGTGGGGCGGCGTGGTTCGGTCAGGAGCGTGCGGTGCTCCGCGTGGACGCAGAGGTGTTTGCGGCGGCGTACGGGAGCTAGGGGTCGCGCGGCAACGAACGGGGTTGTCTGCTGGGGTGTTGTGATCATGGCTGGCATGCGCGTGCGCGGTGAGGGCAAGGCGCGGTCTGGGCGAGCTGGTCAGGCGCGGCGAGCTGGCGCACTCTAGACATGGTGCAGAGGCACGGTGCGCGGCGTAGCTAGGGTGGTCCAGGGCTCGGCTGGGGTCGTGGCCTGGACAAGGGGTGTCGGTGGACCGAGGTGTGCTTCCTGGACATCATGGCTGGCTGCAGCAGTGTCTGCTATGAGCTGGTCATGGTCAGCCAGTGATGACCACAATCGGGCGGCGCTCCACTATGCATACGGAGAAGAGGGGGTTTGTCTGGGGCTTGGTTAGACTCAGGGGAGACAGGGAGTGAAATGGAGACCAATTGGTCGAGGATTACTATGCAGAATAGTGAAGTTAGGCAGAGGGTTAATTAGTGCATGTCAGGTGTTTGTGGAACTAGCCGCATGAAACTTTCTTGGGAATTTTTTATTCAAATTTTTTGATTGATCTTAAGTTAAGCTTGAGAGTCTCTGTTTGCTTGGAGAGGTCAAGGGGAATTGATTTGATAGGTTTTTTAAAAAGTGGGATCTTTACATATGAACTAGATTCAATTTTCAACTTTCTATTAAATTGATTTGAAAAATGTTTTTGTAAGTTTGTAAAGTGGGCCTTGATACACTTTTACTTGTTCTAGCAAGGGGTGAAAATAAATAGAAATGTTTCTGTTAGAAATTTTCTTCTAGGAACACACAAAGTGACCTAGTGGTTTACTTTGGTCAAAATGACCATTTGCTTTATTTATTCATATTTGATTTTTTTTCTTTTGATTTTGTTTATAATTGGTCTAGATGCTGTAGTATTCATCTTTAAACCATTTCACATCATTTAGAACATTCAAGCATGGCATATACACTCAATTCTACAATAATGCAAACACACATGCATTCATATTCATTTTCTTAATAAAAGTTTTTGTTAACCCAAAATTGGGTGATTATAATTTGATAATCTTGATTAGAAGTTTTGGGGTGTTACAAACCTTCCCTCCTTAAACAAAATCTCGTCTCGAGATTTAAGAAAAACTAGGAACTAAAGAGATCTGGAAACTCAGTCCTAACGTAATCTTCTCGCTCCCAGGTAGCGTCTTCTTCAGTATGGTTGCTCCACTGAATCTTGAGAAACTTGATACTTCGGGTCCTGGTGGTTCTGAAGGCTTCTTCCAAAATATGAATGGGCACTTCACGATACATCGGATCCTTGTTGATATCAATGGCTCGGTGATCGATGTTCTTGAAAACTTCGGTCTTCTCCGGAACTTCTAGGCATTTGCGAAGTAACGAGATATGGAACACATTATGGATGGCTGACATCTCCTCTGGCAGTTCCAGTTGATAAGATACTTCTCCTTGGTGATTCAAAATCTTGAAGGGTCTAATATATCTGGGGGATAACTTTCCTTTCAGCTGAAAACGCTGCATTCCTTTCAACGACAAAACTTTGAGATACACAAAATCTCCGACATTCAAAGTCGGGTCTCTACGTCTCTTATCGGCATAACTCTTATTTCTGGATTGGGCAGTCTTGAGGTGCTCACGGACCTTGTGAACCTTCTCTTCGGCTTCTCATAGGATGTCGGGTATGAAAATCTGACTCTCTCCTACTTGTGACCAATTCAAGGGGTAGGACACTTTCTTCAATACAGAAATTCAAATGCGGCCATTTGCAAACTGGCTTGATAACTATTGTTGTATGAGAATTCTACGAAAGGCAGACAATCTAACCATTTTGATCCATACTCTAGAACACAATCTCTCAACATATCTTCTAAGATTTGGTTGACTCTTTCAGTCTGTCCATCAGTTTGCGGGTGATAAGCTGTGCTGAAATTCAACTTGGTTCCTAATCCTTCTTAGACTTTTTGCTAAAACCTCGAGGTAAATTGGGTTCCTCGATCCGACACTATGGTCTTGGGGGTTCCATGCAAACTGACAATTCTAGCAATATACGGATCTACTAGCTTCGAACTCTGGTAGGTTGTCTTGACAGGCATAAAATGGGCTACCTTGGACAGTCTATCCACTATGACCCAAATAGAGTCATTTCCTCTACTAGAAGTAGGCAAACCGATGATAAAATCCATTCCGATGGAATCCCATTTCCATTCCAGAATCTGCAATGGTTGCAACAGTCCTGTGGGTCTCTGATGTTCCTCTTTGACTCTCTGACAGATATCACACTTGGCTATGTAGCTTCTGATTTCTCTCTTCATCTTGTGCCACTAAAATTGCTCCTTCAAATCTTGATACATCTTTGTTCCTTCTCGGTGGATAGAATAAAGAGTATTATGGGCTTCTTGCATGATAACTTGCTTCAACTCGGAATATGCTAGCACACAGATACATCCTTTGTACCACAAAACTCCTTCTTCATCTTCGGTGAATCCGGGTACCTTTCCTGTACCAATACGACGCTTGATTCCATCGATACTTGCATTACCTTTCTACGCTTCCTTGATCTGACTGATCAAAGTGGGTTGAAGTTCAATGCTAGCTAAAAATCCTTTGCTAACTAGCTCCGTTCTAAACTGCTCCAACTCCTCATGCAAACTTGGCTAGGCTTCTTTGATCATGGTGTTTAATCTACATGGCAATCTGCTAAGAGCATCCGCTACCACATTAGCTTTGCCGAGGTGATAGTGAATGTCAAGGTCCTAATCCTTGATTAACTCTATCCATCTCCTTTGCCTCATATTCAGCTCCTTCTGAGTGAAAATATACTTCAGACTCTTGTGATCCGAATAAATCTCACAACGGTTACCCATAAGGTAATGACGTCATGTCTTCAAGGCTAAAACTATAGCTGCTAGTTCAAGATCATGAGTGGGGTAGTTTTGCTCATGCTGCTTCAGTTGTCTTGACAGATATGCTATGACTTTGCCTTCTTGCATCAACACACATCCGAGACCAATCTTGGATGCATCACAATACACATCAAAAGGCTTCTTGATATCTGGCATAATTAATATTGGGGCTGAAATCAATCTCTCCTAGATCTCTTGAAAACTTGCTTCACATTTGTCCGTCCATTCAAACTTTCTATCTTTCTTCAACAATTGGGTCATTGGTCTTGCGATGCTCGAAAATCCTTCAACAAACTTGCGTTAATATCCCGCTAATCCGAGAAATGCACGGACTTGGGTTTGAGTGGTTGGGGCTTCCCATTCTTCAACATCTTTGATCTTGACGGGATCAACAGCGACTCCTCCTGCCGACACAATATGTCTGAGGAATCCTACTTCCTTCAACTACAACTCACATTTGCTAAACTTGGCATACAACTGATGCTCTCTAAGGGTTTGTAGGATGGTTCTCAGGTGTTGCTCATGGTCTTCTTCTGACGTGGAATAGATTAGAATATCATTGATAAAAACAACGATAAACTTATCCAGAAAGTTCATAAAAATATTATTCATGAGATTCATGAAATAAGCGGCGACATTGGTTAATCCAAAATACATGACCATATACTCATACAATCCATATCTGGTGGTAAAGGCGGTCTTTGGAATATCCGTTGCACGAATCTTGAGTTGATGATAACTAGTTCTAAGATCAATCTTAGAAAACACTCTGGCACCAGTCAACTGATCAAACAGATCCTCAATCTTGGGTAGTGGGTACTTGTTCTTGATGGTGACATCATTCAGCTTCCAGTAATCCGTGCACAAACGGTTACCTCCATCTTTCTTATCCACAAACAAAACAGGCGATCTCCATGGCGATGCGCTTGGTTGAATCAGACATTTCTCTAGCATAGCATCAAGTTGCTTCTTCAGCTCCACTAATTCAGATGGGTTCATACTATAAGGTCTCTGAGCTATGGGTCCCGTTCCAGGAATTAGTTCAATGATGAACTCGATATCCCGATCTTGGGGCATACCAGGAAATTCATCTAGGAATATGTCGGGGTATTCACAGACTACTCTGACTTGGTCTATGGTTGGTTGGGCTAGACTCTTGTTGCATTTGAATTGACGGGGCAAGGTTTCAAATATATGCTCTACTGATACTCCAGAACTACTGGTCATGGTTATGGCTTTCTTGGCATAGTCGATCAATCCTTTATGTTTCACATCCAATCCATTCCTAGTACTACTTCCAAACCTTTGGTTCCAAGTACTATTAGATTGGCATAAAAATCTATCCCAAGGATTCTGATAGGTACAGCCTTGCAAATTTTTCTAGCTTTGGTGGTTGAACCAGGAATTTGAACTATCATAACATGCTTCAATTTTGTTGGTTGAATCTTGCTAGTGCATGCAAATTATTCTGTAACAAACGAGTGCGATGCTCCAGAATCAAACAACACTCTTGCAAGTACTGAGTTAACAGAAAACATACCCAGCACAACATCGGGCGCTTCCTGAGCTTCTTCAGCATTCATTTGGAACAGCCGGCCGTTGCGGTTGAGAGAGTTCCCTGGGGCAAATCTCCTTCCAGGTTGAACACGGCGTTGCTGCTGAGCTGGGGCATTCACATTTGGGGCTGCTGTAAGCTTCTTGGGACACTTGTTGGAGTAGTGACCCTTGACTCCACATTCAAAGCAAGTAATCCGGGACTTGTCTTTGGCTGCAACAGGCACGGAATTCCTTCCAGTCCTCGGGCAATATTGTTGTTGTTGTTGTTGGACTTGGGCGGTGCATGGTTGAAGTTGTTGGAGTTGCCAGGGTTGTTGTTATGGTTTCCTCCAGTCTTCAAGTTTCCTCCGCTACGATTGGGGTAGCTTGGACGAGACATTGGTGGTCTATTGTTTCTCGGGGCATATCCTGCAAACGGGTTGGGGTGATACTTCTGGGTATTATGGGACCCAGTCTGGTGCGTTATCCTGCACTTTCGGTTTTCATTGGCTTGGTTAATCGTCCCTTCCATCTGGATGGCAGAGTCTACTAGCTCTTCTAGGTCTTCAAAACGGATGTTGACTAACACCGTCTGCATCTCATCATGCAATCCATTCAGGAACCTTTCCTTCTTCTTGGCTTCAGTGTTGATCTCATCAGGGGAATATCTAGCTAGGGACAGAAATTTGTCATGGTATTCAACTATCGTCATCCTTCATTGCTTCATTTCTCTAAACTCATCTCTCATTCTGGTGACTAAACCTTGTGGCACATGGGTGCGGCTGAACTTGATCTTGAATGCTTCCCAAGTCATCATGTGACCGTGGTTCATAGTACGGGTGCTATTCCACCAGGCTCTTGCATCTCCTGCTAGATAATGGGTGGCAAACAGTACTTTCTCGTTGGCATCAACTCCTGTGACTTCCAGATTGTTCTCCATGGTTTGCAGCCAGTCATCAGCATCTAAGGGATCCTCATATTTGTTAAAGATAGGGGGATTGGTATTCTGAAAGTTCTTAAGCTTGGATCCATGATGATCCTGATTTCCATGGCCTTGATTATTGTGGGCCATCTGAGCTATCTATTGAAGAGTGGCTAGGTTGGCTTGGTGTTCGGCTCTACTAGCTTCACGGTCAGAAACTAGCATTTGCAGAATCTGCAACATTGGGTCCTGTTATGACCTGCTTCCTCCGGGGTTTCCACGTGTCACCTAAAGATTGATATAGATAATGAGGTAAGAGGGAAAGTTCTAAGGTTCATGGTTTTGTTTCAAAAGTTTTATACTTTGAGTTTGACTCAGGTTTTCAAACTAACTCCTTCTCATTCATTCATTCATTCATTCATTCATTCATTCAAGCACACAATACAAACACACACCACAACACAAATGGAAAACAGATGGTTTTAAGAACCATTATGTGAACTAAGATACAGTGGGACCGATACAACTCATTCCTACGGTAGTGATCAAGTGCATCTACTCATCATCAATGAAGTCGGAATCATCATCATCGGTGTAGAAATCCATGGCATCATCCTCCAGGTAGTCATTGTCATCACTGAGGTACGAGTGAAGATCTCCCTGGATGTCTTCACCGTCTTCCTCTTCCTTTGCTTCAAGATGGACTTCTTGCTCATGGATGGTATTTTCGAGAGCGGCCACCTTCTTGCGAAGACGAGTGATGGTGCAATCCTTCTTCTCGCGTTGATGACGAAGTTATTGGTGATCCTTGACGAGCATGGTTAGAGTATGGTCCTTCTTGGCGGCAGTGGAAAGGTTGTGGTTGGCGTAGGCTCGAGCATTGTCCAATTCCTTCTGCCTATCATATAGCAGGAAGTCAAGATTTTCCACCTGGCGCTTCAACTCTGGGTGACTTGGCATCTCCAATGGCATTCCCATAGAATCACGCCTTGCAAAGTGCGCCAAAGCAAGTTCCCTGGATCAAGTTGACGTTTTGCCCACACAGACGGGCAAGAGCTTCATGCATAGCCCTGGTTAATCCATCTAGCCAGTTGTTATCTCGCATGGTGAATTGAATATTCTCGGAAAGGGGTGCTTCCATCTTGCCTCTGAGATCTACAACTATCAGCCATTGTAGATCTCCTCCTGGGTGATCCTTGAGTTGTGCCCCGAAGTTCTGGATGCGGGTGCTCAAGATACTCTGATAGTGCATCAAGATCCCTCTCAAAGATTAGCTGGCCTCCGTTGCCCAACTGGTAGAACTTGCAACACTAAACTTCCATCTATAAGAATTTAGGATGAGTAAGTTAGTGAGGTGATCAAGTGTGTCAAATTTTATGTAGGAATGTAAGACTTTTGAGGAACATGATTTTTTTGAAAGAATCAAGGATAAGAGTGGGAATAGGTTTTCATAAATACTCACTTCTTTTGTTTTGAAACTAAGTTTTTGTTCGGATGTCCATTCTAACTAGGGTCTCCTATGGTCAGGATGGCTCTGATACCAACTTGTCAACACCCGGATTTTTAATCCCAGATGCCTGTTATGCCATACATCCAATCCCAGGATTACCATTTTTGCGAGACATAACAGATTGGATATCACAGTACATCATCCATTACAAACCATAATAAGGTCTTACAAATAAAGGATCTCATGATCCAGTCTTAATACGAACAAGCAGCGGAATAATAAGCGTAGAAGTGGGTTCCATCTTTAGTGTCACAGGCAATGCTGACGATGGGAGATGATCCTAGTTGCCGTAGCTGTCCTGCTGTCCATCATCCTGACAGTCCTCCTCATAGTCTGGCCACGGGAATAGCCAGGGACAAAGCCATGAGTACTCTTTAAGTACTCGCAAACTATCACTAACAAGTAAGGTAGTTCTAGTAAGAATCCTAAGCTCTAAGTTTATTTGCAAAAAGGCAGATTTATCTAAACTGAGTTTAGAAGGAAAGAAAACTAAGTAAATGTTCTAAATCACTTTAAGTGGGAACCTAGTTTTGATATTCACAACCCTGTTGTGGTCAAGTCAAAATCATAGTTCACTTCACAAGTCATTTTGAAAACATCTAACGACGGAACAGTATGGCCACTCCAACTGTCCATGACCGCGATCGCGGCTATTCGAATAGTTTGACACTCTACAGAGGTGGTACACTTTCACCACAAAATTCGATACATCCGTCAGGGATAACCCTGAATCATCATACTTAGTATGCATATAATCAATCATAACCTTTCCTTTACACACTCTAGTATAGGCACCTCCCCTAGGAGCTTGGCCTCCCAGCCATGGCCATCTGCCATCCTGGGCACTGTATAGGTGGACATCATCAAGAAGTAGCCTCGGCTCAAACCTCTTCAGCGAGGGAACCCATACTAATGCATATAAACTTTCGGCTAAGCCTTACCAAATTCAGGTATTGTGGTTGTACGGTAAAATTGGAATGGTATCGCATCCGAACCCAGCCATCAATTTTTATAAAAGGTTAAGGCTCATGCCTTAACATTTTCATCATCAAATCAATTGGTGTTTCTCAACACATGTCAAAACATTTCAATAGAATGAAGCATCATTCCAAGGTTTTCATAATCCTTCTTCACTAAGTATTCCCATCTAAAGTAATCAAGCTTTATGCTTAGCACTAGCCACTAAGTTAAGAGTGTTCACTAATGAGGGATGCTAATCTCAATCTCATGCCATAGAATGACATCTATTATAGGCCTAGTTTATACTCTTTATGCTATCTATACTACTTTCCAAAACTCACAAAGCACTAACTAAAAGTAAAGAACTTTGGTAAAGTAAAAGAGTAAAGCTTGCAAGTAAAACTTGGGATGGGTATAAATCAAGTGTATATAACCAAAGCATGTGTAACATCCCAAAACTTAATCCAAGGTTAATCAAGATCAAATCTACCGAATTTAGGGTTAACAAAAACTTTTCCCTTTAAAATGATTAAGCATTCATATGTTTGTGCATTTAAATTAGGAGTTGTTTTGAATTGCCATGTTTGAGTGATCCATTGGTTGTAAAATGATCCTAAGGTGAATTAAACATCATCTAGATCATTCCCAAACAAATGCCAAAGAAAAACAAATCAAAATGAATAAAATAAGGAAATGGTCATTTGTGCCATTTTAATCACCTAGCCTACTTTGGCTATTCCTAGAACTCAAATCTTAACAGAAACAATTATGGTTCTTTGCACCCCTTGCTAGTACAAGTTGTGATGTGCCAAGGCCCACTTTGTTTCGCCCCAAAAACTTTCAGACACTAAATTTAAATGACAATTGAAATTTGAATGTAGTTCATATGTATAGATCACACTTATTAAAAAACCCCTCAAATGAACTCCACTTTTAAAACCCAAGAACACCTAGAAGCTCAAGCATAAGTTACATCACACCACCAAAAATCAGCCCAAAATTCAAAAAAATTCTTCATGCGGCCATTGTGTCAAACAGGTGGCAGACAGAGATAAAACTGCCTAACTAACACTGCTCCTAGTTAAACCCTTGACCCCATTTGCACCCTCTCTGCTCTCCCCTGTCCTCCTGAGTCCAACCAAAACCCCACTGGACTACCCCTTAGTCGCAGCAGTAGTGGAGCGCCACCACTTTGTGGTCACCGCCGGCCAGAAGCGGGCAACGCGCCAGGGACCGCGCCGTGCCAAACCAGCACGTCCCCTAGCTCCGCCGAACCCTACTGCCGCCCACGGTCCACCCCACGATCAACCCCAACCCCTGGACCACTCCCAGCATCGCCGCCCTTTCTCTCTATGAGCTCGCCAGAGCGCGATAGCCGCCAGCATGTAGCAGACCACCCCTCGACCCCATACCACGCACGCCGCTTCGCCTCGACCCTAGCACCCCACCAGAAACAGCCGTGCACCGCCGCGCGACCCACAGTCGCCCTGCACGCCGTCGAGCACCGCCTTTGTCTCCCAGAGCGCGCAACGCTCCTGACCATATGCCACCGCCCCTAGTCGTGCCATTACGTCGTAGAGAACCGCCCACCGTCCGCCTACCTCACCTACGCCGGTAGCCCCCTGTACCACCCTCGCTAGAGACGCCTGCCCACACCTCTCGGTCTCACCGTCGCGCCTATATAAGCAGGCCTCCCCAGAACGAATTCCTCACACCATTCCACTCCCCTCTCTCGCTAGAGCTGCTCAAGCTGTAGTTCGCCATAATTGCACCGGAGGAGCCCGCTGCCGAGGACGAGACGCTGCCGTCTATTCTGTCCACCGCGGCCCCTGCCGCTGCCTCGCCTGAGTCCGCTGTCGCCGTCCAGTGTGATCGCCCGCCTCGCCGTACTAGCTGGAGCCCTGGTACGTCCCCAGTAGACCCCCACTGTCCGTTTAGGGTTCGGTCTCGCCGGCGACGAGTCCGTCGTCAACGACGACTATGAGTCGTTGATCCGCGTTATAATTGTGTGGTCCAGATCACTAGATACCGTTTCGGGTTTTATGTCTCGCTCACAAGCGGGACCAACCTGTCAGCCGCCCTCTACGCCACTGAGCGCCACTAGGCCGGCCCATTTTCTTTCCCGCGCTGACCCAGTAATTCAAATCTAGATTTTTCTATTTAGGTTTAAAACCATTTCCATCCCTTAGTTTAAAAATCAATTCAGGAAGATTTACTGAACGAAATTGAGTGATTCAAATTTTGTTGGAAAGCTACTGAAAAGATATATCCAAGCCCGTTGGATTTAATTCATTTAGAGTTAGAGATCTCTCCTGGTAAAAATAACAAGACAGAAGCTTTTGCACATTCAAACATTTTTATAAAATCAACCATAATAGCTTTTGAGTTGATTCCAACTCTCAAAAATCACATTTATCCATATCTATCTGAATATGTAATAATATTAAGGTTTGCATGCTGTGACTTTGGACTAGTACCAAAATAATGCTATATAGGCATTTCTAGTCACTTTAAATCATGAAATATTAAACTTAAACTTAACAAAATGTGACCCAACCTTTAACTCACATTCCCATATGTTATAATATGTGGTGATGACATGTGTCCATATGATCCCATATTTTAATTGGAGAATATTAAATCTTAGTTAATTTCAATGAGTAGAAATTACTTTTCTTAAATAAAAAGAATAAAGCTAGTTAATTAAATCTTGTGATGCTTGTGATGATATTATATCATCAAATGTGTGCCTTAGAGTGCTAAGTAGACTAGTTAAGAATGGTTTGGTGATTATGTACCCCGTATGTATTTATAGACGATAGTACCGACCAAGCTTACGAGGAGGAGGAGTTCTACCAAGAGGAGGAGGAAGAAAACTTCAACCACTGCACTGCACAAGGCAAGCCATCATTAACAATTCAAGCTAACCCTTGCAATCTAGATAACCTAAGCAAGATGCATTAGGCATGCTTTGGTTATACCATTTTGGACTTATACCTATTCCAAGATTTAATTCCAAACTTTACTTTCTTTACTTTACCAAAGTCCTTTACTTGTTTTGAAGGTAGCATAAAGAGTATAAAACTTGACCTATCTAGTTAGACTTAGATGTCATTCCATGGCATGAGATTGATCTTAGCATCCCACCTTAGTGAACACTCTTAACTTAGTAATTTAGAGCTAAATCAAAAACTAGATCACTTTAGATGGGAATACTTGGTGAAAATGATTTGTGAAAACCTTGGAATGATGAGTCATTCTATTGAGATGTTTTGACATGTGTCGAGAAACACAATTGGTTTATGATGATGAAAATGTTGAGACATGAGCCTTAGCCCTTTTATAAAACTGATGGTTAGGTTCGGATGCGATACCATTCCAATTTTACCGTACAACCACAATACCTAAATTGGGTAAGGCTTAGACAGAAGTTTATATGCATTAGTATTAGTTCCCTTGCGGAAGAGGTTTGAGCTGAGGCTACCTCTCAATGTTGTCCACCTATGCAGTTCCCAAGATGACAGATGGTCATGGTTGGGAGGCCATGCTCATAGGAGAGGTGCTTATACTAGGGTGTGTAATGGAAAGGTTATGTTTGATTATCTGCATACTAAGTATGATGATTCAGGGTTATCCCTGACAGATGTATCAAATCTTGTGGTGAAAGTGTACCACCTCTGTAGAGTGTCAAACTATTCGAATAGCCGCGTCTGCGGTTATGGATAGTTGGAGTGGCCATACTGTTCGTTGTCAGATGTTTTCAAAACAACTTATGAAATGAATTGTGACATGACTTGATCACAATAGAGTTGTGACTATGATAACTAAGTTCCCACTTAGGTGTTTTCAAACTTCTTTTATCTTTCTTTGTTTCTGAACTCAGCTTAGGTTTCAATCTTAACTTTATAGTTAAACTTAGAGTTTAGCATTCCTACTAGAACTATCTTACTTGTTAGTGGTAGTTTGCGAGTACTTAAAGAGTACTCATGGCTTTTGTCCCTGGCTATTCCCGTGGCTAGACTATGAAGGAGATTACCAAGATGAAGGACAGCAGAATGGCTATGATAACTAGGACTATCTTCCATCGTCAGCATTGCCTGTGACTCTGAAGATGGACCCTACCGCTACGCTATTTATTCTGCTACTTGATTGTACTAAGACTGGATCATGAGATCCTTTATTTGTGTAAGACCTTATTATGGTTTGTAATGGATGATGTACTGTGATATCCAATGTGTCGAAAAATGGTAATCCTAGGATTGCGAGGTATGGCATAATAGGCATCTGGGATTAAAACTCTGGGTGTTGACAGCATGTCTAATGCATCTTGCTTAGGTTATCTTGCAATTAGTGATGGCTTGCCTTGATTGGTGCAGTGATTGAAGTTTTCCTCCTCTTCTTCAGGGTAGAACTCATCCTCGTAGCTTGGGTCGGTACTATCGTCTATAAATAAATACGGGGTACATAATCACCAAACCATACTTAACTAATTCTATTTAGCACACTAAGGCTCACACTTGATGATCTAGTATCATCACAATCATCACATGAAATAAAGAACTAGTTTTATTTAGTTTATTTGAGAAAAGTAATTTCTACTCAATGAAATTTATTAAGATTTAATATTCTCCAATTAAAATATGGGATCATGTTGACACATGTCATCACCACATATTACAATACATGGGAATGTGATTTAAAGGGTTGGTCACATTTTATAAAGTTTAAGATTATTATTTAATAGATTTAAAGTGACTAGAAATGCCCTAATAGCATTCTTTTGGTACTAGTCCAATGTCACTTCATGCAAACCTAGATATTTTTATATATTCAGATATATATTGTCAAATGTGATTTTTGAGAGTTGGAATCAACTCAAAAGCTATTATGCTTGATTTTTGAAAAATGTTTGAATTTGCAAAAGTCTCTGTCTTATTATTTTTGCTATAGAACATCCCTAACTTTGAATGATTTAAATCCAACGGGATTAGATAGATATTTTAATTACCTTTCTAGAAAAATTTGAATCATGCCATTTGGTGAAGTGAAACTCTCTGAATTGATTTTTAAATATGTTGACAGAAACTAGTTTAAACCTAAATGGAAAAATCCATATTTGAATTTCTAGGCCAGGGCGGAAAGTTAAACGGGCCAGCCCAGCTACACTACGCGGCGCAGCAGGCTGCTGACGGATGGTTTCCACCAGTCAGCGACTATTCTAACGCGAAACGGTATCTACGCATCTGAGCCGTGCGATCTAATTCTAATCCAACGGCTGGCAGTCGTCGTCAACGACGAACTACTCTGGCGAGGAACTAAACCTAGCGCGGCGGTGGGGGTCTCGCGGGGCTCACCTGGGCTCCAGCAAGGGTTGGCGACGGGGGCAATTGACGTGGTAGATGACAGCGAGACGAGGCACAGTCACGACAGGGCTTGGGGTGGTCGAAATCAACGGCGCCCTTCTCCTCCAGCAGTGGCGGGTTCCGGCCAAATTCTGGCGCGAGAGGGCTCGCCTTGGTCCGGGAAGAAGTGGGGGAGGGTCAGTGAGATATGGTGAGTGGAATGGTGTGGAGAAATAGGGTAGGGGTGGCCTCCTTTTATAGTGCGGCGAGGGGACCGAATGGTGCGGGCGCGAGCTCGATGGTGGCGTCGCTACAGGCAGCTATTGTCATGGCGGAGGTAGGTGGACGGTGCGGTGTTCCCTGGTGATTCTTACGGGCATAATGGCGAGGCGTGGGGCGGCGTGGTTCAGTCAGGAGTGTACGGTGCTCCGCGCGGACGTAGAGGTGTTTGCGGCGGCGTATGGGAGCTGCAGGTCGCGCGGTGGTGAACTGGGTTGCCTGCTAGGGTGTTGTGATCATGGCGGGCATGCGCGTGCGCGGTGAGGGCAAGGCGCGGTCTGGGCGAGCTGGTCGGGCGCGGCGAGCTGGCACGCTCTGGACATGGTGCAGAGGGACGGTGCACGGCGTAGCTAGGGTGGTCCAGGGCTCGGCTGGGGTCGTGGCCTGGACAGGGGGTGGCGGTGGACCGAGGCGTGCTTCCTGGACATCATGGCTGACTGCGGTGGTGTCTACTGTGAGGTGGCCGTGGTCGGCCGGTGATGACCACAATCGGGCGATGCTCCACTCTGCATACGGCGAAGGGGGCGGTTGTTTGGGGCTTGGTTAGACTCAGGGGAGACACGGGAGTGAAATTGAGACCAATTGGTCGAGGATTACTATGCATAACAGTGAAGTTAGGCAGACGGTTAATTAGTGCAGGTCAGGTGTTTGTGGAAATGGCCGCATGAAACTTGCTTGGGAATTTTTGGTTCAAATTTTTTGAGTGATCTTAAGTTAAGCTTCAGAGTCTCTGTTTGCTTGGAGAGGTCAAGGGGAATTGATTTGATAGGTTTTTTAAAAAGTGGGATCTTAACATATGAACTAGATTCACTTTTCAACTGTCTATTAAATTGATTTGCAAAATGTTTTTGTAAGTTTGTGAAGTGGGCCTTGATACACTTTTACTTGGTCTAGCAAGGGGTGAAAAGAAATAGAAATGTTTCTGTTAGAAATTTTCTTCTAGGAACACACAAAGTGACCTAGTGGTTTACTTTGGTCAAAATGACCATTTGCTTTATTTATTCATATTTGATTTCTTTTTCTTTTGATTTTGTTTGTAATTGGTATAGATGATGTAGTATTCATCTTTAAACCATTTCACATCATTTAGAACAATCAAGCATGGCATATACACTCAATTCTACACTAATGCAAACACACATGCATTCATATTCATTTTCTTAATAAAAGTTTTTGTTAACCCAAAATTGGGTGATTAGAACTTGATAATCTTGATTAGAAGTTTTGGGGTGTTACAGTCCCCCTCGATGCGTTGAAAGCAGTCGCCATCCTCGTCCAGGCCCCCGTCGAGGCATCGATGGCAGCCGCCGTTCCCGTCCAGGCCCCCGTCCCCGCTACCGACGTAGCCGCCGGCGAGGAGCCACCCGCCGGCGAGGAGTGTGAGATCCAGGCACATGGCTTAATAGGATTGATAAGATACCCATATCAACAAGTTGCAACTTCTTTTCCGAAAGCTCATTCGAAAAGAACTCTAAGGTTAAGCGTGCTTGGCCTAAAGCAATTCTAGGATGGGTGACCGACCGGGAAGTGGGTAACCGGGTGCGCATGAGTGAGGACAAAGTGCGCAGAAAAGACTAGTGTTGGTCTGTGGGGCCAGTCTAGATATCCTAGTAAGCTGCCAGGAGTGACACCCTCCGGGCCTAGGAGTGGACGGGGTGTTACAAGGAGGCTCTTGCCGGTCACGAGCAAATCCAGATCTTCAGGGAACCCTACGATCTAGATGAGTACATCGCTCCGATGAACCCCTACGACACCGGCATCGACGACCCATGGTCGAAGGTAACTAGGGTTTGCTCCCCTTCCCTGGTTCTTCTCCTGTTCACATCGTTGGATGCTAGATCTTGGTTTATTAGGATTCGCTTGTTCGCATTTCAATTGCTCGATCTTCTTACATCATCTACTCCCCCATTTTCCTTTTCTTCCAATAGGTCTACGGCAGCGACGTCTGCAGCGATGACAAGTCCAGGCACACCAAGACTCGTCAGGTGCTGAGGAGGCTGCGGGCCGTCTAGTACGACACCTTCTTCGCTGGCGGTGTCTATAGTTTCCCCTTCTGCAGGACGAGTCTCGTCGGCACCAACTTCAACTGCGTCATGATGCATGCAGAGGGGCCGAGCTCCGGCACCCCCAGTGTCGGCCAAACCGTGAATGTCAATGCCTACATCGCTGAACACCAGGCTCTTGGCATTCACCTCCGAAACCTCCAGCGGGTGGCCATCGAAGAGGGTCGCATGCCTCCAATCAAGCCCAAGGCCCCCAAGATCAAGGGACTGGGCAGCAAGAAGTGGAGGAAGCGCCAGAGGGAGGAGGCGGAGGCGCATGCGCATGCAAGGAGGGGTTAAACGTGTCTGCTGCTGCTACTGCTAAGCAGCTTCTTTTGATTTTCTATATTTTGCTTGCATCCTATTTCTGCATGCAAGGAAGGGGTTGAATGCATTGAACCTCATTAAGCAACCTACTTTATATCCTTATATCCTGTTTAGCTGCGCACAGCTATATCTACATTTAATTTTGTTTTCTAAATGAATGTATTCTGCCTGGTGTGATTTGCTTCTCTAGGTTTGCTACCAGATCGGAGGCAAAAAGAGGTCCAAAAGGGAACGAACTATCGAAGAGAATCTTCTCTAGATTTGCTACCAATTTGGGCAAAATGAAACATATCTGTTTAGCGAGAGAGGAAAAAGGTACTCTTTCAAACTGCCAGTTAACGACCTACCAGCTTGACAAGCTACAAGACACATACAGAAACATAACACAAAGAAGTAAAATTTATTTTACTACTCTCATTTGAGGCGCTAGCCATCTTGACATGCTAACTGAGTTCCACAAAATAGAAACATAACACAAAGGAGTAAAATTTAATTCACTTCTCATCAGACCACTTGAGGCTCTTATCATTGTTCCTAGGCGACCAACTGCGATCATTCCAGGTGGATCTTACATTATTGGCACTCCACAGCTCACGAAATGCAATTTCGTCCCACCTGGGATCTCACTTGGCTTCCCTATCTTTAGCATCATGCGGCACAATTAGCGGTGCATCACAGGCCTGATTGTTGTCACTAGAAGATGCAGCCTCTCTGTTTGCTGCTTCAGCTGCAGCCTCTCTTTCAGCTGCTTCAGCTTCAGCTGCAAGCTCTCTTTCAGCTGCTTCTGTAGCCTCTCTATCACCTGCTTTAGATGCAGCCATTTTCTTTGCATATTCAGCTTCAAACTCAGCTATTCTGCATTTTCTACAAAGGGCCCCTAAGATCGTCTTCCCTCTTGCAAATAGGGCAAAACACGAGGTAACATAGAAAGAAATGGATCTTCTTGTACAGTTGGTAGGTCACGTAAGCATCTATGGCTGCATACTTCAGGTTTATATCAGACAACGGCCATGCCTCCCAAAAATCGTGCCTATCCATAGGGAAATATGCCTTCATTCTGTCATATGACACATCGAGGATTCTAGTTGCGAGTGATGCCATTCCATCCTTCCTCGAGCCCCCTAGGATCTTGACAAGACTCTGAATATCGATCCACTTGTGCGCAGGAATTGTAATTCCCTCTTGATCAAATTTCAAAAAATCTGTTGTATTGTCGACAGTGCAGAAAACAATTCCTTTTTCTACAAGGAACTGGCGGAGCGATGGATAATTCCTGTCAGTCCTGAAAGTATGTAGTTTGTCATCACCAAAATTTATAACTACAAATATTTTGTCAATGCAAGATCATCATCTGAATATAATTTTAAAAAGTTTATAAAATGCAAGATCAAGACTCTCAACATTGTCTTGTCATAATTTATTTGGTCCTAAATAAAATTCAGTAGTTGCAAGATGAGCAAATGGATAAAGAACAAGAGGAGAAAACCCTAAAAGCGGTTAACTATAGAGAGCAGATCTACAAACCGAGAGAAGTGGTAGATGAGGACGTGTTTCCTCATGGTTAGTTAAACGACGGCGACTTCACTCCCTTCATATGGGTCCTCTAGGGTGTACTCGAGGTCCAATCCCACAAACTTGTCCTCGTCTTTCTCAAGCCAACCCTCGTACATCCTCAGGACTCGCACCACTTTCTCCTCCTCATTGGAGTAGATGACGTCTATATTCTTATTGTCATGGGTAGTGAAGTTTGTCTCTAGAGTGCGACGACCTTCCATGGCGGCAAGGAGAAGTCAGGAAGAAGACAGATGACGGGAACAAGAAGAGTGGTTTCTTCGAGGAGAGCCCTTCTGCGAGATAGGGAACGGTGGACCGTCAATAGTTTCTAAGGTAGTGGTTAACGACGGGGACGGAAGTCCAAAGGAGAGATGCATGGCGGTGGCTGTTCCAGCTTCTGAGTAAATAAAAAATAATTATAACGACGATATATGTGCCATGTTTTGTCACTGGTTAATGACTGGGACGAAAGTCCAAAGCAGAGACGCGTGGCGGTGGCCGTTCCAGCTTCTAACTAAACAAAAAGTAATTATAACAACGATATATGTTCCATGTTTTTTCACATCAATACACTAGGCCGGTCGTGTTGTCCTATCCACTATGCCAGTGCTGCAAGCCTATGTGACAGCCACCACGCCTAAGCGGCGGGAGCGACATAACAGCGAGAACTAACAAGGGGCCCAACTTGACGGCCGTTAGCCTGATATTTTGTATTGAAACGTAAAGTTGAATTTGTGCCGAAAAAGACCCTCTGAGTATTTGGCATGCCAACTATAATCATCGCGGCTGATTACAGGCAACTTGGGTACCGCGTTGCCTGGGTGCCCCAACTTTCGGGCCGCAAAATGATATTCTCCTTAAGCCGCTCCAGCAAGGTCCCCAAGCACCACTGCGTGAGACCGACCCCTCTGCGTGCCCTGGTGTCTGGTAGTGTGCTGTATGTGTGCTAATGGTGGCGAATGATGTGGCGGTTCGGTGTTGCAACGGTGAAGACCGTGTGAAGATGAATTAGTGGAGATGCACCATTCCTGGTGACCATCCATCGTACGAGATTAATGAGTTAGACGAGTACCTCACCAAGATCGACAAGACCGTCGCGACGCCAAAACAAGTTTGCCAACGATCATCGGACGGAACACAAGTTCTCTGTCCAAGAACCCCAAGGCCTTCGGCATGGAAACACAAGTGTGCCTTCACGGATCCGATGACCGAGAACCTGGACGCCAAGCCCGCCCACACGGAGACCGAAGACCCCCGATCCACGGATCCAATGGTCGAAACCCTGAAGACCCCGATCCCAGAGTTCGAAGCCGAACCCCAAGATCCTCGATGCCGAACCCAATGTGTGACCCTTATCCATGCCTATTTTTATAATATAATATACTTGTTGCATATAGTTGTTCATGACGCATACATATTTCGTGGGTTGGGGGCATTATGTCAATTCACATCATAATTAAATATGGAGACTATATGCGAGCTATTCTAATCTTGTATTGACTCCAATTAAATTTGTGTAGCAAACCGATGCCATGTTTTGCCTTGTTAAGCCAACATTTAAATTGCGGGGTATCTAAACAATATTTCAATATCATCTAAGTAATTGTCGGGACCCCGGTTCCGCTTAATATTGCATAATAGCATCGTATCTTTGCCATGTCATGCATCATATCATGAACATGCCCGATCTTCTGCCGTAGTATTAAATAGTGTATCTGATGTTTCTTTTAGTGCTTTGGTTCTTCGTGGATTAGGCCATTGAGTTGGTGTGAGTATCGGCAAGTTCTTCGGATAATGTATCTTTGGCAATGTTTCCCAGGCGAGCATCCTCCCCCTTTCTACCTATTTTGTGTTTATAGTCTTTACTTCCTCATGTTGATCTCGACGCTCCCAGGCGGGCATCCTCCCTCATCATCTCCCCCTTCAAAAGGCGTCGACCTCGATGCTCCAAGGTCTTCTCCAGCATATGGTGATAAATCAGCAACGTTGAAGCTATTGCTAGCACTACCAAACTCCTCAATAGGTATATCAACTGAGTAGGCATTATCATTAATTTTGGCTAGTACTTTGTAAGGACCAGCACCACGTGGCTTCAACTTGGACTTGCGAAGTAGAGGAAATCTGTCCTTGCGTAGATGCACCCAAACCATATCTTCAGGCTTGAACAACACTTCTTTTCTTGCTTGATTCCTTGCAGCAGCAATGTTCTTACCTTTCTTCTCAATAGCCTCTCGAGTCTTCTCATGTATTTTCTTCACATAATCAGCACGTTTTGATGCCTCCATATCAACTCTCTCATGTAATGGCAGAGGCAACATATCAAGTGGCGTCAATGGCTTGAAGTCATAGACCACCTCAAAAGGACAAAGCTAAGTAGTTGAATGCACAGCCCTGTTGTAAGAGAACTCAACATGTGGCAAACACTCTTCCCACTCCCGCAGATTCTTTTTAATCATGGTCCTTAGCAGCTGTGACAATGTTCTATTCACCACCTCCGTTTTACCATCTGTTTGGGGATAACATGTAGTACTGAACAGCAGCTTCGTTCCTAGCTTCCCCCATAAGGTCTTCCAAAAGTAGCTCATGAACTTCACATCACGGTCAGATAAAATCGTCTTAGGTACTCCATGTAATCTCACGATGTCCCTGAAAAACAGGTTAGCAACATGCGACGCATCGTCGCTTTTGTGGCAGGCAATAAAATGAGCCATTTTAGAGAACCTATCCACTACCAAAAATATTGAATCACGACCTCTCTGAGTTTTAGGTAGACCTAGCACAAAATCCATACTAATGTCTTCCCATGGAGTAGTCGGTGCAGAGAGAGGTGTATACAAACCGCGAGGCTTCAGCTTGGATTTCGACTTGTGGCAAGTAATGCATCTGCTCACAAATCTGTACACATCACGCCTCATCTTGGGCCAATCAAAATGATCAGCAAGCATGAGTAATGTCTTCTCACGCCCAAAGTGACCCATCAAACCACCAGCATGTGATTCCTGCACTAAGAACAAACGCAACGACGATTCTGGAATACATAGTTTGTTAGCTCGAAACAAATATCCATCATGTATATGATACTTATCCCATGCGTTTGTAAGAGCACATAAATGATATGGTTCAGCAAAATCATGGTCAGTTGCATAAAGTGCACAAATAGCTTCTAATCCAGGAATTTTAACATCAAGATTGGTTAATAGCATGTTCTTCCTAGATAGAGCATCAGCAACAACATTCTCTTTTCCCTTCTTATAATTAATGATGTAAGGAAAAGACTCAATGAACTCAACCCATTTAGCTAATCTTCTATGCAAGTTTGGTTGAGCTTTCAAGTATTTCAATGCTTCATGATCAGAATGTATGATGAATTCCTTTGGCCACAAATAATGTTGCCAAACTTCAAGTACTCTCACAAGTGCATACAATTCTTTATCATAGATTGAATAATTCAAACGAGCACCAGTCAATTTCTCAGAAAAATAAGCTATAGGGCGACCCTCTTGCATCAAAGCGCCACCTATGCCTATACCACTAGCATCACATTCAACTTCAAATTGCTTCGAAAAATCAGGTAATGCAAGCAATGGTGCAGAAGTAAGCAAATGTTTCAATGTATCAAAAGCAATGTCTTGGGCCGTGCCCCATACAAAAGGCACACCTTTCTTTGTCAAATCATTTAATGGTGCAGCAATGGTGCTAAAATCTTTGACAAAGCGCCTATAGAAACCAGCAAGACTGTGGAAACTACGCACTTGACTTACATTCATTGGAGTAGGCCAATTATGAATTGATTCAATTTTAGATTGATCTACCTCTACTCCATGCTTAGAAACAACAAATCCTAGGAATATGACCTTATCTTTTGCAAATGTACACTTCTCAAGATTAGCATACAATTTATTATCATGTAACACTTGCAAAACTTGTCTAATATGAGTGCAATGTTCAGATTCGGTGTGGCTGTATATGAGTATATCATCAAAGTAAACAACCACAAAACGACCAATAAACTCTCTCGAAACATGATTCATCAAACGCATGAAAGTACTAGGTGCATTAGTAAGACCAAACGGCATGACTAACCACTCATACAAGCCGAATTTAGTTTTGAAAGCAGTTTTCCATTCATCCCCTTATTTCATCCTAATTTGATGATAACCACTACGCAAGTCAATTTTAGAGAAAACAGCAGCACCACTCAATTCATCTAGCATATCCTCTAAGCGTGGAATAGGATGACGATATCGAATAGTGATGTTATTAATCGCTCTACAGTCAATACATATGCGCCATGTAACATCTTTCTTAGGAACTAAAATAACAGGAACAGCACAAGGGCTAAGAGAAACACGAATTTACCCTTTATCCAGCAACGCTTGTACTTGCTTCTGAATTTCCTTAGTTTCTTCCGGATTAGTCCTATAGGGTGCACGGTTGGGAAGTGTGGCGCCAGGAATCAAGTCCACTTGATGTTCTATACCACGCAATGGAGGTAAGGCTGCGGGTACATCTTTTGGAAACACATCCCCAAAGTCCTGCAAAACAGACGAGACCCCAAGAGAAATAGGGGTCATGTCGTTAGAAACCAATACCTCGCCCTTATACATGAGCACAAGTGGCATGGCTGTAGGATCCTCACCAAATTCTTTGATATCTTCCTTAGTGGCTAATATCAATAAACCAGGCACTCTCTCACTTTTCGTTATATCACTCAATTTAGGCTCAATTACATCAGGAACAGCTGTCACGCAATCTCGCCGAGTGGTAGTATCTTCCTTCAAATTCACCTCTATCTTCTGGCGAGAATCATTCACAATTTGTTGTGGTGTCATTGGCTGCATAGTAATCTTCTTTCCTTTGAATTCCAAGTGATATGTATTGGCTCGGCCATTGTGTTGCACATGGCGATCATAGAGCCAAGGCCGACCCAATAGTAGGTGACAAACAGTCATAGGAACCACATCAAAATCAATAGAATCTTTGTATGGCCCTATTTGAAAGTTCACTCGTACCATATGATTTACCTTCATCTCACCATTGTTGCTCTACCATTATATGTAGTATGGCTTGGGATGAGGTAAGTATGTCAAATTCAGTTTGGCACATAGTTCCTTACTTGCAAGATTTCTGCAGCTACCTCCATCAATAATGACCTTGCAAGCTTTATTTGGTCCAACTAGAGCTTTTGTTTGGAACAATTTGCAACGCTGGGATTCCTCAATCGGTTGCACACTAAGTACACGTGAAGACACGACAATAGTTGGTGCACGCTCAGCATATGCATCAGCACCATCCTCGCCATCATCAATATCATCATCATAAGCTTCATCTCCACTTTCTACTTCACCTTGTTCATTAACAAACATAACCTTGCTGTTTGGACAATCCTTCTTGTAGTGACCTCTACCTCCACAAGTATGGCACACCACATCACGAGTATGTGCAGTAGACATGTTGGAACCCGAGCTAGCAGCAGGAGCAGCGGGTTTCCGAGCATTAGGACCAAACGAAGGTGTACTTGTTGGTTTGGCTGATGGTGTAAACGGAACAACAGCTGGTGGTGTGACTGTAGGAGGAATAGATTTGGCCGAAAATATGCTAGAGGATGGAAAAGGAGCGCGTGACTTCGCCTCTTCCGCCAACTGGGATTCGGCCTCTCTAGCATGGTGCAATAGCTCATTCATGGCCTCATACTTGTGATGACGCACTATGCTCTTGATTGGCAACTTCAAATTGTTTAGGAATCGCTGCATGGTCATCTCAATGGACTCGTGAACTCGAGCACGCTGCATAAGTAGCTCCATCTCCATGTAGTACTCATCTAATGTCATTGTGCCTTGCTTCAATTGCGTCAATTTATCAAAAACTGACCGCAAGTAGTTGGTTGGAACGAAACGAGCCTTCATGATTTGCTTCATCTCGCGCCAATCCATCACAGGGAGTTCATTATCCTCCCTCCTATGTTGCACAAGAGCACCCCACCAACGCAAAGCATAACCATCAAATTCAGATGCTGCAAGCTTGACCTTCTTGTCTTCTGGATAGTCAAATAAGCGCCAGATTTTCTCAATCTTCAACTCCCATGTGAGGTAATCTTCAGGATGAATGGAACCATCAAACTTGGGGATCGAAAACTTTGGCTTGCCCAAACCATCATCAGCAGCTTGGTTGTGAACACATTGAGCACGCCCAAGAGGGGCAAACCCATGGACATGAGCAGGTGCATGGGCAGGGGGAATAGCACGGCCCCTGCCAACATGTGGAGCGGCATCCACAGCGCTACCCTCATCGAAATCATCAAAGGCATCATCATGTTGAGGATCTTCCCTTCTATGTAAAGCGGCTGTTAAACCCTCAATGGAACGCTGCAAAATGGTGACATTAACATTGAGCGTAGCCACTTGCGTTTGAATAGTATCAACCGTTCCAACATGCTGATCCAATCTCATATTCATATCCTGGAGATTCTTGTCAGTGGCATCTGTCGTGTTAGTAAACACACGTGTCAAGTGGGACTTCAAAGCCTCATATTCACACCAATTAACAAGCTCATCATCCTTCTTTTTCTGCATCACAAGATCATCATCACTAGAAGACATGATTAGTAGGTTAGTGCAAAAATCAAAATCTGTATGGTGGAACTCTCACTGCTCACTCACAACTAATAAGAAAGGAGATCTTACCGTTCCAAAGTGAATAGAGATGCTCTACCAAACGAAATCAAAAACTGATGCACTGATGTGATGAAGTGAATATCAAAGGTATAGAGAACGATCACAGGGCACACAGGGTATTTATGGTGGAGATGTAGGTATGGTATCCTAACTACACCGCAAACAAGTCCTAGTGCTGATCGTATGACAAAGACCCACGGAAACACACATGGTGGTGATAAATGGGGCAATTGCAACTATGAAAATGAGCTCAATAAAGTAAGGTATGTCGAAGGAATGCTCGTGTTGCAATGCACAAGGAGAGACACTAGTAATGTCTCAACGAAACAGGCACAAGATTGCTAAATTGAGCAGCCCGCAGAGCACTAAGCACGCTAGTCTCGTAGGATAGTTTTAGACACAAAAAAAGTTTTACTAAGACTCACAAGTATAGGTACGCTATGTGGACTCAGTAAAAAAATAAACAAAAAAAATTGACCTGAGAATTGGTCTCTGCCACGGCAGAAAAACGGCCTAAAATCCTGCCGCGGCAGGATGGCGGCAGAATTTTTTTTCTCGTACTAGCACAGACTGGTCTGTGGTGCAGCGAGGCCGATTTTATTTTTTGGATTTTCTTTTTTTTGGATTTTTTTACGTGAGGTAGCTCACACAAGGGCTGAGACTCGTCTGTGCTAAAGCGAGGCAGGCGAATTTTCTTTTTTTTTCTTTCTCACGTACGACTCACAACAGCTAGATAGAGATCGGTTTTGACTTTTTTTTTCCTCTTTACTTCAACGTGAAGCAAGCTCACGTACAGCTACAGATCCAATCGGTTTGCTTTTTTTCTCCTTCTTTTAAACGGATCTACAACCTCAGACTAAAAGAGAACAGATCTAATAGATCTAAGACTCAAGTACACAACGAACAGTCTATAAATAGTCTAGAGACTCCGACAATGGATCAAAAACAGAGGAAAACTAGACAAAACACTACGACTCAGATTTAGAAGAAAGGCTACACAAAAGAATTACGATCAGCAACTAGAACTCAAGAACAGTGTTATCTAGGCTATGGCAATGAACTGTGAACCCTAATATTTTTGTGTGGCTTTTTCTGTATAGAACAAAAACAACTAATCTATGGATGGATTTGTGGATGCTTACCGAGGCAACACTGGAAATCTGATACCAAGATGATATGGGGTGGCCCGATCTTCTCAGTAAGCGGATGGCGGCGATGATGGTGGATGATAGATAACTAGTGCATAGCTATGATCTCTCCCGCTCGATCCCTGATGCCAGTGCAACAGATCTCGAACCTTGTAGGATATTCACAACACCACACTCTTGCGCACGCAGCCGTGACCACGAACGGTAGTATGCAATCTACTAATTCCCAATGGAACAACAGATCACACTCAATTATAGTTGGTAGATTCGAACACAGGGTAATTCCAGAGGTTCTATGAAAGAAACAACTCCAAAATATTTTAACGTGGTCTAAACCCTAACTTGTGATGGCTACGGAGGTTTATATGAGGGCTGGGGCGTCCTCCCCTCTAAACGGGCCTAAAAACAGCCATAACTTGGCCCAAACTGACTCGGTTCGACTCAAACTGATACATACCGACCCATATATGGGTTCGGCCTTATTGGCACGCAGTCCGAACATCGTGGAACACCTCAAACATGTAATTCTGGGTGTGCCATCTCTCTCTCTAGCTCATACATGATTTCCTCATTGCCTCCTAGTGCGCATGCCTCTCGCTCCTCCCTCGCGCACTTGTTGATATTGGAAATCAGCGCTTGTCCTTGCTTGTGTTATCAATAAACCTGATCATACAAAGATGCATATACTTAGGTAGTATAAAGTTCTCATTAAGTAAAACATCAGGTTCAATTAAGAGTGAATTCACCTGTTGCTCAATCAGCTTTGCACGAGCTCTTGTAATGGGTCCAATCCTGATTTCATTGGACTTGTTCTTTGCAGCAACATCTTGATTGTGAATAGGAGTAGGAGATAGTGGAATAGTATGGATGTCCTCATCATTGCTAGCATCTACTTGGCCAAGATAGCTACTAACAACGGAAAGCATGCAAGATGACAAATAACATAGACATGATAGAATCAATAATCAATCTGAAATAGCATCTCAATATCTATCAGATCCCCTCAAACACAACATGTAAGATTATAAATAGATGATCTTGATCATGAATGGAGCTCACAAGATCTAAACATGGTAACACAAAGGAGGAGAACCAACCATCTAGCTACTACATGGACCCGTAGTCCAGGGATGAACTACTCACGCATCACACAGGAGGCAGGCATGTGATGAATAAGGCCTCCAGGGTGATCTCTCCCCTCTAGTAGGGTGCCGGGAAGAGCTTTAGATCCCTCCCGGTCTAGGGATGGAGATGGCGGCGGCTACAAACTCTTCTGTGGAATTTTGATCGGGTCCTTAGGGTTTTCGTCTCGGGACGATTTTATAAGCAAAGGAGCAAGGTCGGTGGATCACCAGGGGGCCCACACCCCCTGGTGCCCCCCCAGGCCGTGCCGCCACTAGGTGTGGCCGCCCTAGTATGCCACTTTGTCTCCCCTCCGGACTCCATGTTGCTTCAGGTAAAATATTGACTTAGGCTTTTGTCCGGTCCAATTCCGAGAATATTTCCTTACTAGATTTTCTGAAACCAAAAACAGTAGAAAATAGGCAACTGGCACTGTGGCATCTTGTTAATAGGTTAGTTCCAGAAAATGTGTAAAAATACTCCAAAGTGTGGACAAAACATAAGAAAGTAGATATAAAACAAGCATGGAACATCACAAATTATAGATACATTTACAACGTATCAACATCCCCAAGCTTAACTCCTGCTCGTCCTCGAGTAGGTAAGTGATAAAATAGAATAATCTTGATCAAGGCATTTGTAAAGCATTGATAGATGGGATCATAGTACTTTAACATAGCATGAAAGATATAGTTCTAACAATAAGACATAGCAACTATGTTGTAACATGAAAAGGTACAAACAAAAGATTCATGAATAACAATGCTTTGAAATACGTTTGTTTGTTTCACATATAGAAAACACAATGAGAATGGTATTCAGCTTGTCCCTCATAGTGTAGTAAAACATAAATGCATAGGACACCTTCAAAGTTCATAAGGGTAACTAGATACAAATAATTTAAGAACAAGCAATATCAAAGTTATGAATCAATTAACAAGTTTTGGGACAATGCACATTAAACTAAGAATGACCACTATGCTCTCTCAATAGGGGCATAAAGATAGAATATGGAGACTCAACATAAAAATAAAAGAAAGACCCTTCATAGAAGGAAGCAGGGATTCAAGTCTCATAAAGAGCTTCCAAAAATTATGGTACTTATTAGCTTTCAGCTCTCATTGCCCCTATCATAAGAATCTTTAGGTGATTAAGGTTAAAGTGAACAAATATGAGGATATGCTTGACAAGTTATAAGTTGAAAATCTCATGCCCCGTGCTTACGAGTACCAGACCTCATGCTACTCAACTTTAGTCACGAGTAAGTTCTTGTCATTGTATGTACATGTGTATCATAGAGAACCGCCAACGGGGTACCCCTTACCCGATGATACGGAAGCATTCCCATATCAAAATGACAAGGCAAGCAGACAATGAGCATCTTAGCGATCTTTTTATTTGCTATTTGCATAGGATTTTATTAAGGATGCTTCACAGATTGCTCACTATGGTTATGCTACAAGTTTCCACCATGATTAGGCATGGCTTAGGCTAGCCGCCCAGGCGTTTCTCTAACACATATACAAACTCCATGATCTTACAAGCTCCCCTTTTATTTCACACCACCGAGATCCATAAGCAAAAGAATCATGATATCAACTAAATAATGTGCAATGTTGAAAGAGTTCCCCATGGTAACATGGTTCTGCTAATTCACAACTTATAAAGCGCAAGCATATACGCAACATAGATGGGCACAATGGTTCAAGTTTATTAAGTGCAAGAGAAGTAAAGTGTACCATCAAGTTTGTGAGAGCTTTAATCACTAATTTTCACATAACAAGTTTAATTCGGAAGGTAGATAAAAACATGAATATACTTGGAATAGAAATAATGCTAATAGGTAGGTATGGTGTACTCTTTGGAATAACTTGGTTTTATTTGGAGTTGGATGCATGAGTGGAACTCATACTTGGTACGGAGGCTAGCAAAAGACTGGGAGCGACCAACTAAGGGAGCAATAATGGCCATAATCATGTAAAGCGACAAAACATTATCAATTAAAGCATAAAGTGATATTACAAGTTGAAAACTAAATGATCATAGAGTCTATGGTGACTTGGTATAGTCTTGACATGGTGTGAGCATGCGCCAAGTCAACCCAAATAAAGCATTAAAGGGGAATACCACAATATTATGCTTTTATAGGCTAAAACAATGCATAATTCTTTCAAGGAACATTAAGTAATCTCAATTGTTTGTAACAAGTCATGCTACAGCAATATCAAGCATGACATGATAAAGTCTAAGTCACAGTCAAAAACAAGCTCCTTTTATACCACTTAAGCATGAACTTTCCTACTCTTTTCTAATCCAAACCAACCTATTTGAAACTATGTATGAATGGGGGTCCAACCAACTTATTCAAGCAAACTAAGCAAACGAAAAAACAAAGACGCTCCAAGAACAACACAACTATGCATGAAACAATAAAAATGAAGTGTTTGGAATAAATCTGAGATTTCTATTAATGAAGAAGGGGATGCCTTGGGCATCCCCAAGCTTTGATGTTTGTACTTCTTGAATATTTCTTGGGGTGACATGGGTGACATCCCCAAGCTTGAGCTTTTTTCCATCTTCATCTATCACATTACTCCTCCCTACACTTTAAAATTTCCTTCATACAAAACTTCACACAATCTTCATTAGCAACATTAGTGTACTTAAGATAATAAGTCTTTCGTTTTAGTTTCAACATAAGTAAAACTTCCATTAAAATACAAGCTACTGTAGCACTTCCTTTTAAAAAGTTCAAGTGATCAAAGATAACTCAAAGAGAAAGAGATTAAGAGGCAAATGCAAATAATGGCAGAAATCTGTCAAAACAGACCAGCAGGTAAAAATCATTTTTTTCGAAGACCTTCTGTTGCTCAAATAGAAACGTTCTGAACAAAAAAAGTTAGATAACAACCTGGGGCAGAATCACAAAACATTACAGCTCAAACCGATGTACAAAGATTTTTCACGAATTTTTACAGCGAATCACAAAAATCTGTTTCGGGACAACAACTTTCCCAAGTCTTATTTATCTCTCATTAGAGGTTACTCTTGGCACAAAAACCACACAAAAAAAGGATAATTGAAGTGACTCGTCTTCGAATCTACTGTGGTTGGAGTTCAAAAAAGGAATAAAAAATAAATTATAAGGAGAGGTTATTACTGAAGTAATAACTTCCAAGACTCAACAAAAGACTCCTAAAGAAATTTGGGTTATCTCCCAATAAGTGCTTTTCTTTAACGCCTTTGAGCTAGGCATAAGAAGCAAGAATCAAGTATTCTAAAATGAAGAAGCATTAAGAGCAAATTTTGTTTTAATAGGAGAGGCAAAAGGAATATTATCTCTCTTCTTAGGGAAGTGTTCTATACCTTTCTTGAGTGGGAATTGATATTTAATGGTGCCTTCTTTCATATCAATAATGGCACCAACAGTTCTAAGAAAAGGTCTTCCAAAAATAATAGGAAAGAAGCATTGCATTCAACATCCAAAACATAGAAATCAACAGGGACATAGGCATTGTTAACCATAATAAGAACATCATTAATACTCCCCATGAGTTTCTTTTTAGCATTATCATCAAGTTGGATAAATAACAATCTTCCAATGGTGGCAAATGAAGCATTTCATAAATCCTTCTAGGCATAATAGAAACACTACTATCAAGATGACATAAAGCTTTGAGATCAAAATCATTCACTTTCATATTAATGATGGGTTCCCAACCATCTTCTAATTTCATAGGAATAGAAGCTTTATGTTTCATCTTTTCCTCTTTAACTTTTATGAGAGCATCAGTAATGTGTTTTTTAAAGGCCATATTCATAGCACTAGCATTAGGACTTTTAGCAAGCTTTTGTAGGAACTTAATTACTTCAGAGATATTACAACCATCAAGATCAAAATCATAATTACCATCTAAAGTAGTAGAGCTATTGTTTCCCATATTTCGAAGAATTTCAGTATTTTTATTAGAAAAGGTTCCATTTGTTTTAGGCATTGTTGCTAAAGGAATGGGGACTTCATGTGGTTTGCTAGCATCAACATTAGTGGAGGTGATAGTATAAATACTACTATTTCTAGCAATTTCATCTTCTCTTTCCCACTTAGCATGCAATTCAGCTAACAGTCTAACATTTTCATCAATTCTAACTTGTATGGCATTAGTAGCAGCAAAGGGATTTTCAATGGTTTCAGGTTTAGCAGCCATTTTATTAATCAAAGAAGATTATGCTTCAGACAAAGATGATATATTTCTTTAAGCATTCAAAAGTTTCAATTGCAAACTAGGAATTTCCCTATTTAAACTCTCAAGTTGATGAGTAATATTTTTCAAAATAGTAGATTGTTCCGCCAAGGTTTTAGTAAATAATTTATTCTGCACATATTGCATTTGCATGAAGTTTTTAGTGGATCTTTCAACTTCTAAGATTCTTTCTTCATAGGCATTCCAGATTTACCATGATAACCATAAGCATTATTAGGAGGGCGGGGCCTATAATTGTTATTACCATTAGCATTGTTGCCAAAATTGTTATTTCTAATAAAGTTCACATCAACTTGCTCTTCTTGAGCAACCAAAGAGGCTAAGGGAACATGATTTGGATCAATATGAGCTTTCCCATTAACAAGCATAGACATAATAACATCAATTTCATCACTCAAGGAGGAGGTTTCTTCAACAGAATTTACCTTCTTACCTTATGGAGCTCTCTCAGTGTGCCATTCAGAGTAGTTAACCATCATATTATCCAGAAGCTTTGTTGCAGCACCCAAAGTAATGGTCATAAAGGTACCTCCAGCAGCAGAATCCAGTAGATTTCTTGAAGAATAATTTAGTCCTGCATAAAAGGTTTGGATAATCATCCAAGCAGTTAGTCCATTAGTGGGACAATTCTTTACCAAAGATTTCATTCTTTCCCAAGCTTGAGCAACATGTTAATTATCAGATTGTTTAAATTTCATTATTTCACTTCTCATAGATATAATCTTAGCAGGAGGATAGTATTTTCCAATGAAAGCATCTTTGCATTTAGTCCAAGAATCAATACTATTTCTAGTTAGGGATAGCAACCATTCTTTAGCTTTTCCTCTCAAAGAGAAAGGAAACAATTTAAGCTTAATAATATCTCCATCTATATCCCTATGTTTTTGCATCTCAGAAAGTTCAACAAAGTTATTAAGATGAGCATAAACATCTTCAGTACCAACACGAGAAAATTGTCCTTTCATAACAAGATTGAGCAAAGCAGGTTTAATTTCAAAGAAAGTAGCTTCAGGAACAGGTGGAGCAATAGGTGTGCACATGAAATCATTATTGTTGGTGCTAGTGAAGTCACACAACTTAGTGTTTTCAAGAGTAGTCATTTTTTGTGTTTTTAATATAAAGAAGCAAACTAATACAACTAATTATTTTTTTGTGTTTTTGATAAAAGAAACAAGCAAACAAAGCAGAAATAAACTAAGCAAAACAAAAAAAATTAAAGAGATTGGTTGTGAGGGACTCCCCTTGTGAAGATGTCCTTGACTCCTCGGCAACGGCGCCAGAAAAAAGGCTTGATGGCTCAAAATATATCGAGCTCGTTGGAGAACCCCAAGAGGAAGGTATGATGAGCACAGCAGCAACTTTCCCTCAGTTATGAAACCAAGGTTATCGAACCAGTAGGAGCAAGGAAACACCTCCAAGGTGTTGTTTCCAACTTGGAATCCTGCACAACACAACCACAGAACTTTGCCCCCAACTTACAGTGAGGTTGTCAATCTCACCGGTTTTGCTGAAAACAAATGATTAAATGTATTGTGTGGAAGATAGTAATTGCTTGCAGAAAGTAAATAGTAAATAGTAAGATGGTAGATTGATGGTAAAAGAATGAACCGGGGTCCATAGTTCACTAGAGGTGATTCTCCTTAAGATAGATGACATGTTGGGTGAACAAATTATAGCGGGGCAATTAACAGACACCAAGAAAGCATACCATGCATATACTAATCATCTTGACTCCTATGAGATTTGATTGGGCATTACAACATTATACATAGACCATAATCCAACTGCATCTATGACTAATAATCCACCTTCAGGTTATCATCCGAACCCCCTCCAGTATTAAGTTGCAAGCAACAGATAATTGCATTATGCAAAGTGTGTAAAGTAAACAATACGATTGCCCCATGGACAAAAGATTGCTGTTTTATCCCTAGTAGCAATATCACATCTAGTACCTTAGAGATTTATGTCACTTCCCTAGATTACTAGAGGTATGAACCCACTATCGAGCATAAATACTCCCTCTTGGAGTTGCTAGCATCCACTTGGACAAGATAGCTACTAATAATGGAAAGCATGTAAGATCACAAATAACATAGACATGATAGAATCAATAATCAATCTGAAATAGCATCTCAATATCCATCGGATTCCTGCAAACACGACATGTAAGATTACAAATAGATGATCTTGATCATGAACGGAGCTCATAAGATCTAAACATGGTAGCACAAAGGAGGAGAACCAACCATCTAGCTACTACATGGACCCGTAGTCCAGGGATGAACTACTCACGCATCACACTGGAGGCAGGCATGGTGATGAAGAAGGCCTCCAGGGTGATCTCTCCCCTCCCGTAGGGTGCCGAGAAGAGCTTCAGATCCCTCCCGATCTAGGGATGGAGATGGCTGCGGCTACAGACTCTTTCGTGGAATTTTGATCGGGTTCTTAGGGTTTTCGTCTGGGGAGGATTTTATAGGCAAAGGGGCAAGGTCGGTGGAGCACCAGGGGGCCCACACCCCCTGGTGGCGCGCCCCCCAGGCCGCGCCACCACCAGGTGTGGCCGCCCTGGTGTGCCACTTCGTCTCCCCTCCGGACTCCGTGTTGCTGCGGGTAAAATATTGACTTTGGCTTTTGTCCGTCCAATTTCGAGAATATTTCCTTACTACCTTTTCTGAAACCAAAAACAACAGAAAACAGGCAACTGGCATTGTGGCATCTTGTTAATAGGTTAGTTCCGGAAAATGTGTAAAAATACTCCAAAGTGTGGACAAAACATAAGAAAGTAGATATAAAACAAGCATGGAACATCAAAAATTATAGATACATTTACAATGTATCAGGGGGGCTCGGGCGGCACGATGGAGGCATTGGAGGAGGGGTGCAGCCTCACGGTGGCCGGGGAAGCTCGACGGGGAGGGCTCGTAGGCCGGGTGACGACGGCGGACAAAGGAGTCGCACGCGACTACAGAGAGGAAACTTCTAGGGGTGGGGCAGCTAGCGGGGTCGCGGATGGAGGAGAAGCGGGGCCCGCACGGCGGCAGAGAGGAAGCAGGGTGGTGGCTGGAGCTCCACCGGATCAAGGCTCAGGCGACGGTGGTTGGGTGGAGGGAGGCCTCACGGTGGTGTCGGGGACCCTTCGAGGACGGAAGAGGGAAGCGGGGTTAGCGGCGGCCACTAGGTCACGCAGGCGGCGGCGGGATTTGCGGAGGAGCGTGCGGCGGTTATCGGGGCTAAGGAGAGGCGAGGGCGCGGGGTCGGGGTAGGTGGGCTTCGACGCGGTTGGACGCGGTCGGTGCGGAATGGTGGGGTGCAGGACTAGGCGGGCCAAGGGGGAGGGGTCGGTCACGCACTTGCGTGCGTGGTTAACCACGTCGAGCGGGTGGGGCTAGGGCGCTGTAGTGCGGTGCGTGTAGAGCATGTCGGATGCTACGGCGGCTACTAAGTGCAGCGGGTGGGGTGGTGCGGTGTGACTCTAGGGTTAGGGCATGATCGATGGGGTGGTAGGTGGCTGCGGGCTGGGCCTTTAGGCCTGACCTACGGCTGCCTCCCCGAAAACAAAACTTTTTTATTATTTATTTTAAAACAAACTATTTTGCAGATAGGTTTTGGACAATTAGAAGACCCGAGCGGACCTAGGGTTTGATTTGAAATAGAGAGGGGCTTATTTAGAAAACAAAGGTAGGCTTTTAGGAAAAAAAATTGGCAAATACATGCACAATGACATGATGATGCTCAAATGCAATGTGGCATGATGACATGAGCATGCAGTCATGATGATGCACAAAACAAAAACACGACGATTTTCTAGTAGTGGATTTACTCGGGGTGCTACAACAGCGGACTCGAGGCTCGGGGCAGTCGCACGACGGCGGGGTCGTGCAGGCGAGAGGCGGCATAGGGCTCGGGCTCTGGTGGCAAGGAAGCAGGTCGACGATGGCGGTGCTAGGTGACACGGTGGGGAAGCGGCAGGGCGGCAAGGTGAGGCCCAGCGGCTGACACCAGAGCTTGGTGAGAACGGCGGTGCGCGGTCCCTGGCGGCAGGCTCTGAGGCGGATGAGGTGGCAGCGCAGAGGACGGTGGCACCCATGCGGTCACTAGCGGGGGCTCGCCGGCTAGGTACTCGGGGAGCCGGCGACTCTGGCGACAGAAGCGACAGAGGGGGCTGGGGGAAGAGCGGGGCTGGTCGGGGCTGCAGTTGAGCAAGCCACGAGGCCTAGGCGGCAGTGGCGCCTGCCTGTGGGAGGGAGCGAGGCGAGGAGGGGTTGTGTGGGGAATAGCTCGTGTAGAATGCGGTCGTGGCGAGGAGAGGACACGGGGAGAGAGAGGTTGGGGAGGGGATTGCGACGAGGGTCGGTGGTGACCTGGGTTGGGGAGGACTTGATCGAATTTTGAAAAATAGAAGAATGGGGCGGCTGCAAAAAGGGACACATGAGAGGAGGTGGACGTGGTGTGCGTGCGTGACGCATGTCGAGTGCGACGTGCTGGCGTGGAGGGCTTCACGTCACGATGGCTTGCGTCGCCGCGCGCTCTGTTGCGTGGTAGGTTAGGTGCAGGGTGGTTCGGGTTGTGTTGGGAATCTAGGTGCGGGTGTGGGGTGAGAGAGGGTGAGGCTAGGGGATTAGGTACCTGGTTAGGGTTTGGGGATCCAGGGTTTGTCTAGATCAGGATGGTGGTGGCCGACTGGGCTTTTGGGCCTGGCTGGCTGCCTCCAAAAAATAATACAAATGTTTAGTTATTATTTTAATGACTTTTATAAACTGTTTTTAGACAAAAAAAATAACCGAGAAGACCAGGTTTTTGTTTTGGAATTGAAAAAGAGGATATTTAGAAAACAAAGATAGGCTTTTGGGAAATAGTTTTAGACAAACATATGCATGCAGACAAGAATATGCTCAAATGCAATATGGCATGATTACATGAGCATGCTATCATGATGATGCACAAAGGTAAAACACAACGATTTTCTAGTAGTAGTTTTACCGAGGTGCTACAGCCACCATGTAGGAGTGTGTGGCATGACACCGCAAAGATGTATCTTGGGTTCATAGCCACTACTCAACAATAAAGCTCACATATAACAAAATTATATAGAGAGTATTGAATTACTTAATGTTGGCATTATGGGGGAGGGATAGCCCAATTGTTTAGGACCACACTCCCTTGTCTCCATGCCCACACCTAAACCAAATAAGTATCAAGAAACAAGTGAGTATGCAAGATGATCAAGTTCAACTCCTTAAATCTACGATATTTAGCTCATTCCTCAAATAGCAAAACCTTGCTTCTTCAAGAGGCTTCGTGAAAATATTTGCAAGTTGGTCTTTGGTTGGAACATAAGATAGCTCAATATCTCCTCGGGCAACATGATCTCTAATGAAATGATGATGAATCTCAATATGCTTCGTCCTTGTATGATCCACCGGGTTATAGGCAATCTTGATAGCACTTTCATTGTCACATAAAAGAGGCACTTTGTCACAATGGACACCATATTCCTTTAGAGTTTGCCTCATCCATAACAATTGAGTGCATGCACTAGCGGTTTCCACATATTCGACTTCAGCGGTGGAGAGAGATATACAATTTTGCTTCTTAGAGGACCAACACACCAAGGACCTACCAAGAAATTGGCAAGCCTAGAGCTTGATTTCCTATCATCCTTGTCACCAACCCAATCCAAATCCGTGTACCCACAAAGAGAGAATGTTGAGCCCCTAGGATACCACACACAATAGTTTGGGGTATGAACCAAATATCAAAAGATTCTTTTGACCGCCATCAAGTGGATTTCTTTAGGATCCGCTTGATATCTTGCACACAATCCTACATTTAACACTATATCGGGTCTAAATGCACGAAGGTGAAGCAAAGAACTAGTCATAGACTAGTATACCTTTTGATCCACATCTTCACCATTTAGATTAAGTTCAAGATGAGTATTGGTTGCCATGGGAGTAGGATCTCCATTTAGTTCTTTCATGTTGAACCTCTTGAGCATGTCTCGAGTATACTTGGCTTGATTGAAGAAAGTTCCTCCTCATACTTGCTTGATATCAAAACCAAGGAATAACCTCAACTCTCCTATCATAAACATCCTAAACGTATTAGTCAAGATTTGATAATTCATCATTAAATGCTTTGTTAGACGAGCCAAAGATGATATCATCAACATATATTTGGCAAACGAAAAGCTCCTTGTTAACTGATACATTGCAAATGTATCTATAATTTTTGATGTTCCATGCTTGGTTTTATCTACTTTCTTATGTTTTGTCCACACTTTGGAGTACTTTCCATATGATTTCTTGGACTAACCTATTAACAAGAGCCACAGTGCCAGTTGTCTGTTTTCTGCTGTTTTTGGTTCCAGGAAAGTCAAAAAATGAATATTCTCGGAATTGGACGGGACAAAAGCCAAAGTCACTATTTTACCGGGGGACACCTGGAGCCAGAATACGAGACGGAGAAGGGCCAGAGGACGGCCACACCACCTGGCCGCGTGGCTAGGCTTGGCCTATGCCACGGGTGGTGTGGCCAGCCTAGGCACCCCCTTGTCCTCTCCTTCTGCCTATATATTGCCTCTGATATGGAAACCCTAAGTACCCGATCAAAAATCCACGAAAGAGTCTGTAGCCACCGTCATCTCCATCCCTAGGTCGGGAGGGATCTGAAACTCTTCCCGACACCCTGCCGGAGAGGGGAATTCACCTTGGAGGCCTTCTTCATCATCATGCAAGCCTCCGATGTGATGCGTGAGTAGTTCATCTCTGGACTACGGGTCCATGTAGTAGCTAGATAGCTAGTTCTCCTCCTTTGTGCTTTCAGGTTTAGATCTTGTGAGCTCCGTTCATGATCAAGATCATCTATTTGTAATTCTGCATGTTGTGTTTGCGGGGATCCGATGGATATTGAGATGCTATTTCAGATTGATTATTGATTCTATCATGTCTTTGTTATTTGTGATCTTGCATGCTTTCCGTTGTTAGTAGCTATCTTGGCCAAGTAGATGCTAGAAACTCCAAGAGTTAGTATTTATGCTCGATAGTGGGTTCATGCCTCTGGTAATCTGGGGAAGTGACAGAAATCTCTAAGGTACTAGATGTGTTGTTGCTACTAGGGAGAAAACAACAATCCTTTGTTCATAGAACAATCATATTGTTTACTTTACATGCAATTCGTAATGCAATTATCCGTTGCTTGCAACTTAATACTGGAGGGGGCTCGGATGATAACCTAAAGGTCGATTATTAGTCATAGATGCAGTTGGATGGCGGTCTATGTATAATGTTGTAATGCCCAATCAAGTCTCAAAGGAGTCAAGATGAGTAGTATATGCTTGTATGCTTTCTCGATGTTTGTCAATTGCCTCGCTGTAATTTGTTCACCCAGCATGTTATCTATCTTAAGGAGAGCCACCTCTAGTGAACTATGGACCCCGGTCCTTTCTTTTACATTCAATCTGCAATCAAACTATTTATGGCTTTGTGTTTACTTTCTGCAAACTATTACGTCCTTCCATTTGATACGCTTAATCCTTTGTTTTCAGCAAAACCGGTGAGATTGACAACCTCATCGCAAGTTGGGGGCAAAGTTCTATGGTTGTGTTGTGCAGGTCTTTACGTTGCTACTAGCACCGGTAGTGTGCCCTGCCAAGGCTCAGCTAGCAACACCTTTGGGGTGTTTCCTTGCTCCTACTGGATTGATAACCTTGGTTTCGTACTAAGGGGAAACTTGCTGCTGTGCTCATCATACCTTCCTCTTGGGGTTCCCCAACGAGTTCGATATATTTTGGGCCATCAAGCATATTTTCTGGCGCCGTTGTTGGGGAGTCAAGGACATCTTCACAAGGGGAGTCCCTCATAACCAATCTCTTTACTTTGTTATTTTTGTTTTGCTTAGTTTACTTTTGCTTTGTTTGCTTGTTTCTTTATCAAAAACACACAAAAAATTAGTTCCTACTATAGTTGTTATTTTCATTGGTCTGTTATTGTCTTGCTTTATCATGCTTTCTATCAATGGTTGGTTTCTTTGAAACTGAATCTTATTGGCAAGGTGGGTTCACAGAAGAACAAAAATATTATTATAAGGAACACCGCTTGTCACAAAAAGGGAACACTGATGGGAACAAATTGATAAATTGTATACCATTGCTATAAACGTGTGCCCTACTTATAATTTTACTTATTGCTTTGATAAATCTTGTTGCTGTAGGAGGTATAAACACCTCCCTTTTCAATGTGAGTATAATGATGATGTTACCATATCTTCTTATGTTAAGGGAAATTATGACTTTTATGATGTGGAACAAATTGAAGAATTTATTGCTTGGAAGGGTGCATTTGAACTTGCTAGTTTGCTTGAAAATACTAATGATGCACCTTATAAATATGAGGTTTATGATATACTTCAATTTTGCTTTGATAATTACAAGGAAGAAAGTGGCTATATTCTTGAATATCTTAATATATGCTCTCCACCAGCGGAAGAGACTAATGCCTTGCAGGAGCCTATGGAAGAAGAAATTGCTGAAACTGGAAGCTCATTGGATGAAAAATAGGAGGAGAGTGATGATCAAGAGGAGGAAGAATGGATCTACCCATTCCTACCTTCTAATGAGAGTAACTCTTTACCCCTTACAATATTTGATTGTACCCCATGCTTACTAAAGGAGGATGAATGTTATGTTCCTAAGGATTCTTTTGAAAATGTTTATAATAAAGCTCTAGTGTTTGTAGATTATGAAAAGCATGCTTTATGTGATAGTTATATTGTTGAGTTTATTCATGAGGTTACTGGAAATTATTATGAGAGACGAAAATATGGTTGTAGATGGGGTGTCAAGTGGGATCCCACCTAAATCCCACTTCTAGTTCATTTGTCAAAATCTAGTTCAAATTTTTGGTCAAAATTTACACTAGATTTTGGCAAATGAACTAGAAGTGGGACTTTGGCGGGATCCCACTTGACACCTTAGTTGTAGAAATTTTCATGGTACTGAAACACCTCTCTATGTGCTGAAAGTTTTGAAGTTGCTCTTGTTTTATCTACCCGTTCTTGTTACTATGTGCTTCTTTGATTTATTTTATTACAAGATTCCTATGCATAGGAAGTGGTTTAGACTTAAAATGTGTTTTTAATTTGCTTCTTGATGCTCTCTTGTACTTCAATTCATATTTTTTATGTGAGCATCCTCTCAAACTATCATGCCTAACTTAAAGGCGTTAAAGAAAAGTACTTATTGGGAGATAACCCAAAAGTTTTAGATGAGTCTTGGAAGTTATTACTTCAATAATAACCGCTCCTTATTCTTTTTATTTGCTTTTTGTGCCAAGAGTAACCTCTAATGAGAGAGAAGTAATGATTGGGAAAGTTGCTGTCCCGAAACAGATTTCTGTGCTTCACCGTTAACATTCATGTAAAATCTCTGTAAGTCCTTTTGAGGCGTGAATTTTTGTGCTTCTGCCCCAGGTTGTTATCTAACTTTCGTTAGTTCAACTCTTTTTGATTTGAGCAACAGAAGGTCTTCGAAAAAATTCGTCTTTACCTGCTGGTCTGTTTTGACAGATTTCTGCCATTTTCTGCATTAGCTTCTTGTTGGTTCCTTTTTGAGTTCTTTTGGGGAATTGAGCTTTTCGAGGGAAGTGCTACAGTAGCTTGTGTTTTGATGGAAGTTTTATTGGTGTTGGAACTGAACCTAAAGACCTATTATCTTGAGTGCACTAATGTTGCTAATAAAGATTGTGTGAAGTTTTGTATGAAGGAGAAATTTTAGGTGTATGGAAGGAATGAGTAATGAGATGAAGGATGGACTAAAGCTCAAGCTTGGGGATGCCACGCATGTCACCCCAATAAATATCCAAGAAGCACAAGCGTCAAAGCTTGGGGATGCCCAAGGCATCCCCCTCCTTCATCAATAAAAATCCCAGGTTTCTTCCAAACGCTTCATTTTTATTGTTTCATGCACAGCTGTGTTGTTCTTGGAGCGTCTTCTTTTTGGTTTTCGTTTTGGTTTTTCGTTTGCTTGGTTTTCTTAGTTTGCTGAATAAATTGGTTGGACCCCCTCTTTCATGCATTCATTTTCAAATAGTTTGGTTTGGTTTGGAAAAGAGTAGGAAAGTTCATGCTTAAGTGGTAAAGAGAGCTTGTTTTTGACTGTGGCCTATGCTTTTCCATGCCATGCTTGATATTTTTTTTGGCTTTATGCTTAGTATTCTTTGCTGTATCTTGACTTGTTATAAACAATTGAGATTACTTAATGTGCCTTGGATGAATCATGCGTTGTTTTAGCATATTAAAGCATAGTATTGTGGTATTCTCCTTTGATGCTTTATTTGGGTCGACTTGGCGCATGCTCACACCATGTTATGACTATCCCAAGTCACCTTAAGCCTTTATGATCCTTTAGTTTTCAACTTGTAGTATCAATTTATGCTTTGATCAATGATGTTTTGTTGCTCTGCATGATTATGGCCATTATTGCTCTCTTAGTTTGTCGCTCCCAATCTTTTGCTAGCCTCCATAACCAAGTATGAGTTCCACTCATGCATCCAACTCCCTATTCCAAAGAGTCCACCATACCTACCTACTAGCATATGCTATTCCAAGTATATTCATGTTTTTGTTTACCTTCCAAATTAAACTTGTTATGAGAAAACTAGTGATTAAAGCTCTCACGAACTTGATGGCACACTTTACTTTTCTTGCCCTTAATAAACTTGAACCAGTGTGTCGTCTATGTTGTATATGCTTGCACTTATTTGTTGGGGATTAGCAGAACCATGCTGTCATGGGGAACGCTTTCAACATTGCACGGGTACTTTGTACCTAGTTGATATCATGCTCTTTTGTCTATGGATGTCGTTAGTGTGAAATGAAAGGGGAGCTTGTAAGTCCATGGATTTATGTATATGTGTTAGAGAAACGCCTGGGCCGCTGGTCTAATCCATGCTGACATGGTGGAAACCTGCAGCGTAACTATAATGAGCTGTCTATGAAGCATTCTTCTTATAAAAAAGAGTCCTATATTGAGAAAAAAGAGAAAAAGAAAAAATGAGATTATGAAAAGAGGAAAGAGAGAAAAAGGCACCATATTCCCATGGTAAATAAGAAGATTGCTGAGATACTCGTTGTTTGCTTGCCTTGTTATTTTGATATGGGGATTCTTCTGTATCATCGGGCAAGGGGTACCCCGTTGGCGGTTCTCTATGATACACATGTACTTACGATGACAAGAACTTACTGGTGACTAAACTTGAGTAGCATGAGGAGCGGCCCTCGTATACAAGGGACATGAGATTTCTAACTTATACTTCGTCAAGCATATACACCATAGTTTATTCACTTTAACCTTAATCACATCAAGATGCTTATGATAGGGGCAATGAGAGCTGAAAGCTATTAAGTACCATAATTTTTGGAAGCTCTTTATGAGAGTTGAATCCGTACTTCCTTCTATGAAGGCCTTTCTTTTACTTTTTTGTTGAGTCTCCACCTTCTATCTTTATGCACTTACTTTGAGAGCATAGTGGTCATTTTTAGTTCTATGTGCATTGTCCCAAGACTTGTTGATTGATGCATACCTTGATATTGCTTGTTTTAAACTATTTGTATCTAGTCACTCTTATAAACTTTGAAGGTGTCCTGTGCATTTATGTTTGCTACTCTATGAGGGACAAGCTGAATACCACTATGCTATGTTTTCTTTATGTGAAACAAACAAACGTCTTGCAAAGCATTGTTATTCATGAATCTTTTGTTTGTGCCTTTTCATGTTGCATCATAGTTTATTTGTCTTATTGCTAAAACTTTGTCTTTCATGTTATGATTGAAGTACTATGATCCCAGCTTTGAATGTTTTACAAATACTTTGATCAAGTTTATGATAGTGCATGTCACCTCAAAAATTATTCTTTCTTTTTATCACTTACCTACTCGAGGACAAGCAGGAGTTAAGCTTGGGGTTGATACATTGAAAATGTATCTCTAATTTTTGATGTTCCATGTTTGGTTTTATCTACTTTCTTATGTTTTGTCCACACTTTGGAGTTCTTTTCATATGATTTCTTGGACTAACCTATTAACAAGAGCCACAGTGCCAGTTGCCTGTTTTCTGCTGTTTTTGGTTCCAGGAAAGTCAGAAAATGAATATTTTCGGAATTGGACGGGACAAAAGCCAAAGTCATTATTTTACCGGGGGACACCTGGAGCCAGAATACAAGACGGAAAAGGGCCAGAGGGCGGCCACACCACCTGGCCGCACGGCCAGGCTTGGCCCGTGCCAGGGGGTGGTGTGGCCAGCCCAGGAACCCCCTCGACCTCTCCTTCCGCCTATATATTGCCTCTAATACAGAAAACCTAAGTACCCGATCAAAAATCCACGAAAGAGTCTGTAGGCGCCGTCATGTCCATCCCTAGATCAGGAGGGATCTGAAGCTCTTCCCGGCACCCTACCGGAGAGGGGAATTCACCCTGCAGGCCTTCTTCATCATCATGCAAGCCTCCGATGTGATGCGTGAGTAGTTCATCTCTGGACTACGGGTCCATGTAGTAGCTAGATGGCTGGTTCTCCTCCTTTGTGCTTTCATGTTTAGATCTTGTGAGCTCTGTTCATGATCAAGATCATCTATTTGTAATTCTGCATGTTGTGTTTGCGAGGATCCGATGGATATAGAGATGCTATTTTAGATTGATTATTGATTCTATCATGTCTTTGTTATTTGTGATCTTGCATGCTTTCCGTTGTTAGTAGCTATCTTGGCCAAGTAGATGCTAGAAACTCCAAGAGTTAGTATTTATGCTCGATAGTGGGTTCATGCCTCTGGTAATCTGGGGAAGTGACAGAAATCTCTAAGGTACTAGATGTGCTGTTGCTACTAGGGAGAAAATAACAATCCTTTGTTCATTGAGCAATCGTATTGTTTACTTTACATGCAATTCGTAATGCAATTATCCGTTGCTTGCAACTTAATACTGGAGGGGGCTCGGATGATAACCTAAAGGTCGATTATTAGTCATAGATGCAGTTGGATGGCGGTCTATGTATAATGTTGTAATGCCCAATCAAGTCTCAAAGGAGTCAAGATGGGTAGTATATGCTTGTATGCTTTCTCGATGTTTGTCAATTGCCTCGCTATAATTTGTTCACCCAGCATGTTATCTATCTTCAGGAGAGCCACCTCTAGTGAACTATGGACCCCGGTCCTTTCTTTTACATTCAATCTACAATCAATCGGTTTACTTCTTTGTGTTTACTTTCTGCAAACTATTACTTCCTTCCATTCGGTACGCTTAATCCTTTGTTTTCAGCAAAACCGGTGAGATTAACAACCTCAACGCAAGTTGGGGGCAAAGTTCTGTGGTTGTGTTGTGCAGGTCTCCACGTTGCTACTAGCACCGGTAGTGCGCGCTGCCAAGGCTCAGCTAGCAACACCTTTGGGGTGTTTCCTTGCTCCTACTGGATTGATAACCTTGGTTTCGTACTGAGGGAAAACTTGCTGATGTGCTCATCATACCTTCCTCTTGGGGTTCCCCAACGAGTTCGATATATTTTGGGCCATCATTAACTTTTTTAGTAAAAAGAGTGGGATCAATTTTCCCAACTTCAAAGCCACGGTCAAACAACAACTCTCTAAGGTGCTCATACCACGTGTGTGGGGCTTGTTTAAGCCCATAGAGCGCCTTATCAAGATTGTAGACGTGATTAGGGAAGTTGGGATCCTCGAACCCTGGGGTTGCTTAACATAAACCAACTCTTGCAATGGACCATTTAGAAAAAGCACTTTCCACATCAATTTGTTGCAGTTTAAAGTTATGATGTGCAGCATATGCAAGAAGGACACAAATGGACTCAAGTAGAGCCACGGGAGCATAGGTCTCTCCATAATCAATGCCTTCAATTTGAGAGAACCCTTGAGATACCGATCTTGCCTTGTTCCTCACAACAATTCCATGTTCATCTTACTTGTTCTTGAATATCCATTTAGTGCCTATAACATTGCGGAAATCTTTGGGATTTTCTACTAACTTCCAAACTTTGTTTCTCTTGAAGTTGTTAAGCTCATTATGCATGGCTTCTATCTAATCTGGATCTTCGAGAGCTTCCCACATTTTCTTGGGATCCACCATGGATATATGAGCTTGATTCCCACCAAAATGCTTCAATTGAGCTCGAGTGGACATTCCACTCCTTAGATCACCAAGAACATTCTCAAGAGTGTGGTCTCTTCTTTCCAACATTCTATCCACTCTAGCTTTGTGACGAGCTTCGATCTCCTTGTTGTTTCTTGTGGGGATCTCTTCATCATTTTGGTCCTCGTCCTGACCTTCATCTTGACCTTTAAAAGGACATTTATTGTCCTAATCTGTTTTGGTTATCGTTAACAACATAAGGTTCATTTTACTGTGTGTTAATGTCTACAGATCAATCTATTGAAAAGAGAAAAAAGTCGGATTAATGTGGGAAATTCCATGGCCAAAACTATGCTTACCTGAAGATTTCAGACTAGAGTCTCTCCGGTGTGGTCCGGAGTTTCCCCAAGAGTTGCCGGTGTGGGTGTTGGACTCGGCCTAGGGTCATTCTGTGAGGGGTTCCAGAGACAGACCGGATATCAACTGGAGTCTCTGGTGTGATTTCATAGACCGGAGTTTTCGGTGTGGAAACACTAGAGTCTCTAGTGTCCCTAGTCCGGAGTTTTGGCCAGAGTCTCCAGAGTGAACGACAAGACCCTGCCCAAGACAGTCAGAGAGCCCGTCCGAAGATGGACCGGAGATGGGCCAGAGTTTCTGGTGCAGACTGGAGTCTCCGGTCTGTCAGGCCGGAGTCTCTGGTGTGGAAAGTCCCCAATGGTCAGAAAACGGTCCACATAGTGAGGCCTATAAATAGGGGACCTCATCCCCTTCCTCCAGATGCTCGTTCTAGAAAAAGAAGACCACACCATTTGAGCCACCAAAACTCCAAGATCTCTTCATCCAACCACCCAAAGTCGTTGATCTTTGGGGAATCAGAGGACATTGCATCGATCTACAGCTTCACCAAGAGAGATTTTCATTCCCCCTCATTCACTTGAGGTCCCTTTGCTCTAGGGTTTCATTGGAAACCCTAATCCTTGTTCTGGTTTGAATTGATTCTTACAAGCTTGTCTTTGATTGTGTGATAGCTTGCTTGGATTCGGGAGCCCCCAATTAAGTTGTGGGTGTGTGCCTCGAACTTGTTGTAAGGGTGCCGGCTACCACCTTGAAGGTTGCCGATATAGTGGAAGCATGATTCGATCCCCTTGGGTGAGGTTCACGGGAGAACAAGGGAGGCCTCTCGTGGCGTTGGTGGTTTGATACCACCCCCTCTTCAAACTCAGACATACTTCCCCTCAAAAAGAAGGAACTGCGGGAAATAATCCTTGTGTCCCCGTGTGCTTCACTTCGGTTACTTCTATCCTTTACCGCACCTTACTTTATCTAGTTCTTGCTTAGTTAGGTGTGCTAGTGTGACATATAGGTAAACTCACCATAGTTGCATATCTCGATAATTTACGTTTGTATCAAACCCTAATTTGAAAAAGAAGTAAAATTTGAAGTAGCACATATTCACCCCCCCTCTAGGTGACCATACGATCCTTTCAATTGGTATCAGAGCCTCGGCTCTTTATTCGGGTTTAACCGCCTAAGAGAAAATGGTCAACCCAGAGGATAGTGGAGAGGGTGAGGCTAGCACTTTGGTGACCATGCTAGATCTCAAGAAGTTGGAAACAAGCTTGAGCTCTACCTTGGGCAACAAAATCCAATAGTTGTGTCAACTAGTTGAACAACTTGTTAAAGAAAAGTCAGCCTCACCACCTCCCTCTCCTGAGGAAACACCTCCTAACCCTAAGGTTAATGCTCCGACTAAGACAACAGGTGTGGAAGTGGGGGATGAACATAATTCCACTAACTCCCCAACCAAAAAGGGTGATCGGAAGGAATAGTACCATGCGGTTCTCGGATGGTACTCTCCCGACCCACATATCCCTCATACCCATATAAATAATAGAGGTGACCCACCTAAGTTAGCTGCACATACCTTTGCTCAATGGCAAGTCTTAATGAAATCTCATGTGCGCAGCTCTTGCATTGACTTGTGGAACATCATTGAAGATGGACTCAAGATTGAGGATCCAACCAACTTGACAAGAAGATAAGTGGTCAATAACCAACTCAATGCCACCGCTTTGCACATGATTCAACTTGGGGTGGGACCAAAGGACTTCCCACACATTGAGCACTACAATACCGCCAAGGAAGCTTGGGGTGCTCTCATTGACTTGTTTGTTGGACATGAGAGCATGAGAAGAAATAGATATGATGCTTTAAGCAATGAAGATGAAGGTTTCTTTATGAAGGATGATGAGGATCATGAAGACATGTATCGAAGACTCAAGTCCACAGCCACCGCCTTCAGAAATGTTGGTGCCTCTCACATTGATGATGCTTGGATCAAGAGGAAGTATGTGAGTGCACGCATGCCCTTCGAGCCCACTGACTTAAAGAGTCTTTGGCATAGGTATGATTACTTGGGTACTTATGATTTGCTACCTAGGCCTGAAGAAAGGTTTACGGCCCATGAAGAGTCAAGATGATAGCCAAAAAGGAGGAGCCGACAAAGGCTGTACTTGTATTAGGAAAGAATAAAAAGCACCGACATTGAATTGGTATTGTAATCATGTATATGTAACCTATCCGCATACAGCTTTGAGACCCGACCTATTATATATAGGATGGAAGAGGCTTAGGAGAGGACACTGAACAATCCCCAAGCAATTTGTAATAGTGTGATTCACAAAATATTCAGGCGACTTTGACTCCATTGTTCTCCTGACATCCGATGAAATCCCTAGCATTCTCTTCTCATGAAACCCTAAGTCCTTCTTCATGGACATTGCCGAGGTTACCCCTCGTCAATTGGCGCCGTCTATGGGAAATTTGAATGCTGGGACAATGGATTTGGCGGAACCCTCTTTTTCAAACAGTAACCCAACAAAAGCAGTTCCACACCCGCCCACACCTATAAAAGTACCAGCCGAATTCAACGATGGATCCGATCTAATCATCGGAAGCTTCCACTTCCAAGTAGAAGACACCCAAGAATCACACCCTTCAGCACTGATTACATCAGAACCGTCGATGGAAAAGACCATGCGTACAGTGGTACCAGCATCATCTGTCGGATCCTCAATGGAGGTTACGGTAGAAATCATGGCACTAGAAGAAAACAAGCAAGATAAGGCAGATCTGGGGGACCTTGATGGTCTTTACGACAATCTCTCCTTTGGATCAGAGTCTCCACTAACTCCACAACATGAAACAAACCCACCAAACTATGAACCCGAGGAAAGCGGCGAAAACATCGACTTTGGGATAAGTATGGCAGAAATCTACCCAAAACAGAAATTAATGGACTTCACTGATCCACCTGACAGTGTCTCCATCAATTTAGATAACAAAGACAAGAGCCAATACATGATGTGCCATCAAGTGTGCATGGTCAACGGGAATACCTCGACACCACGTGATTCTAACAATAACGCTATCCTCGATTCCAGTGATATTTTATCAGATCACAATGTAGGAAACCACAGCAACGAAGGAGACCATGGAAATGGGGGAGAAACAACGAACAACCGCATAGTCCCAGGAGGAAGGGAATAACCAAATGGGGAAGAAAGGCAAACTCTTCGGCTACTAGTGGCGGCATGGCAAAAGGCCAGAGAAGCAATTTCGGGTGCGGTTCTAATGATAGCCGACGCCTCACACGAAAATTTATTAGCATACCAATACTTGCTTCAACACAAGAAGAGAGACCTACTAAGGATGCGGAGGCAACTCGACGAAAGAAAGAGGTTAGCCGATGAATCTAGCCTATGACGGGCACAACTAAGCTCTACCCGAAGGTCTGGAAGCGTAACAGGAGGAGCACCGCCAGGAAAGGGAACATCTCGACTGCAGAACATCCCCTAAACAGACAGGAACGCTTTGATCCGAGATCTTGATATATCCTTTATGTCAGTAGATCAAGCAGGAAACATCAAAGAAAAAACAGATCAAGCAGCTATTGTGGCTGCACAAACATATCTGATCACAACTCAACCCACACCCGAGGATCCTCGTGTGGCTCTCTACCATTCCGCCCTGATGAACCTCGGCATGGTAGGAGCAACTCTTGCACAAGCAGAACGAGGAATTACGCATCAACCCGGCAAATCCCCACGCCATTGAAGCAGCCCTCGGCAAGCGGGGCACACCCGACGATCGCGATCCCCACATCAGGAACATCTTTCAGGACTGGAGCCACAAAGTAACACAAGAGACGAAAACCGCAACCGAAGATACCACGATGATGAAGATGACTATGAACTCTGCGGAGCCAATTGCTTTAATAAGCGGATTCGGAAAACTTCAGTACCCAAAGACTTTAAACTTCCGCATGACCGCCAAAAATACGATGGACTCCGAACCCGAAGCTTGGCTGGTAGATTATTTGGCTACTGTCAAATTACAGGGCGGCTCAACAGCCACCACAATGCAAAGTTTACAATTGCACCTCACCGGTGCTGCAAGGTCATGGCTTAGACAACTGCCCGAAGATTCTATTAGTAGCTGGAACGATCTTGAAGATAAGTTCATCCGACACTCTTAGTCCACATTCAAACGACCTGTGTCCTTAGAGCAATTGTGAGCATGCAAACAAAAACCCGGAGAGTCAATAAGAGCATTTATCTAGCGATGGAACATCATCAAAAATACTGTCGAATCCATATCCGACGAAAGAGCCGTTGATGCTTTCAACGACGGCCTCCATTGCCAAGAATTCATAGAAGAACTAGGTCGAGTTACGCCCAAGACAATTTCACAGTTAATGGAAATAGCAAACCGCTAGGCTGATGGAGAAGACGTGTTGTACAACAAACGAACACGATCACTCGAAGAAGACAGAGATAAGCACGGCAATGACGGGAGGCAACAAAACAATGACGGCAACACGGAACCAAGTTACGTCGTAGCTAGTTTTTTGGGTGAATGAAACAACAGGAACAACTACTACAATAGTGGGTACCGCCGCAACAGGGATGAAGGTGGAGGAAGCCAGTCAACACAGCGATATCAACCAAAATCTCGGGATCCACCCATGTCCACAATACAAATATTGGAAGGGCCCTGCAACATGCACTTTTATGTCAACTTAGCGGGAAGAAGACAATCCAATCACCTTATGAAAGAATATCGAACATTCTTAAAAATGCAAGAGCTATGCAATGCAAAAGCAACTGAAGTAGCAAGACAAGGATATGCATCCACACCTGGTACGTTAGCTATCGATACGCCACCTCCGCCAGCAGGACAACCGCAAAACACAACTGATCAGAACACCAAATACCCTAGGTCAAAGGGGGCAATGTCAATGATTCAAAAAGGGTGTCCATCCAACAGAATTTAGAAGCTGATCACATGACAAGTGAACATGGCGGAGGTGGATCCACCAACCAAACCCGAGTATCTCCATTGGTCAGAACAAGAAATCACATTCAGCAGAGCTGATCACCCACATCGAGTACCAAGACCGGGTCATTCGGCCTTGATAGTAGAAGCACGAATTGGTGGGTTTGACATGAGCAAGGTCTTCATGGATATAGGAAGCAGCATAAACTTGATCTACGCCAAAACACTAAGGGCAATGGACTACCCCTTGACAAATCTAGCACCAACAGAAACATCTTTCCACGACATCGTACCAGGTAAAGCCGAAATTCCTTTAGGTAAAATTTTCCTTGACGTCATTTTTGGATCCAAAGAAAATTTCAAGCGGGAAAAACTCGAGTTCGAAGTCATGGACTGGCCATCACAGTATCACAAGATCCTTGGACGCCCGGCTTTCACACGATTTATGGCAGTCCCACACCATACTTAGTCATGAATATGCCAGCACCAAAGGGAATCATAACAGTAAAAGTAAGTTTCACACATTCCGACAATTGTGACAGGGAGTTCAACAAAATATCTTAATCTTTCGGGATGGCAACAGAGTTTGAGCAGCTTAAAAAGACAACAATAGAAGAACCTCTGGCAGTAGCACGTGTCAATCCCGACCAGGCCTTTGACACTGGGTAAGACACAAAAGAAGACAGATCCATCCCACTGACCCTAAGAAAACAACATTTGTGGCCTCCAACCTTAGTCTTTCATAGGAAAGCGCGCTCATCGAGTTCCTCCGTGAGCACTGGAAAATCTTTGCATGGCTACCTTCTGACATGCCGGGAATTCCCAAGGAACTCGCTGAGCACGCTTTAAATTTGGATCCAAAAGAAGAACATGTAAAGCAATCACTTCGTCGCTTTGTGGAACCCAAGCGCAAAGCTATTGGGAAAGGACTACATCGCCTCACTGACGCTAACTTCATGAAGGAACTGAAGAAAGCATAATGGCTCACAAACCGAGTATGCGTCCTGAAGAAAAACACTAAAGGTCTGTGGATGTGCATCGACTTCAGTTCATTAAATAAACATTGTCCAAAGGATCACTTCCCACTGTCGTGAATCGATCAAATAATCGACGCAACTGTAGGGTGCGGACGTCTTTCCTTTTTGGATGCATATTCAGGATACCACCAGATTCGGATGAAGGATGAAGATCGAGAGAAAACAACATTCATCACACCTTATGGTGTATTTTGTTACACAATAATGCCTTTTGGCCTCAAGAACACCGAAGCAACATATCAATGGATGATGCAGAATTTCCTGGGAAGTCAAATCAGCACAAACGTACAAGTATATATTGATGATGTCATAGTTACAACAAAACAAGAATCATCACTTATCAAGAATCTTGAAGAAACATTCAAAAATCTCGATACGTATTGCATCAAATTAAACCTGACAAAGTGTTCCTTTGGAGTCCTAGCAGGGCAAATCCTCGGATATCTTATATCAGCAAGAGGAATCGAAGCCAATCCCGAGAAAATACAGGCAATTTGTACAATTAAAAAACCAACGAATTTACAAGGTGTAGAGTAGTTGGTCGGGAGAGTGGCAGCGCTCAGCCGCTTCATTTCTCGATTAGGAGAAAAGGCACTACCATTCTACGCTCTAATGAGGAAGTTAGATAAGTTCCAATGGACCGAAGAAGCTCAGCACGCTTTTGAAGACCTCAAAAAGACACTTTTGGCGCCCCCTGTCGTCGTGTCTCCACGAGAAAAAGAGCCACTACTTCTTTACATTGCTGCCACAAATCAGGTGGTCAGCATGGTCCTGGTCGTAGAGCAACCCGAAGAAGGAAAAACCCATGGTGTTCAGAGGCCAGTCTATTTCTTGAGCGAAGTCCTCTCGCCATCCAAACAAAGGTACCCGCATTATCAAAATTAGCGTATTTAGTATTTATGACAGCACGAAAGTTACGCCATAATTTTTCAGAACATCTAATCATAGTGGTCAATGAAGCACCTCCATCGAACATCCTCAATAATCCAGAAGCAACTAGGCATGCCTCTCTATGGGGCATCGAATTATCCCCTCGAGACATCACGTACGAGAAGCGTAAAGCGATTAAATCACAAGTTCTGCCTGACTTCATCACAGAATGGACTAAGCTACAATGTGCAGGTCCACCTGATATTTCTAGCGCCTGGACAATGTACTTTGACATATCAAAAAGAACGGAAGGAGCAGAAGCAGGAGTCATATTGATATCACTGCAAAGCGACAAGATGGCCGCCTTCAAGGTTATGCAAGAGCAGGAGCAGGAGCAGAATGGACAAGGAAGACACAACTACCATCTCATGACCTCCAATGAAGATATGCAAGAGATGGTTGCCTTCATGGTTGCTACCAAGAATGCCAAAGATATCTGTGCTCGTGCTATTGGAATGAGAAGTGGTGCCAATCTTGCCTTGAAGGCCAAGGTTGTGGAGTATGATGAAGAAGAAGGAAGTGATGATGCACTCTCTATGAGCCACCCCGAAGATGTCAAGGTTGCTCATGGTGCGTACATGGCCTTCTATGCAAGAAATTTCTAGAAAGATCCTACAAAGGCCAAGATGGAGATGCAACGAGGAAGCAACCCAGGTGGTAGAAAAGAAAATGCTTCAAGATTGAGAACCTGCTTCAATTGTGGAGACCGCTATCATTTTGTTGCCGGATGCCCTTATGATAAGAGAGAAGACAATGGTGGTGCCCTCATATTGAAGAAAAATCCAAAGTCCCCTTTCAAGAAGCCTTTTTACAAGAAGAATGCCACCAACAAGAAGTACAGTGACATTGCATTGATAGCACATGAAGAGTTCTCCTCCGATGATGATGAGGAAGAATAAGAAGAAGAATAAGAAACAACGAATGGTGTGGCTGCCATTGCCACTACCTCTACATCTACCATCTCCCCCTTCGATTCCCCAAATGAGAACACCTCCAACAAGAATGTCACTTGCCTTATGGCAAGAGCATCGGAGGCATCACCATCTCCTCTCTCCACCTCTAGTATCAATGATGATTTGAATGATGATATAACTCTTGAGGTGAAGGAAGAATTAGTTGCTTTCGATGCCTATATTACTAACTTGCAAGGGGAGCATAAGAAGCATTTTGTAAATCTCTTGAACCAACTTTCTCACCCACAATAGCTCCTAGATGAGAGATGTAAGCTTGGGAGAGATCATCTACTTGAGATGGATGCTCTAACTAATGCTCTTGAAGAAGAATAAGAGACTAGGGTGTCTCTTGAAGAAAAACTTGAAGGCCTTGATGAGGCAAATGATCGAATTATTGCTAAACTCATTAAAGAACATGATCATGCCATTGCTAAATACAAAAAGGCTAAAAAGGATAAGGTTGAGTTTGGTGTTGTTCATGACAAACTTGCCGAGGATTACGAGAAGCTTAACAAGGCTCAAAAGGCCTTGGAAAGTGATCTCCTAACCCTCACAAAGTCAAGTGAACAACCTCAAACTCAATTGACTAATGTTTTTTCACCTAGCATTCCATCCCCCTAGTAGTACAAATATGCTTGAAGAAAATTCTAGGTTGAAGGGGGAGATTGCAAAGGCAACCTTCCCCAAAGGTAACAAATTGGTTGATGACCTTTTAAGTAAGCAAAGGCCAAATAATGAGAAAAGAGTTCTTGGCTATGTTTCCAAGACCAAGTAGAAGAAGAACAACAAGATGAAGAAGGCCAAGCCCGCTCAACCAAAAGATATGGCCATTATGGGTAGTGATACCCAAAGTGGCAAAACTATGTCACAAGATGATTTTGCAGGAAGTGTTAACCCTCACTATGTGTTAATGTGTAATTCTTATGGTGATGTTTATGCACAATATGTTAGTCCATTTGATGGTTATATTGCTTGGTCTATTTGGGTTACTAAGACCCTTATCACTAACAAAAGAGGACCCATTGAAAAATGGGTACCTAAAAATCTAGCTTGATCTTTTGTAGAACTATGCTTCCGGAGGGTCAAAATGGGTGCTTGATAGTGGTTGCATAAGTCATATGACCGGAAGCAAAGCAATTATGACGGAGATAAGAGCAAACCAAGATCATATAACTGTCACGTATGTCGACAAGTCAAAATTTCAGGTAATGGGTCTTGGCAAAGTTGTGGTTGCACACGATGTTACTCTCGTGGATGTCATGCTTGTTGAGACCCTTGGCTATCATTTACTTTCAGTTCGTTCCCTATGCAAGATGGTTTTCTCCATCTTTATTTATAATGATATTGTGGTCCTCTTGTGGAGCAAGACTCTAAAGGTCGCTTTCGTTGGGTATGTTGAAAATGACTTGTATGTGGTGGACTTTTCTGGGAAAACCACTACAAGTGCGATGTGCTTATTCAGGAAGGCCGATGTGGGTTCGTTATGGCATCACCTACTAGCCCATGTCAATATGAGAACTTTGCAAAGCCTCCACAAGGGTGGCCACATTATGGGACTAAAGGACAATGTTTGTTTTACCAAAGATCGTGTTTGTAGGGCTTGTGTTGAAGGAAAAGATGCATGATTCTCCCCACAATGCAAATAATATTTTAAAGTCAAAAAGGATCTTGGAGCTATTTCATGTGGATCTCTTTGGTCCTCCATCTCATGCTAGTCTTGGTGGGAAGAAATATTGTTTGGTGATTGTTGATGACTACTCAAGATATTCATGGGTCTATTTCTTAAAGTTGAAGAGTGAGACCCAACAGTATTTCATTGACTTCGTCAATATGGTTCAACATCAATACAATTTTCCCGTGCTAACAATAAGAAGTGACAATGGCACCGAGTTCAAGAACTACACTCTAATTGGTTTTCTTAGTGATGAGGGGATAAAACATAAATATTCTGCTGCATATACCCCTCAACAAAATGGTGTAGCTGAGAGGAAGAATAGGACATTAATGGATATGGCAAGGTCCAAGTTGGCTGAGTTTAAATCTCCCTACAATTTTTGGGCGGAGGCAATCTCCACCGCATGCCATGCATAAAACCGCCTCTACCTCCGCAAAGAATTTATCGAGACGCCATATGAAATACTTACCGGTAGCAAGCCCAACATTTCATACTTCTGGGTGTTTGGTTGTAAGTGTTTCTATCTCATAAAAGGTGTTCGTTTGTCCAAATTTGATTCCAAAGCTTTAGAGGGTATTTTTGTTGGCTATGGTCTTGATTCCCACACTTATAGAATCTATAATAAACTCTCCAGAATTGTCATAGAATCTTGTACTATGGTTTTGAAGAATATGATGGCCGCCAAGCGGGGCATGTTGATGTTTGTGATGTAGATGATGAAATGCCTCAAGATGCCATAAGAAGAATGCGTGCGGGATTCATCATGATGAAATCGCAGGGCTGGACAATCCGGCATATAGAGAGGCCAGATAATCTGGCCTGGAGCTTCCAGCCTGATCATCATGGTGAGGGTTCTCAGCTTGTCTTTGGCTTGCGTCATCATTGGCTTCAGCAATAGGAGCTTGTTGGTGCTGTGAGGATGAGGGCTCCACTTGAGTAGAGCATAGTTCTTCTCGATTAGCCACAAGGGGTTCCTCAATGATGCGGATGAATCCTGCACCCATTCTTCTTATGGCATCTTGAGGTATTTCATCATCTACATCACAAACATCAACATGCCCCGCTTGGGGGCCATTATATTTTTTGAAAACCACACTACAAGACTCTATGACGATTCCGGAGAGTCTATCACAGATTCTATAAGTGTGGGAATGGAGACCATAGCCAACAAAAATACCCTCTAAAGCTTTGGAATCAAATTTGGACAAACAGACACCTTTTATGAGGTAGAAACACTTACAACCAAACACCCAGAAGTATGAAACATTGAGCTTGTTACCGGTAAGTATCTCATATGGAGTCTTGATCAACTTTTTGCGAAGGTAGAGTTGGTTCGATGCATAGCATGCGGTGGCGATTGCCTCGGCCCAAAAGTTGTATGGAGACTTAAACTCCGCCAACATGGACCTTGCCATATCCATTAATGTCTGGTTCTTCCTTTCATCTACACCATTTTGTTGAGGAGTATATGCAGCGGAATATTGATGTTTTATCCCCTCAACACTAAGAAATCCATTCAAGGTGTAATTCTTGAACTCGGTGCCATTGTCGCTTCTTATCACCAACACGGGGACATTGTATTGACGTTGAACCATATTGATGAAGTCTATGAAGTTTTGTTGGGTCTCACTCTTCAACTTGAAGAAGTATACCCATGTATATCTTGAGTAGTCATCAACAATCACCAAACAATATTTCTTCCCACCAAGACTTGCATAAGATGGAGGACCAAAGATATCCACATGAAGGAGCTCCAAGATCCTCTTGGACTTTATGATGTTATTGGGTTTGTGGGGAGAATCATGCATTTTTTCCTTCAACACAAGCCATGCACACACGATCTTTGGCAAAACAAACATTTTCTTTTAGTCCAACAATATGGCCACCCTTGTGGAGACTTTCCAAAGTTCTCATATTGAGATGGGCTAGACGGTGATGCCATAGCCAACCCACATCGGCCTTTCTGAATAGGCACATCACACTTGTAGTGGTTTTCCCCTATATGTCCACCACATACAAGTCATTTTCGATGTACCCAACAAAAGCGACCTTTAGAGTCTTGCTCCACAAGAGAACCACAATATCATTATCAATAAAGACGGCAAAGCCCATATTTCCAAGAGCACGGACTGAAAGTAAATTATACCCAAGGGACTCAACAAACATGACGTCCACAAGAGTAGTATCGTGTGCAACCACAACCTTGCCAAGACCCATTACCTGAGACCTTAACTTATTGGCATATGTGACAGTTATTTGATCATGATTCGGCCTTATCTCCGTCATTATTTCCTTGCTTCTGGTCATATGACTTGTGCATCCACTATCAAGCACCCACTTTGACCCGCCGGAAGCATAGTTCTACAAGAGATCAAAATAGTTTTTAGGTACCCATTTTTCAATGGCTCCACTTTTGTTAGTGACAAAGGGTCTTGGGAACCCAAATATACCAAGCAATATTACCATCAAGTGGGCCAACATATTGTGCATAAACATCACCATAATAATCACGCATTAAAACATAGTGAGGGTTAGGAATTCTCACAAAGTCATCTTGTGACATAGTTTTGCCACTTGTGGTATTACTACCCACAATGGTCTTGTCTTTTGCTTGTGCGGGCTTGGCCTTCTTCTTGTTGTTGTTCTCCTTCTTGGCCTTGGACACATAGCCAATGCCTCCTTTCTCATTATTTGACCGTTGCTTACTCAAAAGGTCATCAAGAGACTTGTTTCCTTTGGGGAAGGTGGCCTTTGCAAGCTCCCCCTTCAACTTAGCATTTCCCTCAAGGATGTTTGTACTACTAGAAGGAATGAAATACTAGGTGAGGCAACATTAGTCAATTGAGTTTGAAGTTGTTCACTAGACTCTGTGAGAGTCAAGAGTTCAATTTCCAAGGCCATGTGAGCCTTGTCAAGCTTCTTAAAGTCCTCGGCAAGTTTGTCATGAACAACACCAAACTCAATCTTACCCTTTTTAGCATTTTTATACTTAGCAATGGCATGATCACGTTCCTTAATGAGTTTAGTGACAATTTGATCGTTTGCCTCATCAAGGCCTTCAAGTTTTTTCTCAAGAGACTCCCTAGTCTCTTGCTGTTCTTCTAGAGAATTAGTTAAGAGTCCATCTCAAAAATGTGCTCTCTCCCAAGTTTACATCTCTCATCAATAAGCTCTTGTGTGTGAGAAAGTTGATTCATGATTCACAAAATTCTTCTTGTGCTCCCCTTGCAAGTTAGTCATATAAACATTGAAAGCAACTAATTCCTCCTTCACCTCAAGAGTTATATCATCATCCAATTCATCATTGATCATAGAGGTGGAGAAATAAGATGATGACACCTCTAATGCTCTTGCCATAAGGCAAGTGACATTCTTGTTGGAGATATTCTCATTTGGAGAGTCGAAGAGTGAGAAAGTGGATGTAGAGGTGGTGGCGATGGCTGCCACACCATTTGATGTTTCTTCTTCTTCCTCCTCATCTTCATCATCGGATGAGAACTCTTCATGTGTTATCAACGCAATGTCAGCTGACTTCTTGTTGGTGGCATTCTTCTTGATGAAAGGCTCCTTGAAAGGGACCTTTGACTTTTTCTTCAACATAATTCCACCACCATGATATTCTCTCTTCTCATATGGACATTCGACAACAAAATGATAGCGGTCACCACAGTTGAAGCAAGTTCTCAATCTTGAACCATTCTCTTTTCTACCACTTGGGTTGCTTCTTTGTTGCATCTCCATATTGGCCTTAGCGAGATCTTTCCAAAAGTTTCTTGCATAGAAGGCCATGTATTCACCATGAGAAACCTTGAATCTTCGGGGTGCCTCATAGTAAGGATGTCATCACTTCCTTCTTCTTCCTCACACTCCACAACCTTGGCCTTCAAGGCAAGATTAACACTATTGCTCATTCCAAGGGCACGAGCGCGGGCATCTTTGGCATTCTTGGCAGCAACCTTGAAGGCGGACATCTCTTAAATAACTTCATTGGAGGCCATGATATGGTAGTTGTGTCTTCCTTGGAGACTCTTCAAGTCGGTGGGCTCGAAAGGCATGATCACACTCACATACTTCCTCTTTATCCAAGCATCATCCACATGATAGGCACCGACATTTCTAAAGGCAATGACAGTCGATTTGAGTCTTCGATACATGTCTTCATGGTCCTCACCATCCTTCATATAGAAGCCTTTGGCTTCATTGCTCAAAGCATCGTATCGGTTTCTTCTCATGCTCTCATTTCGAACAAACAAATCAATGAGAGCATCCCAAGCTTCCTTGGCGGTGTTGAGATGTTCAATGTGAGGGAAATGTTTTGGCCTCACACCAAGTTGAATCAAGTGCAACACGATGGAATTGAGTTGACTATTGACCACTTCTCTTCTTGTCAAGTTAGTTGGATCCTCAATTTTGAGCCCTTCTTCAATAATATTCCACAAGCCAATGCAAGAGCTACGCACATGAGATTTCATCAAAACTTGCCATTGAGCAAAAGAATGTGCAGCTAGCATAGGTGGGTCACCTCTATTATATATATTGTTGGAGATATGCCCAAGAGGCAATAATAAAATGGTTATTATTATATCTTTATGTTTATGATAAATGTTTACATCCCATGCTATAATTGTATTAACAGGAAACATTAATACTTGTGTGTTTTGTAAACATAAAAGAGTCCCTAGTAAGCCTCTTGTTAAACTAGCTTGTTGATTAATGGATGATCATGGTTTCCTGATCATGGACATTGGATGTCATTGATGACAAGATCATATCATTAGGAGAATGATGTGATGGACACACACCCATAGTAAGCATAGCATAAGATCAAGTCATTAAGTTTGTTTTGCTACAAGCTTTCAAATGCATAGTAACATAATCCTTCGACCATGAGGTTATGTTAATCACCATCACCGGGTGGGTACTTTGATGACATCAAACGCCGCTTCGTAACTGGGTGGTTATAAAGGTGTCATTGGGTATTCTGAAAGTATGTGTTGAAGCGCATGGACCAAGATTGGGATTTGTTCATCCATATGATGGATAGATATGCTCTGGGCCCTCTCGGTGGAATGTCATCTAGTTAGCTTGCAAGCATGTGACTAGGTCACAAGGGATGACATAACATGGAACGAGTAAAGAGTACTTATCAGTAACGAGGTAGAACTAGGTATGGAGATACCGATGATCAAACCTTGGATAAGTAGAGTATCGCGTGACAAAGGGAATTGGTTTCATATGTTAAATGGTTCTATCGATCACAAAGTCATCGTTGAGTATGTGGGAGCTGTTATGGATCTCCAGATCCGGCTAATGGTTATTGATCGGAGATGTGTCTCCATCATGTCTACATGTTCACGAACCGTAGGGTGACACACTTAAGGTTTGAAGTTGTTTTAAGTAGATATGGAATGTGTGTTGGAGACTGAATGTTGTTCGGAGTCTCGGATTGGATCCGGGACATCACGAGGAGATCCGGAATTGTCCGGAGAATAAGATTCATATATTGGGGATCATTTTCTAAGTTAGGAAATGTTCCGGAGTGTTTGTATGGAGATTCTAGAAGGTTTCGAAATGTTCTGGAAGGTTCTAGAAGATTTCTTGGAGTTTGCTTGAAAACCAAGAAAGGATCAAGGAGTCTTTGTGGGGCAAGACACGGATTCGTGGGGGAGGGGGATTCCTCCCCCCCTCCCAATCCGCCGGCCAAGGAGGGAGGGGAGTCCTACTAGGACTCCCCCTCCCATGGCGCGTCCCTCCTTTAAATAGAGGGGAGGGGCGCCACCCCTAGACCTCTCCCATAACAAACCCTATTCGCCGCCTCTCTCCTCCTCATTCCCTCTGCTCAGGCTTAGGCGAAGCCCTGCAGAAATCTCTACTCCACCACCACCACCACACCGTCCTGCTGTTGGGATTCCGTGGAGAAGATCTACTACCTCCGCTGCTCGCTGGAACGGGGAGAGGAAGGTCTGCTTCGACTCCGCACGTGTGACCGACTGCGGAAGCGCTGCCGGAACGTGGCGCCGGAAGGATCGTCCACACGATCTTGAGATCGGCAAGTGATCGACTACATCAACCCCGAGATCTAATCTCGTAACGCTTTTAGATCTACGAGGGTTAGTACAGATCTATCTTGTTGCACATGTCTAATAGATTAGATCTTGGCTTTTATCTAGATTAGATCTGGGTTTTGTTCGTTCTTGCGGTAGAAATTTTTTGTTTTCCATGCTACGAACCCATCAGTGGTATCAGAGCCTTGTCTATGCGTAGATCTGTTGCACGAGTAGAACACAATGGTTTTGTGGGCGTTGGTTCTCGTGCCGTCTTTTGTTTTGTGTACTTTGCATCTTGTAGTATGGTGGGATGAAGCGGCTCGGGCTAACCTTACATGTCATTGCACATGAGACTTGCTCCACAGTTGACGTGCAACTCGTATTGCACAAGTGGCTTTCCGGGTGTCTGTCTCTCCCATCATAGTATAGATCCAATCTACACTTTGCACTTGATAGCACCTGTATCAACATTGTGGTTCAGTTTCGCAGGTAAGATCCGTTCTTATTCGAAAGGACCAAACCACGTAAAACATGCAAAGAAAATTAGAGGCGTCTAACTTGTTTTTGCAGGGGTTTTGTGATGTGATATGGCCATCATGTGATTGTGATTATATTTGATGTATGCAATGATCCTTGTTGTAATATGGCAACCGGCAGGAGCCTAATGGTTGTCTTTAATTCTGTTAAGACCTGCGTGTCTATTCATCTTGTAATAGCTTTATTCCAAGTAGTTGTAATAGTTGCGAGTGATGATGGACAACCATGAAGCGGCACCACTGACCTTGACGCAATGATGGTGATGATGGAGATCATGTCCGTGCTTTGGAGATGGAGATCAAAGGCGTAAGAAGAAAGGGCCATATCATATCACACTAATTATGAATTGTCTGTGATGTTAATCCTTTATGCATCTTGTATTACTTAGATCGCGACGGTAGAATTATAAGATGATCCCTCTCACTAAATATCAAGTAATAAAGTGTTCGTCCTTAGTAGGCACCGTTGCTAAGACTCATCGTTTCGAAGCATCTCGTGATGATCGGGTGTGATAGATTCTATGTGTGCATACGACGGGTGCAAGCCAGATTTGCACATGCGGATACTAAGGTTAACCTTGATGAGCCTAGCATGTACAGACATGGTCTCGGAACACGGAATATCGAAAGGTAAAGCATGAGTCATATGGATGATATGATGAACATGTTGATTGCTCGCCTTTAAAGCTACATCATCTCACGTGATGATCGGACTTGGTGTAGTGGATTTGGTTCGTGTAATCACTAAAACAACTCGAGGGGTGTTGTTTTGAGTGGGAGTTCTTTTGTAATTTGGATTAGTCGAACTCAATTTATCATAAACACAATCAAAGTGAATTTGCATAGTTTGTTGTAGTCATTGGCATCCGTTCACCACCTTACGCTTAGTTATAGTTGAGATAGTGGAACTATAGAAATTCTGGATATTTGCTTTACAAACTGGTATCGTATTGTTTTGAGTGTCAATCTAAAGTTTAAAAGTCCTGTTGCAAACTTTCAGCAAATTCCGTTTACTCTGTGAAGTTTAATAAACAGTATTAAATCAAGAGTAACAATTCCAGTGTTAGTATCTAATGTATCATGTTTGCCTCCATGATTCTTGATACTCAAAAGATTGGTTTTAATATCAAGTTTATCTAAGAGCTAAAAGCAATGTTTCAGAAACCATCATATGTGAAAGGTATTGCGATATCTAAAACAATGTATTGGTTACAACATGATAGAGTATATGTCCTCATATTTGATGAGAATTTGTGAAGGTTGGAGACGCTAGTCGTCCTAATCCTCCAAAAAGGTTTTGGAAAAGAAACATTATACTCGCAATTCACCTTTATAAGATATAGCAGCTTGATCATGAAAGTTGTCATGATAAGGATGAATAGAAGATGTAAGTAAAATGTTTACTACACTAAAAGATTACTAAAGAATGGAATTTTGAAAGAATACCAAACATTTGATGAAGGTGATCCACTTCAAAGTGCAAGTCCAAAGGTATTAGTATTTGACTATACACACTTTGTACTATGTGTCATGTGAATGACACCACTATTGATGTTGATAGATTCTTTTAAGGAATTGTTGAAAGAGAATCTATAAAATATTTGGCAGAAAAGAAAAGATTGGAGATATCCAACTTAGGTATATAGAGGATACATGTTATGGCTGTATTCCTTGGTTGTTAAACAATGTGGTTCTGCGGTATTGGATACCGAATTGGTTGGTATGAAGTGTCATACAGGACAACCCAATTCATGAACTGCAATGACCTAAGTAACTAGCAAGAGAATATGTGATGATGTTCATCGAAAACAAACAAAGGGTTGTTGTGTTGCTCGTTAACATCAAAGCTTACCTTCAAGATTTGTTTCAATAATTATTATTTTGATCAGGTATTATGACAACAAAAGGTTGTTCAAATAATCACCGTATTCCATAATAGATGGGTGATATACAAGTCTGGTTGGAGAAATAACGGCCATAAAACTAATGCTAAAATGTCGCAAGACAAATAATTGAAAGATCACTTGCGAAGTGACATCACTGTTTAAATTATATTGAAAGGGATACATGAAGAAACTCCATGTTGATGGATTTTTGGAGTCTTTGATTTTGATCAAATGACGCTTGTGATACTTTCCTGGAGATAATTAAAACTTTGTTCGTAGGCCAAAAGAGGAGCGGACGACTAACTGATTGGAATTTGTACATATTGATGTATATAGTCCATTATGTGTAGTCGAGGGCGATGGATTTCAACTTCATATGCTTTCTCCGAATATTTGAGTGAGTATATGTATATACTTACTCAATAAGGAAGAAGTATGAAACATTTGAAAATGTTCAAAGATTTTCAAGATGAAGTGGAAAATTATTGTAACAAGAAAATAAAAAAAAGTTGATGATTGGATCATAAAGAAAATGTTTGAGTTAGAAGTTTAGCAAAACACCTAAGATTTGAGGAATTGTTCCATGGATTTGCATTTCCCAAAACACCATAGGAGTATGGAGTGTTCAAGATATGTAATGAAACCTTATTTGACATGGTAAGATCAAAGGTGTCATTTATAAAACTGCCATTATATTTTAAAGATTAAACCTTTAGTGACTACCGCTTTTACACTGAAAAGAGCTCCATCGTGATCCGTTGAAATGACACCATATAAGTCATGGTTTGGGATAAAACCCAGGTTGTCCTTTCTTAAATTTTTGGTATGCTAGGCATAAGTAAAATGTTTACAACCGAAGTCGGATGAGCATGTCTTTGTAGGTTATTTCGAATAACCATTGGGTATTCCTCCATAACACCGAAGACAAAAGTGTTTGTCACTTAGAATGTCGAGTTTCTTGAGAAGGAATTTTTGGTGAAAAGTTAAGTGGGAGGACAATAGAACTTTGACAAGGTCGTTGAACCTTGGCTAATATGTGTTGAGTTGTGCAGCATCGGTAAATGTCCCGGAGGCAGCAACAATGCTCATGGCTCACGTGCCTCAAAGGTTGTGGTCACGGAGATCTAAGTTACTATTAAACCAAGTAGGTCGGGTAAGTAATCAAATGCCAATATTTGAGAGTTAAATCATTGTTGTTTGACAATGATGAACCGATTACATGCAAAGAAGCAATGATGGGCCCTGACTTCGTTAAATGGCTTGAAGCCATAAAATCCGTGATAATTCCATACACGAGAAATCAAGCTTTGAATTTGAAAGACCCTCTAGAAAGGTGCAAGACCTTACAGTCGTATATGGATCTATAAAGAAATAGAAAGGATGTTTCACATCTATGAAATAGTCGACATGTCAGAAAGAGTTTACGACAATGTTCAAGGAATTGACTATGATAAGATTTGATCTTTCATAGCGATATTTAGTCTGGACGGATTAATGTAGCAACCACTACATATATTTTGGTATATGGTAGTTGAACAAACAAAACAAGTTCTTCTAATAGAATGGTTACCTAGGATGTGTCCATGACATGATCCAAAGGGTTTTGTTAATTCAAAGGATGCTAAAAGAGTATGCAAAACTTCAATGGTTGAAGTGAGCATCGCGGAGTTGGAATCTTCACCGTGATGAAACCGTTAAAAGGTTTAATTTCATCAGAGACGATGAAGATGTTTGCATTTTGCAAGAAATTAAGTGGGAGCGCTAAGACATATTTCTAATACATTGTGTGAAAGACATATTGTTGATTAGAAATGATGTATCTTTTATTGACACATGTTAAGAATTTCATTTCGATGAAAGACTTAGGCATAACCCAAGAATTAGGCATCAATGTCTATATGGATAAATTGAGGCGCTAATATGGTTTTGCCAAATGTACATAGATAAGATGTTGAATGAGTTCAATATGGAAACAACAAGAAAGGTTCTTGACGCACGGAAAGGACTGAATCAAGATTCAAGTGTGTTGACACGAGATTCAAGTGTTTTGACACTTGGTGAAATCACAAGAATATTTTGATCAATCTTTGAGATGTACACATCCAGATATGTCCTATGCTCTAAATGTTATGAGCATATACCAGAATGACTCATAAGATGATCTTTGGAAGAACTAAGAATATATTATTTATATAGTGGTGACAAATAGTTCATTGTAAATTGTTGCATTGATACTAGTTTTGTCACAAATTAAGTTTATCTCAGTTTAAACTATGGGTGGCACAATGTAATGGAAAGGAAGTTCCATAACGGATTTGGTTGAGTACCAAAGTTAAAACATTGTGACAGATACTACATAAAAAGGCTAAGTATATGACTGCTATTGTAGCAGCAAATGAGGGCATTTGTGTCAAGTAGTTTGTTATCAAACTAGGTGTGATTCATAGCGGGATAATACTATGAAGATACATTGTATGACAATTGTATCAACATGATTTAATACCAAGGAACTAAAGGTCTCACCAAAGGACCAAATTTATACAATGCCATCTCATTGGAGAATGAGTAATGCGTAGAGACGCAAGGACATGCAAATACACACGGACCTGGAAGTGTCAGATCCGAAGATTATGTTTACCACTAGCAATAGTGTCTATACAACACCAGAAAGCCATAGGTGTTGAATGCACAAGTTTTTAACTAGATTATTGACTCTAGTGCAAGTGGGAGACTATTGGAGATATGCCCAAGAGGCAATAATAAAATGGTTATTATTATATCTTTATGTTTATGATAAATGTTTACATCCCATGCTATAATTGTATTAACAGGAAACATTAATACTTGTGTGTTTTGTAAACATAAAAGAGTCCCTAGTAAGCCTCTTGTTAAACTAGCTTGTTGATTAATGGATGATCATGGACATTGGATGTCATTGATGACAAGATCATATCATTAGGAGAATGATGTGATGGACACACACCCATAGTAAGCATAGCATAAGATCAAGCCATTAAGTTCGTTTTGCTACAAGATTTCAAATGCATAGTAACCTAATCCTTCGACCATGAGGTTATGTTAATCACCATCACCGGATGGGTACTTTGATGACATCAAACGCCGCTTCGTAACTGGGTGGTTATAAAGGTGTCATTGGGTATTCTGAAAGTATGTGTTGAAGCGCATGGACCAAGATTGGGATTTGTTCATCCATATGACGGATAGATATGCTCTGGGACCTCTCGGTGGAATGTCATCTAGTTAGCTTGCAAGCATGTGACTAGGTCACAAGGGATGACATAACATGGAACGAGTAAAGAGTACTTATCAGTAACGAGGTAGAACTAGGTATGGAGATACCGACGATCAAACCTCGGATAAGTAGAGTATCGCGTGACAAAGGGAATTGGTTTCGTATGTTAAATGGTTCTATCGATCACAAAGTCATCGTTGAGTATGTGGGAGCTGTTATGGATCTCCAGATCCTTCTAATGGTTATTGATCGGAGATGTGTCTCCATCATGTCTACATGTTCACGAACCGTAGGGTGACACACTTAAGGTTCGAAGTTGTTTTAAGTAGATATGGAATGTGCGTTGGAGACCGAATGTTGTTCGGAGTCTCGGATTGGATCCGGGACATCACGAGGAGATCCGGAATTGTCCGGAGAATAAGATTCATATATTGGGGATCATTTTCTAAGTTAGGAAATGTTCCGGAGTGTTTGCATGGAGATTCTAGAAGGTTTCGGAATGTTCTGGAAGGTTCTAGAAGATTTCTTGGAGTTTGCTTGAAAACCAAGAAAGGATCAAGGAGTCTTTGTGGGGCAAGACACGGATTCGTGGGGGAGGGGGATTCCTCCCCCCCTCCCAATCCGCCGGCCAAGGAGGGAGGGGAGTCCTACTAGGACTCCCCCTCCCATGGCGCCTCCCTCCTTTAAATAGAGGGGAGGGGGCGCCACCCCCTAGACCTCTCCCATAACAAACCCTATCCGCCGCCTCTCTCCTCCTCCTTCCCTCTGCTCAGGCTTAGGCGAAGCCCTGCAGAAATCTCTACTCCACCACCACCACCACACCGTCGTGCTGCTGGGATTCCGTGGAGAAGATCTACTACCTCTGCTGCTCGCTGGAACGGGGAGAGGAAGGTCTGCTTCGACTCCACACGTGTGCGGAAGCACTGCCAGAACATGGCGCCGGAAGGATCGTCCACACGATCTTGAGATCGGCAAGTGATCGACTACATCAACCCCGAGATCTAATCTCGTAACGCTTTCGGATCTACGAGGGTTAGTACAGATCTATCTCGTTGCACATGTCTAATAGATTAGATCTTGGCTTTTATCTAGATTAGATCTGGGTTTTGTTCGTTCTTGTGGTAGAAATTTTTTGTTTTCCATGCTACGAACCCATCATATATGTGGATGAGGGATCGGAGCATTGAGCGAGTACCAATCGGGAACCGCATGGTGCTCTTCCTTCCCATTGCCCTTTTTGGTGGAGGAGTTAGTGGCATTTTGTTCATCCCCCAATACTTCAACCATTGGTTTAGCTGAAGCGTTCACCTTCGGAATCGTAGGGGTTCCTCTTGAGAAGGAGGTGGTGAGGCTATATTTTCCTTAACAAGTTTCTCAAATAGTTGACGCAACTATTGGATTTTGTTGCCTAGTGTCATGGTATTGCCGACGAGTACGCCATGGAAGGATCCTCACAGTGTGTGTTTAGAGATGTGGGGTAAGGCAGAGAGTTGGCAGGTACGAGGTATAACAGCTTACCCAGGTTCAAGTCCCACAACGGTGGCGGAACTCTACTCCTGCTATAAATCACTATAATTGCAGTACGCCGAGTTACAGAGATTGGTTCACTAGGCGAGGGTGTTATGAATCGTTGGCCTAAAGGCTCCCATAGGTCGGCTTATAAAGGCGCCAAGACCTAGGGTTTATAGGGAAAGGTCCTTGCCGAACAAGGTAAATAGTCCTACACTAATACGAACTAGTCTTCCGTGTCTTGTACTCCAAGGCTCCACGTATGTCGGTGACTCCTGCGTAGCCTTCCTTTGTCCGGCATGGGCCTCCCTTCAGGATCTGTCTAACTGGGCTGCCCAGCAGGCCATAGGCCTTGCTACCAACTATGGACACCCGGGTTAGGCGGATTGGTGACATGCTATGAGGATACCCATATAGCATATCCCCAACAGTAGCCTCCAGAGGACTTTGAAATCTTGCGCTGTCTTGCTCGTTGATCTCTGAATATTCCGTCTAAGTGATGCAGGCAATTCGTCAAGCAATATCTCAAAGGTCTCCCAAAGAACCCTGGAATCCTCTCCGGCTTCGCAATGTTGCTGGAGATTCCTTGAGTCTTCGTTTCCAAAGTCGGATAGTCCCCGTCTTTGATGGAATCTTTGGACGTGACCCTTCATTGTCACTGTCAGGAGGATGATGTAGGGTACAACCTATGTTACCTCGAAACTCACAAAAACAGAGAATTAATCATCTGCTATCTTCACGCACGCGAAATCCTAAACGGCGGAACAACAAAATACAGAGGACGTGGCGAAATTACCGCGCACATTCACTTCCATGTCGGCAACATTCCATCCGTCAGATCTCTTTGCACGAATCTTGATGTGAGGCTTATATATTTCCACCGCAGTCAATTTACTTCTCTTTTACCCGCATTCTCTTTCTAGTCTTTGTCTTCCTCTATCCACGTGACCTTTTGAGCTTTTCTGCGAAAAACCCTAACTAGAGCCCTTCTCTTTTCCACCTTTCCCCTATCATAATGGCCTCCAGCAGCTCTACTCCTTCCACAACGGCGATTCCCAGGAGCCATCCCAGGGAGTGACCGTCCCACCGGAGGGGGTGGTCGTTCCTGTCTCAGCCGTGACGGAGTCCACCGGCTATGACCAAGAACGAGCGGCGTCCAAAGCCGCTGAAGAAAAAACGACTCCCACAAGGGGACGTGGAGAGGCTCTGATCTCTCCGCCAAAGATCTGCAGGAGCTGGTCGCCGAGGGGTATGTCCCCGCGGCGGAGAAGTTAGTCTGGCAGGCGGCACCGGTCGGCGAGGTGGTCCCTTCTCCCCAACCCAGAGAGAAGGTGTACCTCAAATCTCAGCTGGTATGTGGCGTAAGCCTTCCAGTCTCCGACTTCTTCTTGGATGTCCTCCAGCACTTTCGGGTACTTCCCCACAATCTCTCTCCCAACAGCATTCTAGTCCTTAGCAACTTTGTAGCTATGTGCAAAGGATATCTAGGGATCAAGCCTAGATTAGATCTGTTTGTATAATTTTCACCATCAAGAGAGAGTCCGTAGAGTCCAAGGACGAACTACGGATCTGGGGAACCATTATCTTTAAGATCTAGCCTAGTCGGCGCTTCCCCGACATTGTTGGGCATGAGTCATGCAAGAATTGGCAGCGCACGTATTTCTATGGGCCATATATCCCTCTGCCTGACCGCCTTGAGACCTACCCCGACTTTGTCGATGGATCTGCCACCGAAGTGCTCGCATGGCGGACTCCAACCTCCCTTCCCTCTGACAACGAAGCCAATCGCGCCGTAAGGCGGATTGAGTGGCCCGTAGACGGAGGTCTGACAGGCCTGGACCTTGCCATGTGTTGGTACGTTAGGCGGATCTAGCCTCTGAAGCACCACGCCGAGTTGATGTGCAAGTACACTCAAGACAGGAGGGATCCCATGCGAATTTCGTGGGATAACTTCTCTACTGACTCCATCAAGCTCCGGCTTAAGGACATTGTCAGAATGAAGGACAAGAAGCAGGGCTACAAGATTACCTATGACATGTTCGATTATGGCACATGCCTAGAGGTAGCTTCTATTTCCTTTGTTGCTCGTTACATGCTCTAAGGTTCTTCCGACTTGAAGTTGTCCATCTAACACTCCTCTGTATCCTAGCTGGCGACCTTGGCGGCGGATCAAATGGCTTCCCAGGTCTATGATCCAAAGCTGAAGGATATCCAAGTGGTGTCTGACTATGACGCCCCCAAGGTTCAATCAGCTCCGGCAGCGCAAAAGCGGAAGAGCTCCACCTCTAACGCTGCTGCCGAGGCCAAGAAGAAGAAATCAAAGAGTGGAGTCTCCAAACGTTCCACTGCCGCCTTAGAGGCGGAGAAGAAGAAGAAGTCCACCGGCATTCCCCTCACCAAGGCTCCTACCATGGAATAAGTACTTTCATTCTCCAGCTTATATTTTTCAGTTTACACCTTTTTCAACTCTTGTACTTATACTTTGTATGTTTCAGGAGGAAAGCCGGTGTTAGTTTGAAGCGATCCTCCAGAGATGCTGGCGGGTCAAAAAATATTCGTGACATGCTGACCAGGGACATGGCGGCCAAGCCCTCTCCTGCTACTGCTCCCCCTACTCCTGTCGCCAAGCCTTCTGCTGGCCCCGCTAGGCCATCATCCCCCATCATCCCTGGGACCTCTGCCATGGAGACAGATTTCAATCCAATTCTTGATGTCTCAGGCTCCGTCTAGGCAGATGTTGCTTCCAGTGGCCAAACGACGCATGAGAGCACTTCCTCTAAAGTGGTTGAAGCTCCGGCTAAGGATGCCACTGAGAAAGGGAAGGAAGTAGTGGAAGAGGTGGACGTGGAAGCAACGATCGAGGCGGGAGCCTTCGAGCCATCATCTGCCTTGAAGGCGCAAGAGACGGCTAGGGCATCATCCATGCCTCCGGTTTCAACCTCTCCATTGGCTGCGACTCCTCCGACATTGAGCCTAGGTGACCTCATCAAGCAGGCCGATTCAATCTATAAGAATGCCCGGACCTTCCATGATTCCTATGCTCATCTGGCCAACAATCTTAGGATCATTGCCATTGTAAGTCTTTTGAACTTCACTTATTTTACTTTGTGTAGTATATCCCACTGTAGCCCCCGGGCTCTTAGGCAGATAATCCAATAGTTATTGGCTTGAGTGCTCCAAAGAACTAAGTGTAGAGCTTGTCCGTGTAGCCCCCGAGCGTTTAGTTGAAACTGGATAGTTTCGACTAGATGCTCTAGAGAAACTAGTTTACTTTAAAATCATGTATTGTAGCCCCCGAGCGTTTAGTTGAAACTTGGATAGCTTTGACTAGATGCTCTAGATAAACTAAGCATGTTAACATCTTGTGCAGAATGAGAATAAACGGAGGATAGCCACCAATGAGAGGTTTGCTGCTCTTTAGAAGGAGCTAGACCTTGAACAGGGTAAAACCAAATTCCTGAAGGAACAGATCAAAAATAGCCAGAGTCTGTTTCCTACAATAGCTCCTTGCTTTTCTCATTGAATTATTTCTTCTGTCTTTTGATAGCACTTTCTAGTTTCCGTCTTATAGAATCCATTGCCAAGGCCAAGAGCATCATCGAGCAATCCAAGCATATCCAAGACCTCGATGATGAATATAAAATTCTGAAGAAGGACCTGGCCGAGGCTGTCAAGGGCCATGAGGCAGCGATCAAGGTGCTACAAGAATCTGCCGACTCCGAGATGCAACGCCTGAAAGGTGAGATTGTCCAGCTCAAGAAACAGAACCAAGCTGCCAAAGAGCAGAACGCTAGGAACCTTGAGGTGTACAAGACCGTCCAGAAGGAGTGGGATGCATTGGCGGAGTCATGTACTCAAGCAGAGACAAGCATCTTCGGTAACCTTTCTCCGTCTTGGTTATTTCTGTATTGTACATGATTCTTTGATTGGTTTGTGCTCATGGTCCTTGTTTCTTTTGCAAACCATAGCCCCTATTAGCTTAGCCAATTTGGGAGAAGGTGCTCCAAACCTCAAGGAACGCATAATTCTTGTCGGCAACTTCGTCAGCACCGCCATTGCCCAAGCCAAGGAGATAGCTCAACCTCTGGGCATCAACATCAAGGCGGCAGACTCAGCGGCCAAGTTCGCGGAAATCATGCACCAAGCCCCCAAGAAGGTCAAGGACTGGAAGGTCTCTTGCATCCGAGCTAGCTCTAGGATGTCGCTATCTCTAGTCAAGGCGCATTACGACAACGCCGACATTGACTTGGTGACCTCCGGCTTTCCTAAGCTGGATGAGGAAGGAAGGGAAATCGATAGCAATGCTATTTGGAATTCCCTTGCTGGCTTCGACACCAGGGTCGCCAGGATGGTCAACATAGATGTCTTCATGCCTGCAGAGATCCTTGACGAAGACATGGTGTCATTTGAGTCTAGCCCATCTCCCTCCGAGTTTAACGAGCTCTCCCGGCATGGCTCTCCTGATGATGCCAGCACGAAGCCCCCTGCAGCAAAGCCATGAAAAACAATGTCTGTATTAAATGTATCTCTGCAATGTGTATGCGGAAAAACTTATGTTTTGCTAAGGCGGAAAATCTTGTATACAAGTTTTCCTGCTACTTATCTTCTTCCAACAAGTGTATATATTTTTTAAGCAAGTGTTGGCTTATCAATTATTCTGGTTCGTATGCTTGACCTTTCGTGAGACGGAAGACTCGCAGCACAAAACTATGCTCCTAGGCGATGATGCTTAATAGCACCGTCAAGAACCCAGGAACAAAATCGCCGGCTTTGAGTGCCGAAAAGTCACTACTCGGGAATCCACATAAAAACTTCAGAAAACGTGTAGACCAGAAAACTTAAGTTAACACCCGTGGGTGGAATTTTCACAAGGGCAAATGCAACCTTGTGCATAAAGGGTTTATATGATCGAAAAATGAACAACTAAAGGAGGTAAAAGACTCAGAGAATATGAGTGACCAAATGCTTTATTTCATTGATCATATAAAAACTTATTACATAATATAAATATGCTAAGTGTAAAAGGGACATAGTTGTGCTATGTTCCATGGCTGATCTGTTTCCGGATAATCATCATCGGAGTCACATTGCTTGCGCTTGCGATTTTTTGGCCTATCTTTCAACTCACAAATATCGACGAGGTAATAGGAACCATGGAGCAATGCTTTTCTTATGATGGACGGTCCTTCCCAAGGCAGGGATAGTTTGTGTGATTTCTCCTACTTGAGTCGAAGCACCAGATCTCCCTCTTTAAACAAGCGATGCTTTACGCAGTGCGTATGATTCCGCCCAAGCTCTAGCTGCTCTACGTAGTGGTGCCTAAGCGTGGCTTGATTCTGTGCAGAATTAGTCCATTGGCCCTTTCAACTTACCCATTTGAATATGGATGTACCATAGATGCTAGGTCAAGGAGGATGCCTTTCTGTTGAGGGCAAACCTCTAGGGTGGCCCGATCTTTCACGATTCCCTTTCAAATCGAGGGTGGAGTGCGGAGAAGGATGAACACGACGAACACACGCACGAAGAACGTGATGAACACACACACGCAAGACCACGATAAACACCAATAGCTCACGCCGGCGGTGACCGGTCCGGCGCAATCCCTAGGATCGGTGTCGGGCGGAGGACTCTCTCTCGAACCGGTACGGCGAGATGGGAGACTCGGTGAGATCTTGACGTCTAGGCAAAGGGACACCGATGCCTAGGCCTTGTACAACACGGAGGCACGATGCAAACTCCAACGAGGTTTGGGGATATTGGTGCTCCTTAGTCAAGGAGCATGAGGCAAGAATTAGATAGATCCACAAAGGGGTTTCCACTAATTCCAATATCAAGCCTAGGGTTTACAATGGAGGTGGGGGTCTATATATCGGCCAGCCACAAGTTTAGGGGTACTTCAGGCATTAAAGTAGAGTTCTGGGCGAAGTAGAGGGGTACATGGGCCATAGGGCCTAGCTAGGCTCGCAGGCCCATCGCTTGGGCCGGACAGTCCGGGTCGGCACGACCTGACAGTCCGGGGTGACCGGACACTCCGGGTGGTGTCCGGGGAGTGTCCGATTTGACCTTCTGAATGTCCATGCCAGGTCCGAGCTCGGGCAGGCCGGACACTCCGGCTGAGTCGTGCCGGACACTCCGGCTGGATTCGGGCGGATACTCCGGCTCAGGTAGCTTCAGCTCAGGTGCAGCTTCCGGGCTCGTGGGTCGACGCGGCGGGGGCTCATACCTGATGATGCACAAAGTAGTGGTATGAAGTAGCACGCCATCCAAGGAGGTATCAAATTGGCACGAAGAGAGGAGCGAGTTCACCTTAGCTTGGAGGAGTTTGGCTCGGGCACGAGTCATGGGTCCACTTGGGGGACTTGTTGGTGTAGATGTAGAAGCGCCCGTAGGACGGGCTGCATCAGCTCCCCCCCCCCCCTTGGGAAAGAGTCGTCCTCGACTCTTCATGGGTATCATCTTGAACATCTCCATGGTAGGGTGAGAGATCCTTGACATTGAATGTATTGCTTGCAAGGTGCTTGGAGGTCGGGATATCGATGATGTAGGCGTTGTTGTTGATTCGTTTGAGGACCTTGAAGGGACCATCTCCTCTTGGCTTGATCTTGGAGTCACGTTCCCTGGGGAAGTGGTCCTTGCTTAGGTGTATCCGCACAAGGTCACCTTCTTCAAATATCATCTCCTTCTTGTCCTTGTTTAGCCTTGAAGCTTGGCGAAGGACTTGTTGTTCGATAGTAGCTCTTGTTTCTTCATGAAGCTTCTTCATAGCTTGTGCGTGCTTCTCGACGTCCATGTTTGTGCGCTCATGGAGAGGTAGTGGTAGGATGTCGAGCGCGGTGAGGGGCTCGAAACCATAGACGATCATGAATGGACTCATCTTGGTTGTTGAGTGCTTGGCTCGATTGTAGGCAAACTCGGCTCGTGGAATGCATTCCTCCCAATCCTTCAGGTTTTTCTTGATCAACACACGAAGGAGAGTTCCGAGGCTTCGGTTGACAACTTCTTTTTTTCCATCAGTTTGAGGATGTGATGCAGATGAGAAGAGGAGCTTGACGCCGAGCTTGGCCATGAGGGTCTTCCACAAGTAGCTCATGAATTTGACGTCGCGGTCGGAGACGATTGTCCTTGGCACACCGTGAAGACGGACGATTTCCCTGAAAAACAGATTTGCAACATGTGAAGCATCGTCGGTCTTATGGCACGGTATGAAGTGTGCCATCTTGGAAAAACAATCCACAACAACAAATATAGAATCATGACCATGCTTAGATCTAGGCAATCCTAACACGAAATCCATGCTAATGTCGGACCAAGGTGTATGAGGAATAGGCAATGGCATATAAAGACCATAGGGATTAGCTTGCGACTTAGCTTGAACACATGTCGTGCATCGTTGAACGTAGCGCTCCACGTCACGCTTCATCTTGGGCCAAAAGTAGTGATTGTAGAGCATGTCCAATGTCTTGTCGCGACCAAAGTGACCCATAAGGCCTCCACCATGAGATTCTTGGAGAAGCAAAAGTTGAAGCGACGACTTCGGAATGCATAGCTTGTTTTGTTTAAAAAGAAAGCCCTTATGCAAATAGAAATCATCAACTCCCTTGTCATTGGAGCACTTTGCGAAAATTGGTTCAAAGAACGGGTCGGAAGCATACAAAGATTTTATTTCCTCAAGACCCAACACGTTGATTTCAAGTCTCGTAAGAAGGCTTGTATGTTTGCGAGACAATGCGTCCGCAACTACATTATCTTTGCCCTTCTTATACTTGATAATGTACGGAAAAGACTCCATGAACTCAACCCACTTAGCGTGTCTCTTGCTCAAGTTAGCTTGGCCTTTGAGATATTTCAACGACTCGTGGTCGGAATGTATGATAAATTCCTTAGGCCAAAGGTAGTGTTGCCAAACTTGAAGGACACGAACTAAGGCAAAAAGCTCTTTGTCATAAATCGGATAGTTAAGGCGAGCACCATCAAGTTTTTCGCTATGGTAGGCTATAGGACGTCTGTTTTGCATAAGGACTCCTCCAATGCCAATACCACTAGCATCACACTCTATCTCAAAAGTTTTTGTGAAATCTGGTAAAGCAAGAAGAGGTGCTTCGGTGAGCCTCTTTTTAAGTTCATCAAAAGCTTTTTGTTGTTCTTTGTCCCACACGAAGGTGACATTCTTTTTGGTCAAGTCATTAAGGGGACAAGCAATGGTTGAAAAGTCTTTCACAAAGCGACGATAGAAACCGGCTAACCCATGAAAACTTCGGAGTTCACTCACATTTGTTGGGATGGGCCAATCTCGTATGTCCTTTACCTTGGAAACATCAACTTCAATGCCCTTCGAAGAAACGACAAATCCAAGAAAAATCAACTTGTCTTTAGCAAAAGTGCACTTGGGAAGATTAGCATAAAGCTTTTCATGTCGAAGGATTTGCAAAACTTCCTTGACATGTATTATATGGTCCTCAAGTGATTTGCTATAAACAAGAATATCATCAAAATAGACAACAACACTTTTTCCAATGAGAGAACGCAAGATGTGATTCATAAGGCGCATGAAGGTGGATGGGGCATTTGATAAACCAAAGGGCATAACCAACCATTCATAGAGACCAAGTTTGGTCTTGAAGGCGGTTTTCCACTCATCGCCTTCAGCCATGCGTATTTGATGGTAATCACTATGAAGATCAATTTTCGAAAAAATAGTGGCTCCACACAGCTCATCAAGCATGTCATCGAGACGTGGTATGGGATGTCGATAACGCACGGTGATAGCATTGATTGGACGGTAGTCCATGCATAACCGTAACGTATCATCCGTCTTTGGAACAAGAATCACGGGTACGGCACTTGGACTAGTGCTAACTTGGATCAAACCTTTGGAGACGAGTTGGTTGATTTGATGTTCAATCTCCTTTGTCTCCTCTGGGTTCGTGCGGTAAGCGGCGCGGTTTGGAAGTGGTGCACCGGGGATGAGGTCGATGCGATGTTCAATGCCGCGAAGAGGAGGTAACCCATGTGGAAGCTCTTCGGGAAACACATCCTTGAATTCCTGCAAAACACTCATCAAAGATGGAGGAACATTGGTTAATTCGTTAGTTCCTTGCGCTAGTCCCTTGCAAAGGAGGACATAATGCAAGATGGATGGGTTGTTCCGAACATCTCTCATCTCACTTTTGGTGGCAAGGAGAACACTCTTATTTTTTCCACTCGAATTTGGCTTGTGGCTCTCACTCACTATGAGGTGGTTCTTTCTCTCCCCGCTCTTCTCACAAGTAGGTGTTGTGCTTTGCGCCCTCGCTAAAGCCTTTGCATTGTCCGCAATTATTTGGGTAGGAGTCATTGGTTGCAAAACACAAGTTTTGTTGAGCCATTTGAAGGTGTATATGTTGGTGCGACCATCATGTTGAGCAGCCATGTCAAATTGCCACGGTCGACCAAGAAGCATGTGGCAAACTGTCATAGGAACCACATCACACTCCACCGTATCTTTGTAAGGACCAATGGCGAAGGAGACCGATACGGTATGCTTGATCTTCACGGACCCTTGGTCACTTAGCCATTGCACGTGGTAGGGGTGCTTGTGTGGATGGAGGGTGAGGTTGAGCTTCTCACACAACTCGGTGCTAGCAAGGTTGTGACAACTCCCTCCATCAATGATCACCTTGATAGATTTTCCATTAATGTTGGCTCGTGTTTGGAAGATATTGGAGTGTTGGTCTTCATGCTCTTGTGCTTGAGTGGTCAAGATTCTTGTGACGACAAGCGATGGACTTGCGTCATGTTCACACATGAGGAGTTCTTGATCATCTTCCACTCGTTGCCTTGCCATTTCTTCCTTGACACGGGCATCAAACTCATCTTCACTCAAGTACTCTTCATCACCATTGTCATGGATGAACAAGACTTTCTTGTTTCCACATTCGGCCAACTTGTGTCCTTTACCTCCACACTTGTAGCATTCACCGTTGAAAGGTGCATCACACTTTGCTTCCTTGCCACTTGGGGTCGGTTTTCCTTGAGGAAGCGTGGGCTTGAAGGAAGGCTTGGAGGTACTTGAGGAGCTACCATTGAAAGTTGTTGGTATAGCGGTTGAAGTTTGCTTGTAGGTGAAGTACGTCTTGGGCTTGTTGTACTTGATGTCCTCTTGCACTTGACGTTCAGCCTTTGTTGCTATGTGCACAAGCTCAACCATTGTGTTGTATGTTTTGAACTCGATGATGCGCTTGATTGGGTGATTCAAGCCAATAAGGAAACATGCCATTGTTTGCTCCATGCGTTCATCAATGTTGGCACGAATCAAGTTGAGTTCCATTTCCTTGAAGTACTCTTCCACGGTCTTTGTCCCTTGACGAAGCGCTTGAAGATTGTTGAAGAGGTCACGCGTGTAGTGCGCGGGGACAAACCGGGATCTCATGTGAGCCTTCATGTCATGCCAAGTTGTGATTGGCGGTTCATGTCTTGCATCTCGAGCAACTTGAACTTGTTCCCACCAAAGGTTGGCATAGTCATCAAACTCAAGTGACGCCATGGCGACCATCTTCTCGTTGCTATAGTTTGTGCATGCGGAAGATCTTGTCGACTTTGAGTGCCCACGCGAGGTATTCTTCAGGGTCATTGGATCAGGTGAACTTGGGCATTGTGAACTTGAGCTTGCCAAAAGTTTCTTCATCGTTGCGGTCATTGCGACGAGCTTGGTGACCTTGTTGATGATCTTGTAGTTGGGGAGGTGGAACTTGGTTCTCGCGTCCTTGTTGCGGAGCTTGCTCTTGATATTGTTGTTGAGGAGGAGCTTGCTCTTGCTCTTGGCGCGGTTGTTGACGTGGTTGAGGCACTTGGGCCTCATGGTGGTGAAGGTGTGGAGCCTCTTGACGCGGTTGATGATGAAGAGGAGGCTTGTTCCTCGGTTGGTGATGTTGGCTAGGCACATGGGCCTCACGGAGAAGAACATGGTCATGAGCCTCTTGACGTGGTGGGCGTCGCTCAACTTGTATCACTTGACGCTCCAAGTTTTGTTGATGTGGAGGAGGCACCACGTGATGACCATGGTGTCGTTGTTGACGTTCATGACGTTGATGACGAGGAGGAGGATCTTGGAGAGCTTCACATCGATGACGAGCTTGATTCTCCAAGTTGGAGTCATCACTTGTTGTGTGAAGTATGTGTCACGGTCGATGGTGGTAGACTTGCGGTTGTACTTGCGGTTCCTCTTGTTGTTGCTCTTGTTGGATCACTAGTGCCCTTGCGTGATGACGGTGTGTTTCTTTCCTTGCTCGTGGCCTTGAAGAGAGGTCACCATCATAGCTTGACGTTGCAGCGGGCCATGGGGAAGGTACATAGTTCGAAGAGATTCCATCTTCAACCACGGGGGCATCATTGCGTCTTTGAGCACTTTGATGTAGATCTTGTGGAAGAGGTGCATGACGATGCGAAGAACTTGCAGAGCTTGAAGTGCGTGAACGTGGTCTTGTCATGCCATCGATGAGGCTTCGAAGATTGTCATTTGTTTCGGTGACGGAGCGTTGGAGCGCTTCATTTTGGTGGCCGAAGTTATGATGCATTGCATGCATTTGTCGTTCGAGTCCGTTGAAGCGTTTGTCGATGTTCTTGAACTCGGCTTGCGTCTCGCCAAATTGTTCATCTTGTCGCGTCTCAAGGGCTTGGCAACGTTCGCGGAACTCTTGTCGAACAATGAAGTGACTTGCGCGCGTCATGTACGAACCTTGATCTTCTTCTTGGGGAGGTGGTTGGCTCGTCTCACTGTGCCTATCCATCATGCAAAACACACAAGTATTGTATATGGACGTGGAATATGGTGGTGTTATCCTTGTACCTCACCTTGGGGATTGCACCAAACTAGAAACCACAAGTGAGAGCTATAAGCGTGCAAAGTGGAATTGCAAAGAAAACTCACATTAAAGAAAGAACTAACTCTCAAAAGCTTTTTTGTGGTAGGTTAGGATTGTGGAAAGCCAAAGAACCAACCAAAAGAAAAGGGATAGTCAAAAGTGGTAAAAATCCAACAAAACTCAAGTCAAAGGCGAAGGTCAACAACTCAAAAGGGTGACGGGAACCTACGACTATGTACACACACGTGGAGAAAGTTGGGATTGACACGACTATGAAAATGAGCAAACCAAATGTCCTAACGAAGACTAAGCTCGTTGTCGTGCCAATGCAAGGAGAGACCGTGGCTCGTTTGCAAAGAGGAAAAGTGAGCAACGGATTTGTGCACTTGCCTTGGGCGCTCTTCTTTCTCTCTTGCTTACAAGCTTTGAGACTCTCTTTGGCAATGGGAGACTATTTTTCTTTTGCTTTTTCTTTGTATCTTTTTTTTGCTCTCCCTTGGTTCTACCTAGTCACACTTGCTATTGCTCTTGCACTCTCACTATCCAAGGACAAATGCACAATGCTCAAGCAAACACAAGATGAGCCACTCTCATGGGGTAGGTACACACAAAGGAAGATGGGGGTTAACAAGGTGATGCAAGTTATACCTTCTTTGATGATGAACTTGGCGTCGGTGGTGCGGGATGATGTTCGTGGTCCGTGGTGTCGATGAGCGCGGAAGTTGATGATGCGGACGCTTGCTGGTAGTTACTAACACGCACACGGGACACGAGCAAACAAAGGAGATTAGCCAATGCGAAACATGAGGCAAAACTGTCAAAACTGGTGTTATAGCCGGACACTCCGGTCTGTCTGGGCCGGATACTCCGGTCTGGCCGGACACTCTGGTCTGTTTCGGCCGGACACTCCGGTTGGGCCGGACACTCCAGTTGGTACGAGTCGGACTCTCTGGTGCGGGTTTCCTGCTCGTGTTCTTGAGCGGAAATCCTCGCCTTCGGGCCTCAAATCCGCGAAAAACTGGCCAAATCGGGCTGGGGAAACGCAGGATAAAGCTGGACCAACTCCCTAGACAAGGTTTGGTCGGATCAAAACCACAAATAACACTCCAAATCAAGAGTCGATCCAAAGGTAAATATGTGCTGTTTTTTGTGGGGATTTTCAAATTTTTGGTGGATAGAAGAAAATTTTGTGGGGGAAATCGTGAGCAACGAAGCTCTTGATACCAATATGTTGAGGGCAAACCTCTAGGGTGTCCCGATCTTTCACGATTCCCTTTCAAATCGAGGGTGGAGTGCGGGGAAGGATGAACACGACAAACACACGCACGAAGAACGCGATGAACACACACACGCAAGACCACGATAAACACCAATAGCTCACGCCGGTGGTGACCGGTCCAGCGCAATCCCTAGGATCGGCGTCTGGCGGAGGACTCTCTCTCGAACCGGTACGGCGAGATGGGATACTCGGTGAGATCTTGATGTCTAGGCAAAGGGACACCGATGCCTAGGCCTTGTACAACGCGGAGGCACGATGCAAACTCCAACGAGGATTGGGGATATTGGTGCTCCTTAGTCAAGGAGCATGAGGCAAGAATTAGATAGATCCACAAAGGGGTTTCCACTAATTCCAATATCCAGCCTAGGGTTTACAATGGAGGTGAGGGTCTATATATAGGCCAGCCACAAGTTCAGAGGTACTTCAGGCATTAAAGTAGAGTTCTGGGCAAAGTAGAGGGGTACATGGGCCATAGGGCCCAGCTAGGCTCGCAGGCCCATCGCTTGGGCCGGACATTCCGGGTCAGCACGGCCGGACAGTCTAGGGTGACCGGACACTCCGGGTGGTGTCCGGGGAGTGTTCGATTTGACCTTCTGAATGTCCATGCCAGGTCCGGGCTCGGGTAGGCCGGACACTCCGGCTGAGTCGCGTCGGACACTCCGGCTGGATTCGGGCGGACATTCCGGGTCAGGTAGCTTCATCTCAGGTGTAGCTTCAGGGCTCTTGGGTCGACGCGGCGGGGGCTCGTACCTGATGATGCACAAAGTAGTGGTATGAAGTAGCACGCCATCCAAGGAGGTATCAAATTGGCACGAAGAGAGGAGTGAGTTCACCTTAGCTTGGAGGAGTTTGGCTCGGGCACGAGTCATGGGTCCACTTGGGGGACTTGTTGGTGTAGATGTAGAAGCGTCCGTAGGACGGGCTGCATCACTTTCTCATGATAGTATTCCTCAACTTCTCCGAGATATAGATTTCTACCATTGTCAGTGATGATGCTATGCGGGAGACCAAATCTCACCACTAGATCCCGGACAAATTTTAGGGTTGTTGCCCCATCAAGCTTTCTAATGGGTTTAGCTTCAATCTATTTTGTGAACTTATCCACTGCTACTAGCAAGTGTGTGAATCTGCAGGGTGCTATCTTCAAAGGCCCCACCATGTCCAGCCCCCAAACTGCAAACTGCCAAGTTATCGGTATTGTTCGCAACTCTTCAGCTGGAACACTTTGTTGTCTTGCATAGAACTGACACCCAAGGCATGTTTGTACCAACTTGTCGGCGTCCGCCTTGGCAGTTATCCAGTAGAATCCTTGTCGGAAGGCCTTAGCCACCAACGATCGGGGAGCGGCGTGATGCCCGCAATCTCCGAGATGTATTTCTCTAAGGATTTGAATACCTTGCTGCTGGGAGACGCATCGAAGGAAAACTCCTATGGTACTTCTCTTATATAGCTGGCCGTCAATGATGATGTAGCCTTTTGCTCTGCATACTATTTGCCGGCTTTTGACTTCATTGGCAGGCAAAGTCCGTCTTGTAGATAATCCATGAACGGCTTTGTCCAAGCCGAGAGGTCACTTTTACTGTGTTAACAAATGAATCCACTCTATCCGGGTTGTCGGGGTCTGCTCCCTTCATGGATGGAGTATGTAAATGCTCCAGGAAAACGCCTGGCGGGATTGGTCAACGAGCTGATTCAAGCTTTGAAAGCAGATCTACCGCCTCATTCTCCTCCCTTTTGACGTACTTGACTTCGTAGCCCTCGAAGCACTTGGCTATTTCGTCTACTTCGTCTTGATATGCCGCCATCATAGGTTTTCGCACCTTCCAGGTGTCATCTACTTGCTGGGCAACCAAGTCGGAATCTCCACAGCAAACTATGCGCTTGATGCTAATATCTTTGGATACGCGAAGTCCGTGAATGAGGGCCTCATACTCCGCCATGTTATTGGTAGCGTTGAAGTGGCTCTGCAGGACATATTGCAACGTCTCTCCTATTGGTGATTGTAACAATACACTAGCCCCCGAGCCATTGAGTAACTTCGATCCGTCCAAGTGCATGACCCAATACTCTGGCTCTGGTACAAGAGTATCTTTTGGCAGTTCTGTCCAATCTGCAAGCAAATCCGCCAATGCTTGTGATTTGATAGCATTGCGTCCCTTGTAGGTGATGTCGAAGGCGGCAAGTTCAATGCCCCACTTTGCCACTCTCCCTGTAGCGTCGTTGTTGTTAATGATGTCGAACAGTGGAGCTTTGCTCACTACTGTGATAGGGTGCTCCTGGAAGTAATGCCTTAACTTACGTGAAGCAAGGAAAACTCCATAAGCTATCTTCTGGTAGTGCGGGTAACGCTGCTTGGATTCCGTCAAGACCTCACTTACATAGCAAACGGGTCACTAAACTTTGTATTCGTGCGTTGGTTCCTTGAGCTCCACCATGATGACGATGCTGATTACTCGGTTGGTTGTTGCCATGTAAACTAACATAGGTTCCCTTGGCACCGGTGCTGCAAGTATAGGTGGGGAGGAGAGTATTCTCTTCAACTCCTGAAGTGCTGCGTCAGCCTCGTCCGTCCATGTGAGTTTGTCCGCCTTCTTGAGCAACTTGTAGAGCGGCATTGCCTTCTCACCAAATCGGCTAATGAACCGGCTTACTGCTGCAATGCAACCTGTGAGCCTTTGTATGTCCTTCAAGCATGTCGGGCGTTTTATGTCGAGGATGGTCTTGATTTTCCCCGGGTTCACCTTGATTCCGTGATGCGAAATGATGAAGCCCAACAGTTTGCCGGATGGTACCCCGAAGACGCACTTCTTTGTGTTCAGCATCATGTTGTATTTCCAGAGATTCTCGAAGGTTTCCTGCAAGTCAGCGATAAGATCATTTGATTTCTTTGACATTACCGAGATGTCATCCACGTAAGCATGTACATTGCGACCTATTTGGTCATGTAGGAAACGTTGCATCGTCCGCTGGTACGTAGCACCCGTGTTTTTTAACCCATAGGGCACCGTGACGTAGCAATATGTGCCATAGGGTGTGGTGAACGAAGTGGCCAATTGGTCCGACTTTTGCATCCAGATCTGGTGGTATCTTGAATAGACATCGAGAAAACACAGAAGTTCTAAGCCAGCCGTCGAATCAATGACTTGCTCAATGCGAGGCAAAGCAAACGGATCCTTCGGACACGCTTTGTTCCAGTCGGTGTAATCAATGCACATTCTTAATTCATTAGTTTCCTTTTTGGGGACAAGTACAGGATTTGCCACCCATCGGGTGTGAATAACTTCTCAGATATAGCCAGCCTTAAGTAACCTAGCTATTTCTTTGCCTATAGCCCTTTGTCTCTCATTACCAAAGCTTCATAGAGGTTGGTTCACCGGTTTGGCATTAGGATCAATATTCAAGCTATGCTCGGCAAGTTCCCTAGGTACACCTTTCATGTCGGCAGATTGCCAGGCAAAGATGTCCCTATTCTCACGGAGGAAATCGACGAGCATGCTATTTGGGATCCAGGTTCGTGCCAATGGCGATGGTCTTGGAGGAATCACCTTCGACAAGCTCCACCTGCTTGGTCTTGATGGCGTCCTTGAAGGCGGGTTCGGCAGCAGTAATCTGCTTCTTCGAAGCCGGCATCTCCGAGGCATCGACCTGGTTCTATATCTCCTTGAACTCTTCGCCGTAGAGGACTGCTTTGGCGAAGGCGGCTTCACTGAGCTCACACTCCCATGCCTTGGTGAAGCTTTCGTCAACGGTGATGATGCCATTTCGTCCGAGAATCTTGAGTTTGTTGTAGACAAAGCATGGCCTTGCAAGGAAGGAGTGGAAGATGTCGTGTCCAAAGATGACGTGGTACACTCTCTTGAAGGGCACCACTTCAAAGGTCATGTGCTCTTGGCGGTAATTATTGACATTGCCAAAAGCGGCCGGAAGGGTGATGCAGCCCGGGGAATTTGCTTGTCGGCCAGGGACAACCCCATGAATCACAGTGTTGCTCTTCCATAGCTGGGTCTCCATCAAGTTCATCTTGTGCAGTGTATCTAGGTACATGATGTTGATGCTGCTTCCACTATCCACGAGGCACTTGGTGAACTCCGTGCCATCAATCAAAGGATTGATGACCATGGCATACTGGTTCTCTGTTGGGATAAGTTCTGGGTGATCCTTCCTATCCCAAGTAATTGGAACTTCTAACTACCTGCCGTACTGGGGTACCAGAGGGAGGGTAGCCATCAGTATCCTCAAAGAGGTTTTCTAGGCCCGGATGGTGGGGGTGCCAAGGAAGGTATGGTAACATGGAGCCTTCTTTTCGAAGGGATTTTTCCCTTTATCCACTCCCTTGTCAGAAGATTTTGGGTCCACGTCTTCATCCATGTCGCTTGATTCCTTGGGCTCTTCCTCCTTCTTCTTCCCTTTTCCCTTTCCTTGGGGTCTATTCTTCTGACTTCGCTTGTAGCCGGACTCAGGGTCCTCCTTGAGATCATTGACAAACTTGCATTGGCGGTTGGTGTGGGTGGATTTGCCGTTGGCGTCGAGATGGACAAAACATAGCATATCACGGTACTCTTCGTACGTTTGGGGAACGCGGGGCGCTAAGGGTGTAGTGTCACTCCTCTGCTGGCCACTGCTAGCCCCCCGACCACGTCCACGCTGTCCGCCGTTGCCTCTGCCAGTGGATGTTGCGGTGAACACGTCGGCTACTTGATTTTCTTTGGGTGGGCTCTTCCGCTTGTTATTGTTGTTCTTCCTGGCCTAGGTAGGGATTGCTATTACCGGCAACGATCCACGCGCATCGTCATCCGCAGCAGCGAATTCGCTAGCCATGGTGATCATTGCATTGTGGTTGAGCTCATTGCTGTCTTGCTTGCGGTTCAACGTATGTCAGAGCAAAGTTCCCTTTTCCAGACCATCAATGAAGGCGGCCATAGCGGTCTGTTCATGTACCCCTGCGCAGGAATTTTTCATATCCAGCCAGTGAGAGAGGTAGGCACAAGAGGTTTCATCCTTTTCTTGCACACACCGATGTAGGTCTCCGACAGTGCAGGGACGTTTGTACGTACCCTCAAAATTCTTGGTGAATGCTTCATGCATGTCCAACCAATTGCACATTGATTTCTCCGGTAAGTCGTCGATCCATTGCCGGGCGGTGCCGGTCAACATGAGTGGGAGGTATTTGACAGCGACATTGGGGTTTCCCCCTACGATGTGGATTGCTTCGCTGTAGTCATGCAACCACGTTGTTGGCCTGGCAGTGCCGTTGTATGGCTTGATGGTCTTTTCTATCCGGAGGCCCTTGGGGTAAGTTGTGGCCCGTATCATTTGTCCAAAACAACGTGGCCCAAGGTATGGGAGGTCCCGAGCTTCTTGGATCTTGTCCAGCCGTGTACGTGCATCGTATGGCTCTGGCTGCTTCCCTTTTCCATCATGGGGAGGGGAATTGTGACGTGATCTATGAGATCCGTCGTGTCCTCCGCCATGATGACTGCTAGGTGGCTATGGCGGCGGTGGAGGCGGTGGGTTAGCTCTCTTGTTGTGCCCCTCATGCGATTCCTCTCGCCTATCGTGGTTACTTGTCGGACATGGCGGCTCCTTGTGGGACTGGCTTATGTGTCCTTCATTGCTGCTGCGCTCTCCGGCATGATGAGGCTGCTCGCCTTGATCGCGTATAACGATGTCGGGCTTGGGCCGCCTTGGAGGTGGCATGCTTGTGTGGTGGCGTGGCTCTGGTTCCTCATGACGCCAAGATGGTGGAGGAGGTGGCGACCGGCGGGGACGAGCCTTTTCTCCGTGATCGGAGGATATGGGGATGGCGTTGGTCCTGTTGCGTGCCTCTCTCCGTCTTTGCTCTATGGAGCCTGTGTGGGATCCCTTGTCACGAGGAGATTTTGGCCTTCTACGGTTGTTCAGGGTTGACTAGCAAATCTCCGGGTTGGACTCAAGCCTCTGCAAGGTAGCCTTTTCCTGTTGCTTGCATGCCTTAGCGACAAGGTCCTACACCTGAGCAACTGCTTCTGGCGACATGTCCTGCTCTAGGAGGGCTTGGCGACGACAATGTTGAGGGCGGGAGTTGGCATGACCTGCCTCCCCTCTAAATCTATGTAAGGGGTGGCTTTTGTTGGCTTAGACCCGTTATATCCCAACCTTCGCCAAACACCTGGATCTTCGACGACGTGAGATGGTACCTTCTTTGTCTTTTGCTTTAACAACAATTGCTTGTATTCAGCCTCCATAGCTCTTGCCGCCTTGATGGATTGTTGCGCCTTAGCCATATCTTCGTCCAGCTTAGCGCCCTTCTCCGTGATGCACTTGGCCTCCGCCAAGATTTATGCACACTTCTCATCGAGCTTCGTAATGCTCCGGATATGGGAGACGGTGATTGGTTAAACAAGAAGTGCGTCATAGATTGCTTTGTTAGCGGGAGTGGCCAGTGGGTTGCCAGCAGCAAACGTTGATGGTGGCATTGGCGGCTGATTTGATTGTCAGGCCGTACTAGGGGTCGTGGTGAGTTCCTGCGCCGGTAGCGGGCGGACTGGAGGAGGCATATCTTTGGCCGGAGTCGGAGGCTCGGCGGCTTTCTTAGTTGTTGCTGCTCTGGTGACCGCTGGCATGGGCGGAGCTCTCTCGTGTTCCAGTTCCTATCCGTCTTCTTCCATCACGCTCCCAATGGCGACTAGCACCTGGTGGGAAGTGTTGGTCTTCTCGGCGCGCTACTCCTTCTCGATCTCCTACTCGATTACCCTCATAACCGTGGCGTATTCCTCCGAGTTAGTGTCGGAGCCACCAACATCCATACTGATGTCAGCGTAAAGCGCATCAAGGACGGTCAGAGTTGGCTTCGGTGTTGGCGATGGCAGATGTGGAGCGTGATGGAGGCGGGCAGTTGTTGTTGTTTCCTCCTTCGGCTACGATTGTGGTTGTCGCCATGGCCTCTTCATTGGCATCCGCATAATCATTGACGATGGCAACCATCTCATCAAGGGTGAGAGGGCCTGCGGCCTGCCGTCTTCGGAGGGTATGCCGGAGGAGTGTTCCAGGCGTGAGCCCTTCCATGAAGTGGTATATGAGCTCATCAGCACGGTCTCCCTCTAGGGTTTTCCTCACCCTCATCCATCTAGCGAGGTATTCACGGGGAGGTTCTCCATCCCTTTGAACGCATCTGGCTAGATCGAAGATGGTGACAACACTGACAAAGTGTGACCTGCGGATCTCTAACGCTCGGGGAAGCCAAGCGGATTTGCAGGGTCCTTCCACCTTTATCTCCTACACAGGGGCGATTTGGGTGGGCTTTGAAATTTCCTAATCCGAGCCACCATACTCCAAGGAGAGGTATGGCCCAGATCCTTCCGCGAATGTGTCCTTCTCATAGGCGGTCCGTGCAGGGCTTGACGAGTTTCCGACTTCCTGGGAGCTAGGACCCGAGTCAGTTTCGCGGATGAAGATGTGGATGTCTCTGAAGGGGATGACGGAGCAGCGCATGGGGTTCGTCTTCGCCAGCACCCAGAACTCATCTGGAGGGATGATCGGGACATTGGCGGAGAAGAGAACGCGACCGATGGCTATGGTATCGCCGATTCCTGCAAAGAGATTGGACCTCACCCGGTGTAGAGCTCGAAGCGCCTCTTTCCCCACGGTGGGCGCCAACTGTTGTGGTATTGCCGACGAGTATGCCATGGAGGGGTCCTCACAGTGCGTGTTTAGAGACGTGGGGTAAGGCGGAGAGTTGGTGGGTACGAGGTAACATAGCTTACCCAGGTTCAAGTCCCACAACGGTGGAGGAACTCTACTCCTGCTATAAATCACTATAATGGCAATAAGCCGAGTTATAGAGATTGGTTCGCTGTGCGAGGGTGTTATGAATCGTTTCCCTAAAGGCTCCCGCAGGCCAGCTTATAAAGGCGCCAAGACCTAGGGTTTACAGGGAAAGGTCCTTGCCGGACAAGGTAAAGGGTCCTATACTAATACGAACTAGTCTTCCGTGTCTTGTACTCCAAGGCTCTGCGTATGTCGGTGACTCCTGCGTAGCCTTCCTTTGTCCAGCATGGGCCTCCCTTCAGATCCGTCTAACTGGGCTGCCCAGCAGGCCATAGGCCTTGCTACCAACTATGGGCCACCCGGGTTAGGCGGATTGGTGACATGCTATGAGAATACCCATATAGCATATCCCCAACACCTAGGGAAGAGCTCAAGCTTGATTCCAAATTCTTGAGATCCTCCATGGTCACCAAGGTGCTAGCCTCACCCCTCCATCCTCATCTTGTTTACCCATACACTCTTAGGCGGTTAAGCCTGAATAAAGAGTCGAGGCTCTGATACTAATTGAAAGGGTCGTATGGGCACCTAGAGGGGGGTGAATAGGTGCTACTTCAAATTTTACTGTTTTTCAATTAAGGGTTTGACACAAAAGGTAAATTCTCTAGATATGCAACTAAGGTTAATTTACCTATATGTCACACTAGCACAACTAACTAAGCAAAAGCAAGATATAAGTAAAGTGTGGTAAAGGATAGAGGTAACCAAAATGGAGCACGCGGAGACAAAAGGATGATTTCCTGCAGTTCCTTCCTTTTGAGGGGAAATACGTCTGCGTTTGGAGAGGGGGTGGTTTCAAACCACCAACGGCATAAAAGGCCTCCCTTGTTCTCCGGTGAACCTCAACCTAAAGGGATCGATTCACTCTTCTACTATATCAGTAACCTTCAAGGTGGAAACCAGCACCTTTATAACAAGTTCGAGGCACACATCCACAACTGAATTGGAGGCTCCCAAATGCAAGAAAGCTATCACAACAATCATAGACAAGCTTGTGAGAACCAAATCAAGGCCTAGGTTTTCCAATGAAACACTAGAGCAAGGGGCCCTCAAGTGAATGAGGGGGAAATGAAGATCTCTTTTGGTGAAGATGTAGATCAAGGCCTCCTCCTTTGATTCTCCAAAGATCAAGGACTTTGGATGGTTGGAGGGGAGATCTTGTTGATTTGGTGGCTCAGCTTCTAGGGTTCTTGAGGTTGGGGACGAGCAGCTTCCAAAGGTAGAAGAAGGGGCCTTTATATAGGGCCCCGAGAAAAATAGTTGTTGGAGTCACTTACCCTAGAGTGTCTGGCGGAAACCAACCGGACATTCTGGTCCAGGCCAAACACTTCGGCCGCTTCACCCCGGACATTCCGATCAGCACAAGATTCTTCAAACAATCTAGCTAGATTCCGGGTGAAGTCCGATGTGGCATACTGAAATGGATCGTATGGGCACCTAGAGGGGGGTGATTAGGTGCTACTTCAAATTTTAATGCTTTTTCAATTTTAGGCTTGACACATAAGGTAAATTCTCTAGATATACTACTATGTAGAATTTCCCTATATGCAAATCTAACTACTAGCGAGTAAAGGCGAGTAAAGTGAGGAACGAGGAAACCATGATGAAGCACGCGGAGACACAGGATTTGTTTTACCGCAGTTACTTCCTTGTTAAGGGAAGTACATCTGTGTTGGATGGGTGGGTGGTACTAAGACCACCATGCCACAATAGGCCTCACCCTGTTCTCCGATGGATCCCGCCACCAAAGGCCTGATCCACCTTTTCACTATAGGAACCCTTCGAGGCGGGAACCGACGCCTTTACACAACTAGCAGGGCACAACTCCACAACCAAATTGGAGGCTCCCGTAATGACAACAAGCTGTCACAAGAAAAAGTTATCAATAACAAAACAGAAGATCTAGATATTAACGAAATACTAGATCGGGGATTTATCCAAGTGAATGGAGAAGAGTTGATGTGCTTGATTCGTGATGACGATGTATGATATCTCCTCCTTCAATTCCCCCAAAGATCGAAGCCTTCGGGTGGTTGAAGTGGGAGATCTAGAGAGAGCTCTTGCAACAGGTCTGGTCTTTTTCGAATGAACCAAGAATTCTGACCAAAGGGGATGATGGCGCTTTTATACCCCTGTCCCAACTGAGCCATTGGAGCCTTTGGGGGCCAGATTATCCGGCATGGGGAAAACTCCGCCCAGACTCGGATTATCCAGCAAATAATCTTCCTTTGAATAGAAGCTCGCGCAGGGCGGTCCTTTGCAACTTCTCTTGAGGACCAGATTATCCGGCCCTAAAGGAGGGCCGGATTATCCGGCTGGGGGAAAATCCTCCCCAGCGACGGAATGTCCGGGGGAAAATCTGCCCCCAAACAGAAGCTCGCGTAGACGCTCCCTTGGGCGATTCCCCTGGGGCTGGATTATCCGGCCCTAAAGGAAGGCCGGATTATCCGGTCCTGGGAGAAAATCCACCCCAGAGCCGGACTGTCCGGGGGAAAATCCGCACCTAGACAGAAGCTCGCGCGCGGCCAGTCCTAGCAAAGATGGTCAGGCCAGATTATCCGGCCCATGATGGGGCGGATAATCTGGCCCCCAGACACCCAAAAACTTTCCTACAACACTTAGTGCACATTAAAAACTCCACGGTATTGTTATCTAACACACAAAACATAGGGAACCATGAAATGTTCTTTCAATCTCCCCCTTTTTGGTGTTAGATGACAAAACTAGGATTTGCAAGAAAGCTCATAGACCACCAACAATAAATACATGAAAGAGACTCGCCCTCAATGTGTGCATACTAAAAATTTGCATTTGAATACAAATGCACACAAATAGGTATGAGTCTGTTTCATTGGAATATAAACAACATAATCATACCACCAAGAGAGAGAAGCGTCCTCAAGATAGCCAGTATAACCAATGTGATAACCATTATAAACGCCTTCCTCGAGATAGATATCCAATATGATAGAATATGATAGATGAATCCATAGGAGTAATCCAAGAGATAAATCCAGAGCCACACGAACACATAGTCGCATACAAAGCAAATCACAAATGAAGGTTCAACGCTAAATTGGCACAAGAGAGAAAACGACGAATAGATAAAGTGCAAATGCTTGCGCCCGACCCATGCAAATCCTCAGAGACCTAATAGAACTACTTCTCCCCCTTTGGCATCGAGATGCCAAAAAGGAAGAAGAGTGATGCTAATGCCATAAGGGATCACTCGTAGTCCTCATCCTCGTCCTCATCCCCGTCCTCGTCCTCATCCTCAAGCTCCCCGATGTCATCCTCCTCATCCTCATCATCAACAGTGGCCGCGGAAGGAAACAGGTGACCCTCAAGCTCTCCATAGTTAAGCCTAGAAGAAGAATTCCACCGAGCATATGGTGTGGGAGTAGTAGGAGTAGGGGGGTCGCCTGATGCTCTGGACACATGGTGGAGAATGAGATGCTGAGTGTGAGGCATCTCATGGCGCTGCTTGTATGCCTCATACTGTCCCTTGCGAGTGTCCACCCCCATGCAAAGAATGTTCCGCTGGAACCAATTCAGCTGCTTGATCTCACGAGCAATAGGAGGCACTGGGGGCCTATGAACACTGGCACGAGCATCCCTCATGAGACCCTCAGGAGCAGAAGATGGGTGTGAGGTCTTCCTAACCTTGGTGTAGATCTTCTTCGCCTTGTGCACAACATCAATGTTAAACTCTTCAGTGGGAAGCAGGTGCTTGATCAGCATCATAGTGTAAGGTGCATATGGGATGGAGAGCCTGTTGGACATGGCATCAATCAACTCATGGTAAATAAAGTCCATCACATCCAGCTTGTAATCAACGGACTCATCCTCACATGATGCAACCTCATGAGAAAAGGCTAGGAGCTGAACCAAGTGACCACGGATACTGTCATTGTTTCCTCCACTTGGGGTGATAGAATCACGGAAGAGACCCACCAAGATAGCATACACAGGAGCGAGACTAGCAAAGGTGCCCACAATACCATTGTCAACTGTTCACGGAGAGAGGAGTGCATCTTTATTGGGATTGAGTTGGGTGATGATACGGTGGCCACTAGCATGATCCCTGCTGCGGAAAGAATATCCAAGCACCCTAGCAAAAACACGAAAATCAGCTTGCAAAGGCCTGTCATGAGTCATCCACTTCATGGTGCGGTGTTCATCACTGCAAATAACCAAGGTGGAGAAAACTGCTTCACAATCTCAAAATCATAGAAGCATTGGAGAGCCATGAGATGGTGCATCCCCATCCGCTCAGACACATACATTGCATCAACAAGGTGAGGCTTTTCCATGGCCTCAGCAATAATCAGAGGATGCATAGGCTGAATCTTCTGTCGAGCATAAACATCTTCATAGATACCCTTTTGTTCAGCACACCAAAAACGAGAGTCACCTAGCTCAGTATCGTGTGCTAACTCAGCAAACAGATCACGGTGACGAATGGAAGAGTAAGTAACATGATCCATCTTCTTATAGTCAATCTTGGGCTCTTTGCCCTTCCTCTTGGACACACCCTTCTGGGTCCTATCCCTCTTTTCCTGCTCAGCCATGCGGCCAGCCTCTTTCTTTCTTCTCCTCAGTTCAACCTCGTCCACAGTACGACCCTCACTATCTTCCCTGAAATAGAGACCACGAGGATGGCGCTTGTAGGTCTTGGGGACACAGGAACCACCTGTGAAACGAGAAGGAAGGATAGCATGGGGATAAAAGCACACACAAGCCCAAGAGAGAATGTCGAAATAGTAGGCAAACAGTCCATAGTCCAATCAAACACTATGCACAAAATCCATTCGAAACTAAAGCAGTTTTTACTCTGTCAGGCCGGATTATCTAGCCTGGCCAGGGGCGGAAAATTCGGCCCTGGCAGAAAGTTTCAGAATCGCGTAGATTAGATGCAAAAACGTAGATCAGGCCTAGGGGCTGCAAGACTACAATCTCTACACGAAACAACACCCTTCTAGACAATGTTCCACCCAACAAGTGACACATCAAGCCAAAAGATGGGGAGAGAGGGAGTTACCCTCACTCATTGGAGGAAGAACGCGGAGGAGAAGGTACCCAGAGGTGCGGAGAAGAAGATCCAGGGAGGCCCGGAGAATCCGGCGGCCGGAGAGGCTCCGAGGAGGGTGGGGGGCGGCAGGCGGCGGCTAGGGAGATGGAGAGGGTCGGGGGAGAAGTGATGCTCGTTATGAGCCCTTCCCCCCGATCCCAAACCTTAAAGACTGCAGTCGCCAGGGCCGGATTATCTGGCCTAGAATCTGAAACTCTATTGCACACAGATTCAGGCCCGCGCATCCCCAAACAAAAACCCCCACAAGGTGACAAATGACTTGTGTGCAAGAAGAGATGGCTTAGGGGTAGGGAAAGGCTTGGGATTAAGAGAACCAAAATGAGATGGTACTACACACTCAAAATTGCAAGAATCAAATCAACTAAACGCCAAATTGAGTGTGATTCCCAAAAGAACATGAGATGAGAAAAAACAACCAAAAAGATCCACATAAATCCAACTCTTCTCATGGAAGAGGGCGGTGGCCGAGGCCACCTTGTTGGAGTGCATGGTATGACACCGTGAAGGTATATCTTGGGTTCATGACCAATACTCATCAATAAGCTCACATATCACAAAATGATATAAAGAGAAATGATTTGACTTGCTTTCGGCATTATGGGGGGAGGGTTAGCCCAATCAATTAGGACCACACTCCCCCTATATCCATGCCCACACCTAGACCAAATACAGCTGAGATGTAAGATTGAGTGCATGGGTAATCAAGACAAACTCCTTGAATCAACGATATTTAGCTCATTCCTCAAGTAACAAAACCTTGCTTCATCAAGTGGCTTCATGAAAATATCAGCAAGTTGGTTCTTGGTGCTCACAAAAGATAGATCAATATCGCCTCGAGCTACATGGTCCTGAAAAAAATGATTCTGAATGTCAATATGCTTCGTCCTTGTGTGTTGTACCGGATTGTATGCAATTTTGATTGCACTTTAATTATCACATAAAAGAGGAACTTTGTCACAAATGACACCATATTCCTTTAAAGTTTGCCTCATCCATATTAATTGAGTACAAGCACTAGCAGCAACCACATATTCAGCTTCGGCGGTGGAGAGAGATATACAATTCTGCTTTTTAGAAGACCAACATACTAGAGACCTTCCCAAGAATTGACAAGCTCCAGAAGTTGATTTCCGATCATCCTTATCACTAGCCCAATCTGAGTCAGTATAACCACATAGAGAGAAATTGGAGCCCTTGGGATACCATTGACCGAAATTAGGGGAATGAACCAAATATTGGAAGATCCTCTTGACTGCCACTAAGTGGCTTTCTTTAGGAGCTGCTTGATACCTTGCACGCACACCTACACTCAACACAATATCGGGTCTAGATGCGCAGAGGTAAAGAAGAGAGCCGATCATGGACCGGTATACCTTTTGGTCCACATCTTTACCATGGGGATTAAGTTCAAGGTGACATTTTGTTTGCATCAGAGTGGCGACGCCATTAAGATCAGTCATCTTGAATCTCTTGAGCATGTATTGGATGTATTTTTCTTTATTGATGAAGGTTCCTTCTCTAAGTTGTTTGATCTCAAATCCAAGAAAGAACCATAACTCCCCCATCATAGACATCTCAAACCTGTCAGTCATAAGCTTTGAAAATTCATCATTAAAAGCTTTATTAGTAGAGCCAAAGATAATGTCATCTACATATAGTTGGCATATGAAGAGCTCCCCCTTAACCTTCTTAGTAAAAATAGTGGGATCGATTTGCCCAACTTCGAAGCCACGTTCTAATAAAAGCTCTTTAAGGTGCGCATACCACGCTCGTGGGGCTTGTTTAAGGACATAGAGTGCCTTATCGAGTTTGTAGACATGGTTCGGAAAGTTAGGATCCTCAAATCCCGAGGGTTGCTTTACATATACCAACTCATGTAGAGGACCATTAAGAAAAGCACTCTTAACATCTATTTTTTGTAATTTAAAATTGTTATGAGCAGCATAAGCAAGAAGGATACGGATGGACTCAAGACGAGCCACTGGAGCATAAGTCTCGCCGAAGTTGATGCCCTCCACTTGGGAATAGCCTTGTGCCATGAGTCTTGCCTTGTTCCTTATAACAATGCCATTTTCATCTTGCTTATTCTTGAAGATCCACTTTGTGCTGATAACATTGCGGCAATCCTTGGGCTTCTCTACTAATTTCCAAACCTTGTTGCGCTCAAAGTTATTAAACTCTTCATGCATAGCAACAACCTAGTCCGGATCTTCAAGAGCTTCAAACACCTTCTGGGGTTCCACCATTGAGATGTGAGCTTGATGCTCACCGAAACTTGCCAACTCCCTTCTTGTGGATACCCTTCGTCAAAGATCACCTACAACTTTGTCAAGAGTGTGACCCCTTAATTTAAGGTTCCTATCCGCACAAGTTTTGCGACGAAGTTCAATCATCTTCTTGTCTCTTGGGGGAATAACTTCATTAATTGAGTCTTCATTGGAATCATTGGCTTGACCTTGATCTTTAGCTTGATTAGCAGGAATAGGAGATGTTGGACAGCAGCCATAAAAGCAGGCTGTTATTCTTCAGGATTTTCAGGGCCGGATAATCTGGTCGAGGGTGAGGCCGGATAATCTGGCCTGGGAGAACCTGAAGCATCTTCGCACACTAGACTAGATCTTGCTCGAATTGGGGAGTGGCCAGATAATCCAGGGTCAGCCGCAAAATCTGGCCTAAGATTTGCAGCAGTTTCTTCGACAGGTTGATCATTTCTGCCAGTTGAGGAGGGTTGGCCGGATAATCCGGTGTCCACCGGATAATCCGGCCTGGAGCTTTCAGGAGCATTTTGATCTTTAGCATTTTGTGTGGTTGGTGTAGAAGTTTCTGATGATCGGCTCAACACGTCGAGCTCATTGGGGAACCCCAAGAGGAAGGTATGATGAGCACAACAACAAGTTTTCCCTCAGTTATGAAACCAAGGTTATCGAACCAGTAGGAGCAAGGAAACACCTCCAAGGTGTTGTTTACAACTTGGAATCCTGCACAACACAGCCATAGAACTTTGCCCCCAACTTACAGTGAGGTTGTCAATCTCACCGGTTTTGCTAAAAACAAAGGATTAAACGTATTGTGTGGAAGATAGTAATTGCTTGCATAAAGCAAATAGAAAACAGTAAATAGCTTGTAGATTGATGATAAAAGAATGGACCGGGGTCCATAGTTCACTAGAGGTGATTCTCCTTAAGATAGATGACATGTTGGGTGAACAAATTACAGCGGGGCAATTTACAGACACCGAGAAAGCATACATGCATATACTAATCATCTTGACTCCTATGACATTTGATTGGGCATTACAACATTATACATAGACAGTAATCCAACCGCATCTATGACTAATAATCCAACTTCAGGTTATCATCCGAACCCCCTCTAGTATTAACTTGCAAGCAATAGATAATTGCATTAAGCAAAGTGTGTAAAGTAAACAATACGATTGTTCTATGAACAAAGGATTGGTATTTTCTCCCTAGTAGCAACAACACTTCTACTACCTTAGAGATTTCTTTCACTTCCCCAGATTCCTAGAGGCATGAACCCACTATCGAGCATAAATACTCCCTCTTGGAGTTGCTAGCATCTACTCGGCCAAGATAGCTACTAACAACAGAAAGCATGCAAGATCACAAATAACATAGACATGATAGAATCAGTAATCAATCTGAAATAGCATCTCAATATCCATCGGATCCCCGCAAACACAACATGTAGATTACAAATAGATGATCTTGATCATGAACGGAGCTCACAAGATCTAAACATGGTAGCACAAAGGAGATGAACCAACCATCTAGCTACTACATGGACCCGTAGTCCAGGGATGAACTACTCCCGCATCACACCGGAGGCAGGCATGGTGATGAAGAAGGCCTCCAGGGTGATCTCTCCCCTCCGGCAGGGTGACGGGAAGAGCTTCAGATCCCTCTCGATCTAGGGATGGAGATGGCGGTGGCTACAGAATCTTTCGTGGAATTTTGATCTGGTCCTTAGGGTTTTCGTCTCGGAGGCAATATATAGGCCGAGGGGCAAGGTCGGTGGAGTACCAGGGGGCCCACACACCCGGGTGGCGCAGCTAGGGCTAGCCGCGCCACCACCAGGTGTGGCTGCCCTGGTTCCCCTCTTTGTCTCCCCTCTGGACTCAGTATTCCTTCTGGTGAAATATTGACTTGGGCTTTTGTCCGGCCCAATTCCGAGAATATTTCCTTACTAGCTTTTCTAAAACCAAAAACAGCAGAAAACAGGCAACTGGCACTATGGCATCTTGTTAATAGGTTAGTTCCAGAAAATGTGTAAAAATACTCCAAAGTGTGGACAAAACATAAGAAAGTAGATATAAACAAGCATGGAACATCAAAAATTATAGATACGTTTGCAACGTATCAACATCCCCAAGCTTAACTCCTGCTCTTCCTCAAGTAGGTAAGTAATAAAAAGAATAATTTTTGAGGTGACATCCACCATAATAATCTTGATCAAAGTATTTTTAGAACATTGATAGCTGGGGTCATAGTACTTTTAACATAGCATGAAAGATATAGTTCTAACAATAAGACGTAGCAACTATGTTGTAACATGAAAAGGTACAAACAAAAGATTCATGAATAACAATGCTTTGAAAGATGTTTGTTTGTTTCACATATAGAAAACATAATGAGAATGGTATTCAGCTTGTCCCTCATAGTGTAGCAAAACATAAATGCATAGGACACCTTCAAAGTTCATAAGGGTGACTAGATACAAGTAGTTTAAGAACAAGCAATAACAAAGTTATGAATAAATCAACAAGTCTTGGGACAATGCACATTAAACTAAGAATGGCCACTATGCTCTCTCAATAGGTGCATACAGATAGAAGATGGAGACTCAACATAAAAGTAAAAGAAAGGCCCTTCATAGAAGGAAGCAGGGATTCAATTCTCATAAAGAGATTCCAAAAATTATGGTACTTATTAGCTTTCAGCTCTCATTGCCCCTATCATAAGCATCTTTAGGTGGTTAAGTTTAAAGTGAACAAATATGAGGATATGCTTGACAAGTTATAAGCTGAAAATCTCATGCCCCTTACTTACGAGTACTGTTCCTCATGCTACTCAAGTTTAGTCACAAGTAAGTTCTTGTCATTGTAAGTACATGTGTATCATAGAGAACCGCCAATGGGGTACCCCTTGCCCGATGATACGGAAGAATCCCCATATCAAAATGACAAGGCAAGCAGATAATGAGCATCTCAGCATCCTTTTATTTCCTATTTGCATATGTATCTTTTTTCTCTTTCTTTTCTTTCCTATTTGCATAGGCTTCTCTTTTTTATATAGGATGCTTCATAGATTGCTCACTATGGTTACGCTACAGGTTTCCACCATGCTTAGGCATGGATTAGACCAGCCGCCTAGGCATTTATCTAACACATATACGAACTCCATGAGCCTTACAAGCTCCCCTTTCATTTCACACCGCCGGGGTCCATAAGCAAAAGAACATGATATCAACTAAATAAAGTGCAATGTTGAAAGCGTTCCCCATGACAGCATGGTTCTGCTAATCCACAGCTTACAAAATGCAAGCATATACGCAACATAGATGGGCACAATGGTTCAAGTTTATTAAGTGCAAGAAAAGTAAAGTGTGCCATCAAGTTTGTGAGAGCTTTAATCACTAATTTTCACATAACAAGTTTAATTCGGAAGGTAGATAAAAACATGAATATACTTGGAATAGAAAATGCTAATAGGTAGGTATGGTGGACTCTTTGGAATAACTTGGTTTTATTTGGAGTTGGATGCATGAGTGGAACTCATACTTGGTATGGAGGCTAGCAAAAGGCTGGGAGCGACCAACTAAGAGAGCAATAATGGCCATAATCATGCAAAGCGACAAAACATTATTAATTAAAAGCATAAAGTGATATTACAAGACGAAAACCAAATGATCGTAGAGGCTATGGTGACTTGGTATAGTCTTAACATGGTGTGAGCATGCGCCAAGTCAGCCCAAATAAAGCATTTAAAGAAGAATACCGCAATACTATGCTTTTATATGCTAAAATAACACATGATTCTTTCAAGGCACATTAAGCAATATCAATTGTTTATAACATGTCATGCTATAGAAATAATCACTAAGCATAAAGCCAAATCAATATCAAGCATGACATGATAAAGCCTAAGCCACAGTCAAAAACAAGCTCCTTTTATACCATTTAAGCATGAACTTTCCTACTCTTTTCCAATCCAAATCAACTTATTTGAAAACTAATGTATGAATGCGGGGGTCCAACCAACTTATTCAATCAAAACAAGCAAACAAAAACTAAAAACTAAAACAAAGACGCTCCAAGAACAACACAACTGTGCATGAAACAATAAAAATGAAGTGTTTGGAAGAAACCTGCAATTTTTATTGATGAAGAAGGGGATGCCTTGGGCATCCCCAAGCTTTGACGCTTGTACTTCCTGAATATTTCTTGGAGTGACACGGGTGGCATCCCCAAGCTTGAGCTTTTTTCCATACTTCATCTTATCAGATTACTCTTCCCTATACTTTAAAATTTCCTTCATACAAAACTTCACACGATCTTCATTAGCAACATTAGTGCACTTAAGATAATAAGTCTTTTGGTTTAGTTTCAACACAAGTAAAACTTCCATTAAAACACAAGCTACTGTAGCACTTCTTTAAAAAAAGTTCAAATGATCAAAGAGAACTCAAAGAGAAAGAGATTAAGAGGCAAATGCAAATAATGGCAGAAAACTGTCAAAACAGACCAGCAGGTAAAAACCAATTTTTTCGAAGAGCTTCTGTTGCTCAAATCGAAAAGTGTTGAACTAATTAAAGTTGTATAACAACCTGGGGCAGAAGCACAAAAAATTACAGCTCAAACCGACTTACAGAGATTTTTCACGAATTTTTACAGCAAAGCACAAAAATCTGTTTTGGGATAGCAACTTTCCCAAGTCTTACTTCTCTCTCATTAGAGGTTACTGTTGGCACAAAAACCACACAAAAACGATAAGGAGAGGTTATTACTGAAGCAATAACTTCCAAGACTCAACAAAAGAAAAATTTATTGACTAAAAATTTGGGTTATCTCCCAATAAGTGCTTTTCTTTAACGCCTTTGAGCTAGGCATAACAATTTTTATGATGCTCACATAAGAAATATGAATTGAAGTAAAAGAGAGCATCAAGAAGCAAATTAAAAACACATTTAAGTCTAACCCACTTCCTATGCATAGGAATCTTATATGAAAATAAATTCACAAAGAACAAAGTGACAGGCATAGGAAGATAAAACGAGAGTAACTTCAAAACTTTCAGCAAATAGAGAGGTGTTTCAGTACCATGAAAACTTTTACAACCATATTTTCCGCTCTCATAATAATTTTCAGTAGCCTCATGAATAAACTCAATAATACAACTATCACATAAAGCATGCTTTTCATGATCTACAAACACATAATTTTTATCAAGCTCAAAAATAGTGGGATTAAAACCTCTAGACCCACTTTTAACAATTTTATAACAAGATGACTGATCAATCTCATTTTCAATAGTAGTACAATTAATATGATCAACCAATATAGGACCATCATCTAGAGCTTTATTATAAAAAATTCAAAAGAATCCATAGGAACATAACATTATCCTCCTTTGGTAAGCATGGAGGACAATCAAATAATGTAATGGGTAAAGAGTTACTCTCATTAGAAGGTAGGAATGGGTAGATCCATTCTCCCTCCACTTGATCATCACTCTCCTCTTATTTTTCATCCAATGATCTTCCAGTTTCAGCAATTTCTTCTTCCATAGGCTCCTGCAAGGCATTAGTCTCTTCCGTTGGTGGAGAGCATCTATTAAGATATTCAAGAATATATCCATTCTCTACCTTGTAATTATCAAAACAAAATTTGAGTATATCATAAACCTCATATTTATAAGGTGCATCATCAGTATTTTCAAGAAAATAAGCAAGTTCAAATGCACCATTCCAAGCAATAAATTCTTCAATTTATTCCACATCATAAAAGTCATAATTTCCCTTAACATAAGAAGATATGGTAACATCATCATTATACTCACATTGAAAAGGCAGGTGTTTATACCTCCTACAGCAACAAGATTTATCAAAGCAATAAGTAACATTATAAGTAGAGCACATGTTTCTAGCAATGGTACACAATTTATCAATTTGTTCCCATAAGACTTTCCCTTTTTTGTGACAAGCGGTGTTCCTCATAATATTTTTGTTGTTCCATGGACCCATCTTGCCAATAAGATCTAGTTTCAGAGAAACCCACCATTGATAGAAAGCATGATAAAGCAAGACAATAACAGATCAACAAAAATAACAACTATAGCAGGAACTTTTTTTTTTGTTTTTTATAGAAAGAAACAAGCAAGCAAAGCAAAAATAAACTAAGAAAACAAAAACAAAGTAAAGAGATTGGTTGTGAGGGACTCCCCTTCTGAAGATGTCCTTGACTCCCCGGCAACGACGCTAGAAAGAGCTTGATGATCGGCTCAACACGTCGAGCTCGTTGGGAACCCCAAGAGGAAGGTATGATGAGCACAGCAGCAAGTTTTCCCTCAGTTATGAAACCAAGGTTATCGAACCAGTAGGAGCAAGGAAACACCTCCAAGGTGTTGCTTCCAACTTGGAATCCTGCGCAACACAACCACAACTTTGCCCCCAACTTACAGTGAGGTTGTCAATCTCACCGGTTTTGCTGAAAACAAAGGATTAAACATATTGTGTGGAAGATAGTAATTGCTTGCAGAAAGTAAACAGAAAAAAATAAATAGCTTGTAGATTGATGATAAAAGAATGGACCGGGGTCCATACTTCACTAGAGGTGATTCTCCTTTAGATAGATGACATGTTGGGTGAACAAATTACAGCGGGGCAATTTACAGACACCGAGAAAGCATACATGCATATACTAATCATCTTGACTCCTATGACATTTGATTGGGCATTACAACATTATACATAGACCGTAATCCAACCGCATCTATGACTAATAATCCACCTTCAGGTTATCATCCGAACCCCCTCCCATATTAAGTTGCAAGCAACAGATAATTGCATTAAGCAAAGTGTGTAAAGTAAACAATACGATTGTTCTATGAACAAAGGATTGCTATTTTCTCCCTAGTAGCAACAACACTTCTACTACCTTAGAGATTTCTATCACTTCCCCAGATTCCTAGAGGCATGAACCCACTATCGAGCATAAATACTCCCTCTTGGAGTTGCTAGCATATACTCAGCCAAGATAGCTACTAACAACGGAAACCATGCAAGATCACAAATAAAATAGACATGATAGAATCAATAATCAATCTGAAATAGCATCTCAATATCCATCGGATCCTCGCAAACTCAACATGTAGATTACAAATAGATGATCTTGATCATGAACGGAGCTCACAAGATCTAAACATGGTAGCACAAAGGAGAAGAATCAACCATCTAGCTACTACATGGACTCGTAGTCCAGGGATGAACTACTCATGCATCACACCGGAGGTAGGCATGGTGATGAAGAAGGCCTCCAGGGTGATCTCTCCCCTCCGGCAGGGTGCCGGGAAGAGCTTCAGATCCCTCCCGATCTAGGGATGGAGATGGCGGTGGCTACAGACTCTTTCGTGGAATTTTGATCTGGTCCTTAGGGTTTTTGTCCCGGAGGCAATATATAGGCGAAGGGGCAAGGTCGATGGAGTACCATGGGGCCACACCCCCGGGTGGCGCGGCTAGGGTTGGCCGCGCCACCACCAGGTGTGGCCGCCCTGGTTCCCCTCTTCGTCTCCCCTCCGGACACCATATTCCTTCTGGTGAAATATTGACTTAGGCTTTTGTCCGGTCCAATTCCGAGAATATTTCCTTACTAGCTTTTCTGAAACCCAAAACAGCAGAAAATAGGCAACTAGCACTGTGGCATCTTGTTAATAGGTTAGTTCTAGAAAATGTGTAAAAATACTCCAAAGCATGGACAAAACATAAGAAAGTAGATATAAAACAAGCATGGAACATCAAAAATCATAGATACGTTTGCAATGTATCAGTTTCTCCAATGGTTGGAGCATGTTGAGCTTGTGTCGATGAGGGCTCCACTTGAGTAGAGAATTGTCCTTCCCGATCCGCCACAATGGGTTCCTCAATGGGGCGGAAAAATCCCATGCCCATTCTTCTTATGGCATCTTAGGGTATTTCAATATCTGCATCACAAACATCAACTTGCTCCGTACGGGAGCCATCATTTTCCTCGAACACCACACTACAAGATTCTACAACAGTTCTGGAGAGCTTATTGTAGACTCTATAAGTGTGGGATTCGGCACCATAACCAACAAAAATGCCTTCTAAAGCCTTAGACTCAAATTTAGATAAACGAACTCCTTTAATGAGAAAGAAACACTTACAACCAAATACCCAGAAGTAGGAGATGTTTGGCTTGTTACCAATAAGTATTTCATACGGAGTCTTGTCCAGATTTTGCGGAGATAGAGCCGTTTGGATGAATGGCATGCGGTAGAGATTGCTTCAGCCCAAAAGTTATGAGACTTAAATTCAGCTAGCATAGATCTAGCCATATCCATTAAGGTCCGGTTCTTCCTCTCGACAACACCATTTTGTTGAGGGGTGTACGTAGCGGAATATTGATGTCTTATCCCCTCTTCACTTAGGAATTCATTTAAGGTGTAGTTCTTGAAGTTGGAGCCGTTATCACTTCTTATTGCCAATATAGGGACTTTGTGTTGACCTCGAACCTCGTTGGCGAAGTTGATGACCGTTTGTTGAGTCTCACTCTTCAACTTGAAGAAATAGACCCATGTGTATCTTGAGTAATCATCAACAATCACGAGGCAATATTTCTTCCCACGGAGACTTGCATGAGATGGAGGACCAAAGAGATCCACATGTAGGAGCTCCAAAATCTTCTTTGATGAAATAATGGTCTCCCTTCGATGGGGAGAATCATGCATTTTTCCTTCAACACAAGCCCTGCAAACACGATCTTTGGCAAAGGAAACATTTTCTTTTAGTCCAAGGATGTGGCCACCCTTGTGGAGATTTGCAAAGTTCTCATATTGACGTGGTCTAGTCGGCAGTGCCAAAGCCAACCCGCGTCAGCCTTTCTGAAAAGGCACATTGGGCATGTAGTGGTTTTCCCCGAAAAGTCCAGCACGTATAGGTCATTTTCGACATATCCCATGAAAGCGACCTTTAGAGACTTGCTCTACAAGAGTACCACCAAATTAGCATCAATAAAAACTGCAAAGCCCATCTTACCAAGGGCACGAACTAAAAGTAAATTGTAACCGAGGGTCTCAATAAGCATGACATCCACGAGAGAGATATCGTGAGCAACCACAACTTTGCCAAGACCCAATACCTCAGATTTTGACTTGTCACCATAGGAGATGGTTATGTGATCATGGTTTGGTCGCATCTCCGAGATGTTCTCCTTGCTTCTGGTCATATGACTAGTGCACCCACTATCGAGTACCCATATAGACCCACCGGAAGCATAACCCTGCAAGAGAGTTACTTCTTGGTTTTAGGTACCCATTTTTCACTGGGTCCTCTCATGTTAGTGATAAGGGTCTTGGGAACCCAAATAGACCAAGAAATGTAACTATCATAAGGACCTACATAGCTAGCATATACATCACCATAATAATCACAAAATAACTCATAATTAGAATTATTATCCCCTGCAAAATGTCAACACCCGGATTTTTAATCCTAGATGCCTGTTATGTCATACATCACAATCCTAGGATTACCATTTTTGCGAGACATAACAGATTGGATATCACAGTACATCATCCATTACAAACCATAAATAAGGTCTTACACAAATAAGGATCTCATGATCCAGTCTTAATACAACAAGCAGCAGAATAAGTAATAAGCATAGTGGTGGGGTCCATCTTCAGGGGCAGAGGCAATGCTGACGAAGGTAGATAGTCCTAGTTATCATAGTCGTCCTGCTGGCCATCATCTTGGCAGTCTCCTTCATAGTCTGGCCATGAGAATAGCCAGGGACAAAAGCCATGAGTACTCTTTAAGTACTCGCAAACTACCACTAACAAGTAGTATAGTTCTAATGTAATGTGCTAACTCTAAGTTTAACTATAAAGTTAAGTTTGAAACCTAAGCTGAGTTCAGAAACAAAGAAAGATAAAATAAAGTTCTAGAATCACTTAAGTTGGGAAGCTAGTGTCATAGTCACAACCTTGTTGTGGTCAAGTCAAGATTCATCATTCATTTCATAAGTCATTTTGAAAACATCTGACAATGAAACAGTATGGCCACTCCAACTGTCCATAACCGCGGACGCGGCTATTCGAATAGTTTGACACTCTACAGAGGTGGTACACTTTCACCACAAGATTCGATACATCTGTCAGGGATAACCCTGAATCATCATACTTAGTATGCAGATAATCAAACATAACCTTTCCTTTACACACCCTAGTATAAGCACCTCTCCTATGAGCATGGCCTCCCAACCATGACCATCTGTCATCTTGGGCACTTCATAGGTGGACAACATTGAGAGGTAGCCTCAGCTCAAACCTCTCCCGCGAGGGCACTAATACTAATGCATATAAACTTCCGGCTAAGCCTTACCCAATTCAGGTATTGTGGTTGTACGGTAAATTTGGAATGGTATCGCATCCAAATCCAACCATCAGTTTTTGTAGAAGGGATAAGGCTCATGCCTCAACATTTTCATCATCATAAACCATTTGTTTTTCTCAACACATGTCAAAACATCTCAATAGAATGACTCATCATTCCAAGGTTTTCACAATTCATTTTCACCAAGTGTTCCCATCTAAAGTGACTCAAGTTTTGGTTTAGCTCTAAACTACTAAGTTAAGAGGGTTCACTAAAGTGGGATGTTAAGATCAATCTCATGCCATAGAATGACATCCAAGGTTATCTAAATAGGTCAAGTTTTATACTCTTTATGCTACCTTCAAAACAAGTAAAGGACTTTGGTAAAGTAAAGAAAGTAAAGCTTGGAAATAAAACTTGGGGTAGGTACTAGTCAAGGGGTATAACCAAAGCATGTCTAGTGCATCTTGCTCAGATTATCTAGCTTAATTCTAGCTTGCTAAGCATTATACTTGCAAGTGTTAGCTTGCCTTGGTTGGTGTAGTGGTTGAAGTTTTCCTCTTCCTCCTCTTGATAGAATTCCTCCTCCTCGAAAGCTTGGTCGGTATTATCGTCTATAAATACATACGGAGTACACAATCACCAAACAATACTTAACTAGACTACTTAGCATTCTAAGGTACACATTTGATGATCTAATATCATCACAAGCATCACAAGCTTTTATTAACTAGTTTCATTCTTTTTATTTAAGAAAAGTAATTTCTACTCATTGGAAATATCTAAGATTTAATATTCTCCACTTAGAATATGGGATCATATGGACACATGTCATCACATATTCTAACATAAGGGAATGTGATTTAAGGGTTGGATCATATTTACTTTGGTTTAAGTTTAATATTTAATGATTTAAAGTGACTAGAAATGCCTATATAGCATTATTTTGGTACTAGTCCAAAGTCACTACATGCAAACCTTAATATTATTACATATTCAGATAGGTATGGTTAAATGTAATTTTTGAGAGTTGGAATCAACTCAAAAGCTATTTTGGTTGATTCTATAAAAATGTTTGAATGTGCAAAAGCTTCTATCTTGTTATTTTTACTAGGAGAGATCTCTAACTCTAATTGAATTAAATCCAACGGACTTGGATAGATCTTTTCAGAATCTTTCCAACACAATTGGAATCACTCCATTTGGATTTGTAAATCTCTCTGAAATGATTTTCAAACTAGGGGACAGAACTAAGTTCAAACCTAATTAGAAAAACCTAAATTTGAATTTGTGGGCTAGCACGGGAACGGAAATGGGCCAGCCCAGTGGTACTCCGCGATGCAGAGAACAACTGACAGGGGGTCCACATGTCAGCGGCTCTTTAAACGCAAAGCGGTACGGGGCAGCGTGGACCGTGCGATTAAAAGTGAGATCTACGACTGAGGAGTGTCGTCTCCGGCGAACAGGTCGCCGGCGAGAACTAACCCTAGCGACTCGGTGGGGGTGCACAGGGGGCATACCAGGGCTCCAGCTACTATGGTGATGGGGGCGATCGAACTGGTGGACGACGGCGAGCTCAGGCGAGGTCGCGGCAGGGGCTGCTATGGATGAAATCGACGACGCCTTCTCCTCCTCTACAGCGGGCTCCTCCTGCGCAATTCCGGCGAACTATGGCTCGAGTGGCTCCGGCGAGATGCGGGGAAGGATCAGTGAGGAGAGGGGAGTGGAGTGGTGTGGGGAGTTTGTGCTGGGGAGGGCTCCTTTTATAGGGCAACGAGGGGACCGAGCGGCACGACAGTGAGCTCGTCGGTGACGCTGATACAGACGGCTAGCGGCATGGGCGGCATAGGCAGACGGTGGCATGCCTCCTGGCGGTGCTCTACGGCTTCAATGCGCGGCTAGGGGCAGTGGCATTTGGTCGGGAGCTTCCCGCGCTCTGGGAGACAGAGGCGGTGCTCGACGCGGCGCATGGCGACTGTGGGTCTCGCGGCGGCGCACGGCCATGTCTGGCAGGGTGCTGGGGTCAAGGCGGAGCGGCGTGCAGGATTTTATGTCTAGTGGCGGTCTGCTGTGTGCTGGCGACGATCGCGCTCTGGCGCGCGCTGAGCACGTCGCAGAGAGAATGGGCGGCGGCACTAGGGTGTGGTCTAGGGCCTGGGGATGATTGAGGGGTGGACAGGGGCGGCGATAGCGTTAGGCGGAGCTAGTGGTGGCGTTGAAATGGCGCGGCGTGGTCTGTGGCGCTCTGTCCACGATCGGCTGGTGGCGACCATAAAGTGGTGGCGCTCAACTGTTGCTGCGGCTTAGGGGTAGGCCGGTGACCACTTGGTTGGACTCAGGGGGGACAAGAGAGTGCAGAGGGGGTCAAATGGGGGACAATGGCTTAAATACAAATAGTAATAGTTAGGCAGTTTATTTTCTACATGCCACCTGTTCGACACAATGGCCCCATGAGAAAAGTTTTTGAATTTTTTGTTGAATTTTGGTGGAGTTGCTAGACAGATGCTTAAGCCTCTGTGGTTGCTTAGGTTTTGAAAATGGAGCTCCTTTGAGTGGTTTTTGAATAAGTGGGATCTTCCCATATGAACTACATTCAATTTTCAAATGCCATTTAAAATTTGTGTTTGAAAGTTTTTGGTAGATCTCAAAGTGGGCCTTGGTACATCATTACATGTACTAGCAAGGGGTTCAAAGATCCACATTTGTTTCTGTTAAGAATTGAGTTCTAGGAATAGCCAAAGTAGGTGTAACATCCCAAAACTTCAATCCAGGCTTATCAAGATCAAGTCGTCCAAAAATGGGGTTAACAAAAACTTTTCCAAATTTAAATGAAAGCATTCATATATGTGTGCATTTAAAATAGGAGTTGTTTTGAATTGCCATGATTGTGTGATCCTTTGCTTCTAAAATGTTTCTTAGGTGATTTAAACATCATCTACATCATTCCCAAACTTTTCCTAAAGAAAATCAAATAAAAAAAAATTAAAATGAAGGAATGGTCATTTGGACAAATTTAACTCTCATACCTACTTTGGCTATTCGTAGTACTCAATTCTTAACAGAAACAATTCTTGATCTTTACACCCCTTGCTAGTACACATAATGAGGTACCAAGGCCCACCTTTTGATCTACTAAAAACCTTCTGTAAACTATTTTAAACGACAGTTTAAAATTGAATCTAATGCATATGCATAGATCACCCCTATTTCAAAAACCATCAAATTGAGCACCATTTTCAAAACCCTTGTAACCAGAGACTACCTATCACTAGTGGAGATCACCCAAAAATTTTGAACTCTAAATTCAAAACTTTTTCTCTTGCGGCCATTTCATCAAACACTTGGCAGGCAGAATCACACCTCTAATCCTAGCTCACTGTTTTGAACAGAGTTTTGCCCCCATTTGATCCCCATTTACTCCCTCTGTCTCCCAATGATCTAACCAAAGCCTAAACACCCATCCCCTACACCCCTAGCAACAATGCCATGCCGACCCGAGCCATGCCTCGCCGGCCAAACTTGCAACGGCTGCAGCAGACCACCCCTCTCCCCCTCTCCATGTCTAGGAGGCAGCCAGCACCGCACCGCCCCTCTCTGTCCCTTGCCCGAGCCAATACCAGCCATGGACCACAGAGGAGAACCCACGCCCAGTGCCACCGAACCATGCCGACGCCGCCCGCAGAGCGCGCACTGTCCCCGCGTGCACAAGCCGCCGCTCGACACCAGCCCGTGCCCACCGCTCCGCCTCGACCTAGAGAACACCCCAGACACCTCCGTTCGCCGCCCAAAGCCCCACAGCCACCGCTCGCCGTGGACACAGCCGCTTCGGCCGCGCAGAGCGCCACCTCACCCCGACCGCATGCCACCGCCCCTACGGCCGCATTGAAGCGCTAGAGCACCGCTAGGGGACCGCCCATCGATCGCCATCCCCAGCCATGCCGCTAGCTCGCCATAGCCATGTCGCCACCGTCGACCGCCCATCCCGCTCGGTCTCACCGTCGAGCCTATAAAAGGAGCCCTCCCCAGCACCAAATACTCACACCATTCCACTCCCCTCACCTCTCTGAACCTCAACCACCCCTCGCCGGAGCAAGTGGAGCAGCAGCTCGCCGGAATTGGAGCCGGAGCCGCCGCCTCTGGAGAAGAAGGGTGCCGTTGATTCCGGCCACCCCAAGCTCCGTCGCGACCACGCCTCGCCTCGCCGTCGTCTTCCACTTTGTTCGCCCACATCGCTGACCCCGCTGGAGCCCTGGTACACCCCCAGTAGACCTCCACCGAGCCGCTAGGGTTCAAGCTCGCCGGCGACCCGTCCGTCGTCGACGACGACCCTCAGCCGTAGATCTAGCCTCTAATCGCACGGCCCACAGCGCGCGTACCGTTTCGTGTTTTAAAGAGCCGCTGACAAGTGGACCCCCTTGTCAGCTGAGCCCCGTGCCGCGAAGCGCCACTGGGCCGGCCCATTTCCTTTCCCGCGCAAGCCCGTAGATTCAAATCTAGGTTTTTCTTTTTTAGTTAGAATATAGTTTCTGTCCAGTGTTTCAAAATTCAATTCTGTGAGTTTGACAAATCCAAATTGCATGAAACTAATTTTGTCTGAAAGGTATTGAAATGATCTATCCAAGCCCGTTGGATTTAATTCATTTAGAGTTATAGATTTCTCCTAATAAAAATAAGAAGACAGAAGCTTTTGCAACTTGAAACATTTTTGTAAAATCAACCAAGTTAGCTTTTGAGTTGATTCCAACTCTCAAAAATCACATTTCATCATATCTATCCAAATATGTAATAATATTAAGGTTTACAGGTAGTGACTTTGTACTAGTACCAAAATAATGCTATATAGGCATTTCTAGTCACTTTAAATCATTAAATAATGAACTTAAACCAAAGTAATATTGATCCAACCTTTAAATCTCATTCCCACATGTTAGAATATGTGGTGAGGACATGTGTCCACATGATCCCATATTTTGGTGGTGAATATTAAAGTGTAGTTAATATTTCAATGAGTAGAAATTACTTTTCCAAAATAAAAAGGTTGAAACTATTGAATTAAAACTTGTGATGTTTGGGATGATAATAGATCATCAATTGTGTGGTTTAGAATACTACTTAGCCTAAGTTAAGTATTGTTTGGTGATTGTGCACTCCCTATGTATTTCTAGACGATAGTACCGACCAAGCCTTCGAGGAGGAGGAGTTCTACCAAGAAGAAGAAGAAGAAGAAGAAAACTTCAACCACTGCACCAACCAAGGCAAGCTATTAGTGGCAAGCTAACCCTTGCAAACATGCTTTAGTAAGCTATTGTAGCAAGCTAGAATAAAACTAGATAGTTTGGTAAAGATGCCTTAAGCATACTTTGATCACACCCCCTTAGTTTACACAAAATTCTTTAATTAATTTTGAAGGTAGCATAAAGAGTATAAAACTTGACCTACCTAGAAACCTTTAGATGTCATTCTATGGCATGAGATTGATTCCACCTTTCCACCTTAGTGAACACTCTTAACCTAGTGTTTTAGAATAGATCAAACTTGAGTCACTTTAGATGGGAACACTTGGTGAAAATGAGTTGTGAAAACCTTGGAATGATGAGTCATTCTATTGAGATGTTTTGACATGTGTTGAGAAACACAATTGATTTATGATGATGAAAATGATGAGGCATGAGCCTTAACCCTTTTATAAAACTGATGGTTGGATTTGGATGCGATACCATTCCAAATTTACCGTACAACCACATTACCTAAATTGGGTAAGGCTTAGCTGGAAATTTATATACATTAGTATTAGTTCCCTCACGGGAGAGGTTTGAGATGAGGCTACCTCTCAATGATGTCCACCTATGCAGTGCCCAAGATGACTGATGGTCATGGTTGGGAGGCCATGCTCATAGGAGAGGTGCTTGTACTAGGGTGTGTAAAGGGAAGGTTATGTTTGATTATCTGCATACTAAGTATGATGATCCAGGGTTATCCCTGACAGATGTATCGAATCTTGTGGTGAAAGTGTACCACCTCTGCAGAGTGTCAAACTATTCGAATAGCCGCGTCCGCGGTTATGGACAGTTGGAATGGCCATACTGTTTCGTTGTCAGATGTTTTCTAAATAACTTGAAATGAATGATGAACTTTGACTTGCCCACAACAGGGTTGTGTAGATGATAATAGCTTCCCCACTTAAGTGATTCTAGAACTTTACTTTATCTTTTCTTGCTTCAGAACTCAGCTTAGGTTTCAAACTTAACTTGATAGTCATTCTTTCAATTCAGCACTTTAACTTATAATCATAACCCTTGCTAGTAGTAGTTTGCGAGTACTTAAATAGTACTCATGGCTTTTGTCCCTGGCTATTATCATGGCCAGACTATGAAGGAGATTATCAAGATGATGGTCAGCAGGACGGCTATGATAACTAGGACTATCTGCCTTCGTCAGCATTGCCTGTGCCCCTGAAGATGGACCCCACCGCTACGCTATCGTTTATTTCCGCTGCTTGTTGTATTAAAGACTGGATCATGAGATCCTTATTTGTGTAAAACCTTATGTATGGTTTGAAATGGATGATGTACTGTGATATCCAATTCGTTATGTCTCGCAAAAATGGTAATCCTGGGATTGCGAGGTATGGCATAACGGGCATCCGGGATTAAAAATCCGGGTGTTGACAAGTTGGTATCAGAGCCATCCTGACCATAGGAGACCCTAGTTAGAATGGACGTCCAAACCAAAAACTTAGCTTCAAAACCAAAGTGAGTATTTATGAAAAACTATTTCCCCTCTTACCCTTGTGAACTCATTCTTTCTCAAAAATACATGTTCCTCAAAATTCTTACATTACTACTTAAAATTTGACACACTTGATCACTTCACTAATTTCCTCATCCTAAATTCTTGTAGATGGAGACTCAGTTCAGCAAGTTTTACCAGTTGGGAAACGGAGGTCAACTGATCTTCGAGAGGGATCTGGATTCACTGTCAGAATTACTGGGACGCCCACATCCGGAGTTTCTTGGAGCTCAACTTCCAGGACCCCCAGGAGGAGACCTACAATGGCTAGTCACCGCAGATCTTCGAGGAAGCATTGAAGCACCAACTTCTAGAAGAATTCAGTTCTCTGTGAGAGAGAACAACTGGCTAGATGGATTAGCCAGGGCAATGCATGAAGCTCTCGCACGTCTATGTGCCCTCAGCGTCAACAAGATTCAAGGAACCCGTTTTACCCACTATGCAAGACGTGACTTCATGGGAATGTCGATGGAGATGCCAAGTCACCCAGAGTTGAGGCGTCAAGTGGAGAACCTTGACTTCTTGCTTCATGACCGACAGCAGGAACTGGACAATGCCAGAGAGTTAGCCAACCAGAACCGTGCCATCGCCGACCAGAAGGACCAGACTTTCACACTGCTCGTCCAAGATCGCCAGTCTCTTCGTCGCCAGCATGTAAAGAAGGATCGCACCATCGCCCGTCTTCGCAAGAAGGTGGCCGACCTCGAGAAGACCGTCAAGGAGAAGGAAGCTCAGCTTGCTACCAAGGAAGAAGATGATGATGGAGAAGACATCCAGGGAGATATGGATTCTTACCTCAGCAACGATGATGACTTTCTGGCAGAGGATGATGTGGACTTCTACACTGATGATGAAGACTCTGACTTCATCGATGATGAGTAGATGCACTAGAGCACTGTCGTAGCATGAGATGTATCATCTCATTGTATCGTAGCTTGCAGAATGGTTCTTCAAACCATCTGTTTTTCCCCTTTGCTTGTTGTGGTGTGTGTTGTATCGTGTGCTTGCTTGCATGAATGACAAAGAAGTTAGCTGAAAAACCTGAGTCTAACTCAAAGTTGTAGCTTTGAAAACCCAAAACCATGAACCTTAGAATTTTCCTCTTACCCCTATATCTATCTCAATCTTCAGATGACTCGTGGAAACCAAGGAGGGAGCAGCTCATTGCAGAACCCAATGCTACAGATCTTGCAGAATCTCATCGCAGACCGTGAAGCAAGCAGGGCCGAGCGTCAAGCCAACTTAGCGACATTGCAGCAGATCGCCCAAATGGCTCTCAACAACCAAGGACATGGAAATCAGGATCACCATGGATCTAAACTCAAAAAAATTCAGAACACCAATCCCCCAATCTTCAACCAATCTGAAAACCCATTAGATGCTGATGACTGGTTACAGACCATGGAAAACAACCTCGAAGTTGCAGGAGTTGATGAGAATGAGAAAGTTCTCTTCGCCACCCACTGTCTGGCGGGAGATGCAAGAGCTTGGTGGAATAGCGTCCACAACATGAACCATGGCCAGGTGATGACCTGGGAAGCATTCAAGGTCAAGTTCAGCCGCACCCACGTGCCGCAAGGTCTTGTCAACAGGATGAGAGATGAATTCCGTGAACTGAAGCAAGGAAGATTGACTGTAGTAGAGTACCGTGACAAATTCTTGTCACTTGCCAGATATGCACCGGATGAAATCAACACGGAGGCCAAGAAGAAAGAGAGATTCTTAAACGGATTGCATGATGAGATGCAGACTGTCCTCGTCAACATCCGTTTCCAGGATCTTGAAGAGCTAGTCGACTCTGCCATTCAGATGGAAGGGAAGATTAACCAGGCAAACGACAACCGCAAGCATCGTATGATGCAACTGTCTGGATCCAGTAGTCACCAGAAGTACCGTCCCAACCCCTCACCAGGATATGCACCAAGGAACAACCGACCCCCAAATTCTCGCCCAAGCTACCCCAACCGTAGCGGAGGGCCGGAGGAAACAATCACAACTCCGGCAAAGCCAACAACTTCAACCGTGCCCCTCCCAAGAGCAACAACAACAACACTGCCCCCAGAACTGGCAGCAATGTTGTACCTGTCGCAGTCAAGGACAAGTCCCAGATCACTTGTTTCGAGTGTGGAGTGAAGGGTCACTACTCCAATGAGTGTCCCAAGAAGACTGCCGCCAATGCCCCTATGAATGCCCCAGCTCAGCAGCAGCGTCGTGTTCAACCAGGCAGGAGATTTGCCCCAGGGAACCCGCACAACCGCAATGGTCGTCTCTTCCACATGAACGCAGAAGAAGCCCAGGAAGCACCAGATGTCATGTTGGGTATGTTTTCTGTCAACTCAGTTTTAGCAAGAGTATTGTTTGATTCTAGAGCATCGCATTCATTTGTCACCGAAGAATTTGTATGCACTAGTAAGATTCGCCCAACCAACCTGAAGCATGTCATGATAGTTCAAATCCTCGGTTCAACAACAAAAGCTAGAAAAATTTGCAAAGTTGTACCTATCAGAATACATGGGATAGATTTTTATGCCAACCTAATTGTACTTGGAACCAAAGGTTTGGAAGTAGTACTAGGTATGGACTGGATGTCAAAGCATAAAGGACTGATAGACTGTGCTAAGAAAGCCATCACCATGACCAGTAGTTCTGGAGTAACAGTAGAGCATATCTCCAAAACCTTACCCCGTCAATTCAAATGCAACAAAAGTGTAGCCCTGCCTACCATGGACCAAGTCAGAGTAGTCTGTGAATACCCCGACGTATTCCCAGATGAATTGCCAGGTATGCCCCCGGATAGGGATATAGAGTTCATTATCGAACTAATCCCCGGAACCGGACCTATAGCCCAGAGACCCTATACCATGAACCCCTCAGAGTTAGTAGAACTGAAGAAGCAGTTGGATGCCATGTTAGCAACCGGCTTGATTCAACCAAGTGCATCGCCATGGAGATCACCAGTGTTATTCGTCGACAAGAAGGATGGAGGAAACCGTCTGTGTACAGATTACAGAAAGTTGAATGACGTCACCATCAAGAATAAGTACCCCTTGCCAAAGATAGAGGATCTATTTGATCAGTTGACTGGAGCTCAGGTATTCTCAAAGATTGATCTTAGGTGGTTATCACCAACTTAAGATTCGTGCAACGGATATTCCGAAGACCGCCTTTACTACTCGCTATGGTTTATACGAGTATACGGTTATGTCTTTTGGATTAACCAATGCCCCTGCATATTTCATGAATCTCATGAATAAGATCTTTATGAAGTTCCTAGATAAGTGTGTAGTTGTGTTTATCGACGACATCCTTATCTACTCCAAGTCAGAAGAAGAGCATGAGCAACATCTGAGAATCATCCTAGAAACCCTGAGAGAGCATCAGTTATATGCCAAGTTCAGCAAGTGTGAGTTTTGGCTGAAAGAAGTAGGATTCCTAGGACATATTGTGTCTGCCGGAGGAGTCTCTGTTGATCCCAGCAAGATCAAAGATGTCGAAGAATGGGAAGCCCCAACCAATCAAACCCAAGTTCGTTCATTTCTCGGATTAGCGGGATATTACCGCAAATTCGTAGAAGGATTCTCAAGCATTGCCCGACCAATGACCCAATTGTTGAAGAAGGACAAGAAGTTTGAATGGACAGACAAGTGTGAAGCCAGTTTCCAGGAGCTGAAGAAGAGATTGATATCAGCCCCAATTTTGATCATGCCAGACATCAAGAAGCCGTTTGATGTGTATTGTGATGCATCAAAGATTGGTCTAGGATGTGTATTGATGCAAGAAGGCAAAGTCATCGCGTATCTGTCTCGACAACTGAAGCAGCATGAGCAGAACTATCCGACCCATGATCTTGAGCTAGCAGCGGTGGTTCTAGCATTGAAGACATGGCGTCACTATTTGATGGGTAATCGCTGTGAGATTTACTCAGATCATAAGAGCTTGAAGTATATCTTCACCCAGAAGGAGTTGAATATGAGGCAAAGAAGATGGATAGAGTTAATCAAGGATTATGACCTTGACATTCACTATCACCCCGGCAAAGCCAATGTGGTAGCGGATGCTCTTAGCAGATTGCTGTGTAGGCTTAACACCATGATCAAAGAGAAGCAACCAAGTTTGTATGAGGAGTTGGAGCAGTTCAAGACTGAGTTAGTTAGCAAAGGATTCCTAGCTAGCATTGAACTTCAACCCACTTTGATTAGCCAAATCAAGGAAGCCCAGAAGGGGAATGAAAGTATCGACGGAATCAAACGTCGTATTGGTACAGGCAAAGTACCTGGATTCACCGAAGACGAAGAAGGTGTACTGTGGTACAAGGGACGTATCTGTGTACCAGCAGATTCGGAGCTGAAGGAAATTATCATGAAGGAAGCTCATGATACTCTTTATTCTATCCACCCCGGAGGAACAAAGATGTATCAGGATTTGAAAGAGCAATTTTGGTGGCACAATATGAAGATAGAGATCGGAAGCTACATCGCCAAATGTGACATTTGTCAAAGAGTCAAAGCGGAGCATCAGAGACCTGCAGGATTGTTGCAACCATTGCAGATTCCGGAATGGAAATGGGATTCCGTCGGAATGGATTTTATCACCGGTTTACCTACTTCTAGTAGGGGAAATGACTCAATCTGGGTCATAGTTGATAGACTATCCAAGGTAGCCCACTTCATACCAATCAAGACAACCTACCAGAGTGCAAAACTAGCAGAGCTGTACATTGCTAGGATTGTTAGTCTGCATGGAACCCCCAAGACCATCGTATCAGATCGAGGAACTCAGTTTACTTCAAGATTTTGGCAGGAAGTTCGGGAAGGTTTAGGAACCAAGTTGAACTTCAGTACCGCTTATCACCCACAAACAGATGGACAGACTGAGAGAGTCAACCAGATCTTGGAGGATATGCTTAGAGCTTGTGTGTTGGAATACGGATCAAAATGGGAAGACTGCCTGCCCTTCGCAGAATTCTCATATAACAACAGTTATCAAGCTAGTTTGCAGATGGCACCCTTTGAATTCCTATACGGAAGAAAGTGTCATACCCCTTTGAATTGTTCGCAAGTAGGAGAGAGTCAGATCTTTGGACCCGACATTCTCCGAGAAGCAGAAGAGAAAGTTCACAAAGTTCGTGAGCACCTCAAGACCGCCCAATCCAGACAGAAAAGCTATGCTGACAAGAGAAGTAGAGACCTGACTTTCAATGTCGGAGATTTCGTATATCTCAAGGTTTCACCATTGAAGGGAACTCAACGCTTTAGTCTGAAGGGAAAGTTAGCTCCCAGATATATCGGACCTTTCAAGATTCTGAACCACCGAGGAGAAGTATCGTATCAGCTAGAATTGCCTGAAGAGATGTCAGCCATCCACAATGTGTTCCATATCTCGTTACTTCGCAAATGTTTGGAAGTGCCTGAGAAGACTGAAGTTTTCAAGAATATCGATCACAGAGTAGTGGAAATCAACAATGACCTGACCTATCGGGAAGTACCCATCCGTATCTTAGAAGAAGCCTACAGAACCACCAGGACCAGGAGTATCAAGTTTCTCAAGATTCAGTGGAGCAACCATACCAAGGAGGAAGCCACTTGGGAGCGCGAGGATTACATTAGGACAGACTTCCCAGATCTCTTTAGTTCCTAGTTTTCTTGTAAATCTCGGGACGAGATTTATTTAAGGGGGGAAGGTTTGTACCATCCCAAAACTTCAATCCAGGCTTATCAAGATCAAGTCATCCAAAAATGGGTTAACAAAAACTTTTCCAAATTTAAAATGAAAGCATTCATATATGTGTGCATTTAAAATAGGAGTTGTTTTGAATTGCCATGATTGTGTGATCCTTTGCTTCTAAAATGTTTCTTAGGTGATTTAAACATCATCTACATCATTCCCAAACTTTTCCTAAAGAAAATCAAATCAAAAAAATTAAAATGAAGGAATGGTCATTTGGACAAATTTAACTCTCATACCTACTTTGGCTATTCCTAGTACTCAATTCTTAACAGAAACAATTCTTGATCTTTACACCCCTTGCTAGTACACATAATGAGGTACCAAGGCCCACCTTTTGATCTACTAAAAACCTTCTGTAAACTATTTTAAACGACAGTTTAAAATTGAATCTAATGCATATGCATAGATCACCCTATTTCAAAAACCATCAAATTGAGCACCATTTTCAAAACCCTTGCAACCAGAGACTACCTATCACTAGTGGAGATCACCCAAAATTTTTGAACTCAAAATTCAAAACTTTTTCTCTAGCGGCCATTTCATCAAACACTTGACAGGCAGAATCACACCTCTAATCCTAGCTTACTATTTTGAACAGAGTTTTGCCCCCATTTGATCCCCATTTACTCCCTCTGTCTCCCAATGATCTAACCAAAGCCTAAACACCTATCCCTTACACCCCTAGCAACAATGCCATGCCGACCCGAGCCATGCCTCGCCGGCCAAACTTGCAACCTCTGCAGCAGACCACCCCTCTCCCCCTCTCCATTTCTAGGAGGCAGCCAGCACCGCACCTCCCCTCTCTGTCCCTTGCCCGAGCCAAGACCAGCCATGGACCACAGAGGAGAACCCGCGCCCAGTGCCACCGAACCATGCCGACGCCGCCCGCAGAGCGTGCACTGTCCCCGCGTGCACAAGCCGCCGCTCGACACCAGCCCGCGCCCACCGCTCCGCCTCGACCTAGAGAACACCCCAGACACCTCCGTTTGCCGCCCAAAGCCCCACAACCACTGCTCGCCGTGGACACAGCCGCTTCGTCCACGCAGAGCACCACCTCACCCCGACCGCATGCCACCGCCCCTACGGCCGCATTGAAGCGCTAGAGCACCGCCAGGGGACCGCCCATCGATTTCCATCCCCAGCCATGCCGCTAGCTCGCCGTAGCCATGTCGCCATCGTCGACCGCCCATCCTGCTCGGTCTCACTGTTGAGCCTATAAAGGAGCCCTCCCCAGCACCAAAGACTCACACCATTCCACTCCCCTCACCTCTCTGAACCTCAACCACCCCTCGCCGGAGCAAGTGGAGCAGCAGCTCGCCGGAATTGGAGCCGGAGCCGCCGCCTCTGGAGAAGAAGGGTGTCGTTGATTCCGGCCACCCCAAGCTCCGTCGCGACCATGCCTCGCCTCGCCGTCGTCTTCCACTTTGTTCGCCCGCCTCGCCGACCCTGCTGGAGCCCTGGTACGCCCCCAGTAGACCCCCACCGAGCCGCTAGGGTTCGAGCTCGCCGGTGACCCGTATGTCGTCGACGACGACCCTCAGCCGTAGATCTAGCCTCTAATCGCACGGCCCACAGCGCGCGTACCGTTTCACGTTTTAAAGAGCCGCTGACAAGTGGACCCCCCCTGTCAGCTGAGCCCCGTGCCGCGTAGCGCCACTGGGCCGGCCCATTTCCTTTCCCGCGCAAGCCCATAGATTCAAATCTAGGTTTTTCTTTTTTAGTTAGAATATAGTTTCTGTCCAGTGTTTCAAAATTCAATTCTGTGAGTTTGACAAATCCAAATTGCATGAAACTAATTTAGTCTGAAAGGTATTGAAATGCTCTATCCAAGCCCATTGGATTTAATTCATTTAGAGTTATAGATTTCTCCTAATAAAAATAAGAAGACAGAAGCTTTTGCAACTTGAAACATTTTTGTAAAATCAACCAAGTTAGCTTTTGAGTTGATTCCAACTCTCAAAAATCACATTTCATCATATCTATCCAAATATGTAATAATATTAAGGTTTACAGACAGTGACTTTGGACTAGTACCAAAATAATGCTATATAGGCATTTCTAGTCACTTTAAATCATTAAATAATGAACTTAAACCAAAGTAATATTGATCCAACCTTTAAATCTCATTCCCACATGTTAGAATATGTGCTGGGGACATGTGTCCACATGATCCCATATTTTGGTGGTGAATATCAAAGTGTAGTTAATATTTCAATGAGTAGAAATTACTTTTCCAAAATAAAAAGGTTGAAACTATTGAATTAAAACTTGTGATGTTTGGGATGATAATAGATCATCAATTGTGTGGTTTATAATACTACTTAGCCTAAGTTAAGTATTGTTTGGTGATTATGCATTCCCTATGTATTTCTAGACGATAGTACCGACCAAGCCTTCGAGGAGGAGGAGTTCTACCAAGAAGAAGAAGAAGAAGAAGAAGAAGAAGAAGAAAACTTCAACCACTGCACCAACCAAGGCAAGCTATTAGTGGCAAGCAAACCCTTGCAAACATGCTTTAGTAAGATATTGTAGCAAGCTAGAATAAAACTAGATAGTTTAGTAAAGATGCCTTAAGCATACTTTGATCACACCCCCTTAGTTTACACAAAATTCTTTAATTAATTTTGAAGGTAGCATAAAGAGTATAAAACTTGACCTACTTAGAAACCTTTAGATGTCATTCTATGGCATGAGATTGATTCCACCTTTCCACCTTAGTGAACACTCTTAACCTAGTGTTTTAGAATAGATCAAACTTGAGTCACTTTAGATGGGAACACTTGGTGAAAATGAGTTGTGAAAACCTTGGAATGATGAGTCATTCTATTGAGATGTTTTGACATGTGTTGAGAAACACAATTGATTTATGATGATGAAAATGATGAGGCATGAGCCTTAACCCTTTTATAAAACTGATGGTTGGATTCGGATGCGATACCATTCCAAATTTACCGTACAACCACATTACCTGAATTAGGTAAAGCTTAGCTGGAAATTTATATGCATTAGTATTAGTTCCCTCATGGGAGAGGTTTGAGATGAGGCTACCTCTCAATGATGTCCACCTATGCAGTGCCCAAGATGACTGATGGTCATGGTTGGGAGGCCATGCTCATAGGAGAGGTGCTTGTACTAGGGTGTGTAAAGGGAAGGTTATGTTTGATTATCTGCATACTAAGTATGATGATTCAGGGTTATCCCTGACAGATGTATCGAATCTTGTGGTGAAAGTGTACCACCTCTGCAGAGTGTCAAACTATTCTAATATCCGCGTCCGCGGTTATGGATAGTTGGAATGGCCATACTGTTTCATTGTCAGATGTTTTCTAAATAACTTGAAATGAATGATGAACTTTGACTTGCCCACAACAGGGTTGTGTAGATGATAATAGTTTCCCCACTTAAGTGATTCTAGAACTTTACTTTATATTTTCTTGCTTCAGAACTTAGCTTAGGTTTCAAACTTAACTTGATAGTTATTCTTTCAATTCAGCACTTTAACTTAGAATCATAACCCTTGCTAGTAGTAGTTTGCGAGTACTTAAAGAGTACTCATGGCTTTTGTCCTTGGCTATTATCATGGCCAGACTATGAAGGAGATTATCAAGATGATGGTCAGCAGGACGGCTATGATAACTAGGACTATCTGCCTTCGTCAGCAATTCCTGTGCCCCTGAAGATGGACCCCACCGCTACGCTATCGTTTATTTCCGCTGCTTGTTGTATTAAAGACTAGATCATGAGATCCTTATTTGTGTAAAACCTTATGCATGGTTTGTAATGGATGATGTACTGTGATATCCAATCTGTTATGTCTCGCAAAAATGGTAATCCTGGGATTGCGAGGTATGGCATAACGGGCATCCGGGATTAAAAATTCGGGTGTTGACAGTAGGCATGTTGATTAAAATGGCACAAATGACCATTTGGTTATTTTATTCATTTTGTTTTGTTTTTCTTTGGGATTTGTTTGGGAATGATCTAGATGATGTTTATTTCACCTAAGAATCATTTTACAAGCAATGGATCACTTAATAAAGCAATTCAAAATAACTCCTATTTAAATGCACACACACATGAATGTTTTAATATTTTTAAATGGAAAAGTTTTTGTTAACTCTAAATTTGATGATTGGGATCTTGATCACTTGGATTAAAGTTTTGGGATGTTACAAACCTTCCCCCCTTAAACAAAAATCTCGTCTCGAGATTTACGAAAGAAAACTAGGAACTAAAGAGATCTGGGAACTCTGTCCTCATGTAATCTTCTTCCTCCCAAGTGGCTTCCTCTTCGGTATGGTTGCTCCATTGAATCTTAAGGAACTTGATACTTCTGGTCCTGGTGGTTCTATAGGCTTCTTCCAAGATACGGATGGGCACTTCACGATATGTCAGGTCATTTTTGATCCCAACAGCTCGATGATCGATGTTCTTGAAAACTTCAGTCTTCTCCGGCACTTCCAGGCATTTGCGAAGTAACGAGATATGGAACATATTGTGGATGGCTGACATCTCCTCTGGCAGTTCCAGTTGATAAGATACTTCTCCTCGATGGTTCAGAATCTTGAAGGGCCTAATATATCTGGGGGCTAACTTTCCTTTCATACTAAAGCATTGCGTTCCCTTCAATGGCAAAACCTTGAGATATACAAAATCTCCGACATTGAAAGTCAGGTCTCTCCTTCTCTTGTTAGCATAACTCTTCTGTCTGGATTGGGCGGTCTTGAGGTGCTCACGGACTTTGTGAACCTTCTCTTCAGCTTCTCGGAGAATGTCGGGTCCAAAGATCTGACTCTCTCCTACTTGAGACCAATTCAAAGGGGTACGACACTTACTTCCATATAGGAACTCAAATGGTGCCATTTGCAAACTAGCTTGATAATTGTTGTTATATGAGAATTCTGCGAAAGGCAGGCAGTCTTCCCATTTTGATCCGTACTCCAACACATAAGCTCTCAACATATCCTCTAGGATCTTGTTGACTCTCGCAGTCTGTCCATCAGTTTGCAGATGATAAGCGGTACTGAAGTTCAATTTGGTGCCTAATCCTTCCTAGACTTTCTGCCAAAATCTTGAGGTAAACTGGGTTCCTCGATCTGATACTATGGTCTTGGGGGTTCCATGCAGACTAACAATCCTAGCAATATACAGTTCTGCTAGCTTCGAACTCTGGTAGGTAGTCTTGACAGGTATGAAGTGAGCTACCTTGGACAGTCTATCAACTATGACCCAGATTGAGTCATTTCCCCTACTAGAAGTAGGCAAACCGGTGATAAAGTCCATTCCGACGAAATCCCATTTCCATTCCGGAATCTGTAGTGGTTGCAACAGTCCTGCGGGTCTTTGATGCTCTGCTTTGACTCTTTGACAGATGTCGCACTTGGCGATGTAGCTTCCAATTTCTCTTTTCATCTTGTGCCACCAAAATTGCTCTTTCAAATCTTGATACATCTTTGTTCCTCTAGGGTGGATAGAATAAAGAGTATCATGAGCTTCCTGCATGATAACTTGCTTCAGTTCCAAATCTGCTGGCACACAGATACGGCCTTTGTACCACAGAACTCCTTCTTCGTCTTTCGTGAATCCAGGTACCTTTCCTATACCAATACGACGTTTGATTCCGTCGATACTTTCATTTCCCTTCTGGCTTCCTTGATTTGGCTAATCAAAGTGGGTTGAAGCTCAATGCTAGCTAAAAATCCTTTGTTAACTAGCTCAGTGTCTAAACTGCTCCAACTCCTCATACAAACTTGGCTGCTTCTCCTTGATCGTGGTGTTTAGCCTGCAAGGCAATATGCTAAGAGCATCCGCTACCACATTGGTTTTGCCGGGGTGATAGTGAATGTCAAGGTCATAATACTTGATTAACTCTATCCATCTCCTTTGCCTCATATTCAGCTCCTTCTGAGTGAAAATATACTTCAAGCTTTTGTGATCTGAGTAAATCTCACAGCAATTACCCATCAGATAATGACGCCATGTCTTCAATGCCAAAACTACGGCTGCTAATTCAAGATCATGGGTCGGATAGTTCTGCTCATGCTGCTTTAGTTGTCGAGACAGATACGCGATGACTTTGCCTTCTTGCATCAATACACATCCGAGACCAATCTTGGATGCATCACAGTATACATCAAACGGCTTCTTGATGTCTGGCATGATCAATATTGGGGCTGATATCAATCTCTTCTTCAGCTCCTGGAAACTGGCTTCACACTTGTCAGTCCATTCAAACTTCTTGTCCTTCTTCAACAATTGGGTCATGGGTCTGGCGATGCTCTAGAATCCTTCGACGAACTTGCGGTAGTATCCCTCTAATCCGAGAAATGCACGGACTTGGGTTTGAGTGGTTGGGGCTTCCCATTCTTCGACATCTAGGAAATTCATAAAGATCTTATTCATGAGGTTCATGAAATAAGCAGGGGCATTGGATAATCCAAAAGACATAACCATATACTCGTATAAACCATAGCGAGTAGTAAAGGCGGTCTTCGGAATATCCGTTGCACGAATCTTAAGTTGGTGATAACCAGTCCTAAGATTAATCTTTGAGAACACCTGGGCTCCAGTCAACTGATCAAATAGGTCTTCTATCTTTGGCAAAGGGTACTTGTTTTTGATGGTGACATCATTCAACTTTCTATAATCTATGCACAAATGGTTGCCTCCATCTTTCTTGTCGACGAATAACACTGGTGATCTCCATGGCGAAGCGCTTAGTTGAATCAGGCATGTTGCCAACATAGCATCCAACTGCTTCTTCAATTCTACTAACTTTGAGGGGTTCATGCTATAGGGTCTCTGGGCTATGGGTCCGGTTCCGGGGATTAGTTCGATAATGAACTCAATATCCCTATCCGGGGGCATACCTGGCAATTCATCTGGGAATACGTCGGGGTATTCACAGACTACTCTGACTTGGTCAATGGTGGGCAGGGCTAGACTCTTGTTGCACTTGAATTGAGGGGTAAGGTTTCAGATATATGCTCTACTGTTACTCCAGAGCTACTGGTCATGGTGATGGCTTTCTTAGCACAGTCTATCAGTCCTTTATGCCTTGACATCCAGTCCATTCCTAGTACTACTTCCAATCCTTTGGTTCCAAGTACTATAAGGTTGGCATAAAAATCTATTCCATGTATTCTGATAGGCAAAGTTTTGCAAATTTTTCTAGCTTTTGTAGTTGATCTGGGGATTTGAACTATCATGACATGCTTCAAGTTGGTTGGGTGAATCTTACTAGTGCATGCAAATTCTTCGGTGACAAATGAATGCGATGCTCCCGAATCAAACAATACCCTTGCTAAAACTGAGTTGACAGAAAACATACCCAGCACTACATCTGGCGCTTCTTGGGCTTCCTCGGGGTTCATGTGGAAGAGATGACTGTTGCGGTTGTGAGGGTTCCCTGGGGCAAATCTTCTCCCCGGTTGAACACGACGCTGTTGTTGAGCTAGGGCATTCACATTGGCAGTGGCAGCAGTCTTCTTGGGGCACTCATTGGAATAGTGGCCCTTCACTCCACACTCGAAACAAGTTATCTGGGACTTGTCTTTTGCTGCCATGGGCACAGCATTGCTTCCAGTTCTGGGTGTAGTGTTGTTGTTGTTATTGTTGTTGCTCTTGGGAGGGGCACGGTTGAAATTGCTGGTGTTGCCGGGGTGATTGTTGTTTCCTCCGGACTTCACATTGCCTCCACTACGGTTGGGGTAGCTGGGGCGAGACATTGAGGGTCGATTGTTCCTTGGTGCATTTCCTGGTGAGGGGTTGGGATGGTACTTCTAGTGACTGCTGGATCCAGATTGCTGCATCATACGATGTTTGCGGTTGTCATTTGCCTGGTTAATCTTCCCTTCCATCTGAATGGCAGAGTCGACTAGCTCTTCGAGATCCTCGAAGAGGATGTTGACGAGGACAGTCTACATCTCATCATGCAGTCCGTTCAGGAATCTCTTCTTCTTCTTGGCCTCCGTGTTGATCTCATCAGGTGCATATCTGGCAAGCGACATGAATCTGTCACGGTACTCTACCATAGTCATTCTGCCTTGCTTCAAGTCGCAGAACTCATCCCTCATTCTGGTGACTAAGCCCTGCGGCACGTGGGTGCGGCTGAACTTGATTTTGAAGGCTTCCCATGCCATCACTTGCTTCTCCCTTCTCCTTTCCAAAAGCAAGTGGATCTGATAGCCTCAGACAATTCGAAAAGTAGGTCTTAGTCTGATTTTCAGATGCCATTTTCCACCGGAAAGAGAATCCCATATTCTTTAAGCCAAGCCGCCAATCCTAGGGTCAATGTGGAACAGGAAACCATTGCTATTTGAGCAGTTAGAGAATCTAAATTCCACTCATTTAGAAATCGATCAGCGAATGCCAGAGCCCTGCCTTACCGCGGCTGCTGGCACGGAGTTAGCCGGGGCTTCTTCCTCGAGTCTTGTCATGATCGCGCACTCGACGTGACCATGGTTCATCAGGCGGATACTATTCCACCATGCTCTTGCATCTCTTGCCAAGTAGTGGGTGGCAAAGAGAACTTTCTCGTTGTCATCAACTCTAGCTACTTCCAAATTGTTCTCCATTGTCTGCAACCAGTCATCTGCATCTAATGGGTTCTCTAAAGTGCTAAAGATTGGGGGATTGGTATTTTGGAAGTTCTTCAGCTTGGATCCTTGATGATCCTGATTTCCATGCCCTTGGTTGTTGAGAGCCATCTGGGCGATCTGTTGAAGTGTTGCTAGATTAGCTTGGCGCTCTGCCCTGCTTGCTTCCCTGTCTGCGATGAGATTCTGCAAGATCTGTAGTATTGGGTCTTGCGACGAGCTGCTCCCTCCTTGGTTTCCACAAGTCATCTGAAGATTGAGGTAGATAAAGGGGTAAGAGGGAAAGTTCTAAGGTGCATGGTTTGGGTTTCAAAGCTAAAACTTTGAGTTTGACTCAGGTTTTGCAACTAACTTCATTTCATTCATTCAAACAAGCACACGATACAAACACACACCACAACAACAAAGGAAAACAGATGGTTTGAAGAACCATTCTGCAAGCTACAATACAATGGGACCGATACATCTCATGCTATGACAGTGCTCTAGTGCATCTACTCATCGTCGATGAAGTCGGGGTCCTCATCGTCAGTGTAAAAGTCCACGGCATCCTCCTCCAGAAATTCATCATCATTGCTGAGGTAAGAATCCATGTCTCCCTGGATGTATTCACCCTCCTTTTCTTCCTCCTTTGCTGCAAGCTGAGCTTCTTGCTCCTTGACGGTCTTCTCGAGGTCGGCCACCTTCTTGCGAATACGGGCGATGGTGCGATCCTTCTTCTCGCGCTGGAGGCGAAGAGATTGACGGTCCTTGACAAGCAGTGAGAAAGTCTGGGCCTTCTAGGCAGCAATGGCACGGTTGTGGTTGGCAAACTCCCTAGCATTATCCAATTCCTTCTGGCGATCGTACAGTAGGAAGTCAAGATTCTCCACTTGACGCTTCAACTCCGGGTGACTTGGCATCTCCATAGGCATTCCCATGAAGTCACGCCTTGCATAGTGAGCAAAACGGGTTCCTTGGATTTGGTTGACACTGAGGGCACATAGATGTGCGAGAGCTTCATGCATTGCCCTGGCTAATCCATCTAGCCAGTTGTTCTCTCGGACGGAGAACTGGATTCTCCTGGAAGTTGGTGCTTCTATGCTTCCTCGAAGATCAGCGGTGACCAGCCACTGTAAATCCCCTCCTGGGGGACCTAGAAGTTGAGCTCCAAGAAACTCCTGATGTGGGCGTCCCAGTAACTCCGACAATAAATCTAGGTCCCTCTCGAAGATCAGCTGACCTCTGTTGCCCAACTGGTAGAACTTACTGAACTGAGACTCCATCTACAAGAATTAAGGATGAGGAAATTAGTGAAGTGATCAAGTGTGTCAAATTTTATGTAGTAATGTAAGAATTTGAGGAACATGAATTTTGACAAAGAATGAATTCCCAAGGGTAAGAGAGGAAATAGTTTTTCATAAATACTCACTTTGGTTTTGAAATTAAGTTTTTGGTTCGGACGTCCATTCTAACTAGGGTCTCCTATGGTCAGGATGGCTCTGATACCAACTTGTCAACACCCGGATTTTTAATCCCAGATGCCTGTTATGTCATACATCGCAATCCCAGGATTACCATTTTTGCGAGACATAACAGATTGGATATCACAGTACATCATCCATTACAAACCATAAATAAGGTCTTACACAAATAAGGATCTCATGATCCAGTCTTAATACAACAAGCAGCAGAATAAGTAATAAGCGTAGAGGTGGGGTCCATCTTCAGGGGCACAGGCAATGCTGATGAAGGCAGATAGTCCTAGTTATCATAGCCGTCCTGCTAGCCATCATCTTGGTAGTCTCCTTCATAGTCTGGCCATGAGAATAGCCAGGGACAAAAGCCATGAGTACTCTTTAAGTACTGGCAAACTACCACTAACAAGTAGTATAGTTCTAATGTAATGTGCTAACTCTAAGTTTAACTATAAAGTTAAGTTTGAAACCTAAGCTGAGTTCAAAAACAAAGAAAGATAAAATAAAGTTCTAGAATCACTTAAGTTGGGAAGCTAGTGTCATAGTCACAACCTTATTATGGTCAAGTCAAGATTCATCATTCATTTCATAAGTCATTTTGAAAACATCTGACAACGAAACAGTATGGTCACTCCAACTGTCCATAACCGCGGACGTGGCTATTCGAATAGTTTGACACTCTACAGAGGTGGTACACTTTCACCACAAGATTCGATACATCTGTCAGGGATAACCCTGAATCATCATACTTAGTATGCAGATAATCAAACATAACCTTTCCTTTACACACCCTAGTATAAGCACCTCTCCTATGAGCATGGCCTCCCAACCATGACCATCTGTCATCTTGGGCACTTCATAGGTGGACAACATTGAGAGGTAGCCTCAGCTCAAACATCTCCTGCGAGGGAACTAATACTAATGCATATAAACTTCCGGCTAAGCTTTACCCAATTCAGGTGTTGTGGTTGTACGGTAAATTTGGAATGGTATCGCATCCAAATCCAACCATCAGTTTTTGTAAAAGGGCTAAGGCTCATGCCTCAACATTTTCATCATCATAAACCATTTGTTTTTCTCAACACATGTCAAAACATCTCAATAGAATGAATCATCATTCCAAGGTTTTCACAATTCATTTTCACCAAGTGTTCCCATCTAAAGTGACTCAAGTTTTGGTTTAGCTCTAAACTACTAGGTTAAGAGGGTTCACTAAAGTGGGATGTTAAGATCAATCTCATGCCATAGAATGACATCTAAGGTTATCTAAATAGGTCAAGTTTTATACTCTTTATGCTACCTTCAAAACAAGTAAAGGACTTTGGTAAAGTAAAGAAAGTAAAGCTTGGAAATAAAACTTGGGGTAGGTACTAGTCAAGGGGTATAACCAAAGCATGCCTAGTGCATCTTGCTCAAATTATCTAGCTTAATTCTAGGTTGCTAAGCATTATACTTGCAAGTGTTAGCTTGCCTTTGTTGGTGCAGTGGTTGAAGTTTTCCTCTTCCTCCTCTTGATAGAATTCCTCCTCCTCAAAAGCTTGGTCGGTACTATCATCTATAAATACATACGGAGTACACAATCACCAAACAATACTTAACTAGACTACTTAGCATTCTAAGGCACACATTTGATGATCTAATATCATCACAAGCATCACAAGGTTTTATTAACTAGTTTCATTCTTTTTATTTAAGAAAAGTAATTTCTACTCATTGAAAATATCTAAGATTTAATATTCTCCACTTAGAATATGGGATCATATGGACACATGTCATCACCACATATTCTAACATAAGGGAATGTGATTTAAGGGTTGGATCATATTTACTTTGGTTTAAGTTTAATATTTAATGATTTAAAGTGACTAGAAATGCCTATATAGCATTATTTTGGTACTAGTCCAAAGTCACTACATGCAAACCTTAATATTATTACATATTCAGATAGGTATGGTTAAATGTAATTTTAGAGAGTTGGAATCAACTCAAAAGCTATTTTGGTTGATTTTATAAAAATGTTTGAATGTGCAAAACCTTCTGTCTTGTTATTTTTACTAGGAGAGATCTCTAACTCTAATTGAATTAAATCCAACGGGCTTGGATAGATCTTTTCCGAAGCTTTCCAACACAATTGGAATCACTCTATTAGGATTTGTAAATCTCTCTGAAATGATTTTCAAACTAGGGGACAGAACTAAGTTCAAACCTAACTAGAAAAACCTAAATTTGAATTCATGGGCTAGCGCGGGAACAGAAATGGGCCGGCCCAGTGGTACTCCACGGCACAGAGAACAGCTGACAGAGGGTCCACATGTCAGCGGCTCTTAGCGGTACGGGGCAATGTGGACCGTGCGATTAAAAGTGAGATCTACGGCTAAGGAGTGTCATCTCTGGCGAATAGGTCATCAGCGAGAACTAACCCTAGCGGTTCGGTGGGTGTGCACAGGGGGCATACCAGGGATCCAGCTACTACGGTGATGGGGGCGATCGAACTAGTGGACGACGGCGAGCTTAGGCGAGGTCGCGGCAGGGGCTGCGGTGGACGAAATCAACGGCTCATTCTCCTCCTCTGTAGCGGCTCCTCCAGCGCAATTCCAGCGAACTATGGCTCGAGTGGCTCCGGCGAGAGGTGGGGAAGGATCAGTGAGGAGAGGGGAGTGGAGTGGTGTGAGGAGTTTGTGCTGGGAAGGGCTCCTTTTATAGGGCAACGAGGGGACCGAGCGGCATGACGGTGAGCTCGTCGGTGACGCTGATACAGACGGCTAGCAGAATGGGCGGCGTAGGCGGACGGTGGCCTGCCTCCTGGCGGTGCTCTACGGCTTCAATGCGCGGCTAGGGGCGGTGGCGTTTGGTCGGGAGCGTCCCGCGCTCTGGGAGACAGAGGCGGTGCTCGACGCAGCGCACGGTGACTGTGGGTCGCGCGGCGGTGCATGGCCATGTCTGGCAGGGTGCTGGGGTCGAGGCGGAGCGGCGTGCGGGATTTTATGTCCAGTGGGGGTCTGCTGCGTGCTGGCGATGATCGCGCTCTGGCGCGCGCTGAGCACGGTGCAGAGAGAATGGGCGGGGGCGCTGGGGTGTGGTCCAGGGCCTAGGGGTGATCGAGGGGTGGACAGGGGGCGGCGGTAGTGTTAGGCGGAGCTAGTGGTGGCACTGGAATCACGCGGCATGGTCTGTGGCGCTCTGTCCATGATTTGCCGGCGGCGACCATAAAGTGGCAGCACTCCACTGCTGCGGCGGCTTAGGGGTAGGCCGGTGACCACTTGGTTGGACTCAGGGGGACAAGGGAGTGCAGAGGGGGTCAAATGGGGGACAATGGCTTAAGTACAAATAGTAATAGTTAGGCAGTTTATTTTCTACATGCCACCTGTTCGACACAATGGCCGCGTGAGAAAAGTTTTTGAATTTTTGGTTGAATTTTGGTGGATTTGCTAGACACATGCTTAAGCCTCTGTGGTTGCTTGGGTTTTGAAAATGGATCTCCTTTGAGTGGTTTTTGAATAAGTGGGATCTTCCCATATGAACTAAATTCAATTTTCAAATGCCATTTAAAATTTGTGTTTGAAAGTTTTTGGTAGATCACAAAGTGGGCCTTGGTACATCATTACATGTACTAGCAAGGGGTGCAAAGATCCACATTTGTTTCTGTTAAGAATTGAGTTCTAGGAATAGCCAAAGTAGGCATGTTGATTAAAATGGCACAAATGACCATTTGGTTATTTTATTCATTTTGTTTTGTTTTTCTTTGGTATTTGTTTGGGAATGATCTAGATGATGTTTATTTCACCTAAGAATCATTTTACAAGCAATGGATCACTTAATCAAAGAAATTCAAAACAACTCCTATTTAAATGCACACACACATGAATGCTTTAATATTTTTAAATGGAAATTTTTTTGTTAACTCTAAATTTGATGATTGGGATCTTGATCACTTAGATTAAAGTTTTGGGATGTTACACAAAACCATCATAGTTTGTTTTGTCATTAGAGGTGGTGTTTGTCTTTGGTTGAGAAGTTTTGCTCTTCTTCTTATTCGTGTTCTTCTTATTCTTTGTCTTGGAGACATAACCAAGACCTTCTTTCCCATTGTTTGTCCTTTGCTTGCTAAGCACCTCATCTAGGACCTTTTTACCTTTATGTTGAGATCCCTCAACAATGTCTTCGTGTCCACAAGATGGAGTGGAGGTGCTGGGCATATCATACTTGTCCGATTGAGTTTGGAGCTGATCATGAGACTCATTTAGATTAGAATGTTCACTCTCCAATTCCTTGTGAGCAATGTCAAGTTTCTCAAACTTCTCTGAGAGTCTAGCATGAGCAACCCCAAATTCAACCTTTTCTTTCTTTAGTTTCTTTACCTCAGCAAGAGCATTGTCACATTCTTTCATGAGCTGGGCAACAACCTCTTCATGGCATTCCTCAACGGACTCGAGTTTCTCCTCCAAGGATACTCGAGCTTCCTCTTCTTCTTCTAAGGCATTCTTCAAGGAGGTTATCTCCAAGGTGTCTTATGTTTCAATTCTACCCTTTTTTAGAAGAGCTTAGGAATGAGAAAGTTGACTCATAAGAGCATCAAAGTTAAGTTTGTGCTCACCTTGCAAGTTAGTGAAAAAATTGTCCAAAGCAATAACTTCTTCTTTTATCTTAAGACTAGTATGATCATCCATATCCATATTTATGTTAGTCTTAGGGAATCAAGAAATAGAAGATGATACCTCGGACCCTCTTGCCATAAGGCAAGTGACGTTGTTGTTGATGACGTTTTCGTTTGGAGAGTTGAAGAGTGATGACGGTGTAGATGTGGTGGCTATAGTAGCCACCTCACGAGACATATCTTCATCCTCTTTGTCTTCACTTGCAGAGGAATATTTTCTTGTGCCACCAAGACAATCTTGGGTTGCTTCTTGTAAGGACCATTCTTTTTGATAAATGGCTTCTTTTGAGGTGCCTTGGACTTTTCTTTCAGGATGAGCCTGCCACCATTTTCTTCTCTACTTTGATATGGACATTCAGCCACAAAGTGTACCCTATCTCCACAATTGTAGCATGTTCTCAGTTTTGGGTCATTCTGTCTTCTTCCACTTGACCCATTCTTGCGCTCGAGTTCTGACTTGGCCTTGGCTGGATCCTTCCAAAAATTCCTTGCATAGAAAGCCATGTACTCACCATGAGCACACTTGACTTCCTCGGGACAGCCCATGGAGACACCCTCGTATCCTCTTTCATCATCATCTTGTTCAACAGCATTTGCCTTTAGAGCAACATTGACTCCTTTTTGCATTCCAATAGCCCGAGCACGGGCATCTTCAGCGTTCTTAGCTGCAACCTTGAATGACGCCATTTCTTGCATGACTTCATTAGAAGTCATTTGATGGTAGTTGTGTCTACCTTGCAAGCTCTTCAAGTCCGTTGGCTCAAATGACATTAGAGCACTCACATATTTCCTTTTATCCAAGCATCATCAATGTGAGTGGCTCCATGCTTTCTAAATTTTGTTGCAATGCCCTTGAGCCTTCTATACATATCTTCATGGTCTTCACCATCCAACATGTAGAATCCTTCAGCTTCATTGCTAAGGGCATCATACCTATTTCTTCTCATGCTTTCATTTCCAATAAATAGGTTGGTGAGTGCATCCCAAGCTTCTTTGGCGGTGTTGAAGTGCTCAATGTGGGGCATGTCCTTGGGACCCACTCCGAGCTGAATCATGTGGAGAGTCGTTGCATTCAGTTGACTATCCACAACTTCTCTCCTAGTCAAGTTGGTGGGGTCTCCAATATGAATACCATCTTCGATAATCCTCCAAAGCTCAATAGACGAACTGCATACATGAGATTTCATTAAGAATTGACATTGATTAAATAAAGATGCAGTGAGCTTGGGTGGATCACCCCTATTGTTTATATGAGGATGAGGGATAGGTGGGTCGGCAGAATATAGATGAGGAACCTCATTATAGTCCTCCTTACCACTTCCCTTCTTGGAGGCGGAACCATTAAGTTTTTCACCTACCACTCATCTTCCTTAGATCCGGCGTGAGCCTTATCCTTGGATAGAGGAGTGGTGGCCTCAGAGAAGATGGAGATGGGGCTGTAGATGATGTGAGGAGAGCAATCATTTGTTGCATATCCTCCATCTTGGTCTCAAAGGATTTCAACAAGGTTGTTTCCAACGTCTTGAGGTCATCCATTGTGACCTTATCCACAGTCTCATTCCCATTTTCCTTAGTACCCATACTTCTCTTAGGAGGTTAAGCCCGAATAAAGAGTCGGGGCCCTGATGCCAATTGAAATGGATCGTATGGGCACCTAGAGGGGGTGAATAGGTGCTACTTCAAATTTTAATGCTTTTTCAATTTTAGGCTTGACACAAAAGGTAAATTCTCTAGATATACTACTATGTACAATTTCCCTATATGTAAACCTAACTACTAGCGAGTAAAGACGAGTAAAGTGAGGAACGAGGAAACCGTGATGAAGCACGCGGAGACACAGGATTTGTTTTACCGTAGTTCCTTCCTTGTTAAGGGAAGTACATCTGCATTGGAGGGGTGGGCGGTGATACATTGCAAATGTATCTATAATTTTTGATGTTACATGCTTGGTTTTATCCACTTTCTTGTGTTTTGTTCCAACTTTGGAGTACTTTTCATATGATTTCTTGGACTAACCTATTAACAAGAGCCACGGTGCCAGCTGCCTGTTTTCTGCTGTTTTTGGTTCCAGGAAAGTCAGAAAATGAATATTCTCGGAATTGGACAGGACAAAAGCCAAAGTGCCTATTTTTTTGGAAGTCATCAAGTGCCAGAATACGAGACGGAGAAGGGCCAGAGGCCAGCCACACCACCTGGCCGCGCGGCCAGGTTAGGCCCGCGCCAAGGGGTGGTGTGGTGGCCCCTGGCACCCCCTCGGTCTCCCCTTCCGCATATAAGATGCCCTCGGGATGTAAACCCTAAGGGCCTGATCAAAAATCCACGAAAGAGTCTGTAGACGACGTCATCTCCATCCCTAGATCGGGAGGGATCTCAAGCTCTTCCCGGCACCCTGCTAGAGAGGGGAATTCACCCTGGAGGCCTTCTTCATCACCATGCAAGCCTCCGTTGTGATGCGTGAGTAGTTCATCCTTGGACTACGGATCCATGTAGTAGCTAGATGGCTGGTTCTCCTCCTTTGTGCTTTCATGTCTAGATCTTGTGAGCTCTGTTCATGATCAAGATCATCTATTTGTAATTCTGCATGTTGTGTTTGCGGGGATCCGATGGATATTGAGATGCTATTTCAGATTGATTATTGATTCTATGATGTCTTTTTTATCTGTGATCTTGCATGCTTTCCGTTGTTAGTAGCTATCTTAGCCAAGTAGATGCTAGCAACTCCAAGAGTTAGTATTTATGCTCGATACTGGGTTCATGCCTCTGGTAATCTGGGGAAGTGACAGAAATCTCTAAGTTACTAGATGTGTTGTTGCTACTAGGGAAAAAACAACAATCCTTTGTTCATAGAACAATCGTATTGTTTACTTTACACGCAGTTCGTAAAGCAATAATCTATTGCTTGCAACTTAATACTGGAGGGGGTTCGGATGATAACCTGAAGGTGGATTATTAGTCATAGATGTAGTTGGATGGCAGTCTATGTATAATGTTGTAATGCCCAATCAAGTCTCAAAGGAGTCAAGATGATTGGTATATGCATGTATTGCTTTCTCGATGTTTGTCAATTGCCCCGCTGTAATTTGTTCACCCAGCATGTTATCTATCTAAGGAGAGCCACCTCTAGTGAACTATGGATCCCGGTCCTTGTATTTTACATACAATCTATAAACTGTTTACTGTTTTTGTGTTTACTTTCTGCAAACTTTTACTTCTTTCCATTCGATACGTTTAATCCTTTGTTTTCAGCAAAACACGGTGAGATTGACAACCTCATCGCAAGTTGGGGACAAAGTTCTGTGGTTGTGTTGTGCATGTCTCCATGTTGCTACTAGCACCGGTAGTGTGCCCTGCCAAAGGTCAGCTAGTAACACCTTTGGGGTGTTTCCTTGCTCCTACGGGTTCGATTAAACCTTGGTTTCATAACTGAGGGAAACTTGCTTCTGTGCTCATCATACCTTCCTCTTGGGGTTCCCAACGAGCTCTACATCAACCACGCTCCAGCATTTTTCTGGCGCCATACACAGAGCCATCAAGCATTTTTCTGGCGCCGTTGTCGGGAGTCAAGGACATCTTCACAAGGGGAGTCCCTCATAACCAATCTCTTTACTTTGTTATTTTTGTTTTGCTTAGTTTCTTTTTGCTTTGTTTGCTTGTTTCTTTTTCAAAAACACAAAAAAAATAGTTTTACAAGTTTTTTGCTTTCTTATTTGAAAACCCAAAAAAAATGACTACTCTTGAAAACACTAAGTTGTGTGACTTTACTAGCACCAACAACAATGATTTTATGAGCACACCTATTGCTCCACCTGTGCCTGAAGATACTTTCTTTGAGATAAAACCTGCTTTGCTCAATCTTGTTATGAGAGAGCAATTTTCTGGTATTAGTAATGAAGATGCTGCTTCCCATCTAAATAACTTTGTTGAACTTTGTGAGATGCGAAAGCATAGGGATATAGATGGTGATATTATTAAGCTGAAATTGTTTCCCTTCTCTTTGAGAGGAAAAGCTAAAGAATGGTTGAATTCCTTCACTAGGAATAGTATTGATTCTTGGACTAAGTGCAAAGATGCTTTTATTGGAAACTATTATCCTCCTGCTAAGATTATATCTATGAGAAGTGAAATAATGAAGTTTAAACAACTTGATAATTGGCATGTTGCTCAAGCTTGGGAAAGAATGAAATCTTTGGTAAAGAATTGTCCCACTCATGGACTGACTGCTTGGATGATCATCCAAACTTTTTATGCAGGATTGAACTATTCTTCAAGGAACCTATTGGATTCTGCTGCTGGAGGTACCTTTATGACCATCACTTTGGGTGCTGCAACAAAACTTCTGGACAATATGATGGTTAATTATTCTGAATGGCATACTGAGATAGCTCCACAAGGTAGGAAGGTTTCTGTTGAGGAAACCTCCTCCTTGAGTGATAAAATTGATATTATTATGTCTATGCTTGTTAATGGGAAAGCCCATATTGATCCAAATAATGTTCCTTTGGCTTCTTTGGTAGCTCAAGAAGAGCAAGTTGATGTGAACTTCATAAGAAATAACAACTTTGGCAATAATGCTTATAGGAGTAATTTTGGTAACAACAATTATAAGCCATATCCTCCCAACAATCGTAATGCTTATGGAAGTTCCTACAACAATAATAGGAGTGCACCCTCTGAACTTGAAGTTATGCTTAAAGACTTTATTAGTAAGCAAACTGCTTTCAATAAAACTATTGAGGAAAAACTCTCTAATGCTAAAATAAATATAGCATCTTTGGCTGAAGCTCTATCTACTTTGAATAAAATGGCTGCTAAACCTAAAACTAATGAGAATCCTTTGCAGCTACTAATGCTATACAAGTTAGAATTGATGAAAATGTTAGACTATTAGCTAAATTACATGCTAAGTGGGAAAGAGAAGATAAAATTGCTAGAAACATTAGTGTTTCTACTATCACCACCACTAGTGTTAAGGCTAGCAATAGTTCTACTACTTTAGATGATAAATTTGATTTTGATATTGATGGTTGTAATATCTCTGAAGTTATTAAGTTACTACAAAAGCTTGCTAAAAGTCCGAATGCTAGTGCTATGAACATGGCTTTTACAAAACACATTACTGATGCTCTCATAAAGATTAAAGAAGAAAAGATGAAACATAAAGCTTCTATTCCTATTAAACAAGAAGCTGGTTGGGAACCCATCATTAATATGAAATTGAATGACTTTGATTTCAAAGCTTTATGTGATCTTGATAGTGGTGTTTCTATTATGCCTAGAAGGATTTATGATATGCTTGATTTGCCTCCTCTTGAAGATTGTTATTTGAATGTCCCACTTGATGATAATGCTAAAGAGAAACTCATGGGGAGTCTTAATGATGTTCTTATTATGGTTAACAATGCCTAGGTCCCCGTTGATTTCTATGTTTTGGATGTTGAATACAATGCTTCTTGTCCTATTACTTTGGGAAGACCTTTTCTTATAACTGTTGGTGCCATCATTGATATGAAAGAAGGCACCATTAAATACCAACTCCCACTCAAGAAAGGTATAGAACACTTCCCTAAAAAGAGAGAAAAGATTTCTTTTGCTTCTCCTATGAAAACAAAATTTGGTCTTAATGCTTGTTCATTTGAGAACACTTGATTCTTTCTTTGCTTCTTATGCCTAACTTAAAGGCGTTAAAGAAAAGTACTTATTGGGAGATAACCCAAAAGTTTTAGATGAGTCTTGGAAGTTATTACTTCAGTAATAACCTCTCCTTATCCTTTTTATTTGCTTTTTGTGCCAAGAGGAACCTCTAATGAGAGAGAAGTAATGATTGAGAAAGTTGTTGTCACGAAACAGATTTCTGTGCTTCACCGTAAAAATTCGGGTAAAATCTCTGAACGTCTTTTTGAGGCGTGAATTTTTGTGCTTCTGCCCCAGGTTGTTATCTAACTTTTGTTAGTTCAACACTTTCTGCTGGTCTGTTTTGACAGATTTCTGCCATTTTCTGCATTTGCTTCTTGTTGGTTCCTTTTTGAGTTATTTTGGGGAATTGATCTTTTTGAGGGAAGTGCTTCAGTAGCTAGTGTTCTAATGGAAGTTTATTTGGTGTTAGAACTGAACCTTAAGACCTTTTATCTTGAGTGCACTAATGTTGCTAATAAAGATTGTGTGAAGTTTTGTATGAAGGAAAAATTTCAGGTGTATGGAAGGAATGAGTAATGAGATGAAGGATGGACTAAAGCTCAAGCTTGGGGATGCCATGCGTGTCACCCCAAGAAATATCCAAGAGGTACAAGTGTCAAAGCTTGGGGATGCCCAAGGCATCCCCTTCTTCATCAATAAAAATTCCAGGTTTCTTCCAAACGCTTCATTTTTATTGTTTCATGCACAGTTCTATTGTTCTTGGTGCGTCTTCTTTTTCATTTTCGTTTTGGTTTTTCGTTTGCTTTTGTTTTCTTAGTTTTCTGAATAAATTGGTTGGACCCCCTCTTTCATACATTGGTTTGCAAATAGTTTGGTTTGGTTTGGAAAAGAGTACGAATGTTCATGCTTATGTGATAAAAAGAGCTCGTTTTTGACTGTGGCCTATGCTTTGTCATGCCATGCTTGATATTGTTTTGGCTTTATGCTTAGTATTCTTTGTTGTAGGATGACTTGTTATATACAATTGAGATTGCTTAATGTGCCTTGGATGAATCATGCGTTGTTTTAGCATATTAAAGCATAGTATAGTGGTATTCTCCTTTGACGCTTTATTTGGGTTGACTTGGCACATGCTCACACCATGTTATGACTATCTCAAGTCACCATAGCCTTTATGATCCTTTAGTTTTCAACTTGTAGTATCACTTTATGCTTTGATCAATGATGTTTTGTCGCTCTGCATGATTATGGACATTATTTCTCTCTTAGTTTGTCGCTCCCAGTCTTTTGCTAGCCTCCACAACAAAGTATGAGTTCCACTCATGCATCCAACTCCCTAAACCAAGTTATTCAAAAGAGTCCACCATACCTACCTATTAGCTTATGCTATTCCAAGTATATTCTTGCTTTTGTTTACCTTCCAAATTAAACTGGTTATGATAAAATTAGTGATTAAAGCTCTCACGAACTTGATGGCACACTTTACTTTTCTTGCCCTTAATAAACTTGAACCATTGTGTCGTCTATGTTGTATATGCTTGCACTTATTTGTTGGGAATTAGCAAAACCATGCTTTATGGGGAACGCTTTCAACATTGCACTTGGTACTTGTACCTAGTTGATATCATGCTCTTTTGTATATGGATGTCGTCGGTGTGAAATGAAAGGGGAGCTCGTAAGTCCATGGAGTTATGTATATGTGTTAGAGAAACGCCTGGGCCGCTGGTCTAATCCATGCTGACATGGTGGAAACCTGCAGCGTAACCATAATGAGCTGTCTATGAAGCATTCTTCTTATAAAAAAAGAGTCCTATATTGAGAAAAAAAAGAGATACTATGAAAAGAGGAAAGAGAGAAAAAAAAGCACCATATTCCCATGGTAAATAAGAAGAATGCTGAGATGCTCGTTGTCTGCTTGCCTTGTCATTTTGATATGGGGATTCTTCCGTATCATCGGGCAAGGGGTACCCCGTTGGCGGTTCTCTATGATACACATGTACTTACAATGACAAGAACTTACCGGTGACTAAACTTGAGTAGCATGAGGAGCGGCCCTCGTATACAAGGGACATGAGATTTCTAACTTATACTTCATCAAGCATGTACACCATAGTTTGTTCACTTTAACCTTAATCACTTCAAGATGCTTATGATAGGGGCAATGAGAGCTGAAAGCTATAAGTACCATAATTTTTGGAAGCTCTTTATGAGACTTGAATCCCTACTTCCTTCTATGAAGGCCTTTCTTCCAGCATTATATTGAGTCTCCACCTTCTATCTTTATGCACCTACTTTGAGAGCATAGTGGTCATTCTTAGTTCTATGTGCATTGTCCCAAGACTAGTTGATTGATGCATAACTTGATATTGCTTGTTTTAAGCTATTGTATCTAGTCACTCTTATGAACTTTGAAGGTGTCCTATGCATTTATCTTTGCTACTCTATGAGGGACAAGCTGAATACTTTTATGCTATGTTTTCTTTATGTGAAACAAACACACGTCTTGCAAAGCATTGTTATTCATGAATCTTTTGTTTGTGCCTTTTCATGTTGCATCATAGTTGCTTTGTCCTATTGTTAGAACTTTGTCTTTCGTGTTATGATTGAAGTACTATGATCCCAGCTATCAATGTTTTACAAATACTTTGATCAAGTTTATGATGGTGCATGTCACCTAAAAAATTATTCTTTCTTTTTATCACTTCCCTACTCGAGGACGAGCAGGAGTTAAGCTTGGGGATGTTGATACATTGCAAATGTATCTATAATTTTTGATGTTCCATGCTTGGTTTTATCCACTTTATTGTGTTTTGTTCCAACTTTGGAGTACTTTTCATATGATTTCTTGGACTAACCTATTAACAAGAGACACAGTGCTAGCTGCCTGTTTTCTGCTGTTTTTGGTTCCAGGAAAGTTAGAAAATGAATATTCTCGGAATTGGACGGGACAAAAGCCAAAGTGCCTATTTTTCCGGAAGTCATCAAGTGCCAGAATACGAGACAGGGAAGGGCCAGAGGCCGGCCACACCACCTGGCTGCACGGCCAGGCTAGGCCCACACCAGGGGGTGGTGTGGTGGCCCCTGGCACCCCCTCGGTCTCCCTTCCGCCTATAAGATGCCCTCAGGACGTAAACCCTAAGGGCCCGATCAAAAATCCACGAAAGAGTCTATAGCCGCCGTCATCTCCATCCATAGATCGGGAGGGATCTGAAGCTCTTCCCGGCACCCTGCCGGAGAGGGGAATTCACCCTGGAGGCCTTCTTCATCACCATGCAAGCCTCCGGTGTGATACGTGAGTAGTTCATCCTTGGACTACGGATCCATGTAGTAGCTAGATGGCTGGTTCTCCTCCTTTGTGCTTTCATGTCTAGATCTTGTGAGCTCCGTTCATGATCAAGATCATCTATTTGTAATTCTGCATGTTGTGTTTGTGGGGATCCGATGGATATTGAGATGCTATTTCAGATTGATTATTGATTCTATCATGTCTTTGTTATTTGTGATCTTGCATGATTTCCGTTGTTAGTAGCTATCTTAGCCAAGTAGATGCTAGCAACTCCAAGAGTTAGTATTTATGCTCGATAGTGGGTTCATGCCTCTGGTAATCTGGGGAAGTGACAAAAATCTCTAAGGTACTAGATGTGCTGTTGCTACTAGGGAGAAAACAACAATCCTTTGTTCATAGAACAATCATATTGTTTACTTTACACGCAGTTCGTAAAGCAATAATCTGTTGCTTGCAACTTAATACTGGAGGGGGTTCGGATGATAACCTGAAGGTGGATTATTAGTCATAGATGCAGTTGGATGGCGGTCTATGTATAATGTTGTAATGCCCAATCAAGTCTCAAAGGAGTCAAGATGATTGGTATATGCATGTATTGCTTTCTCGATGTTTGTCAATTGCCCCGCTGTAATTTGTTCACCCAGCATGTTATCTATCTAAGGAGAGCCACCTCTAGTGAACTATGGATGCCGGTCCTTGTGTTTTACATACAATCTATAAATTGTTTACTGTTTTTGTGTTTACTTTCTGCAAACTTTTACTTCTTTCCATTCGATACGTTTAATCCTGTTTTTAGCAAAACACGGATAGATTGACAACCTCATCACAAGTTGGGGACAAAGTTCTGTGGTTGTGTTTTGCAGGTCTCCACGTTGGTACTAGCACCCGTAGTGCGCCCTGCCAAAGCTCAGCTAGTAACACCTTTGGGGTGTTTCCTTGCTCCTACTGGTTCGATTAAACCTTGGTTTCATAACTGAGGGAAACTTGTTGTTGTGCTCATCATACCTTCCTCTTGGGGTTCCCAACGAGCTCTACATCAACCATGCTCCAGCATTTTTCTGGCGCCATACACAGAGCCATCAGGCGGTACTAAGACCACCACGCCACAATAGGCCTCACCCTGTTCTCTGATGGATCCTGCCACCAAAGGCCTGATCCACCTTTTCACTATAGGAACCCTTCAAGGCGGGAACCGGCGCCTTTACACAACTAGCGGGGCACAACTCTACAACCAAATTGGAGGCTCCCGTAATGACAACAAGCTGCCAAAAGAACAAGTTATCAATAACAAAACACAAGATCTAGATATGAACGAGAATACTAGATCGGGGATTTCTCCAAGTGAATGGAGAGGAGTTGATGCGCTTGATTCGTGATGACGATGTATGATGTCTCCTCCTTCAATTCCCCCAAAGATCGAAGCCTTTGGGTGGTTGAAGTGGGAGATCTAGAGAGCTCTCTTGCAACAGGCCTGGTCTTTTCGAATGAACCAAGAGTTCTGACCGAAGGGGATGATGGGGCTTTTATACCCCTTGTCCCAACTGAGCCGTTGGAGCCTTTGGGGGGCGGATTATCCAGCCCAAGTGAGGGCCGTATTATCCGGCCTGGGGAAAACTCCGCCCTAGACTCGGATTATCCGGCAAATAATCCGCCTTCGAATAGAAGCTCGCGTAGGGCAGTCCTTTCCAACTTCTCCTGAGGACTAGATTATCCGGCTTGGGGAAAAATCTGCCCCAACCACGGAATGTCCGGGGGAAAATCCGCCCCCAGACAGAAGCTCGCACAGACGCTCCCTTGGGTGATTCCCCTAGGGCCAGATTATCCGGCCCTAAAGGAAGGCCGGATTATCCGGTCCTGGGAGAAAATCCGCCCTAGAGTCGGACTGTCCGGGGGAAAATCCGCCCCCAGATAGAACGCGCGCGGCCAGCCCTGGCCAAGATGGTCAGGCCGGATTATCCTACCCATGATGGGGGCGGATAATCTGGCCCCTAGACACCCAAAAACTTTCCTGCAACACTTAGTGCACATTAGAAACTCCACGGTATTGTTATCTACCACACAAAACATAGGAAACCATGAAATGTTCTTTCACATGCTGAATGGATGTAGCCTCGAGGAAAAAACTTGACAAAATCCCAGGCCGGACATTCCGGTAGGCAACACAGCTGGGCCGGATACTCTGGCCGAAACCAACCGGATAGTCCAGCGAAACAGAGCATTTGACCACTTAAATTCCTAGAATCCTCCTTAGTACAACCACCTAGAACCCTCTTTTCCCTTTGAGGGAGCAACAATATAAAAATATGCTGAAAAGATAAATATGCCCTGAAATATTTAACACACGATTAAAACATCATAGTGTTGTCAACAAACATCAAAACATATGAAGGGAAAAAATGCCCTTTCAACCGCAGTCCCAAGTCTGGACTACACGAATAGGAGACTTCTTCACCGCAGAGCACCGTCGCGTCGCGGGATTCAGATCTAGAAGGGTTGCTTCCGTGATCTCTGGTGGAACGGAGGAGAGGGAGTCATAGTTAGGCACCGGATGTGTGTAACTCCCCTCGAGGTGCTGCACTTGTAGCACTAAGAGTTGTTGGAGCTGAAGGAGCCGTTGGACTTCAACACGACCCCGAGGTCGGCGTCGGTGCGACTACATCAACCATGTTCTCCTGAACATTGACAACGATTTTCGTTCTTCATGATATGGACATGAGTAGCCTAGATATAACCAAAACCATTATCCTGGACTTATTTATCAGGTGAATTCTAATAATAATTATATTACACATTTTCTTAATTGTAAGAGAAATATTACAACATTTATCGGTGTTGTTTTATTAGAGGCTAAATTATTTTTCCCGCAAGTAACAACCTTGGCACACCCAGGCGCAATATTTTTGAACTTTTGTCCGGCTTCATTAGCATGTGATTTCGTTTGTGTCTTAGGCTCGCGTCTCTAGTACAGTCTAGCCTAGGACCAACACTTGACAACTTTGAGCATATTTTCAGGTTTACATTGACTAACATGGCTATAATATTTTTCTCCACATATATTAAGCCTACCTACAACTCCACATATTTTTACACTATGCAATATGTGTTCGCATGGTAATCACTTATTCCAATCCTCGGAGTTACTTGATACTGCTGGTTGCCGATTGCCACTTCCTGTATGGTGAGAACTTGTAAGAATTTGATGTTGGCAACTTGTGAGCAACATACCACCACATCCTAGTAGTTGATAGGAACATATACTTCTTATATATGTTTCTTGTTTTCTACTAATTATGACAGGTTTTTGAGTTCAAAGTTCTTGGGCTTCATCAATAGTTGGAGATGTGCCACTACCTATCAACACAACAACCACCACAAAAGGTACAAAATAGAGTTTGCAATGCCAATATTTGAAGGTTTGTTTGATCAGCCTGATTTATATCTTAATTGGGAACTTGAAGTCGATAACATTCTTGGTTGCCATTCACATGAACATAATAAAGTATGTGTTGTTGTCAGTACATTTTCTGATTATGCTTCTAATTGGTGGGATGAATATTGTGATTTGTATCTTGATTACATTCATGCTACTTGGCATGATTTAAAACTTGCTATGAGATATAACTTTGTCCTATCAAGTTATGCCCAAAATATGCTTCATAAATTACAACATTTAAGATAAGAAAGTAATACCATAGAAGAATACTATAATGATTTACAAGTTACCTTGTTTCATCGTGGTTTGGAAGAAAATGAAGAAGATATTATGGACAGATTTTGGGACGGGTTAAACCATGATATTTAAGATTTACTCATACTTGAGGAATATTATTCTATCACTCATATGTTTCGTCTTGCATGCAAAGCTGAACATGACATAAAGAGACGTGGATGCTACATAACCAAACGTACCAAAATGGATAGTTCTTCATCTACACCGCTAACTACGGGTGAAGCACCTCGAGCTTACGAGGTGTCACCAACAATGGTACCTACATCATATGAGACACACTTAAAAGGTATTAACAAAGATATTGCTTATGTTCCTTCACATGATGAATGCCTTGTTGATCTAAATATATCATGTATTGAGTTAGTCGATGATGTGGAAATGATGCCCATATTATATGATTCCACTACTGGTATAGATTTTGAAGTGAGCACATCTATCACTTCTTTAGACTTACCATGTGATTAAATAGCCGAGATACAACCAATTTTGTGTGAGTCTATTGTTGAAGTTAATTCTTCTATTGATAGGATTTCAGCCAATGAACTGATCACTACTGAATTTTTTGCTAATAAGAATGTACATGGTTTAGAGGATTGTGTAAATGAGATACTGACTATTCTAAGTGCACCTATTGATGTTTTGAATTCTTCTAGTGAGATGAGTGCACCTATTAATATTATTGATGCTGAAACTGAACCATGTGACCTTGTTATTAAATCTAATTTGGATAGTATATTGTTGGTTAGACACGATGAAATGTTAGATAATTTAAATGTTGCTACTTCGTTGTGGTCTATTCCACTGGATGCTCCCATTTCCTTATCACGTGTTAGAAATAGAATTGCTGAAATCACATGTTTGAAGAGTGTTTACGTCTCTGATTATACTTTTTATTTAGTTGGAGATTATGATGTAGACAATGTTTTTATGGTGAATATGATTTGAATCACGTGTGATGAACTAGCTTGTTTGCGAATAGATAAATATGTGCATATGCTCGATCATTTTGATATGACCTCCAATATTAATATGGATTTTGAGTCGAATTCCGCACCAAGACCGTGGGACGGGTAATCAAAATTTAGTCCCGATCAACATGCATGTTGATTACTTGCATTATAAGGATTTGACATATTCACGGATTGTAGTGTTCATGTGTTGCGTGCAGATACATAGCCATGCTCAGATAAACTTCATCAAAATCCAGATGGTTGGCCTCACCACCGGGTTGCCACCACAATACCCAAGCTGTAGGCTCACTGTGTCGTAGCCGCCCCCGAGCACCAACAACAGTTCCCCACCGGTGTGGTTTAGAGACTATCACTGCCTATTCACTTGGTTAGTATTCTAAACTTCTAAACAATGTGCAACTTCATTTTCCCTATAGGTTTTCTTAGTTAGTGATTTAACAATGCACTATGTTCTGAATGTTTTTCAGACATGATATGTTGGACTAGGCAAGCCTCTAATATCTGCCTCGACCATGTTTGTTCCGCCTCCGCCGCCCTCAAGTGGCTGAATTCCTGGACATCACCCACACATACCTACTCCCCTAGCGGACTGTCTCCTCTCTATTTTCATTTTCTGGACCGGCGGTTCATCTCATCTTCAGTGGCCCATGTAGCAGCATATAGCAGACTTACATATACAAGCATGATTGGCTAACATATACCACGGGTTAAAACACAGTGCAGCACTTCCAGTTTGCAGGTATAAACTTAATCATTTACATGGTCCTTTTGCTGGTTTAATGGACATGTGATTTCACATGTTAAGTTTCTCTAGGTATCTATAACTTTGATACACCTTCCTGCTATAAAAAATTCCACGTAATTAGTAGTTCACTATCAGGTGCATATACATATGTAGTACAATTTGAGGCAAGTAATTGGTGCTTTTGAATTCGTTGCATGTATAGATCTAGGACTTTTCTGTGTGTGGAAACTAGAAAAGATTCTCTTTGATTTATTACAGGTTGAGAGCGTGATCCAATGATATTGATTTGTTAGTAGTTTCAGATTGGAACTGTAATTAGTAGTTCACTATCAGGTGCATAAATATGTTGTACGATTTGAGACAAGTAATTAGTGCTTTTTAATTCGATTCATGTATAGTTCTAGGACTTCTCTATGTGTGGAAACTAGAAAAGATTCTCTTTGATTTATTACAGGTTGGGAGCATATGATCCAATGATGTTGATTTGTCAGTAGTTTCAGATGAAATTGTGAGTGGGATATCTTCAGAACCATCTAATACACTATAACAGACAAATGCATTCTATTTACCACTGGCTATGGACAAGTGGTACATATCCGACGTCCAATATTGGAGGCCCTAGCAGGGCCAATGATGGCAATGTGAAAGCGCCAATGCGGAATTCACCTGGTCTAGGAGCACACATGTGTCATCTCTTTCTTGTGTTCGAAAAACTTAACTATAGAAAGGTTACAATCACTAGACTACACATTGGTTACTGACCCTTTTCTGTGTTAGATATAATTGGTCACATGCTTAGTACTATTTATATTGACATTCTGAATTTCGTTAATTAGTTCTGATTGACTTTCAATTTTTTGGCATGAAATTTCTGACACATCATACTTCCCCTTCTACTTGTTTTGTAGTATATGACAGAGAAAGTGCTTCTCTATGAAATTATAAAAGATGCGAACCTTGAAAAATATTGGTATGTTGTTAACTTGCCCTCGTTCTTCTCTTGCAGTGCTGATAAAACTTGTGATGTTCATGCGCCTTAGTCTCGGAATATTAGTTGCCATAGTAACGCTTCTTCCCCTCTTTATGTAGTGTCACTGTCATGGATGAAGCACAACAAAGATTCCTCAATATTGAAGTTTTGTATGGTATATTGACGAAGGTTGTTGCATGTTCAAGAGATTCTAAGATAATTGTCACATCTGCAAACCTAAATGGAGACAAGTTCTCAAAATTCTTTAGATGGTAAGTTGTTATTTTTCTTCATAGTTAATATTTGAATCCATTGTCTTTCTCTGCAAACCCTATAAGTATTTCCTTTTGTTTAGTGTACCTGTATTTAACATTCCATGTAGGATATGTCCATTTAATATCTTGTTGCAAAACACCGTGTGAAGATTGTGTGAAAGTGTCCATAAATCAGGCCATGACAATGCATATACCGAGTGACCCTGGCAACATCCTCATCTTTATTACATGCGGGAAGAAAAAATAAGGCTACCTTCTATGCTCTTGCTAAGTGCACGGAGAAGCTCTACCAAGACAGTACTGAAGCCTTCCATCATGCCAATATACTCGCAGTTGCCTGCGGTCAAAGATCTTAAGGCAAAAGAGGGCACTCATATGTGTATTGTTGCTACCAATATTGCGTAGACATGTGATACTTCTAAGGAACTTTGGGTACTAACTTTTTTTTGGTTCTATATGAATGCTGGTTATGTTTCAACTTCCCTTTACCTTTTCCTTATAGTCATGGAATAGATACCGTGTAACACCCTCGACCCTATGCAAGTTTTCGCGATTCCCACCAAACCCGCATAGAAAAGATTCAAAGATGCCCACCAGGCACTTGCGTGCGGGTGGAAAACGAAGTAATATCATTACACAATAGTCCACGATGGAACCCAAAAAACATATATATACAACCACGACTCCACGAGTCAAGAATACAGATATACAGTACAAAGATCCAAATCACCTTGAAAACATTACAACATCCGAGTACGGACAAGATGCAAACGGGGCTAAGAGCCCTGAAGAATAACCAATAGCGTCCATAACCCTGCCCAGGACAAGCCGGAAGGGTAACCCTGCTAACGACGTTGAACTTATACCTATTAAACAAAAGGGGTGCCGATAAAGGGCAAAGGAAAAAGGGAGCGGTCAGTACTGAGGCCAGTACACAGCGAGTCTAGAATTCAGCGGCTCTCGCCTACATAGGTATGGTGGACTAAAGCGGCAGCGAAGCATGCACTAAACAACCTATAGAGACTCGGTACAACTGTCGGCTATTAGAGAGGGATAAGAAAGACCTATTCATGACCAACCTGATACTAATACCAATCATACACATCCTGGTATTTCCCCCTCGAGACCAAACGGGGAAGTCAAACCAAGGAACTCACATAGTTGGTAGTTTTATTCATTCCATTATAGTTGCAACACTTACTAGTCAGATATAGATAGCACGAGTCATCCTGATATCATAAGCAGTGGGCAGTTTTAGTTAACCATTCCATTATAGTTGCATTACTTACTAGGCAGGTATAGATAGCATGAGACACCCCAATTCCATCAGCTGTTGGCACTTTTATTATCCATTCCATTGTAGTTGAGCTGGTTAATAGTCATGCCAAAGTCAAATTTATAGCACTACTTTAGTTATAGTTGTCTATGGTCGAGACACTGTGCTCCAACTCGTCCATAACCGCGAACCTGGCTTTCAGAAAGATTTACCCTGCAAGGGTGCACAAATAGCAACACATGCACGCTCAACCTCAGAAAAACCAAATAAAACCCCAACGAGGCATCACGACAAAGCAATCGCAGGATTCATAAAATATTTCAGGGGCCACCCTAATAAGCTATCTGCAACGAAGTTGGCCGGCTCCGAAACGGACCCAGGGTTTGCGAGAACGGCTGTAAATGACTGGAAACCCGAAAGTGTGACTGGGCTTGTCGATACCGCGAAATCGTGCCACGATCCTAAATAGCACAGGCCCTCCACGCGCAATCGTAAATAAAGTAGTAAAGCATGGAATAAGTACAGGATAGTAACAAAGCCCCAAACTAGTTTGTGGCCCTAAGAAATAAGAAATGAATCAATCTCTGGCTAAGGGGATTCATGGTCCCACATGCGGATAGTGCGATAATCAAGGAACATGTATCAAGTACTCGGGGCCTGCGGGACACAAGTGAGCGTGGAAGAACCAAATGACATCTATTTCCCACCGGTGCCTCTGCATTAGTTATATCTATTCCCAGCATTTTATTTAACAAGTTGTAATTAAATCCATGATCATCTCCACCATTAAACATGTGCCAACCTTCCAACAATGGTGGAACGACGACAACACGAAGCAGCACCTGAGCAAGCAACTACGACTCGCAAGGCCGACTATCTATCAAACAATAGGCAATAGGATATGTTCAAGGCAATATAGAGGCTGCAAGGAATATAAATGGTGCACACAAACTAAAGCATCGCAACATGGATAGCAATAGATCAATAGCAGGAAGTAAAGACTGTAAAGGCAAAATAGGTAGAAAGATGGAGATTGCTCGCCTGGAAAACACTACCGAAGGTTCATATCCGAAGAACTTGTCGATACTCGCATCAACTCAACAGTCTAATCCGTGAAGAAGCAAAGCACTAAAGGAAACACCGGATGCACTTTTTAATACTATGACAGAAGATCGGGTATGATGCATGTATGATGCATGTTATGGCAAAGATGCGATGCGACTAGGCAATATTAAGCGGAACCAGGGTCCCGATAATTAATTAGATGGTTCATGTTGTTTAGATACCCGTATTTTAAATATTGTCTTAACAAGGCAAAACATGGCATCGATTCGCTACGCAATTTTAAATAGAGTCAATATAAGGCTAAATTTGCCTGCATATGATCTCCATATTTAATTTAGGTGAATCAGCTAAATAACCCCAAACATCCACAATATGCATGCGAGAATGAACAATTTAATATGCAACAAGTCGATGTCATTTATTATAAAATATAGGGGTCTCAGATAGGGGTCACACATTAGGGGGTCGCCTCCGGGGTCTCAGGATCGGTCTTCGGATCTTCGGGATTAGGGCTTGGAGGTTCCGGCTTTGAGTGTCCATGGAGAACTTGGTTCAGCATAGGTGGTCAAGGGTGAACTTGTTCGATGCCGGTAGATCTTGGGGTACGTCTTTGGCACCACAGAGAACTAGACATCAGGGTTGTTCCTGTGACGATCCTCTACGACACATGTGCCTAGGGTGAACCAACCATACTTGTAGTGACAGCACTATCACCATCAAACCACACCAATACGTTGATCAGGGCAGCGTCAGGTGAAGCAATAAGAACCACAAGCACAAACACGGTAGCCCCATACCGCAAACACTGGCAGGGAGACACGAATGAAGAGAGGGCCATGACCAGACGATGCGACGAGCTTGGTGACCGCACGCGGGAGGCTGCGCTCGCGGGGACGAGCGAGTGACATGCAGAGGGTGACGGCGCGACAGGACTTCGGTGAGGCAGGGCGACGGTGCTGCCAGAGAGCGATGCAGGGCCGGCGGTGCTTGGAGGTGGTGGTCGCACATGGCAAGCTCGTGTCGGGGAGGAGCCGTGATAGGGTCGACAGCTACCAGGGTCAGGAGAGGGCCGAGCAGCGGCCTTGGCAACCGAGGAGTGGCAGGGGGCGTCGGAGATCCCCGACAAGGTGCTGCAGACGGTAGCGACCGGGTCGAGGGAGAGGGCAGACCGATAGCGGTGGCTGGGTCGAAGCAGAGGCAGCGGCGCATGGTCGAGGAGGCTTGCAGCGCGGGGCAGCTTGAGCTTGCCCGCGACGATGCTGGCGGCAGCGAGGTCCCAAGCTTACAGGGAAGGGCTTGACGCGGGGCTCGACATAGAGGGCGGAGGACGCCGTGGAGAGACGGGCCAACGACGAGGTGGTTGGCGGTGCACGAGGCAGAGGCCACGCGATGGGGATCGCAGGAAGAGACGCGTCGATGGGGTGGGTCCACGCGTGTTCGCTCGCGTGTCACGCGTTGGGCAGGGGGTGTGGGGCGGGCGAGGAGGTGGGGCCAGGGTAGCGTCACACGCGGGGTGGGTGGTAGCGTGATGTTGCTTGTGCGCACGTTGGTGCAGGTCTATGCGAGCTGGCGGCGGTGGCTGGGTGGGATTAGGGGTAGGTGGAGTGTTAGGGTTTGGGGTGGTTCTAGTCTAGGTTTAGTTTAGTTCGGCGGGGTTGTAGGTGGCCTGGCCTAACGTCTAGACTGCATCCCCGGTTTGACAAATAGTTTTGTTTTATTTATTTATTTTAAACACTTTTATAAACATCTTTTAGATAAACAAAATATCCGAAAGAGACCAGGGTTTTTAATTTGACATAGAGAAGGGGAGTAATTAGAAAACAAACTAGGCTTTTAGAAAATAGTTTTAGCCAAGCCTATGCATGATGACATGACGATGCTCAAATGAAATGTGGCATGATGACATGATCATGTGATCTTGATGTTGCACAAAAATAAAACAACACGTGATTTTCTAGTAGTGGTTTTACCGGGGTGCTACAATTCGACACCACTAACAAGGGATCTCGCCCTCGAGATCCACCTCATGGTACAGGAAAGAAGGATGATGGTCAGACTCTTCTAGCTTCGTGTAGATCCTTGTGACACCACTAACAAAGATTCTTACTCCATCTTGAAATCGACGACACCACCAGCAAGGGGTCGCTGCTCACATTCGTCGAGAGAACACTCCGGAGAAACAAAGGCGAAGTTAAAGGTCTCAAAAGATAAGGCCACCTCTAACTTCCGTGAGAGGAGAGAAAAAAGGTGCAACCTAATCCACTTCAATGTACACGAGCTAATAGAATGAGCAGTCAGCATGGGGGCCAATCCATCACGTACCCAAACTATTACTCCGCACATGCAGTAGAAAATCGTGCAATCCATTCTCGGAATTTAGACTGAAGATATTCACAAGCGATGTTTGGAAACAAAGGAGTGATGCGGGCTCTTCATCGGATCTGATGTAGAGGATGATGTCACGTTGGAAAAACACCGGAAGATACAAAAGAAGTTGTATGAAAGGACACAATGATTAGGTTCCATGATGGTTCCATTGGCATGAATAACACATGCTCAAGGTATACTCCAACTTCACCAATGCTCATCCTTCTCATAATGTTTTTCAATGATACGGACATCCGTCAAGGAGCAAATATAGATAAAGAGTCCAAGGACAAAAATATAGGATGAAGGTACAACAAACGAGATGCAGATTCGATGATTGTGGCACCACCGTTATAAAAGAGAGGAAGCAAAACCCTAAAGGTACGACAGAAACCCAACCACGAGAAATCCTAGACTCGAGGAAAAGATAAGAGTAGATTCAAAACACGTAGAGGTAAGAGGAGAATAGCATAGGGGTAAGGAGTAAAAGCAGACCTAATCAGATCTAACCAACTGATTTTGCAAAAATAGTTTTGACACTCTATATCGGTCGTTAGCTAGGTTATCCTAAAGGCTGGACCAGTGGGGTATCGTAACTGCTGAGCTCTGATACCACTTTGTAACACCCTCGAATCGACCCTATGCAAGTTTTAATGATTCCCGACAAACCCGCATAGAAACGATTCAAAGATGCCCACCAGGCACTTGCGTGCGGGTGGAAAATGAAGTAATATCGTTACACAATAGTCCACGATGGAACCCACAGAACATATATATACAACCACGACTCCACGAGTCAAGAATATAGATATACAGTACAAATATCCAAATCACCTTGTAAACGTTACAACATCTGAGTACGGACAAGATGCAAATGGGGCTAAGAGCCCTGAAGAATAACCAATGGCGTCCATAACCCTGCCCAGGCCAAGCCGGAAGGGTAACCCTACTAACAACGTCGAACTTATACCTGTTAAACAAAAGGGGTGCCGACAAAGGGCAAAGGAAAAAGGGAGTGGTTAGTATTGAGGCAAGTACATGGCAAGTCTAGAATTCGCCGTCTCTCGCCTACGTAGGTATGGTGGACTGAAGCGGCAGCGAAGCATGCACTAAACAACCTATAGAGACTCGGTACAACTGTCGACTATTAGAGAGGGATAAGAAAGACCTATTCGGGACCAACCTGATACTAACACTAATCATACCCATCCTAGTATTTCCCCCTCGAGACCAAACAGGGAAGCCAAACCAAGGAACTCACATAGTTGGCAGTTTTATTCATTCCATTATAGTTGCAACACTTACTAGTCAGATATAGATAGCACGAGTCATCCTGATATCATAACTAGTAGGCATTTTTAGTTAACCATTCCGTTATAGTTGCATTACTTACTAGGCAGGTATAGATAGCATGAGACACCCTAATTCCATCAGTTGTTAGCAATTTTATTATCCATTCCATTATACTGGAGCTGATTACTAGTCATGCCAAAGTCAAACTTAGAGCACTACTTTAGTTATAGTTGTCTATGGTCGAGACACTGTGCTCCAAGTCGTCCATCACCGCGGACACGGCTTTTAGAAAGATTTACCCTGCAAGGGTGCACAAATAGCAACACACGCATGCTCAACCTCAAAAAACCAAATAAAACCCCAACGAGGCATCACGACAAAGCAATCACAGGATTCATAAAATATTTCAAGGGGTCATCCCAATAAGCTACCCGCAACGAAGTTGGCTGACTCCGAAATGGACCCAGGGTTTGCGAGAACGGTTGTAAATGACTGGGAACCCGAAAGTGTGACTGGGTTTATCGATACCGCGAAATCGTGTCGCGATCCTAAATAGTACAAGCGCTCCACGCGCAATCATAAATAAAGCAGTAAAGCATGGCATAAGTACAGGATAGTAATAAAGCCCCAAACTAGTTTCTGGCCCCAAGAAATAAGAAATGAATCAAGCTCTGGCTAAGGGGATTCATGGTCCCACATACGGATAGTGCGATAGTCAAGGAACATGTATCAAGCACTCGAGGCCTACGGGACACAAGTGAGCATGGAAGAACCAAATAACATCTATTGCCCACCGGTGCCTCTGCATTAGTTATATCTATTCCCAGCATTTTATTTAACAAGTTGTAATTAAAGCCATGATCATCTCCACTATTAAACATGTGACAACCTTCCAACAACAGTGGAATGACGACAACACGAAGCAGCACCTGAGCAAGCAACTACGACTCGCAAGGCCCACTATCTATCAAACAACAGGCAATAGGATGTGTTCAAGGCAATATAGAGGCTACAAGGAATATAAATGGTGCACGCAAACTAAAGCATCACAACATGGATAGCAATATATCAATAGGAGGAAGTAAAGACTATAAATGGAAAATAAGTAGAAAGGGGGAGATTACTCGTCTGGAAACACTGCCAAAGGTTCATATCCGAAGAACTTGTCGATACTCGCATCAACTCAACGGCCTAATCCGTGAAGAGGCACATCACTAAAGGAAATATCGGATGCACTATTTAATACTACGGCAAAAGATCGGGCATGATGCATGTATAATGCATGACATGGCAAAGATGCGATGCGACTAGGTAATATTAAGCGGAACCGGGGTCCCGATAATTAATTAGATGGTTCATGTTATTTAGATACCCGCATTTTAAATGTTGTCTTAACAAGACAAAACATGGCATCGGTTCGCTATGCAATTTTAAATACAGTCAATATAAGGCTAAATTTGCCCGCATATGATCTCCATATTTAATTTAGGTGAATCAGCTAAATACCCCCAAACATCCACAATATGCATGCGAGAATGAACAATTTAATATGCAACAAGTCGATGTCATTTATTATAAAATTAAAATTTACCTTAGAATTTATATTGTATTTGTCTACGTAGGTTTTTCTTTGTCAATCTTCTTTCTCTCTCATTCAGACTCCATAGAATTTTCTTAGGCACATAATTTTCTCACACAAGATTCGTGGTGTTTTGTTTGTTGATAAGGGGCCGTGCTACTAAAATATTTCATGATTTTATAAATTGGAAGGTGAACATGAGTACATCAAATAAATTGAGGATAGATTTAAATAGCATGAAGGAAGTCATAGAAGCATGTATCTTTGAAGGAGGAGCCACATTCATTGAATGTAAGCAACTGAGCTAGAACAAACAGAACATGTAGAGAAATATATTTCTGAATTAGAAAAGATGACAATTGTTATCTAAAGAAGATGGGTATTTCGTTTGAAAATAGAATCAACCTATCAGACCACCATTAGACCCAGAATCTGCTATCGAGTGGGAGTAGCACGGACAGAAACTGAGGCAAAAGATTTTATAGGACATGTAGACAGTGTAGTAACGTACTATAATCATCTCCGTCGTTAATTTGTGCACCATGGCTGCCATTAGAGATTTGCAAGAACTGAAAAATAACACGGGCATAAAGATCAATTAAGACCAGCACATCATGTCACCATGAATGGGGAGGCGAGGGCAGGATCTGTACCACATCCGCAGGAGAGATCGATGGCCACTCCAGATTCTAGCATGTGTTCAAATGGATCGAGAGGTGTGCATCTGATCTCGGTTGGTCGAAACTTGATTGGAGTCTGCCGCATGCCCGCTCTAGATTTCGGCCTGCGGTCCAATCAATCGGGAGGTGTGCGTCTTGTCTAGGTGGTTGAATTTACATTGGAGTCTGCCGCCGCATCGTGTGTCCTCTTCAATTATTTTCTAATGGTTCCGTATGAGCAAGGAGACCTGGTATCCATTGGAGTCTGCTGCCGCATGTGTCCTCTTCAAAAAAAAATCCGGTGGTTCCGTACGAGGAGAACCGGTTGTCAAAAGGTGGAGTAGAGCGGGCCAAAATAGATAGATATTCCAGCCTAGTTAAGCATAGAAAGGCTTTTTGATGTCCACAGAAGCTTCCCTAAGGGATAATTCGGCCCACGCGGGAACTGAGGATCATCCAACGGCCAGAATGACGTGGGGGCGCGATCGGACGGCCAAAACTGCCTAGTTCGTGGGAGGCCTCCTTTTTGACTCAGTTTTAATATCCCTAATATAGGGGTCTCAGATAGGGGTCACACATTAGGGGGTCGGCTCCGGGATCCTGAGATCGGTCTTCAGATCTTCGGGATCAGGGCTTGGAGGTTCTGGCTTCGAGTGTCCATGGAGAACTTGGTTCGGCATAGGTGGTGGAGGGTGAACTTGTTCGGTGCCGGTAGATCTTGGGGTACATCTTTGGCACCATGGAGAACTGGACATTGGGGTTGCTCCTATGACGATCCTCTGCAACACATGTGCCTAGGGTTAACCAACCATCCTTGCAGTGACCGCACTGTCACCATCAAACTACACCAATACGTCGATCAGGGCAGCGTCAGGTGAAGCAACAGGAACCACAAGCACAAACACGACAGCCCCATACCGCAAACACTGGCATGGAGACACGAACGAAGAGATGGCCATCACCAGGCGACACAGCGAGCTTGGTGACGGCACGCGGGAGGCTGCGCTCACGGGAACGAGCGGGCGACATGACAGAGGGCAGCGGCACGACGGGACTCCGACGAGGCAGGGCGACGGTGCTGCCAGAGGCGATGCAGGGCCGGCGGTGCTCGGAGGTGGTGGTCGCGCGGGGCAAGCTCGTGTCAGGGAGGAGCCGCGACGGGGCCGATGGCGGTCGGGGTGAGGAGAGGACCGAGTAGCGGCCTTGGCAACCAAGGAGCGGCAGGGGGGTCGGAGATCCCCGGCGAGGTGTTGCTGATGATCGGCTCAACACGTCGAGCTCGTTGAGGAACCCCAAGAGGAAGGTATGATGAGCACAGCAGCAAGTTTTACCTTAGTTATGAAACCAAGGTTATCGAACAAGTAGGAGCAAGGAAACACCTCCAAGGTGTTGTTTCCAACTTAGAATCATGTACAACACAACCACATAACTTTGCCCCCAACTTACCGTGAGGTTGTCAATCTCACCGGTTTTGCTGAAAACAAAGGATTAAACGTATTGTGTGGAAGATAGTAATTGCTTGCAGAAAGTAAACAGAAAACAGTAAATAGCTTGTAGATTGATGATAAAAGAATGGATCGGGGTCCATAGTTCACTAGAGGTGATTCTCCTTAAGATAGATGACATGTTGGGTGAACAAATTACAGCGGGGCAATTGACAGACACCGAGAAAGCATACATGCATATACTAATCATCTTGACTCCTATGAGATTTAGTTGGGCAATACAACATTATACATAGACCGTAATCCAACTGCATCTATGACTAATAATCCACCTTCAGTTTATCATCTGAACCCATTCAGTATTAAGTTGCAAGCAACAGATAATTGCATTAAGCAAAGTGTGTAAAGTAAACAATATGATTGTTCTATGAACAAAGGATTGATGTTTTCTCCTTAGTAGCAACAACACATCTAGTACCTTAGAGATTTCTGTCACTTCCCCAGATTCCTAGAGGCATGAACCCACTATCGAGCATAAATACTCCCTCTTGGAGTTGCTAGCATATACTCGGCCAAGATAGCTACTAACAACGGAAAGCATGCAAGATCACAAATAACATAGACATGATAGAATCAATAATCAATCTGAAATAGCATCTCAATATCCATCGGATCCTCGCAAACACAACATGTAAGATTACAAAAAGATGATCTTGACCATGAACGAAGCTCACGAGATCTAAATATGGTAGCACAAAGGAGAAGAACCAACCATCTAGCTACTACATGGACCCGTAGTCTAGGGATGAACTACTCACGCATCACACCGGAGGTAGGCATGGTGATGAAGAAAGCCTCCAGGGTGATCTCTCCCCTCCGGCAGGGTGCTGGGAAGAGCTTCAGATCCCTCCTGATCTAGGGATGGAGATGGTGGCGGCTATAGACTCTTTCATGGAATTTTGATCGGGTCCTTAGGGTTTTCGTCCTGGAGGCAATATATAGGCAAAGGGGCAAGGTCGATGGAGTAACAGGGGGCCCACACCCCTTGGTGGCGCGGCTAGGACTGGTCGCGCCACCACCAGGTATGTCCGCCCTGGTTCCCCTCTTCGTCTCCCCTCCGGACTCCGTATTCCTTCTGGTGAAATATTGACTTCGCCTTTTGTCCGGTCCAATTTCGAGAATATTTCCTTACTAGCTTATCTGAAACCAAAAACAGCAGAAAACATGCAACTGGCACTATGGCATCTTGTTAATAGGTTAGTTCCAGAAAATGTGTAAAAATACTCCAAAGTGTGGACAAAACATAAGAAAGTAGATATAAAACAAGCATGGAACATAAAAAATTATAGATACATTTGCAACGTATCAACATCCCCAAGCTTAACTCCTGCTTGTCCTCGAGTAGGTAAGTGATAAAAAGAATAATTTTTGAGGTGACATGCACCATCATAATCTTGATCAAAGTATTTGTAGAACATTGATAGCTGGGATCATAGTACTTTTAACATATCATGAAAGATATAGTTCTAACAATAAGACATAGCAACTATGTTGTAACATGAAAAGGTACAAACAAAAGATTCATGAATAACAATGCTTTGAAAACCGTTTGTTTGTTTCACATATAGAAAACATAATGAGAATGGTATTCATCTTGTCCCTCATAGTGTAGCAAAACATAAATGCATAGGACACCTTCAAAGTTCATAAGGGTGACTAGATACAAATAGTTTAAGAATAAGCAATATCAAAGTTATGAATCAATCAACAAGTTTTGCGACAATGCACATTAAACTAAGAATGGCCACTATGCTCTCTCAATAGGTACATAAAGATATAAGATGGAGACTCACCATAAAAGTAAAAGAAAGGCCTTCATAGAAGGAAGCAGGGATTCAAGTCTCATAAAGAGCTTCCAAAAATTATGGTACTTATTAGCTTTTAGCTCTCATTGCCCCTATCATAAGCATATTTAGGTGGTTAAGGTTAAAGTGAACAAATATGAGGATATGCTTGACAAGTTATAAGCTGAAAATCTCATGCCCCTTACTTACAAGTACCGTTCCTCATGCTACTCAAGTTTAGTCACAAGTAAGTTCTTGTCATTGTAAGTACATGTGTATCATAGAGAACCGCAAACGGGGTACCCCTTGCCCGATGATACGGAAGAATCCCCATATCAAAATAACAAGGCAAGCATACAATGAGCATCGCCGCATCCTTTTATTTCCTATTTGCATATGTATCTTTTTTTTCTTCTTTTTTTCTCTTTCTTTTTTCTGTCCTATTTGCATAGGCTTCTTTTTTATAGAGGATGCTTCATAGATTGCTCACTATGGTTACGCTGCAGGTTTCCACCATGATTAGGCATGGATTAGACAAGTTGCCCTGGCGTTTCTCTAACACATATACGAACTCCATGAGCCTTACAAGCTCCCCTTTCATTTCACACCACCGGGATCTATAAGCAAAAGAACATGATATCAACTAAATAAAGTGCAATGTGGAAAGCGTTCCCCATGACAGCATGGTTCTGCTAATCCACAACTTACAAAACGCAAGCATATACGCAACATAGATGGGCACAATGGTTCAAGTTTATTAAGTGCAAGAAAAGTAAAGTGTGCCCTCAAGTTCGTGAGAGCTTTAATCACTAATTTTCACATAACATGTTTAATTCGGAAGGTAGATAAAAACATGAATATACTTGGAATAGAAATAATGCTAATAGGTAGGTATGGTGGACTCTTTGGAATACTTGGTTTTATTTGGAGTTGGATGCATGAGTGGAACTCATACTTGGTATGGAGGCTAGCAAAAGACTAGGAGCGACCATCTAAGGGAGCAATAATGGTCATAATCATGCAAAGCGACAAAACATTATTAATTAAAGCATAAAGTGATATTACAAGTCGAAAACTAAATGATAAAGAGGCTATGGTGACTTGGTGTAGTCTTAACATGGTGTGATCATGCGCTAAGTCAACCCAAATAAAGCATTAAAGGAGAATACCACAATAATTATGTTTTTATATGCTAAAACAACGCATGATTCTTTCTAGGCACATTAAGCAATCTAAATTGTTTGTAACAAGTCATGCTACAGAAATAATCACTAAGCATAAAGCCAAAACAATATCAAGCATGACATGATAAAGTCTAAGTCACAGTAAAAACAAGCTCCTTTTATACCACTTAAGCATGAACTTTCCTACTCTTTTCTAATCCAAATCAACCTATTTGAAAACTAATGTATGAATGAGGGGGTCCAACCAATTTATTCAAGACAACTAAGCAAATGAAAACTAAAACCAAAAATGAAGATGCTCCAAGAACAACACAATGGTGCTTGAAACAATAAAAATGAAGTGTTTGGAAGAAACCTGAAATTTTTATTGATGAAGAAGGGGATGCCTTGGGCATCCCCAAGCTTTGACGCTTGTACTTCTTGAATATTCCTTGGGGTGACACGGGTGGCATCCCCAAGCTTGAGATTTTGTCCATACTTCATCTTATCACATTACTCTTCCCTACACTTTAAAATTTCCTTCATACAAAACTTCACACAATCTTCATTAGGAACATTAGTGTACTCAAGATAATAAGTCTTTTTGGTTCAGTTCCAACTCAAGTAAAAATTACATTAAAACACAAGATACTGTAGCACTTCCTTTAAAAAGTTCAAATGATCAAAGAGAACTCAGAGAGAAAGAGATTAAGAGGCAAATGCAAATAATGGCAGAAAGCTGTCAAAACAGACCAGCAGGTAAAAACCAATTTTTTCGAAGACCTTCTGTTGCTCAAATCGAAAAGTGTTGAACTAATGGAAGTTGGCTAACAACCTGGGGAAGAAGCACAAACAATTACAGCTCCAACCGACGTACAGAGATTTTTCAAGAATTTTTACAGCGAAGCACAAAAATCTGTTTCGGGACAGCAAATTTCCCAAGCATTACTTCTCTCTCATTAGAGGTTACTCTTGGTACAAAAACCACACAAAAATGATAAGGAGAGGTTATTACTGAAGAAATAACTTCCAAGACTCAACAAAATATTCCTAACGAAATTTGGGTTATCTCCCAATAAGTGCTTTTCTTTAACGCCTTTGAGCTAGGCATAAGAATCTCGATGACGCTCACATAAGAAATATGAATTGAAGTAAAAGAGAGCATCAAGAAGCAAATTCAAAACACATTAAGTCTAACCCACTTCCTATGCATAGGAATCTTATACGCAAATAAATTCACAAAGAACAAAGTGACAGGCATAGGAAGATAAAACTAGAGTAACTTCAAAACTTTTAGCCAATAGAGAAGTGTTTCAGTACCATGAAAACTTTTACAATCATATTTTCCTCTCTCATAATAATTTTCAGTAGCCTCATGAATAAACTCAATAATATAACTATCACATAAAGCATGCTTTTCATGATCTACAAACACATATTTTTTATCAAGCTCAAAAATAGTGGGATTAAAACCTCAAGACCCACTTTTAACAATTTTATAGCAAGATGACTGATCAATCTCATTTTAAATAGTAGTACAATTAATATTATCAACCAATATAGGACCATCATCTAGAGATTTATTATATTTTTTTCAAAAGAATCCATAGGAACAGAGCATTCATCCTCCTTTGGTAAGCATGGAGGACAATCAAATAATGTAATGGGTAAAGAGTTACTCTCATTAGAAGGTAGGAATGGGTAGATCCATTCTTCCTCCTCTTGATCATCACTCTCCTCTTATTTTTCATCCAATGAGCTTCCAGCTTCAGCAATTTCTTCTTCCATAGGCTCATGCAAGGCATTAATCTCTTCCGTTGGTGGAGATCATCTATTAAGATATTTAAGAATATATCCATTCTCTACCTTGTAATTATCAAAGCAAAATTTAAGTATATCATAAACCTCATATTTATAAGGTGCATCATCAGTATTTTCAAGCAAATAAGCAAGTTCGAATGCACCCTTCCAAGCAACAAATTCTTCAATTTATTCCACATCATAAAAGTCATAATTTCCCTTAATAAGATATGGTAACATCATCATTATACTCACATTGAAAAGGGAGGTGTTTATACCTCCTACAACAACAAGATTTATCAAAGCAATAAGTAACATTATAAGTAGAGCACATGTTTCTAGCAATGATACACAATTTATCAATTTGTTCCCATAAGAGTTTCCCTTTTTGTGACAAGCGGTGTTCCTCATAATATTTTTGTTGTTCCATGAACCCATCTTGCCGATAAGATCTGGTTTCAAAGAAACCCACCATTGATAGAAAGCATGATTATGCAAGACAATAACAGATCAATAGAAATAACAACTATAGCAGGAACTAGTTTTTTTGTTTTTGATAGAAAGAAACAAGCAAGCAAAGCAAAAATAAACTAAGCAAAACAAAAAACAAAGTAAAGAGATTGGTTGTGAGGGACTCCCCTTGTGAAGATGTCCTTGACTCCCCGGCAACGGCGCTTGAAAGATCTTGATGATCGGCTCAACACGTTGAGCTCGTTGGGGAACCCCAAGAGGAAGGTACGATGAGCACAGCAGCAAGTTTTCCCTCAGTTATGAAACCAAGATTATCGAACCAGTAGGAGCAAGGAAACACCTCCAAGGTGTTGTTTCCAACTTGGAATCCTACACAACACAACCACATAACTTTTCCCCCAACTTACAGTGAGGTTGTCAATCTCACCGGTTTTGCTGAAAACAAAGGATTAAACGTATTGTGTGGAAGATAGTAATTGCTTGCAGAAAGTAAATAGAAAACAGTAAATAGCTTGTAGATTGATGATAAAAGAATGGAACGGGGTCCATAGTTCACTAGAGGTGATTCTCCTTATGATAGATGACATGTTGGGTGAACAAATTACAGCGGGGCAATTCACAGACACCGAGAAAGCATACATGCATATATTAATCATCTTGATTGGCCATTACAACATTATACATAGATTGTAATCCAACTGCATCTATGACTAATAATCCACCTTCAGGTTATCATCCGACCCCCCTCCAGTATTAAGTTGCAAGCAACAGATAATTGCATTAAGCAAAGTGTGTAAAGTAAACAATACGATTATTCTATGAACAAAGGATTGTTGTTTTCTCCCTAGTAGAAACAACACATCTAGTACCTTTGAGATTTCTGTCACTTCCCCAGATTCCTAGAGGCACGAACCCACTATCGAGCATAAATACTCCCTCTTGGAGTTGCTAGCATCTACTCGGAAAAGATAGCTACTAACAACGGAAAGCATGCAAGATAACAAATAACATAGACATGATAAAATCAATAATAAATCTGAAATAGCATCTCAATATCCATCGGATCCCTGCAAACACAACATGTAGATTAGAAATAGATGATCTTGATCATAAACGGAGCTCACAAGATCTAAACATGGTAGCACAAAGGAGAAGAACCAACCATCTAGCTACTACATGGACCCGTAGTCTAGAGATGAACTACTCACGCATCACACCGGAGGCAGGCATGGTGATGAAGAAGGCCTCCAGGGTGATCTCTCAACTCCGGAAGGGTGCCGGGAAGAGCTTCAGATCCCTCTTGATCTAGGGATGGAGATGGCGGCGGCTATAGACTCTTTCGTGGAATTTTGATCCGGTCCTTAGGGTTTTCGTCCCGGAGGCAATATATAGGCAAAGGGGCAAGGTCGGTGGAGTACCAGGGAGCCCACACCCCTTGGTGGCGCGGCTAGGGCTGGCCGCGCCACCACCAGGTGTGGCCGCCCTAGTTCCCCTCTTTGTCTCCCCTCCGGACTCCATATTCCTTCTAGTGAAATATTGACTTAGGCTTTTGTCCGGTCCAATTCCGAGAATATTTTCTTACTAGGTTTTCTGAAACCAAAAACAGCAGAAAACATGCAACTGGCACTATGGCATCTTGTTAATAGGTTAGTTCCAGAAAATGTGTAAAAATACTCCAAAGTGTGGAAAAAATATAAGAAAGTAGATATAAAATAAGCATGGAACATCAAAAATTATAGATACGTTTGCAACGTATTAACTGCAGACGGCGGCGGCCGGGTCGAAGCAGAGGCGGCGGCGGATGCTGGAGGAGGCAAGCGGGGAGGCCTGCAGCGCGGGCGGCTTGAGCTTGCCCGCAGGGATGCTGGCGTTGGCGGGGTCCGGAGCTTACAGGGGAGGGTCTTGACGCGGGGCTCGACATAGAGGGTGGCAGACGCCACAGAGAGACGGGCCGACGGCAAGGTGGTTGGCGGCGCACGAGGCAGAGGCCACTCTATGGGGTCGAGATGGGGATCGCAGGAGGAGACGCGTCGATGGGGTGGGTCCACGCGTGTTCGCTCGCGTGGTCACGCGTTGGGCGGGGGGTGCGGGGTGGGTGAGGAGGTGGGGCCAGGGGAGCGTCGTGTGCGGGGTGGGTGGTAGCGTGATGTTGCTGCTGCGTGCACTGGTGCGGGTCTATGCGAGCTGGAGACGGTGGCTGGGTGGGATTAGGGGTAGGTGGGGTGTTAGGGTTTGGGGTGGTTCTGGTCTGGGTTTAGTTTAGTTGGACCGGGTTGTAGGTGGCCTTGCCTAACGGCTGGGCTGCCTCCCCGGTTTAACAAATAGTTTTGTTTTATTTATTTTTTTTAAACACTTTTGTAAACATATTTTAGATAAGCAAAATTTCTGAAAGAGACCGGGTTTTTTAATTTGAAATAGAGAAGAGGAGTAATTAGAAAACAAATTAGGCTTTTAAAAAATAGTTTTAGCCAAGCATATGCATGATGACATAATGATGCTCAAATGCAATGTGGCATGATGACATAAGCATGCGATCATAATGATGCACAAAAATAAAACAACACGCGATTTTCTAGTAGTGGTTGTACCGGAATGCTAGATACCGTCACAGAAATGAGAATGACTTTGCGCGAAGCTTCCAGCTATTTTCAAAAGCTGCATGTCAACCACTTGATGTTGTAAAGAAAAGCTTGTCAACCACTTGATGTTGTAAAGAAAAGGTTCCAGGTAACTGGCCTTGCCTTGAAAATTCTAGTTTTCATCCAATTATTTTTTCATAAATCTTTACTATATAAAAATAAGTTGTTTACATAGATGAAATAATAAATGAACAAACAAGATAAATAATGGAATATTTGCATTTGATAGATAGTACGTCTATTTTTAGATAGCTTGGCTCTTACTATGTAGTTGTGTGCCTAACAGAATTGCATCAGGTTCATGACTTAGAACTGTTTCAAACTTTCATAGCACAAGAAATTTACGGTAATTCAACGCTTACTGTTACAAACTATATTTAGTTATTAAATCTTAGCTTTTTAGTGCAGCTGTAAAAGGAAAGGGCCGGTGAGGCAGTTCAATGATGGCATGGCTGATGATAACGAGAAGTAGTGGAATCCGCTACGAGGGCCCTCCATGTCCCTCTTGTCAGCTCCTCACCAGCAGACCACTGGCCCTCGCCTACTCGCCACATGCTTCAGCAGCTCAAGCAGCTCACACGCCCTGATGAAGGTGTCAATGTCATCATGGTCTGTGTCATCGCTGCTCCCCGGTTGTGGGCTTGAGCGTCGCCGTCAATTAAATGACCGATGTGAATAGGGACTCTCAAAGCTTCCGCTGACATCGTTAGGTGATGATGTCTCAGGAGGTCGGATCTGACCAGCGGGAATTCTAGGATGGGCAGCCTACAAGAAATTGTGGTACAGAAGAGGCAAGAGCATATCAACGGCATGCCAGGAAGGGCAGGAGCTCACAGAGCCAGATCTTCAATCGGAAGACAACGATGCCCTCTTTATTGACCGACACGGTGGTCTTCTCCATTGTTTCCCCCTCCGACCACCGGAGAAGAGACAGAGGGAGGAAGAACCCTAGAACAAACCGAATCTGGGCGTCCAGACCGGCCGCTGTGCATCCACTACCGGGCAAATTTCCCACCCTCGGCACACGGCCGAAACAACACCTAACCCTATCTACTCCGGAGCCTCCCCTTCCCCATCTCCGGCCGGCGACACCGCCGGAGAGGGTACGGGGAAGGCCCGGTTGCTGGGAGGGGACTCTCAAGGGGAGGAGCTAGAGAGGACAAGACGAGGTGGAGAAAGAAAAGTGTTCGGCCAGTATGTCGTGCTTGGTGGCTATGCTCGAATGAAGCGTGGAACTGCATGGCGTTGAATGAAGGCCGAGGAAATTTCTGCTATACATATGTCGGAGTGCGTCCAAATGTGATTAGAATGCTTATGTTGTTACTCACGTAATCTTAATGAGGTTTACAAAGGGACAAAGAGAGTGAGAGGGAGGGATTTGTGTGGAAAGTCTTTTGTGCGCTAAATTGGGATTATTTTTATGAAATGTTTTTTTTTTCAAATTTCTTTGATTTTTCAAAACTTGTGGATTTACTCGTTATGGATAACCTTCGTTCGACATAGTATTGTTGATGGTAGACTGAATGATATGTACCAAATTAAACTTGTCTTTGGAGTCCCAGATCAGAACAGGACAACTATTATTTCATGATCAAACCAATGGAAAATATATTTCCTTTTAGATACTCATATAAAATGTTACTTCACTTAGAACAAAAAAAACATCGAAGGCAGCGTAAATAGTACTCCTGATGTTGAAAGTTGAAACATTGATTAAAATGGTGTCTTCATTTCTAATATCCTCTAGGCCACCGAATTTTTTCACTTGCGCATATAACTTTTATACCTGCAATGGAGTCAATCTTGGAAGCCCTCGCGTCGTCCACACCGGGCGGCTCGAGGGGAACCCAACACCCCGTTGCCACCCCTCGCCCACTTCCCCATCTCCGCCGCTGCCGTTGGCCTCGCCACGGTGGCGGCGGCTCCCACCCCCGAAGGTGAATGGGAGCGAGCTCGCGCTGGACGCGTTGCCTGGTCGGCGTCGCACGAGTGGCGTCGCGTGCGGGCGGTCCTCGGCACTGGGAAGGACGTTTTCTAGCGGTGAGCAGGCTTCGACAGCTTGTCCGGGAGGCTCCCGACGACATGGGGGAGGGCGGCGGCCCTCGACGCTGGTGCGAGAGTCTTTGTGCGGCCAGGGCCCGATCTGGGCTCAGATGGGCCTGGCAAGCCGCTCCTCTCCCATGCTGCTGCTCTGCCCCGACAACGGTTGCTGGCCTTCGGAAGCCGTGACGGCGACCCCGGTACGCGGCGGTGCATGTTTTGCTCCTCTGGCTGCGTGGGTGGCAGGGGCGGCGCTCGTGGAGGTGGTGCAGGTGAGGTGGGGGTGCCCTACCTGCTTGATGGCGTGCGGGTGCCAGGGCGGCTGCCCTAGGTTGCGGTGGTCTTCCTCCACTCCGGCGTGGCACAGGTGGTCGTGGCGCCATGGAGGGTTGGGCCAACACCGTGTGCCTGTTTTCTGCGGCCCTATCGCGTGGAGCTGAGCGTGGATGCCGGAGTGGCGGCTCCGGGAGCTTGATGATGGTGAGGCTTCTCCTTCGCCATCTGGGCGGTAGGGGTGTAACATCCCAAAACTTTAATCCAAGGTTATTAAGATCCAAATCATCAAAATTAGGGTGAACAAAAACTTTTTCAATTGAAATTATCAAAACATTCATATGTGTGTGCATTTAAAAATAGGAGTTGTTTAAATTGCCATGTTTAAGTGATCCATTGCTTGTAAAATGATTCTTAGGTGAAATAAACATCATCTAGATCATCCCCAAACAAATCCCAAAGAAAAACAAATCAAAATGAATAAAAGAAGCAAATGGTCATTTGTGCCATTTTAATCACCATGCCTACTTTGGTTATTCCTAGTACTCAAAACCTAACAGAAACAATTATGGATCTTTGCACCCCTTGATAGTACACATAATGTTGTACCAAGGCCCACTTTGTGATCTGCCAAAAACATTCAAACTCTAAATTTAATTGACATTTGAAAATTGAATCTATTTCATATGGGAAGATCCCACTATTTCAAAAACCACTCAAATGAGCTCAAATTTTAAAACCCAAGCACCCACAGAGTCTCGAGCTTATGCCTAGCACACCCACCAAAAATCTTTTCAAAATTCCAAACTAAGTTTCTTGCGGACATTTCATCAAACATATGGCAAGCATGAATTACACCTAATATCTAGCTTACTGTTCTAAAAAGGGTTTTGCACCCAATTCTCCTCAAAACACTCCCTCTATCTCCAAATGATCTAACCATGCCATTATCACCCCCTCCCTATCCCCTAGTGGCCATGCCATGCCGAGCACATGCTGGCCGGCCGGCCATGCCACCACCCCAGCATACCACCTCCCTCTCTCTCACCATGTCTATGAGCTAGCCCTCACCTTACCACCACTCTCTGTCCCTTCCCTGAGTCAGGCCAGAGTATGGACCACCGCCAAACTGCTGCGCCCAGTGCGACTGCGCCATGCCAAGCACGCGCCAGAGCGCCGCGCCCGACACGCGTGCACAAGCCGCCGCTCGACTGCAGCCCGCGTCCACCGCTTCGCCACGACCCAGGGAGCATGCTGGACATGCCCGTTCGCCGCTCAACGCACCACAACCACCGCTTGCCATGGACACCGCCGTCTCTGCCGCTCAGAGCGCCAGCTCCGCCCGACCGCATACCACCACCCCTAGTCCCGTATTCACTTCGTAGAGCATCGCCAGGAGACCAGCGACCGCCCCTACCTCGAGCCACGCCGCTAGCACGCTGTGCATCCCTCGCCGGAGTCGCCTGCCCATCCTTCTCGGTCGCGTCGTCGTCCTATAAATAGAGGCCACCCCCAGCCAGTTTCAGCACACCACTCACCTCCCCTCACCTCACCGACCGTTCCCCACCTCTAGCCGGAGCAGCGCGAGCAGCAGTTCGCCGGAATTGCACCGGAGCAGGCCGCCTCTGGAGGAGAAGGGCGTCGCTGATTGCGACAACCCCCGGAGCTGCCTCGACCGTCCCTGAGCTCGCCGTCGACCACCAGTCCGTTTGCCTGCCTCGCCGTCGTCGCTGGAGCCCTGGTATGCCCCCTGAGCACCCCCACTGAGCCGTTAGGGTTAGAGTTCGCTGGCGACAGGTCCGTCGTCGACGACGATCCCTAGCCGTTGATCCCCGTTCTAATCCAACGACCCACATCGCTCGTACCGCTTCGCGCATTATGAGCCACTGACCGGTGGACCCCCCTGTCAGCTGAGCCCCGCGCCGTGTAGTGTCACTGGGCCAGCCCGTTAGTGTTCCCGCGCAACCCAGTTAGTTTGAATTAGGATTTTTTTTATTTTAGTTAAACCTAGTTTTCTCCCTTAGTTTAAAATTCAATTCAGAGAGATTTACAAATCCAAATGGAGTGATTCCAATTTTGTTAGAAAGCTACTGAAAAGATCTACCCAAGCCCATTGGATTTAATTCAATTAGAGTTAGAGATCTCTCCTAGTAAAAATAACAAGACAGAAGCATTTGCACCTTGCAACATTTTTATAAAATCAACCATGATAGATTTTGAGTTGATTCCAACTCTCAAAAATAACATTTAACCATACCTATCTGAATATGTAATAATATTAAGGTTTACATGTAGTGACTTTGGACTAGTACCAAAATAATGCTATATAGGCATTTCTAGTCACTTTAAATCATTAAATAATGAACTTAAACCAAAGTAATTATGAACCAACCCTTAAATTAAATTCCCACATGTTAAGATATGTGGTGATGACATGTGTCCACATGATCCCATATTTTAAGTGGTGAATATTAAATCTTAGTTAATTTTCAATGAGTAGAAATTACTTTTCTTAAATAAAAAAAGAATGAAACTAGTTAATAAAACTTGTGATGATAATAGATCATCAAATGTATGCCTTAGAATGCTAATTAGACTAGTTAAGTATTGTTTGGTGATTGTGTACTCCGTATGTATTTATAGAAGATAGTACCGACCAAGCTTACGAGGAGGAGGAGTTCTACCAAGAGGAGGAAGACAACTTCAACCACTGCACCAACCAAGGCAAGCTACTATTAGCAAGCTAGGATTAAACTAGATGGTTTAGCAAAGATGCCTTAGGCATGCTTTGGTTAAACTACTTTGACTATTCTTTACCCCAAGTACTGAATTCAAGCTTTACTTCCTTTACTTTACCCAAAGTCCTTTACTTGTTTTGAAGGTAGCATAAAGAGTATAAAACTTGACCTATTTAGATAACTTTAGATGTCATTCTATGGCATGAGATTGATCCCATATTTCCACCTTAGTGAACACTCTTAACTTAGTAGTTTAGAGTAGATAAAAACTTGAGTCACTTTAGATGGGAACACTTGGTGAAAATGAATTATGAAAACCTTGGAATGATGAGTCATTCTATTGAGATGTTTTGACATGTGTTGAGAAACACAAATGGTTTAGGATGGTGAAAATGTTGAGGCATGAGCCTTAGCCCTTTTATAAAACTGATGGTTGGATTCGGATGCGATACCATTCCAAATTTACCATACAACCACAATACCTGAATTGGGTAAGGCTTAGCCAAAAGTTTATATGCATTAGTATTAGTTCCCTTGCGGGAGAGGTTTGAGCTGAGGCTACCTCTCAATGTTGTCCACCTATGAAGTGCCCAAGATGACAGATGGTCATGGTTGGGAGGCCATGCTCATAGGAGAGGTGCTTATACTAGGGTGTGTAAAAGAAAGGTTATGTTTGATTATCTACATACTAAGTATGATGATTCAGGGTTATTCCTGACAGATGTATCGAATCTTGTGGTGAAAGTGTACCACCTCTACAGAGTGTCAAACTATTCGAATAGCCGCGTCCGCGGTTATGGACAGTCGGAATAGGCATACTATTTCGTTGTCAGATGTTTTCAAAATAACTTATGAAAGGAATGATGAATCTTGACTTGACCACAACAGGGTTGTGTTTATGACACTAGCTTCCCAACTTAAGTGATTCTAGAACTTTATTTTTATCTTTCTTTGCTTCTGAACTCAGCTTAGGTTTCAAACTTAACTTTATAGTTAAACTTAGAGTTAGCACTTTACCTTAGAACTATACTACTTGTTAGGGGTAGTTTGCGAGTACTTAAAGAGTACTCATGGCTTTTGTCCCTGGCTATTCTCATGGTCAGACTATGAAGGAGACTACCAAGATGATGGCCAGCAGGACGGCTATGATAACTAGGAATATCTGCCTTCATCAGCATTGCTTGAGCCCCTGAAGATGGACCCCACCGCTACGCTTATCTGTTATTTCCGCTGCTTGTTGTATTAAGACTGGATCATGAGATCCTTATTTGTGTAAGACCTTATGTATGGTTTGTAATGGATGATGTACTGTGATATCCAATCTGTTATGTCTCGCAAAAATGGTAATCCTGGGATTACGAGGTATGGCATAACAGGCATCTGGGATTAAAAATCCAGATGTGGACAAGTTGGTATCAGAGCCATCTTGACCATAGGAGACCCTAGTTAGAATGGACGTCCGAACCAAAAACCTAATTTCCAAACCAAAGTGAGCATTTATGAAAAACTATTTCCTCTATTATCCTTGGGAATTCATTCTTTCTCAAAAATTCATGTCCTCAAATTCTTACATTACTACTTAAAAATTGACACACTTGGTCACTTCACTAAATTCCCTCATCCTTAATTCTTATAGATGGAGACTCAGTTCAGCAAGTTCTACCAGTTGGGAAACGGAGGTCAACTGATCTTCGAGAGGGATCTGGATTCATTGTCGGAGTTATTGGGACGCCCACATCCGAAGTTTCTTGGAGCTCAACTTCTAGGACCCCTAGGAGGAGATTTACAGTGGCTAGTCACCGCTGATCTTAGAGGAAGCATCGAAGCACCAACATCCGGGAGAATCTAGTTCTCCGTGAGAGAGAGAGAGAGAGAACAACTGGCTAGATGGATTAGCCAGGGCAATGCATGAAGATCTCGCACGTCTATGTGCCCTCAGTGTCAACCAACTCCAGGGAACCCGTTTTGCTCACTATGCAAGACGTGACTTCATGGGAATGCTGATGGAGATGCCAAGTCACCCAGAGTTGAGGCGTCAAGTGGAGAACCTTGACTTCTTACTGCATGACAGACAACAGGAACAGGACAATGCCAGGGAGTTAGCCAACCAGAACCGTGCCATTGCCAACCAGAAGGCCTAGACTTTCGCACTGCTCGTCCAAGATCGCTAGTCTCTTTGCCGCCAGCGTGCAAAGAAGGATCGCACCATCGCCTGTCTTCGCAAGAAGGTGGCCGACCTCGAGAAGATCGTCAAGGAGCAGGAAGCTCAGCTTGCAACAAAGGAGGAAGAAGATGAGGGTGAAGACATCCAGGGAGACATGGATTCTTACCTCAGCAATGATGATGACTTTCTGGAGGAGGATGCTGTGGACTTCTACATTGATGATGAGGACTCCGACTTCATCGATGATGAGTAGATGCACTAGAGCACTGTCGTAGCATGAGATGTATCGGTCCCACTGTATCGTAGTTTGCAGAATGGTTCTTCAAACCATCTGTTTTCCTTTGATTGTTGTGGTGTGTGTTTGTATCTGTGCTGGTTTGCATGAATGAAATGAAGTTAGTTGCAAACCTGAGTTAAACTCAAAGTTTTAGCTTGAAACCAAAACCATGAACCTTAGAACTTTCCCTCTTACCCCTTTATCTACCTCAATCTTCAGATGACTCGTGGAAACCAAGGAGGGAGCAGCTCGTCGCAAGACCCAATGCTGCAGATCTTGCAGAATCTCATCGCAGACAGAGAAGCAAGCAGGGCAGAGCGCCAAGCTAACTTAGCAACATTGTAGCAGATCGCCCAGATGGCTCTCAACAACCAGAACCATGGAAACCAGGATCACCATGGGTCCAAACTCAAAAACTTCCAGAATACCAATCCCCCAATCTTCAACCAAGCTGAAAACCCACTAGATGTAGATGACTGGCTGCAGACAATGGAAAACAACTTAGAAGTTGCAGGAGTGGATGACAACGAGAAAGTTCTCTTTGCCACCCACTATTTGGCGGGAGATGCAAGAGCTTGGTGGACTAGTATCTGCAATATGAACCATGGTCAAGTGATGACATGGGAAGCCTTCAAAATCAAGTTCAGCCGCACCCACGTGCCGCAAGGTCTAGTCACTAGACTAAGAGATGAGTTTCGCGACTTGAAGCAAGGCAGAATGACTGTGGTGGAATACCATGACAGATTCCTATCGCTTGCAAGATATGCCCCTGATGATATCAACATAGAGGTGAAGAAGAAGGAGAGATTCCTGAATGTATTGCATGATGAGATGCAAACTGTCCTCGTCAACATCCATTTCGAGGATCTCGAAGAGCTAGTCGACTCTGCCATCCAGATGGAAGGGAAGATTAACTAGGCAAACGACAACCGCAAACTTCATATGATGTAGCAATCAGGATCCATCAGTCACCAGAAGTACCAACCCAACCCCTCACCAGGATATGCACCAAGGAACAACCGACCCCCAATGTCTCGCTCAAGCTACCCCAACCATAGTGGAAGCAATGTGAAGTCCGGAGGAAATAATCACAACTCCGGCAATGCCAACAATTTCAACTGTGTCCCTCCCAAGAGCAACCACAACAACAACAACAACAACAACAACAATACTGCACCCAGAACTGGCAGCAATGACGTGCCTGTCGCAGCAAAGGACAAGTCCCAGATCACTTGTTTCGAGTGTGGAGTGAAGGGTCACTACTCCAATGAGTGTCCCAAGAAGACTGCCACCACTTCCAATGTGGATGCCCCAGCTCAACAGCAGCGTCGTGTTCAACCAGGAAGAAGATTTGCCCCAGGGAACCCTCACAACCGCAATTGTCGTCTCTTCCACATGAACGCCGAAGAAGCCCAAGAAGCGCCAGATGTAGTGCTGGGTATGTTTTCTATCAACTCAGTTTTAGCAAGAGTATTATTTGATTCGGGAGCATCGCATTCATTTGTCACCGAAGAATTTGCATGCACTAGTAAGATTCACCCAACCAACCTGAAGCATGTCATGATAGTTTAAATCCCCAGATCAACTACAAAGGCTAGAAAAATTTGCAAAGTTGTACCTATCAGAATACATGGGATAGATTTTTATGCCAACCTTATAGTACTTGGAAACAAAGGATTGGAAGTAGTACTAGGTATGGACTGGATGTCAAGGCATAAAGGACTGATAGACTATGCTAAGAAAGCCATCACCATGACCAGTAGTTCTGGAGTAACAGTAGAGCATATCTCCAAAACCTTACCCCGTCAATTCAAATGCAACAAAAGTGTAGCCCTGCCTACCATGGACCAAGTCAGAGTAGTCTGTGAATACCCCGACGTATTCCCAGATGAATTGCCAGGTATGCCCCCGGATAGGGATATTGAGTTCATTATCGAGCTAATCCCCGGAACCGGACCCATAGCCTAGAGACCCTATAGCATGAACCCCTCAGAGTTAGTTGAGTTGAAGAAGCAGTTAGATGCCATGTTAGCAAAAGGCTTGATTCAACCAAGCACTTCGCCATGGAGATCACCAGTGTTATTCATCGACAAGAAAGATGGAGGCAACCGTCTGTGTACAGATTACAGAAAGTTGAATGACGTCACCATCAAGAATAAGTACCCCTTGCCAAAGATATAAGATCTATTTGATCAGTTGACTAGATCCTGGGTATTCTCAAAGATTGATCTTAGGACTAGTTATCACCAACTTAAGATTCGTGCAACGGATATTCCGAAGACCGCCTTTACTACTCGCTATGGTTTATACGAGTATACGGTTATGTCTTTTGGATTAACCAATGCCCCTGCTTATTTCATGAATCTCATGAATAAGATCTTTATGAAATTCCTAGATAAGTTTGTAGTTGTGTTTATCGACGACATCCTTATCTACTCCAAGTCAGAAGAAGAGCATGAGAAACATCTGAGAATCATCCTAGAAACCCTGAGAGAACATCGGTTGTATGCCAGGTTCAGCAAGTGTGAGTTTTGGCTGAAAGAAGTAGGATTCCTAGGACATATTGTGTCTGCCGGAGGAGTCTCTGTTGATCCCGCCAAGATCAAAGATGTCGAAGAATGGGAAGCCCCAACCACTCAAACCGAAGTTCGTGCATTTCTCGGATTAGAGGGATACTACCGCAAGTTCTTCGAAGGATTCTCGAGCATCGCCAGACCCATGACCCAATTGTTGAAGAAGGACAAGAAGTTTGAATGGACTGACAAGTGTGAAGCCAGTTTCTAGGAGCTAAAGAAGAGATTGATATCAGCCCCAATATTGATCATGCCAGACATCAAGAAGCCGTTTGATGTATATTGTGATGCATCCAAGATTGGTCTCGGATGTGTATTGATGCAAGAAGGCAAAGTCATCGCGTATCTGTCTCGACAACTAAAGCAGCATGAGCAGAACTATCCGACCCATGATCTTGAATTAGCAGCCGTAGTTTTGGCATTGAAGACATAGCGTCATTATCTGATGGGTAATCGCTGTGAGATTTACTCGGATCATAAGAGCTTGAAGTATATTTTCACTCAGAAGGAGCTGAATATGAGGCAAAGGAGATGGATAGAGTTAATCAAGGATTATGACCTTGACATTCACTATCACCCCGGCAAAGCCAATGTGGTAGCGGATGCTCTTAGCAGATTGCCGCGCAGGCTTAACACCATGATCAAGGAGAAGCAGCCAAGTTTGTATGAGGAGTTGGAGCAGTTCAGAACGGAATTAGTTAGCAAAGGATTCTTAGCTAGCATTGAACTTCAACCCACATTGATTAGCCAAATCAAGGAAGCCCGGAAGGGAAATGAAAGTATCGACAGAATCAAACGTCGTATTAGTACAGGAAAGGTACCTGGATTCACTGAAGACGAAGAAGGAGTTCTTTGGTACAAAGGACGTATCTGTGTGCCAGCAGATTCGGAGCTGAAGCAAGTTATCATGAATGAAGCTCATGATACTCTTTATTCTATCCAGCCCGGAGGAACGAAGATGTATCAAGATTTGAAAGAGCAATTTTGGTGGCACGAGATGAAGAGGGAAATCGGAAGCTACATCGCCAAGTGTAACATCTGTCAAAGAGTCAAGGCAGAGCACCAGAGACCTGCAGGACTGTTGCAACCATTGCAGATTCTGGAATGGAAATGGGATTCCATAGGAATGGACTTTATCACCGGTTTGCCTACTTCCAGTAGGGGAAATAACTCAATCTGGGTCATAGTTGATAGACTGTCCAAGGTAGCCCACTTCATACCTGTCAAGACTACCTACCAGAGTGCGAAGCTAGTAGAGTTGTACATTGCTAGGATTGTTAGTCTACATGGAACCCCCAAGACCATAGTATCAGATCGAGGAACCCAGTTTACCTCGAGATTTTGGCAGAAAGTCCAGGAAGGATTAGGCACCAAGTTGAACTTCAGCACCGCGTATCATCCGGAAACTGATGGACAGACTGAGAGAGTCAACCAGCTCCTAGAGGATATGTTAAGAGCTTGTGTGTTGTAATACAGATCAAAATGGGAAGTCTGCCTTCCTTTCGCAGAATTCTCATATAACAACAGTTATCAAGCTAGTTTGCAAATGGCACCATTTGAGTTCCTATACGGAAGAAAGTGTCGTACACCTTTGAATTGGTCACAAGTAGGAGAGAGTCAGATCTTTGGACCCGACATACTCCGAGAAGCCGAAGAGAAATTTCACAAAGTCTGTGAGCACCTCAAGACCGCCCAATCCAGACAGAAGAGTTATGCTGACAAGAGAAGGAGAGACCTAACTTTGAATGTTGGAGATTTTGTATATCTCAAGGTTTCACCGTTGAAAGGAGCCCAACGCTTTAGTCTGAAAGGAAAGTTAGCCCCTAGATATATCGGGCCCTTCAAGATTCTGAACCGTCAAGGAGAAGTATCGTATCAACTGGAACTACCTGAAGAGATGTCAGCCATCCATAATGTGTTCCATATCTCGTTACTTCGCAAATGCCTGGAAGTCCCGGAGAAGACGAAAGTTTTCAAGAACATCGATCACAGAGCTGTGGAGATCAACAATGACCTGACCTATCGTGAAGTGCCCATCCATATCTTAGAAGAAGCTTACAGAACCACCAGGACCAGGAGTATCAAGTTTCTCAAGATTCAGTGGAGCAACCATACTGAGGAGGAGGCCACTTGGGAGCAAGAAGATTACATTAGGACAGAGTTTCCAGATCTCTTTAGTTCTTAGTTTTCTTTGTAAATCTCGGGACGAGATTTTGTTTAAGGGGGGAAGGTTTGTAACATCCCAAAACTTTAATCCAAGGTTATTAAGATCCAAATCATCAAAATTAGGGTGAACAAAAACTTTTTCAATTGAAATTATCAAAACATTCATATGTGTGTGCATTTAAAAATAGGAGTTGTTTGAATTGCCATGTTTAAGTGATCCATTGCTTGTAAAATGATTCTTAGGTGAAATAAACATCATCTAGATCATCCCCAAACAAATCCCAAAGAAAAACAAATCAAAATAAAAGAAGCAAATGGTCATTTGTGCCATTTTAATCAGCATGCCTACTTTGGCTATTCCTAGTACTCAAAACCTAACAGAAACAATTATGGATCTTTGCACCCCTTGATAGTACACATAATGTTGTACCAAGGCCCACTTTGTGATCTGCCAAAAACATTCAAACTCTAAATTTAATTGACATTTGAAAATTGAATCTATTTCATATGGGAAGATCTCGCTATTTCAAAAACCACTCAAATGAGCTCAAATTTCAAAACCCAAGCACCCACAGAGTCTCAAGCTTATGCCTAGCACACCCACCAAAAATCTTTTCAAAATTCCAAACTTAGTTTCTTGCGGCCATTTCATCAAACACATGGCAGGCATGAATTACACCTAATATCTAGCTTACTGTTCTGAACAGGGTTTTGCACCCAATTCTCCTCAAAACACTCCCTCTGTCTCCAAATGATCTAACCATGCCATTATCACCCCCTCCCCTATCCCCTAGTGGCCATGTCATGCCATGCCGAGCACATGCTGGCCGTCCGACCATGCCACCACCCCAGCAGACCACCTTCCTCTCTCTCACCATGTCTACGAGCTAGCCCTCACCTCACCGCCACTCTCTGTCCCTTCCCCGAGTCAGGCCAGAGTATGGACCAGCGCCAAACCGCCGCGCCCAGTGCGACTGCGCCATGCCGAGTACGCGCCAGAGCGCCGCGCCCGACACGCGTGCACAAGCCGCCGCTCGACCGCAGCCCACGTCCAGCGCAGCCCACGTCCACCGCTTTGCCATGACCCAGGGAGCACGCCGGACATGCCCGTTCGCCGCCCAACGCACCACAGCCACCGCTCGTCGTGGACACCACCGTCTCTGCTGCTCAGAGCGCCAGCTCCGCCCGACCACATAACACTGCCCCTAGTCCCGCATTCACTTCGTAGAGCACCGCCAGGAGACCAGCGACCGCCCCCTACCTCGAGCCACGCCGCTAGCACGCTGTGTAGCCCTCGCCAGAGTCGCCTACCCATCCTTCTCGGTCGCGTCGTCGTCCTATAAATAGAGGCCACCCCCAGCCAGTTTCAGCACACCACTCACCTCGCCTCACCTCACTAACTGTTCGCCACCTCTAGCCGGAGCAGCGCGAGCAGCCGTTCGCCGGAATTGCACCGGAGCAGGCCGCCTCTAGAGGAGAAGGGCGCCGTTGATTACGACCATCCCCGGAGCTGCCTTGATCGTCCCTGAGCTCGCCGTCGACCACCAGTCCATTTGCCCGCCTCGCCGTCGTTGCTGGAGCCCTGGTACGCCCCCTGAGCACCCCCACTGAGCCGTTAGGGTTAGAGTTCATCGGCGACAGGTCCGTCGTCGACGATGATCCCCAGCCGTTGATCCCCGTTCTAATCCAACGACCCACATCGCCCCGTACCGCTTCACGCGTTATGAGCCGCTGATCGGTGGACCCTCCTATCAGCTGAGCCCCGCGCCGCGTAGTGTCACTAGGCCGCCCGTTAGCGTTCCCGCGCAACCCAGTTAGATTGAATTAGGATTTTTGTATTTTAGTTAAACCTGAAGGGTTCGTAGCATGGAAAAAAAAAATTCTACCGCAAGAACGAACAAAACCCAGATCTAATCTAGATAAAAGCCAAGATCTAATCTATTAGACATGTGCAACGAGATAGATCTGTACTAACCCTTGTAGACCCGAAAGCGTTACGAGATCGGATCTCGTGGTTGATGTAGTCGATCACTTGCCAATCTCAAGATCGAGTAGACGATCCTTCCGGCGCCGCGTTCCGGCAGCGCTTCCGCAGTCGGTCAGACGTGCGGAGTCGAAGCAGACCTTCCTCTCCCTGTTCCAGCGAGCAGTGGAGGTAGTAGATCTCTCCACGGAATCCCAGCAGCACGACGGTGTGGTGGTGGTGGTGGTGGTGGAGTAGAGAATTCTGCAGGGCTTCGCCTAAGCCTGAGCAGAGGGAAGGAGGAGGAGAGAGGCGGCGGCTAGGGTTTGGAGTGGATGGGGCAAGGGGGTGGCGCCCCCACCCCTCTATTTAAAGGAGGGAGGCGCCATGGGAGGGGGAGTCCTAGTAGGACTCCCCTCCCTTCCTTGGTCGGCGGATTGGGAGGGGGGAGGAGTCCTCCTCCCCCACGACTCCTTGTCTTGCCCCACAAGGACTCCTTGATCCTTTCTTGGTTTTCAAGCAAACTCCAAGAAATCTCCTAGAACCTTTCCGGAACATTCCGAAACCTTCTAGAATCCCCATACAAATACTCCGGAACATTTCCTAACTTAGAAAATGATCCCCAATATATGAATCTCATTCTCCGGACAATTTCGGATCTCCTCGTGATGTCCCAGATCCAATCCGAGACTCCGAACAACATTCGGTCTCCAACGCACATTCCATATCTACTTAAAACAACTTCGAACCTTAAGTGTGTCACCCTACAGTTCGTGAATATGCAGACATGATGAAGACACCTCTCTGATCAATAACCATCAGCAGGATCTGGAGATCCATAACGGCTCCCACATACTCAACGATGACTTCGTGATCGATAGAACCATTAACATACGAAACCAATTCCCTTTGTCACGTGATATTCTACTTATCCGAGGTTTGATCGTCGGTATCTCCATACCTAGTTCTACCTCGTTACTGATAAGTACTCTTTACTTGTTCCATGTTATGTCATCCCTTGTGACCTAGTCTCATGCTTGCAAGCTAACTAGATGACATTCCACCGAGAGGGCCCAGAGCATATCTATCCGTCATATGGATGGAAAAATCCCAATCTTGGTTCATGCGCTTCAACACATACTTTCAGAATACCCAATGACACCTTTATAACCACCCAGTTACGAAGTGGTGTTTGATGTCATCAAAGCACCCATCCGATGATGGTGATTAACATAACCTCATGGTCGAAGGATTAGGTTACTATGCATTTGAAAGCTTATAGCAATACGAACTTAATGACTTGATCTTATGCTACGCTTACTATGGGTGTGTGTCCATCACATCATTCTCCTAATGATATAACCTTGTTATTAATGACATCCAATGTCCATGATGAGGAAACCATGATTATCAATTAATCAACAAGCTAGTTCCACAAGAGGCTTACTAGGGACTCTTTTATGTTTACAAAACACACATGTATTAGTGTTTCCTTATAATACAATTATAGCATGGGATGTAAACATTCATCATAAACACAAAGATATAATAATAACCACTTTTGTTATTGCCTCTTGGGCATATCTCCAACAGTCTCCCACTTGCACTAGAGTCAATAATCTAGATTACATGGTAATATACCTAACACCCATGGCGTTCTGGTGTTGGTCATGCTTTGCTCTAGGGAGAGTTTTAGTCAACAGATCTGCCACATTCAGATTAGTGTGTACTTTGCAAATCTTTATGTCACTATCTCGGACATACTCGCGAATAGCATGGAAACGTAGCTTGATGTGCTTCAGCTTGCTATGTGACCTTGGCTCCTGTGCATTAGCTATGGCACCTGTGTTGTCACAGTAGATGGCCATCGGGTCCAACGCACTGGGAACCACGCCAAGTTTAGTAATGAACTCCTTCATCCATATGGCTTCTTGTGCAGCCTCCGAAGCAGCTATGTATTCCGATTCAGTTGAATATTTTGCCACAACGCTTTGTTTGGCACTCCTCCAGCTCACTGCAGCACCATTCAAAATAAATACATATCCAGACTGTGACTTCGAGTCATCTGGATCGGTGTTCCAACTAGCATCAGTGTAACCGTTTACAACAAGCTGTTCATCACCTCCATAAGAAAGAACCATATCCTTAGTCCTATTTAGGTACTTTAGGATATTCTTGACCGTTGTCCAGTGCTCCATTCCAGGATCACTTTGATATCTGCTAGTCAAACTAATAGCATGTGCTATATCCGGTCTTGTACACAGCATGGCATACATGATAGAACCTATGGCCGAGCCATAGGGAATATTATTCATCTTCTCTCTGTCTTCTGCCGTAGCTGGACTTTGAGTCTTACTCAAGGTCTTACCTGACAACATGGGCACGAACCCCTTCTTGCTTTCTTCCATTCTAAACTTCTTTAGAACTTTGTCTAAGTATGTACTTTGTGAAAGCGCTATTAGGCGTCTTGATCTATCTCTATAAATCTTGATGCCTAGAATATATGCCGCTTTGCCAAGATCCTTCATTGAAAAACTATTATTCAAATAGGTTTTGACGCTATTAAGAAGTTCTATATCATTCCCAATCAACAATATGTCATCTACATATAGTACTAGGAATGCTACAGAGCTCCCACTCACTTTATTGTAAATACAAGCTTCTCCATAAGTTTGTATAAATCCAAAGTTTTTGATTACTTTATCAAAACGTTGACTCCAACTCCGGGATGCTTGCTTCAGTCCATAAATGGAACGCTGAAGTTTGCATACCTTGTTAGCATCTTTAGGATCGACAAAACCTTTGGGTTGTACCATATACAACTCTTCCTCAATGTCTCCATTAAGGAACGTCGTTTTGACATCCATCTGCCAAATCTCATAATCGAAATATGCAGCAATTGCTAACAAAATCCTCACAGACTTTAGCTTTGCTACTGGTGAGAAAGTCTCATCGTAGTCAACTCCTTGAATTTGTCGGAACCCTTTCGCGACAAGTCGAGCTTTATAGACAGTAACATTACCATCAGCATCTGTTTTTCTTTTGAAAATCCATTTGTTCTCGATAGCCTTACGGCCATCCGGTAAGTCCACACAAGTCCATACTTGGTTTTCGTACATGGATCACATTTCGGATTTCATGGCTTCTAGCCATTTGTCAGAACCTGGGCTCACCATAGCTTCTTCATACGTCGCAGGGTCATCAGTGTTGTCCACCAACATGACGTTCAAGGCAGAGTCATACCAATCAGGAGTGGTACGAACCCTCATTGACCTGCGAGGTTCAGCAATAACTTCGTTCAAAGTTTCATGATCACCATCATGAGCTTCCTCTCCAATTGGTGTAGGCGGCACAAAAACATCTTTCGGTGCCGCGCTACTCTCAACTCCGAGAGAAGGTTCAATAACCTCGTCGGGTTCTACTTTCCTTCCAGTCACTTCCTTCGAGAGAAACTCCTTCTCAAGAAAGGATCCATTCTTGGCAACGAAAACTTTGCCTTCGGATCTATGATAGAAGGTATACCCAATTGTTTCTCTAGGGTATCCTATGAAGACGCATTTCTCCGCTTTGGCTTCAAGCTTATCAGGTTGTAACTTCTTTACATACGCTTCGTAACCCCAAACTTTAAGGAACGAAAACTTAGGTTTCTTTCCAAACCACAATTCATACGGTGTCGTTTCAACGGATTTAGATGGTGCCCTATTTAAAGTGAATGCGACTGTCTCTAATGCATAGCCCCAAAATGATAGCGTTAATCTGTAAGAGACATCATAGACCGAACCATATCTAAGAGAGTTCGATTACGACGTTCGGACACACCATTACGCTGTGGTGTTCCTGGTGGTGTCAACTGCGAAAGTATTCCACATTTCTTTAAATGCATGCCAAACTCATAACTTAGATATTCACCTCCGCGGTCAGAACGCAGAAACTTAATCTTCTTGTTACGATGATTTTCCACTTCACTTTAAAATTCCTTAAACTTCTCGAAAGTTTCGGACTTATGTTTCATAAAGTAGACATACCCATATCTACTTAAGTCATCTGTGAAAGTGAGAACATAACGATATCCACCACGCGATGCTACACTCATTGGACCACACACATCGGTATATATTATTTCCAATAAGTCTGTAGCTCGCTCCATTATCCCAGAGAATGGAGTCTTAGTCATTTTTCCCATTAGACATGCTTCGCATCTTTCAAGTGATTCAAAATCAAGTGATTCAAGAAGTCCATCAGAATGGAGTTTCTTCATACGCTTCACTCCAATGTGACCAAGACGACAGTGCCACATGTATGTAGAATTATCATTCAATTTTATTCGTTTGCATCTATGTTGTGAACATGTGTATCACTACTATCGAGATTCAATAAGAATAAACCATTCATCTTAGGTGCATTACCATAAAAGATATTACTCATATAAATCGAATAACCTTTATTCTCAGACTTAAAAGAGTAACCGTCTCGCAATAAACAAGATCCAGATATAATGTTCATGCTTAACGCAGGCACCAAATAACAATTATTCAAATTTAAAACTAATCCCGAAGGTAGATGTAGAGGGAGCGTGCCGACGACGATCACATCAACCTTGGAGCCATTTCCAACGCGCATCGTCACCTCATCTCTTGCCAGTCTTCGCTTATTCCGCAGCTCCTGTTTCGAGTTACAAATATGAGCAACCGAACCAGTATCAAATACCCAGGCACTACTACGATTACTAGTAAGATACACATTAATAACATGTATATCAAATATACCTTTCTTCTTGATGTTGCCGTTCTTCAGATCCGCCAGGTACTTGGGGCAGTTATGCTTCCAGTGACCAGCACCCTTGCAGTAGAAGCATTCAGTTTCAGGTTTAGGACCAACCTTGAGCTTCTTAGCAGGTGCGGCAGCTTTCTTGCCGTCCTTCTTGAAGTTGCCCTTGTTCTTAGGCTTGCCCTGTTTCTTGAAATTGGTGGTATTATTGACCATCAACACTTGGTGCTCCTTCTTGATCTCCACTTCAGCAGTTTTCAGCATGGACGATAGTTCAGGCAACGTCTTGTTCATGCAGTGCATATTGTAGTTCATCACAAAGTTCTTATAACTCGGTGGCAGTGATTGGAGGACACGGTGAATCCCTAACTCATTAGGAATCGTTGTCCCCAACTCTTGGAGCTTGTTTGCATGCCCAGACATGGTGAGCACGTGCTCGCTAACGGAGCTTCCCTCTTCCATCTTACAGTTAAAGAACTTTTCGGAGGCCTCATAGCTCTCCACGGCCGCGCGAGTCTCAAAAATGAGCTTGAGCTCCTTAATGATCTCGAACGGGTCGTGGTGCTCAAAGCGCTTCTGAAGCTCCGTTTCTAAACCGTACAGGATGGCACACTAAACTGTGGAGTAATGATTTTTCCGAGTGGCGTAAACATTCTTTACGTCATCGGTGGCATCTTCTACAGGTGGGTCACCTAGCGGTGCTTCGAGCACATAGGTCATCTGACCAGCCCTGAGGACAATCTTCAGACCATGGAGCCAGTCCGTGAAGTTGCTTCCATTGTTCTTAAGCTTTTCTTTCTCTAGGAACGCATTGAAATTGATGGAGAGGTTCGCCATAATCTACAACAAATTTGCAAGTAGTTTAGACTAAGTTTATGATAAATTGAGTTCAAATTTAATTCTTAAATTAACTAGGTGAACTCCCACTCAAAACAACATCCCTCACATTGTCTTAGTGATTACACGAACCAAGTCCACTACACCAAGTCCGATCTTCACGAGAGAAGATGTAGTTTCATCGGCGAACAATCTTCATGTTCATCATATCATTTATATGACTCGTGCTCTATCTTTCGGTATTCTATGTTCCGAGACCATGTATGTACATGCTAGGCTCGTCAAGATTAACCTTAGTTTCCGCATGTGCAAATCTGGCTTGCACCCGTTGTATGCACACGTAGAATCTATCACATCCGATCATCACGAGATGCTTCGAGACGACGAGTCTTAGCAACGGTGCCAACTAAGGATGAACACTTTTATTACTTGATATTTAGTGAGAGGGATCATCTTATAATGCTACCATCACGATCTAAGCAATACAAGATGCATAAAGGATTAACATCACAGGCAATTCATAATTAGTGTGATATGATATGGCCCTTTCTTCTTATGCCTTTGATCTCCATCTCCAAAGCACGGACATGATCTCCATCATCACCAGCATTGCGTCAAGGTCAGTGGTGCCGCTTCATGGTTGTCCAGCATCACTAGCAACTATTACAACTACTTGGAATAAAGCTATTACAAGATGAATAGACACGCAGGTCTTAACAGAATTAAAGACAACCATTAGGCTCCTGCCGGTTGCCATATTACAACAAGGATCATTGCATACATCAAATATAATCACAATCACATGATGGCCATATCACATCACAAAACCCCTGTAAAAACAAGTTAGACGCCTCTAATTTTCTTTGCATGTTTTACGTGGTTTGGGGCTTTCGAATAAGAACGGATCTTACCTACGAAACTGAACCACAATGTTGATACAAGTGCTATCAAGTGCAAAGTGTAAATTGGATCTATACTATGGTGGGAGAGACAGACACCTGCAAAGCCACTTGTGCAAAGCAAGTTACACGTCAAGCGTGGAGCAAGTCTCATGTGCGATGACATATAAGGTTAGCCCGAGCCGCTTCATCCCACCATACCGCAAGATGCAAAGTACACAAAGCAAAAGACGGCACGAGCACCAACGCCCACAAAACCATTGTGTTCTACTCGTGCAATAGATCTACGCATAGACACGGCTCTGATACCACTGAAGGGTTCGTAGCATGGAAAACAAAAAAATTCTACCGCAAGAACGAACAAAAACCAGATCTAATCTAGATAAAAGCCAAGATCTAATCTATTAGACATGAGCAACGAGATAGATCTGTACTAACCCTTGTAGACCCGAAAGCGTTACGAGATCGGATCTCGTGGTTGATGTAGTCGATCACTTGCCGATCTCAAGATCGAGTAGACGATCCTTCTGGCGCCGCGTTCTGGCAGCGCTTCCGCAGTCGGTCACACGTGCGGAGTCGAAGCAGACCTTCCTCTCCCTGTTCCAGCGAGCAGCGGAGGTAGTAGATCTCTCCACGGAATCCCAGCAGCACGACGGTGTGGTGGTGGTGGTGGAGTAGAGAATTCTGCAGGGCTTCGCCTAAGCCTGAGCAGAGGGAAGGAGGAGGAGAGAGGCGGCGGCTAGGGTTTGGAGTGGAGGGGGAAAGGGGGTGGCGCCCCCACCCCTCTATTTAAAGGAGGGAGGCACCATGGGAGGGGGAGTCCTAGTAGGACTCCCTCCCTTCCTTGGCCGGCGGATTGGGAGGGGGGGAGGAGTCCTCCTCCCCCACGACTCCTTGTCTTGCCCCACAAGGACTCCTTGATCCTTTCTTGGTTTTCAAGCAAACTCCAAGAAATCTCTTAGAACCTTCCGGAACATTCCGAAACCTTCTAGAATCCCCATACAAATACTCCGGAACATTTCCTAACTTAGAAAATGATCCCCAATATATGAATCTCATTCTCCGGACAATTCCGGATCTCCTCGTGATGTCCCGGATCCAATCCGAGACTCCGAACAACATTCGGTCTCCAACACACATTCCATATCTACTTAAAACAACTTCGAACCTTAAGTGTGTCACCCTACGGTTCGTGAATATGCAGAAATGATGAAGACACCTCTCCGATCAATAACCATCAGCGGGATCTGGAGATCCATAACGGCTCCCACATACTCAACGATGACTTCATGATCGATAGAACCATTAACATACAAAACCAATTCCCTTTGTCACGCGATATTCTACTTATCCGAGGTTTGATCGTCGGTATATCCATACCTAGTTCTACCTCGTTACTGATAAGTACTCTTTACTCGTTCCATGTTATGTCATCCCTTGTGACCTAGTCACATGCTTGCAAGCTAACTAGATGACATTCCACCGAGAGGGCCCAGAGCATATCTATCCGTCATATGGATGGACAAATCCCAATCTTGGTTCATGCGCTTCAACACATACTTTCAGAATACCCAATGACACCTTTATAACCACCCAGTTACGAAGTGGTGTTTGATATCATCAAAGCACCCATTCGGTGATGGTGATTAACATAACCTCATGGTCGAAGGATTAGGTTACTATGCATTTGAAAGCTTATAGCAATACGAACTTAATGACTTGATCTTATGCTACGCTTACTATGGGTGTGTGTCCATCACATCATTCTCCTAATGATATAACCTTGTTATTAATGACTTCCAATGTCCATGATCAGGAAAACATGATTATCAATTAATCAACAAGCTAGCTCCACAAGAGGCTTACTAGGGACTCTTTTATGTTTACAAAACACACATGTATTAGTGCTTCCTTATAATACAATTATAGCATGGGATGTAAACATTCATCATAAACACAAAGATATAATAATAACCACTTTTATTATTGCCTCTTGGGCATATCTCCAACAAAACCTAGTTATGTCCCTTAGTTTAAAATTCAATTCAGAGAGATTTATAAATCCAAATGGAGTGATTCTAATTTTGTTAGAAAGCTACTGAAAAGATCCACCCAAGCCCATTGGATTTAATTCAATTAGAGTTAGAGATCTCTCCTAGTAAAAATAACAAGACAGAAGCATTTGCACCTTGCAACATTCTTATAAAATCAACCATGATAGCTTTTGAGTTGATTCCAACTCTCAAAAATCACATTTAACCATACCTATCTGAATATGTAATAATATTAAGGTTTACATGTAGTGACTTTGGACTAGTACCAAAATAATCTGCATACTAGGGTGTGTAAAAGAAAGGCTATGTTTGATTATCTGCATACTAAGTATGATGATTCAGGGTTATCCCTGACAGATGTATCGAATCTTGTGGTGAAAGTGTACCACCTCTGCAGAGTGTCAAACTATTCGAATATCCGCGTTCGCGTTTATGGACAGTTGGAATGGCCATACTGTTTCGTTGTCAGATGTTTTCAAAATAACTTATGAAAGGAATGATGAATCTTGACTTGACCACAACAGGGTTATGTTTATGACACTAGCTTTCCAACTTAAGTGATTCTAGAACTTTATTTTATCTTTCTTTGCTTCTGAACTTAGCTTAGGTTTCAAACTTAACTTTATAGTTAAACTTAGAGTTAGCACTTTACCTTAGAACTATATTACTTGTTAGGGGTAGTTTGCGAGTACTTAAAGAGTACTCATGGCTTTTGTCCCTGGCTATTCTCATAGCCAGACTATGAAGGAGACTATCAAGATGATGGCCAGCAGGACGGCTATGATAACTAGGACTATCTGTCTTCGTCAGCATTGGATGTGCCCCTGAAGATGGACCCCACCGCTACGCTTGTCTGTTATTTCCGCTGCTTGTTGTATTAAGACTGGATCATGAGATCCTTATTTGTGTAAGACCTTATGTATGGTTTGTAATTGATGATGTACTGTGATATCCAATCCGTTATGTCTCGCAAAAATGGTAATCCTGGGATTGCGAGGTATGGCATAACGGGCATCTGGGATTAAAAATCCGGGTGTTGACAAGGGGTTTTCTTTGTTGGCGTGGCCGTCTTCTCACTTGCCGGTGGTCGTGCTCGTCCGTCGGCATGGGTTGTCTTCATGACGGCACATGGAGGTGGTGGAGGGTCTCCGGACAAAAGTCCAGCTCGACTATGTCGGAGCCGATAGCGGCGACGCTTGAGGGCGTCGTCTTCCCTCTTGGGGGCGTTGTTGTGGAGTCCCAGCACCCATCTGTCCATCACTCCGGGGCGAAATCCCAAATCTTGCTTGTCGGATTGGTTGACGACGGCATCTTTGGATGTCGTGACCTCCTTGGAGGCATCAATTTTCGAAGGGTTGGACGCCACTCTCGGGGTTGCTAGTGCCACGGGTTGAGTCGACATCCTCGGGTCCTGTCGGCGCGCGAGTGCCGCTGGTTTGTTCACTGCGGCCTGCCTCTAGCCATAAAGCTTGAAAGGCCTAGCCGTTCCTTTCGGTTCTAACTTCCTTTCCAGGGACGTGGACCAGGTATTCGGAGTGCGAACCGTTGTCGTCGTGCTGTTGTCGTCGTCGGCGCTCCAGACCTAGTTTGAGCTAGGTAGTGCGGCCAAGTGTAAGGTTTTCGCCCGTTTTTCCTGAAAAACTATGTTGTGTTGGTTTTTCTTGTCTGGTTCCTTATAAACTGGACAAGTATGTGTTTGTATCGGTTTTCGGCTAGTTTCCTTTAAACTGGCTAATTCTCTTTTACTAATAGAAGAAAAGGCAGACCTGCTGGTTGCAAAAAAAAACTTTTATACCTGCAATAAAAAATAAAACATGAGAACCCGTGCCAAAGGACATCCAACTAGTGTAAAAAAAAAACCCGTGTCCCCGTTCTACCTCCGTAGTCCCGAGTCCCGAGTCCGGTCCCGAGTCGTTGTGTATCCCGCGCCTCCTGATCCCGGGATGCCCTTGTCGTGACCTCGTCGTCGGCCGCTATGACTTCCACCTCCCCCTGGTTCTCCGGCATCACGCGTACCGTATCCGGCAATCCCTCCTCCTTAGCCATGCCTCCCGCCGGCGGCGTCGCTTCTGCCCCCACCTCCCTCCCCGACCCCCCCGACCCCGTGGGCGGCAAGGGTGGCGTTGTTGCCTCTGTAGCCACCGCAGGCGCAGGCGCGCGCAAGAAGCAGCTCCAGGGCTCGCTGTTCAAGTACGGGCCCAAGTCCGCTCAGGTACGGGTCTATCTCTCTCTCATCTGTAAAGCCTCACGTCGTCGCTTGCATCGGCGATCTACGGAGGATTGGAGTTCTTCATTTAATTTTTCGATGGAGGGTTGGATTTAGCGCAGCTCATCGGCTGCATGGCTAAGTGTCTCGGACTAAAATGCCGTAGATGGGCATCTGGGGAAAGCTTGGTGTTAGACTAGTTATATCCTAATCCTCTAAGTTAAGGAGAATCATTATTATTGTGATCTCCCTTTTATGGTTAGGATTACATAGGATCCTTGTGTAATTGTCTATCTATACTACCTCCCTTTTAAAGGTTAAGACTTACATTTTTTCCAAAAGTCAAACCAAGTAAAGTCTGGTCAAGTTTTTAGAAAAAAATTAATATTTGCAATATGAAATACATATCCTTTGATACATCATGAAATATATTTTCAGATGGTATCTACATAATATCATAGTTCTTGATAATTTTTCCTAAAAGTTTGCCGTATATTGACTTTTCAAAAAATATAAGCCTTAAGCTTTGAAACCGAGGTAGTATATATTAACACATAATGGAAAAGGACTAGTGTGGTCAAACCCCCAATTCACTTTCATGGTACTCCCTCCGATCCATAATAAATGTCGCTCATTTGTACTAAGCTAGTACAAACTTTGTACTAGATGAGTGATACTTATTATGGATTGGAGGGAGTATCAAATTGCATTCTATTCTAGACGCTTCCGCAACCCCTTCTCTTTCCAACCCTAGTTGCTGGCCAGCTCCCCCCCTTCTTCCATGGCGCCGTCTAAGCCTACCGCGCCCCACCCCAACGCCCATCTATGGGCGCAGGCCACCGCCATCCAGAGCATCTACTCCCTCGTCTTGATCGTACTCGACTTCAAATCCAATGTCTTCCCCAGTGGCGCACCTTCTTCAATATCGCCGTCACCATATATGCTCTCGAGGAGTGCCTCACCACCGCGACACCCTCCGCCGACCTGACGTGGATTCGGCTCGAGGCCACTGTCCTTCGTTGGCTCTACGAGTCCATGGATATGGACATTGTCGACCTCGTCATGTCGACCTCCGCCTTGACTAACGCCACCGCCTCCACCGCCAACACGGTTTGGACAGCTATCCACGGTCTCTTCAACGATAACCAGAAGACTTGTGAGGTTTACCTCGCCGAGGAATTCCGCAACGTCAAGCAAGAGCACCGCTCCATCGCTGAGTACCTCCACCTATAAAAGGTGGCGGATGACGCCCTCACTGAAGTTGGAGCCCCGGTCTCCGACTCGGACCTTGTCACCAACTCATCAAGGGTCTTCACGAGCGCTTCGACAATGTTGCCGACATCCCCCCACTCCTCACGCCATTTTCCTCCTTTCTCCAATTTCGAACATGTTGCTTCTATAGGAGATGAAGACGGCGCACCGCTCCCTAACTCCTCCATCTCGTCCTTGACCTGGGCCTTCATTGCGAAGGGCCCCACACCTTCTCCTATTGGCGGCGGACCACCTCATGGAGCGGGCGGCGGTCAGCCGTGGCGGCCTCCTGCAAACCATAACCCACACCAGGCGGCTACGACAGGAACAAAGGGAAGAACAAGGGCTACAGGCCCACCGGTGGCATCGGCGATGCTCCTCCCATGCCCACACCCTACAACCCGTGGATCGGGGCCATTCAAATATGGCCTATGTAGTAGCCTACCCCTGAGAGCAACATTCTCGGACCGCGTCCGAGTCCTGGCACCCATGCCTACGTGACGTTTCCCTGTGCCGGCCACGTCACCCCCTACAGTGCCGCACTGCACCACGGCGCCCCATACGACGCTGCCCCATATGGTGGCCCCTATGACACTACCCCGTACGATGCCGCCCCCTATGGCCACTACGTTGCGCCCCCGGCGTCGGCATAGACATTGGACTCCTCCGCCCTTAGTCGGCACTTCACAACATGACGCTGTAGCCACCCCCTCCGGAATGGGTCATGTACAGTGGCGCTCACCACTCCAACGACGCTGGTATGCTCTCCTACCTCTCTCCGCACCCTATGTATCGTCATGTCACTGTCAGGGACGACTCTTCCGTTCTCGTTTCTACCTCCGGACATGCTTCTATTCCATCTTATTTTTCTAATTGTCCCCTTCATCTTCATCATGTTCTCGGTACTCCTTGCATAATTAAAAATCTAGTCGTTTACTACTGATAATAATCACTGCTGATTTTGACCCGTTTGGTTTTTCTATGAAGGACTAATATGGGGTGTCCCGATCTTCTCAGTAAGCAAGGGTGGTCGGTGATGATAGTTGGTGGAGATAACTTGTATGACGCTCACGAACCTCTCGATCGATCCCTGGTGCCAGTGCAACAGATCTCAACCCTATTGATATTCGCAACTTCACACACTTGCGCATGTAGCCGCTGACCACAAAACGGTGATGCAATCTTCTAATCCCTAATGGGACAATAGATCACACAAAACTTGCAATTGGCTAATTCTGAATGGAATAACTAATCACACTTGATTATAGTAGCAAGACACCAAATCAATACGAATTGGTGTGAGGAATTAAATTGATTGCAAGTAGCAACTCAAGGAATCTAGGGTTTATCTTAAACGTGGTCTAAAGGACTCTAGAGGGCGTTCCTAGGCTTTTATGGCAGCTGGGGCGGCAAACTATGGAAAACAAAAACGTGTTCAACTCAAACAGATCTGTGTGGGGCTGGATTATCTGGTCCTAGTGGGGGCCAGATTATCTGGTGGGGCTGGAACATCAGGGGAAACATCCACCTCTTCGAGAGACGCGATGAAAGTCCCTAGCATAATTTCTTGAGGTGGGCCAGATTATCCGGGGTATGGGGGCAGGATAATCCAGGGGTCTTGAATGCCTCCTTGTTCTTGATGATCTCCTCCTTGTTCAGTGCGCATGCCTCCCTTTCCTCCCTCACGCATCCTTGGGTGATCGTCACGTCGGGCTCCTCTTGCAGCAGCCCTCCTCCTCCTTGCGCAATGCTTGTTTCCTCAACGAACCTGATCATACATAAGTGCATAGACTTAGGTAGTATAAAATTCTCATCCACAAAAACATCAGATTCATTTAGGAATGAATTCACCTTTTGCTCAAGTAGCTTGGCACGAGCTTGAGTAATGGGTCTAATCCTCATCTCATTGGACTTGATCTTGGCAGCAACATCGACAACTTCATTAGGAGTTGGAGATAGCAAGTCAGCAGGGATGTCCTCATCATCTCCCTCCCTTCAGAAGGTGTCGACCTCTGCACTCCAAGGTCGTCTCCATCATATGGTGTCAAATCAGCAACATTGGAACTATCTAAGGTCTTCTCCATCATATCTTGAGGAATATCAATCTTGTAGGCATTATCATTGATCTTGGTAATCACTTTGTAAGGACCACACGTGGAAGTAGTTTAGAACGTCGTAGGTGTGGAAATCTGTCCTTGTGAAAATATACCCAAAGCATATCTCCAGGCTGAAACAACACCTCCTTGCGCTTCTTGTTAGCTCTTTCAGCATTGTTCTTGTCCTTCTTTTTAACAACCTCTTTAGTCTTCATATGTATCTTCTTCACAAAATGCTCTCTTCGATGCTTCCATATTGACTCTCTCTTGGATAGGAAGAGGCAGCAAATCAAGTGGTGTAATGGGTTTGAACCCATAGACCACCCCAAAAGGACACAGTTGTGTGGTAGAGTGAACCGCCCGGTTATATGCAAACTCCACATGCGGTAAACACTCTTCCCATTCAGTAAGATTTTTCTTGATCATAGCTCGTTGCAATGTCGAAAGTGTTCGTCACCACCTTCGTTTGACCATCAGTTTGGGGATGACAAGTTGTGTTGAACAGTAACTTCGTCCCTAGCTTTCCCCAAAGTGTATTCTATAAGTAGCTCATGAACTTCACATCCTATCAGAAACAATCGTCTTGGATACTCCATGTAAACGCATGATGTCCCCGAAAACAGGTTAGCAATACGCGACACATCTTTGCTTTTGTGGGAGGCAATAAAATGTGACGTTTTAGAGAATCTGTCCACTACCACAAAAATTGAATCACGGCCTCTTTTAGTTCTAGACAAACCTAATACAAAATCCATGCTTAGTAGGTGCAGGTAATGGTGTATACAAACCATGAGGCTTCAACTTGGACTTTGACTTGTTGCAAGTAATGCAACTCTTTACAAACCTGTCCACATCACGTATCATCTTAGGCCAGTAAAAATGATCAGCGAGCATGAGTAGCGTCTTCTCATGCCCAAAGTGACCCATCAAACTTCCAGCATGTGATTCCTGCAACAATAACAAACACACCGACGATTCTGGAACACATAGTTTGTTAGCACGAATAGCACGAAACAAATACCCATCATGGGTGTGAAATTTATCCCATGCTTTCCCAATAGCACACAAGCGATATGGTTCAGCAAAATCATGATCGGTTGCATATAAATCACATAAACTCTCTAAACTGGGAACTTTGATATCCAATTGTGTTAACAACATGTTCTTTCTAGATAGAGCATCAACAACATTATCTTTTCCCTTCTTATGTTTAATGATGTATGGAAAAGTCTCAATGAATTCAACCCTCTTTACAAGATGCCTATGCAAGTTAGATTGAGCTTTCAAATATTTCAAAGCTTCATGATCAGAATGTATGGCAAATTGGCAAATTCTTTTGGCCACAAATAATGTTGCCAAACCTCAAGAACTCTAACAAGCGTATACAATTCTTTATTATATACAGGATAATTTAACTTTGCACTAGAAAGTTTCTTAGAAAAATATGCAATGGGACGACCCTCTTGCATCAGCACACCGCCAATTCCTATGCCACTAGCATCAGATTCAATCTCAAATTGCTTATTAAAATCTGGTAGTGCAAGCAATGGTGCAGGAGTTAACAACCGTTTTAGTTCATTAAAAGCATGATCTTGGGCTATGCCCCACACAAAAGGTACACCTTTTTTAGTTAGTTCATTCAAAGGTGCACCAATAGTACTAAAGTCTTTCACAAAATGTCTATAGAAACTAGCTAGACCGTGAAACTTCGTACTTGACTCACATTCATGGGAGCAGGCCAATTTTGAATAGCTTCAATTTTAGATGCCTCTACCTCTACTCCATTCTTAGAAACAACATATCCTAGAAATATGACCTTATCTTTGCAAAATGTGCACTTCTCAAGATTACCATGGAGTTTAGCATCACGCAACACTTGCAAAACTTGTCGAATATGATCGGTATGTTCAGACTCATTGCGACTGTAGATTAATATGTCATCAAAATACACAACCACAAATTTGCCATAAAATTTCTCAAAACATGGTTCATTAATCTCATGAAAGTACTAGGTGCATTAGTTAAACCAAATGACATGACTAACCACTCATATAAACCAAATTTTGTTTTCAAGGTTGTTTTCTATTCACTCCCTTCTTTCATCCTAATTTGATGATAACCACTATGCAAATCAATCTTAGAGAAAACAGCAACACCACTCAATTCATGTAGCATATCTTTCAAACGTGGAATAGGATGACGATATCGAATAGTGATGTTATTTATAGCTCTACAATCTACACACATGCGCCATGTACCATCTTTCTTAGGAACTAAAATAACAGGAACATCAGAAGGGCTTAAGCTCACATGAATATAACCTTTATCGAGAAGTGCTTGCACTTGTTTCTAAATTTGGGCGGTTGGGCGGCGATGCTCCTGGAATCAAGTCAATTTGATGCTCAATACCTTGCAATGGTGGCAAACCTGCAGTTACTTCCTCCGGAAATACATCGCTGAATTCCTGCAACACATTAGAAACACCAAGAGAAAGAGGGGTCATATCATTAGAAACTAAGACCCCACCCTTGTACATAAGCACAAGAGGCATGACTGTAGGATCCTCACTAAATTCTCTCATGTCCTCTGGTGGCTAAGATGAGTAAATTGGGCATGCTCTCACTTTTCATTATATCACTCACAACTGTTACATTCTCTCGTCTATCTAGTAGTGTAGGTACATCTTCCAAGTTAACTTCAGTTTTCTGATGAGACTCATTCACAATATCCTGTGGTGACATAGGTTATAAATTGATTTTTCCGCCCTTAACTCCAAGTGATATGTATTGGCTCGACCATTATGTTGTACAGATTGATCAAACAGCCACGGCCGACCCAAAAGCAAATGACAAACTGTCATAGGAACCACATCAAAATCAATAGAATCTTTGTATGACCCTATCTCAAAATAACACACATCATGTGACTGACGTTTATCTCACCGTTGTCACTTAACCATTGAATATAATATGGACGAGGGTGCGGTAGATATTTTAGTTCTAGCTTGGCACATAACTCTTTGCTTGCTAAGTTGTGGCAACTACCACCATCAATGATAACCTTGCAAGCTTTGTTTGGACCAACAAATGCCTTTGTTTGGAACAAATTGCAGCGCTGACTTGCAACACTAGGCTGAGGTGTCACATTGAGAGTCCGCTGTGAAACAATAATGGTTGGTGCCGGTGAAGCAAACGCATCAACACCATCGTGACTAGTGTAATCATCATCATCCGAAGCATCCAGATCAGCATCATCTCCTGTCTCATACTAAAGTATCCTCATTAATAAATATGACCTTCCGGTTAGGACAATCCCTCTTGAAGTGACCCTTGCCACCACATGTATGGCACTCCATATCACGATTGTGTGCCGTAGACATGTTAGAACCGGTACCACTTGCTGCAAGGGCTGGTTTCTTTGTGTTGGAAACATTGGAAGTAGGTCTAGTTGACGTAGATGGACGATCAGCAGGACTTGCACTTGATGCGAGCGCATAAGAACTATTCCGAGCAGAAAAACGCCCACCTCCCGTTGAACGAGCTTTAAACTGAGCCTCTTCAGCAAATTCTGCTTCAGCTTTACGTGCATGATGTAATAGCTCATTCATATCGTAATACCGATGATGTCGAACAATGCTCTTGATGTTATACTTTAGTCCATGGAGAAAATGCTGCATGGTCATCTCAATAGACTAACGTACTCTTGCTCGTTGTAGAAGCATTTCCATCTCCATACAATAGGCATTAACAATCATAGTACCTTGCTTTAATTGTTGCAACTTGTCGAAGATAGAGCGCGACAAAACGAGCTCGCATCACCTCCTTCATTGTGCGCCAAGTAATAATGCGCAACTCATCATCTTCTTGCCTTGCACGAACAATGCCATCCCACCATTGTAATGCATAACCATCAAACTCTGAACTAGCAAGCTTGATTTTTCTATCTTCAGTATAGTCATGCAAACGCCATAACTTCTCTATCTTCAGCTCCCAGGTGAGGTACTCTTCAACATCAGGGCCTCCCTCAAATCTAGGTATGGAGAATTTGGGTTTACCCAAACCATCATGTGGACTCGAAAAAGAACATGTAAACTTGCAGAAAACGGTGATGAACGACTCGAGAACGCTGAACAAAAGATAATGACAAAGGAGAAAACCTAAACACTATGACTTGTACTGGACGAGATCGGATCAAAGACACGAAACGACCAATAACTAATACTCAACTCCGATGCAATCTAGGCTATGACAATGACTAAAACCTATTTTTTTGGGCTTTTTCTGTATAGGACGAAAATCGACTAAACTGATAGGGCAAAGGTGTCCGATCTTTTGATGAGATGGTGATAGTCGATTTGGGTGGAGTTCGGGCTTGACGATCTGACTACACGTGCGAGCATGAGCGCCAATGCAATCGCTAGGCCAATCTCTTGGAGGTTACCAATTTTGCAGAAGCACGATCAGCCTGACAAGCGAGGGTCTTAATTCCTAACTGAAATCAAGAACAAGTAAGAACTAATATTGCAATCAAGATATTGCGGATAAAGATGAAAGCTTTATTGAAAAGGTGGGATCCTGAATAGGTGCGAAGTACAGGAGGTCTCTGCGACACTCAAGCCTTGGCGAAGTTGCAATGGTGGCTAACTTTTAGTCTAAACAAAATCCGAGTCTAAAGTGACGGCTATAGGGGTATTTAAGGAGGAAAAGGTGGGGTTTTGGCCAGCCATAGGTATGTGGCCGAATCCAACCCTAGAAGGCATTTTCCCCTCAAATACGAACTCTAAAAAGTGGCTATTTAATTTCTTGCGAAAATAACATGGGCCTGGCCTAAAATAAAGGTGACGCAACATCATATTAAGCTATGGACGAATCTATAAAATAATATTCTTGAATATTTCGTCCAAGTCTTCAATCATTATTATGGTGGCTTCAAAGTTCTAAAATCTCCATTTGTGGCGTCCTCTTCAATCCTCACATGCTTGTTGCCATCTCCATGCATGACCATGCTCCAATGCTTGTCCCTCTCGTCCATGCTAGGTCCATCATTCCTAAGAGTAACAAACACATCTGATTCAGGCAACATCATATTCCCATGTATATGAGGAATAGTTCCAAGAAACGAAAGTACCTAATAGTTAAGTTGTTTGGCACGAGCTCGAACAATAGGACCTTGTATTTGTGTAGCTGTAGGTACAACGGTTGTATCAATTGATGGGATGTCCTCATCATGCTCCCCTTTCTAAATTGAAGTCGTACTCGACGCAATCTCATCTTCCTCACCAAAGTAAGGCTTCAAATTTGCAATATTAAAAGTAGGACTAATCGTACCAAAATCTGCAGGTAGCTCAATTTTATATGCATTATCATTTATTTTCTCTAACACCTTAAAAGGACCAGCAGCGCGTGGCATTAACTTAGACTTGCGCAAATCAGAAAAACGATCTTTGCGCAAATGTAACCAAACAAGATCACCAACATCAAACACAACATGCTTTCTGCCTTTATCCCCATCAAGTTTATACTTAGCATTCATGCGTTCTATGTTGTCTTTAGTAGTCTCATGTAATTTTAATATCATTTCAGCACGTTATGTAGCATCCAAATTATTTTGCACTGAAGAAGGTAATGGCAATAAATCAATAGGTGCACGAGGAACAAAACCATACACAATCTCAAATGGGCATATCTTTGTGGTAGAATGCATCGAACGATTATAAGCAAATTAAATACGAGGTAAACACTCTTCCCACAATTTTAAGTTCTTTAAAACAGCACGCAACATAGTAGACAAAGTTTTATTGACTACTTCAGGTTGTCCATCAGTTTGGGGATGACACGTAGTACTAAACAACAATTTCGTCCCCAACTTAGCCTATAAAAATCTCTAAAAGTGGCTAAGAAATTTAGTATCATGATCAGAAACAAATTTGGCACACCATGTAAACGAATAATTTCACGAAAGAACAAATCAGCAATATGCGCAGCAGCATCAGTCTTGTGACAAGGAATAAAGTGTACTATCTTAGAAAACCGATCCACAACAACAAAAATACTATCCCACCCCTTCTGTGTACGGGGCAATCCCAAAACAAAGTCCATAGAAATATCCTCCCAAGGGACACTAGGAACAGGAAGAGGCATATATAAACCGTGTGGATTAAGGCGAGACTTAGCTTTTTGACAAGTAGTGCAGCGTGCCACGAATCTCTCAACATCTCGACGCATGCGTGGCCAAAAGAAGTGTGCAGCAAGAACATCCTTTGTCTTCTTTACACCAAAGTGACCCATCAATTCTCCTCCATGCGCCTCCTATAACAACAAAAGACAAACGAAACTATTTGGGATGCATAGTTTGTTAGCACGGAGCACAAATCCATCAACGACGATGAATTTGTTCCATGTTCTACCATCTCTACAATTTTGCAACACATCTTTAAATTCAGTATCATGCACATATTGTTCCTTAATAGTTTCCAATCCAAATATTTTGAAGTCAAGTTGAGATAACAAAGTATAACGGTGCGACAAAGCATCAGCAATAACATTATCTTTATCCTTTTTGTGTTTGATAGCATAAGGAAAAGACTCAATGAATTCAACCCACTTTGCATGGCGACGATTCAGCTTAGCTTGACTATGAATATGCTTCAAAGATGCATGATCAGAATGTATAACAAATTCTTTAGGCCATAAATAATGTTGCCAAGTTTCTAATGTCCGAACCAGCGCATATAATTTTTTATCATAAGTAGAATAGTTCAGACTAGCCTCACTCAATTTTTCACTAAAATATGCAACAGGTTTGCCCTCTTGTAATAACACACCTCCCAAACCAATTCCACTAGCATCACATTCAATCTCAAAAGTCTTATTAAAATCAGGAAGTTGGAGTAATGGAGCATGTGTTAACTTATCTTTCAATATCATGAAGGCTTGTTGTTGTGCATCGCCCCAAACAAAGGACGCATCCTTCTTTGTAAGCTCATTCAGCGGCGCAACAATTGACCCAAAATCTTTGACAAAACACCTATAAAAACCAGCGAGGCCAAGAAAACTCACTTGTGCGACCGTCTTGGGCTACGGCCAATTCTCAATCGCTTCAACCTTGGCTGGATCCACTTCAATACCCTGTGATGTAACAACATAGCCAAGAAACGCAACTCGATCAGTGCAAAAGGTGCACTTTTCAAGATTACCAAACAAACGTGCATCGCGTAAAGATTGAAAACAACACGCAAATGTTCCAAATGATCTTTCAAAGATTTGCTATAAATTAGAATATCATCAAAGTAGACTACCACAAAACGTCCAATGAAAGCACGTAAAACTTCGTTCATTAATCGCATGAATGTGTTGGGTGCATTAGTTAAACCAAACGACATTACTAACCACTCATATAAATCAAACTTAGTTTTAAATGTTGTTTTTCATTCATCTCTCAATTTCATACGAATCTGGTGGTAACCACTACGCAAATCAACTTTAGAAAATATGGTAGAGCCACTCAATTCATCAAGCATATCATCTAAACGTGGAATAGGATGACAGTAACGAATAATAATATTATTGATAGCTCTACAAAGAGTACACATGCGCGAAGAATCATCTTTCTTAGGTACCAAAATAATAGGAACAACACATGGGCTAAGGGACTCACGAATGTGATCTCTGTCAAGTAGTTCCTGAATTTGGCGTTGTATCTCCTTTGTCTCCTCAGGATTGGTTCTATATGGCGCGCGGTTGGGCAGTGTGGCACCAGGAATGAGATCAATTTGGTGCTCAATTCCTCTAATAGTAGGTAGTCCTGGTGGCATCTCAGCTGAAAAAACGTTCTCATATTCCTGCAAAAGGTTAGCAATAGCAGGTGGCAAAGAGGGAGGCATATCCTCAAATGAAAAAAAAACCTCTTTGCAAACAATTGCATAGTATTGAGTATTGTTCACATCTAGTTCAGCAATATCAATTTTATTTGCAAGCTTACATGAACCCTTCAAACGAATTTCAGTAGCATGTTTAGAATCAGATTTAGTGGTATTTGGTGATACAAAATCTGCAGCAACAATCTGATTCGCACTTTTGTGTTTTTCCTCAGTTTTAACTCTACTATCTCTAGCAAGATCATCTTTTAAAATTTGTTCAGGAATCATAGGTTTGAAACCAATTTTCTTCCCATCATGCATAAGAGAATAATTATTAGTTTTACCATTATGAACAGATTCTCCATCAAATTGCCAAGGACTACCAAGTAACAAAGAACAAGCTTGCATTGGCATAACATCACAATCAACAAAATCAGAATATGTACCAATAGTAAAATGCATGCGTACCGTTCTTGTTACCTTGATCTTATGAGAACTCTCAAACCATTGGATGTAATATGAATGTGTGCGTTGTCTTGTTGGAAGAGCAAGCTTCTCTACCATGTTCACACTAGCCAGATTATTACAACTCCCTCCATCAATAATGATCCTTATAGCTCTTTCCTTGACAACGCCTCATGTTTGGAACAGGTTGTGGCGTTGATCATGCTCAGCTTTGCTCAATTGCACACTCAACACACGTTGTCCAACTAAGCTCTTGTATTGATCAGTAGTTTCAGTTCCCATTACCTCCGTTTCTTGTTCAGAATCAGAATTATCCCCATCACGTGCAGCAATAAGAGCTAATGTATCTTCATCAAAATCGCTTGCTGAATCATATTCACCATTATCACGCACCATCATAACACGCTGTGTTGTGCACATCTTCTCAATATGACCATATCCCCAGCATTTGCGGCATTGTATATCTTTCGTCTTTCGTATGGAGGCCATAGATGAACTACGAGCATGGCCATTGGATGATGGCGGAGGAGCAGGCAAAGGCGTTCTTGATGAAGGCGTGGTGGCTTTGGACGCGGTAGGTGTTGGTGGCGTACCACACGAAGAAGGCGCTGATTGTCGGGACGTCCACGACGATGTACGACCTGCAGAATTGTTGGATCTTCTCCATGGTGGTTGATGATCCTGCACTTCACGTTCAGCTTTGCAAGCAAGATGAAACAAACAAGTAATGGTGCGATATTCCATATAGTCTAAGATGTTTTGAATCTCCTTATTTAAACCAAGAAAGAAACGAGCCATCATTTCTTCGTATTTTTAACAATACCAGCACGAACCATCCTAGTTTGTAATTTCTGATAATATTATTCTACAAAAAAATTTCCTTGTTCTAAACAGTCATTTCTTTAACAAATCTTGTTGATAAGTTGGTGGTACAAAACAAACACGCATAGCAGTTTTTAAAGCAGTCCAAGTATTAGTAATATTAGCATGATTTACGCGACAATATTCAGACCACCAAAGCGAAACAAAATCTGTAAACTCGCAAGTAGCAACACTAACACGCATATTCTCAGGATATCATAAGCATGCAAAACGTTGATCTACTTCCAATTCCCATGTAAGATATGCATTAGGATGTGGAATATTTAGGTTAATCTTAGAAACATGATCATCATTACGTACGGGTGGTCGAGCGTTGCGGTAGTAATGCCGAGGACAGCCAGCAGGTTGGTCAACATACTCGTCGAACTCATCCTCATCTTCATACTCGTACTCACCATCCTCTTCATATCCCACGAAAGCGTCACCTGTGGTAGTGGCGGCAGCTGGTGGTGCAGCAACTTCGGCGGTTGGTGCAGCAGCTTCGGGGGTTGGAGCATGAGGTGGTGCAGCTGGAGCAAGAGCAGATGAACCAGCAGTATGGTGTCCCGCAAGTGGAACGCGTCGTACAAGTCCCACGTTGTCGGGTAAACGCCACTGAGGGCGTGGTGCAGCAGCAGGTGCAGGTAACCTGCTGAGGATCTCCCGAAACCTGGCGTCGAGCTTGTCGTTGAAAGATTTCTCTAGTCCTTCAATCTTGTCAATGGTTTCGTTGAGCTTGACATCAACATCCTCCAATCTTGTATCAACATCTTGCGCACGCCCTACCAAAAGCTTGGTGAAGTGAGCATACATCTCTTCATTCGTCGTGTTTGCCCGTTCAAGAGGTATATCTGCCATGGTTAGTCCTTAAAAGCATAGGTGTATATGCCTACGAGTACGGAAATATGGTGGAACACGCGTAATCCGTCAAGCAATATACAAAGCTCTTACATTACCAACCAGGAGGAAAAGGTGATGTGTAACCGCAAGGATCAGTGGTTCCAGAGATTGAACCGAGCGATTACCAGGAGTCGACACAACACAACACATGTAGAGAAATCTGTGGAGCTCTAGGAAGGCTTAGCAAAGGAGGTTAGCAATTATCAAAACAACAATGCAAAGTTGAAAAGATGCTCAACGATAGTACCATGCTGGTCCTAGGCTAGACCGTACTAGAGACGCGAGCCTAGAGCACTAACGATGTCACGACGCGGCACAACGAGCATTGGTGTGATGATATGGTGCTTTGAAAAGCGAACCGAGATGTCTAAAATCACTATGATGGCGAGTGTCTAGAACTGATCTATGGGGTCTAAAAACAGGATAGCTCCGGAATTTTTTGTCAAAAATTTTCTACCGTGCTCTGGAAAGCGCGCAGGCGCCAAAAAATGTCGCTATAATGGTCGATGGAGAAAAGTGATCGCCAAGGCCGAAAACTTGTATAGCCAGAATTTTTTTTCGGAGGCGTTTCCATACTTTTTTTTTGCTCCTTGACTTGTGGCCGAAATTTTGACTCACGAAATTAGATTACAGCACGGAACAATATTGAAGGATGAAAAAACTCACAAGGAAATAATAACTCTACTCGGACTCGTGCCACGACAGGAAGGCGGAGGCGGAATCTTGGGTTTATGGTGGCAAGAGTATATGGCGGCGGAATATGGTGGTGGGTGTATGGCAATGGCGGTGATCTGCGATCGTGGCGGCGGTGACTAATGTGACTAGAACTCGAAACTCTAAGGGACGAGACACTAAGACCAGCAACTTGACGCGACGTTGCAGAGACAAATTCAACGATGCAAAACTGAAAAGACAATGAAAGGCGGAGATTGGTGATGGGATAAATCTATTCTAACTGTATTTTTGGCTTTTTCGTGAGTTATAGGAAAAATAGATCTACAGTAGGAAAAACTGTAAAATCTCACCGAGCAACCTAAAATCTGATACCACTTGATAGGACAAAGGTGTCCGATCTTTCGATGAGATGGTGATAGTAGATTTGGGTGGAGTTCGGGCTTGACGATCCGACTACACATGCGAGCACGAGCGCCAATGCAATAGCTAGGCCAATCTTTTAGAGGTTACCGGTCTTGCAGAAGCATGATCAGCCTGACCAGCGAGGGTCTTAATTCCTACCTGAAATCGAGAACAAGTAAGAACTAATATTGCAATCAAGATATTGCGGATAAAGATGAAAGCTTTATTGAAAAGGTGGGATCCTGAATAGGTGCGAAGTACATGAGGTCTCTGCGACACTCAAGTCTTGGAGAAGTTGCAATGATGGCTAACTTTTAGTCTAAACAAAATCCGAGTCCGAAATGAAGGCTATGGGGGTATTTAAGGAGAAAAATGTGGGTTTTGGCCAGCCATAGGTATGGTGGCCGAATCCAACCCTAGAAGGCCTTTTCCCCTCAAATACGGACTCTAAAAAGTGGCTATTTAAATTCCTGCGAAAATAACATGGGCCTGGTCCAAAATAAAGGTGATGCAGCACCATATTAAGCTATTGACGAATCCATAAAATAATATTCTTGAATATTTCGTCCAAGTCTTCAATATTCTAAAATCTCCACTTGTGGCGTCCTCTTCAATCCTCACATGCTTGCTGCCATCTCCATGCATGATCATGCTCCAATGCTTGTCCCTCTCGTCCATGCTAGGTCCATCATTTCTAACATAACAAACACATCTGATTCAGGCAGCATCATATTCCCATGTATATGAGGAATAGTTCCAAGAAACGAAAGTACCTGATAGTTAAGTTGTTTGGCACGAGATCGAGTGATAGGACCTTGTATTTGTGTAGCTGTAGGTACAACGGTTGTATCAATTGATGGGATGTCCTTATCATAAACTATGGATGGATTTGTGGATGCTTACTGAGGAAACGCTGGAATCTGATACCAAGATGATATGGGGTGGCCCGATCTTCTCAGTAAGCTCCTCTTGCAGCAGCCCTCCTCCTCCCGCAATGCTTGTTTCCTCAACGAACCTGATCATACATAAGTGCATAGACTTAGGCAGTATAAAATTCTCATCAATAAAAACACCAGGTTCATTTAGGAGTGAATTCACCTGTTGCTCAAGTAGCTTGGCATGAGCTCGAGTAATGGGTCCAATCCTGATCTCGTTGGACTTGGTCTTGGCATCAATATCGACAACTTCTTTAGGAGTTGGAGATATCAAGTCAGTAGGGATGTCCTCATCAAGGATCTTATCACCCGACGTGAGATTCTTCGGTGCAATATTACGGGGGAGCTTTATTCATTTCAGCCTTCGTTAACCCGTGCTCTCACCATGACCACCACCACCCATGACGTTTGGCATCGCCGCCTCAGTCACCTCGGTCATGATGCTTATCGTCGTCTTTAGCAACATATTCTGTTACCTTGTACCAAACAAATAAATCATAGTACTCTTTGTCATGCTTGTCAACTTGGACGCCTTGTACGTTTGCCTTTTTCCTCTTCTTCCACTAGAATCACTCGCCCCTTCGAGTTAACTCATTGTGATTCATTGTGATCTTTGGATGTCACCTGTCTTGAGCGTTTTTGGCAATAAATATTTCTTAGTCGTTCTCGATGATTTTACTCATTTTTATGGACTTCTCTTCGCCAAAAGTTCGATGCTTACACCACACTCGCCTCTTTTCGCGCGTACCTCAGTTTAATTTGCTGATTGCATCCGTACAGTGCGACAACAGACGGGAGTTCGATAACGCTAACCTCCACTCTCTTGCCGCCACGCACGTCATACACATTCGCTTCTCCTGCCCATACACCTCCCAACAAAACGGTAAAGCCCCGAGCATGTCTGTCGCTGAACCGTTCGCTATACGGTCTCAAGTAGGCCCCTCGCGTGTGCTACTAGCGTTTCGTGACCTTCATCACCTCGACCGACTTCACATGCTCGCGCTCTGACACGTCGTTGTTCGTTCTGCAGTGTCCGGAGGGCATGACCTTCCTCCTACTGTACGTCGATGACATCGTCCTCACCGCCTCCTTCCCTCGGCTCCTCAATAGGATCACTACCTCGCTTCGCTCCGAGTTCGCCATGACGAACATGGGCAGCCTCCACTACTTCCTTGGCATCGTGGTCACCCACGACACCTCCGCCATGCACCTCTCGCAAGCCAAGTACGCTGCAGAGATTTTGGACAAGGCCGACATGACTACCCGCAAGTCCGCTACAACACCAGTTGACATATCACCAAAACTTGCCGCCACCACCGGTCCTCCCGTCGCTGACCCGACCAAGTACCGGAGCCTCGTCGGGGCTCTCTAGTACCTCACCTTCACGTGTCCTGACATCGCGTACGCCATCGAGCTGGTGTGCCTTCACATGCACGACCCTCGCGAGCAACACCTGGCGGCCATCAAGCGCATCTTGCGCTACGTCAAGGGCACGATTTCTCATGGACTTCAACTTCACTCTTCCTCGCTAGACTCCATGGTCACCTACACTGACGCCGACTGGGCTGGCTGCCCCGACACTCGCCACTCCACGCCAGGCTTCTGTGTTTACCTCGGTGACAACCTCGTCTCATGGTTTGCTAAGCGGCAACACATGGTCTCTCGCTCCAGCGCCGAGGCTGAGTACCGTGCTGTTGCTAACGCCGTTGCTGAGGCTAGTTGGATTCGTCAACTCCTTCACGAGCTTCATCGACCATCCCCTCCTGCTACAGTTGTGTTCTGTAACAATGTTAGCGCCGTCTACATGTCCACGAACCCCGTCCAACATATGTACACTAACACATCGAGATCGGCCTCCACTTCTTTTGCGATCATGTTGCCATGGGCCAAATCCGCATGATGCATGTTCCCTCGTCTCGACAGTTCGCTGACGAAGGGTCTTCCATCACCGTTATTTCTGGATTTTCGGTCCCGTCTCAATGTCTGTCCTCCTCCTGTTGTGACTGCGGGGGAGTGTTAGATTTAATATATCATGGTAACTTGATATACTCCTAATCCCCTAAATTGAGGAGAATCGTTATTATCTTGATCTCCCATTTATGGCTAGGATTAGGTCGGATCCTTGTGTCATTGTCTATATATTAACACGCAATAGAAAAGACCCAGTGTGGTCAATCCCCTCATTCACTTTCACTTGGGAATTATATGGATCAGATATTCTGGAAGATGTTAACCCTTGCCTGCGTGACTCCGGATCTACCCTAATGTTTGAGATGCGGGATCCACCTTTGGACTTGGAATATCTTGCTTTAGCTTGTGGGGTTTTACATCTCGCTGATGCTTGTGGTTCTTCGAGTCTTCTAGAAAATGGAAGCTTGTTTCACAACCAAAAGACACTGCTGATTTTGCTTTAGAGGGTTGCTTTTGGCGGTCCCAACTTGCCATCGTCTTGTTTGTTCTGGACTAATTATTTTTGCTGTTGTTCCACGGCTATGCCTTTTCTTGATTGTCTCTTAGTCTCTTTGCTATTAGTCGTGGGAGAAAGCCCACTCAGCATACAATGTAGAACCTTCAATTCTATGGTGCTTTTCCTGGGCTTATCCATTTTGCCTTTTATCTTAAATCTTAAAAATATGTAATGGTCAGCTTATCATTTCACTACAATGATCTGTATTCATGATTTAGCAATTGCCGTAAGGGCCTCAATGAGAGCTACATAATACTTCTAGCTTTCGCTGTAGTCAGACTTATATATTGCCGACTGCAACCTTTTTAGAAGATAAAATCCTGTACAATAGAGATCTGATAGGGTATAAAGGACTGGTTGTATACATCCTGCAGATGGTAACTACGCTTTTCTGCAATGTCTACCTTAAACCTCTCGGAAGCTTTTATCTTTTTAGCTTTACAGATGTCCTACTCCCTCTAGATTCGCATGTGACATGCGAATCTAGACAAACACAAGTCACTTATTTTGGGACGGAGGGAGTATGTTATTTTCTATGATATCTGGATTTTCTTTTAAAAATAGATACTCCCTCTGTTATAAAATGTAAGGTGCGCTTATTTTGCATGTTTTTTGATGCACCAATTTGACCACTAATATATACAAATTATATGGATGGAGAATTTATAAATGGTATCGTTGCATTTGTCTTGCAAAATTCTTTCATTTCATATATCTCTATACTTCTTTTGTGAATATATTGTAATTACAAATCATAGTCAAAGTTATAAGTTGTTGACCAGCGAAAATCAAGGGAATCTCACATCAAGGAATGGAGGGAGTATTATCTTGATTTCTCGATACCCCTCATCGTATTCTGATTTAAATGATTGCATAAAATGCTGTCCATGGATTGTTTGATGTTTTTTGTTATTGCTGCAGGGTTTGTGCGATAACTTTACCCTCTCCTCTTGCAGGTTGCATTCAGAACGGGTGATTTTAACCATCAGGTGATCTTCATTGGTGGTTTGGCAGATGGGCTCTTAGCAACTGAGTAAGTTACTTTTTTTGAATTCTCAGGCACACTTAGCCACTCTTACTAGATATTTTTGTTATCTATTTTAGCATAGCATTAATCCTATGACCCCCCCCCCCCCCCAAAGGACAACATATCTGATTGAAGCATGTGGCAACTTCCCCAAATTTGGAAATATTGCAGCGACCTAAAATTTTCGCATCATGAAGTCACTAAGAGATATACGGGTTACTAATATGCTTTGAGATGTTGATGTATGAACAAAAAATTGAACTACCATGCAAGCAGATTATGTTATTCCTGTATTATTCCCTGTTATTGAATTACGAGTATACTACAATGTAGAGACATTCTAACAAAATCATTGGGTACAGGGTAGCAGCCAGCATACCATGTTGTTATTGTCTCCATGCAAATTGTTAAGTGATGCTACATGTTTATAATTGAAAACATTGTTATTGTAATTTTGCTTTCTTCCTTGTGTTTTACTCTGTTTACCTCTGCTAGTATTGATAGTGATAAATATATGATCTTGTTTTCTTAATTAGTAATGCCACATGCTGTCTCTCGCTGCCTGGCAAGCATAACCATGTTATGCTAACTTGCTAAGTTGTATTGGTTCTGTTACTGTTGGTGTACTGCTGGCTTAAATCATGTTAATTCAGTAGTTTGTTTCAGCATATTAATCATCACCGCTGATAACTGCACCTCAATGCCTCAATTCTACTATTGCATGCAACACTAGTAGAGAAAACCCTACCGCCGGCGAACAGAAAAGGCTCATCGCCGGCGCTTCGGTGCTCGCTGGCAACCACCTCGCCGGCGGTAAGTCCTCATCGCCGGCGTTTTTGTAATTCACCGGTGGTAGTATGCATCTACCGCCAGCGAGCACCTACAAACACCGGGGGTAGGTCCGCATCGCCGGCGCCTTCGTTTTTCGCCGGTGGTAATATGCTCCAGCGCCGGCGAGCACCTCCAAACGCCGGGGGTAAGTACGCCTTGCCGACGCCTCCAATATTCGCCGGTGGTAGTTTAGTACAGGCGAAAGGTTATTCGCCAGGGATAGAACATTATTTCGCCAGGGGTAACATTATCAGGAGTTAAAAAAAGAAAATCGAAATACACACAGAATACACTGTAATATTGATAGAATACACAGGATAATAACAGAATACACATAGCAGATACGGGAAATACACATATATTCAAACCATGCATTAATAACATTCAAACAGTTCACACAAGTGTAGAAGGTGACCATATATGACATAATATTACAAGTCTCCGGAGTTGCATGACACATTCAAACAGTTTCACACATTCAAACAGTTCATAGTTCACACAACAGATACTACTGGACTCCAACTAGCAAATAGACTAGAGAGGCGGCGGTGGCTGCGAGCATCATCACGATGAAGGGGGTCAACCGGCTCCTCCACATCTCCCTCCTCCGCTGTGCTAGAAACCTCGCGTAGCGAGTTTCCGCCTCCTCCAAAGTGGCATAGCCCTTGTAACTATTTCCGCAGAAACAGTGGACCTGCCTCCTACAATCCTCCCAGTCGTCGTAGACTCCGGGAACCCTGCCCTCGTACACGACATACCACGGCATCTGCGCACACACACACAAGAAAGAAATGTTAGTGTTGTCAGCACATATTCATAATAGAGATATAACATATAGGTATGCAAAAAACAAAAAGCATCGGATATAGCTAAGTAATTCTATGACTAACATTTGCATGGAAAGATAGGTATGCAAAAAGAAAAGCATAAAATAAACTAATCGTAATTCTATGACTAACATTTGCAGGAGACAAGTTTGTGACTCGATCAGGTTTTCTTCGGCTTCGGCGGGAAGGGATGGATGCCACCTAGCGTGGTGAATGTCCTCCCATCGGCGACCGCAACTAAGCGGTCCTCGATCTCTGCATTAGTCAGCGGGATACCGCTGTAGTTGAATGTGGCACCTCTAGTCAAGACATCCCTCTGGAGTATCGTGCCAATCTCCCGCTGGATGGCACGGAATTCGGCTCTGATGTTTGCATCGGTCGTTTCCGTAATGTCTCTGCCCTTTTTCTCGAGGCCGGATGGCATCAAGAGTTGCTCCTCATCCTTTGCGTACTCCCTCATCTGTAGGATGGCGAACCAGGGCTCCATCCCAGTCGACGATTGCTCAAGGCAGGGGAAATTGGTTACGTGGGAGTTCACATAGATGCCTTTGGATCTTTTCTCATACTTGAGTGGGCCAACCGCGGCTCTGAAACCGTTGAGGGCTTTATCAAGAGTAGATTTGACGTCGGTGTAGTCTTTCTGCACGTCTCTCCCGGAGTCGAGATAGATGACATGGGAATAATACGGTTGAAAGGCGATGAGGACGCACCCATTCTCTCTACGCAAAATAGTTGGAATAAACCATCATCCTCGGCTATTAAGGAAATTCACGAAAGAATGTAATAGCGGAAGTTTAGCGACCAACTACTTACTCGGGAAAGTATGGAAGGAGAAAGCAAGACTTGTCTTTATTCGCCACCAAGAAATCCGTGATATACTTCGCGACAAACGCTTGTTCCTTGTCGACGGTGCCCACAGTCATATAGAAGGGGTCCATGATAGCGAGGTGCGGGGTCTTCTCCAAGATGATATCATGCGCCATTTTTAGCGATACTAGGCGGACCACGTTTCGCTCGAGCCGTAACATGTGGAAGAGCTTGAAGATGTATTCATACGTGATGAAGAACAACTCGCCGGGGGTGGTGGTGACGAAGCCACAGTTAGTGGGCACCCTGACCGTGAAGAGCGGGTACGAGGGATTTTTATCTTTGAGAAGCTGCTGCTCTATATACCGAACAGTCTCATGCAGGCTACACAGGTCCGGCGACAGCGTCTTGACAATGTTGTCCGGCAGGATCGGTTCACCAAGGAAATGCATCCTCCTCCACTTGGTCGGCAGCTTGTCGAGAACCACTTTCTTGCTTGTTGCAGCGTCTTTCCCATGCTTCGGCTTCCGCTTCCTGCCGCCCTTCTTATGGAACGGAGGGGTGCCGGTTTGTCTTATCACCTCCATGACCGTTTCACGGAGTGTCCTCGGGGTAACCTTAGCATGCGGCGGAGCGGTGAAGGCGGTAGCGTCTTCCGGCTCGGGTGTTTCTTGAGAAAAGAAGAGCTTCTTCTTCGTCATGTATCACAGGCGGGTGCCTCGGAAGGAGCAACATCGATGGGAGCCTCCAAATCAGCGATGAACGAATCGATGGGAGCCTTATCGATGTCCACCGCGTTGTCGTGCTCATGTGTCTCGGGCTCAGGAGGATCATTAGCAGGTGGAGGAGTGACCCTTTGGCTTGCCGCCGCAGGCACAGACACTAGAGTGACCCTTTCTTGGGTTGCCGCCGCAGGCACAGACGCTGGAGTGACCCTTTCTTGGCTTGCCGCCGTACGCACAGATGTTGGAGTGACCCTTTCTTCGGCGGTCTTCAGCCGAAGTAGGGCTTTCAGCCATAGAAGGACATGATTCTTCAGTTTCCCGACCTTCAGCTCTTCTTCGGCACCCGGGGGTTGATGAGGAGGAACCAAGTGTGCGCATCTCGGGAACGACCGATCCACCTCAACCCGGTGCACGCTATCGTCCATAGGCTTGCAGTGGAACGTTCGATGTGTTGGGTTCATGAAGCGTCCCCTCGCAACATCCTTGAGCTTGTTGTCCACATACATGAGCATGGTGCAAGGAACACTTTGCTCCTGTGAAGAAACATGCATGTGTAGGTCAGAGAGGGGCGGTGATGAAGTAATTAACTTGCGTAGAGGCTCAATTAATTACTGTGAGAGTGTCGAGCTCGGCTTGCGTCGAGGGACCGGGGTCAGGCGTGCAAGTGACCGAGGGGCTGCTGGCTGCCCCCATGGCCGGCGAATCCTTCCTAGCACCTGCATTGGCGCCGGCGGGTGGAGTCACCAATATAGGCGCGTCTTGAGCCTGTGTAGCAGGAGGCCGCATGTTGCCCGAGTTGCTGCCGTCTAGGCTGATCACCGGGAGTGGTCCCGTTTGGCCGTTGGCGAAGTAAGTGGAGATCGACGCCACCATTCCAGGAATGATCTCATTGAACCGACTGGCCACTACGCCATCGACCTTGCTGGCCACCTCTGCCTGGACCCTGGTTTCTACCTCGACTTGGTGGCGCTGGTCAAAGGTTGCTTCCAAGTTGGCCACCTTCTCCAATAGAGCCGCGTGCCCCCGGTCCTTCGCCTGCAGCGAGTCCTTGGTGGTGGGCACATCCAAGCCATAATCGACATGCTGGCGACCTCCTCCGGCGCCGAGGACACGGCCTCTTGCCGGCCTCTTCAACGGCGGCTGCTCCTTCACGATGTTCAAGCCCCTGAAAAAAGGGTTGTCCCACGGGACTTTGCCCGTCGACGTCTGGGTCGACGCCTGGGACGAGGAGCCGGACTCGTTCGCTTCTTCCGCGAACTGCAAGAAGTAGCATGAAGAATTTTAGAGATGGAGTTGTGGTGAGCAGTATGAAACTAGTAAGTTGGTAAAATTGCCTACCACTGCGTTCTCAACTTGCACCACCTTTGGGTCGGTGACCAAGACAATACCCTCCACCACTGTAGGGCTCGTGACAAGTTTCCCGTCCATCTCTTTATGGTACCGGGACTTGACAAATGCCCTGAAGAGCGGGTCCTTGTACTTGGCCCAAGGGTTCTCGATGCCCTTCTCTGCGTAGGTCTGGTCCTTCTTCTGCCACTTGTTCGCCTTGCCGTCGTAGCCACGGCAACCGAGACGGTGGCGACCGATGTTCTTCTCCGCCAGCTCCTTTCCCCAGGCCGACTGATCCTTGGTGTAGGTTAGGTCCTCGTTTTCTAGGAAGCGCGTGTAGTCCTCGGGCGTAAGCCGCGGGAAGTGGCGCTTGATCTCTTCCCATGGCTCGTCGTCAGCAATCACCCCCCTAGCATGGTTTTATAACCGCTGAGGTTCCTGGTGAACCTGCCGAGGGCGAACTTGTTCACGATGTTCTCCTTGGGATCCAGGCTCGTGAAGCCCTCGGGAAACTGGTACCGCGCGTGCAGCCGCAAGAGGAGTTGGTCCTGCAGATGCTTCTTCTTCTTTGTTCAGAGTTTCGTCTCGTTGACATTGACGACGTCCCGAAGGATAGCTCCCAGCTGGAGGCCGTACCCCCTCGCGAGATGCTTCGGCTCCGTAGGGATACCGGTCTTGGGGTCCACCGCTGTGAATGTCTCCTTCGTGGCGCCGACCGTGTTCGGTCGTCGCTTCTTCCGTTCCCTCTTGGCCTCGGCCGTTGTCTCCGAGCCACCCCCAGCGGCACCACTGTCGGTGGTCTCGTCGCCCCTCTCATGACGGCCATCAAGGCCATCATCGATGCCCATCTCCTCACCGCCATCATCGGTGGTCTCGTCGTCTTCTTCGCCCCCTACCTCCTCCAGCTCTTTGTCCTCGGACATGAGCCCGTAGTGCTCCTCTAAGTCTCGCTGGCCCGATCGTCTTCATTGCGGTTTCCAGAAGACGACATGGCTATACCAAGCACTACACAAGCAAAAAGAAAGGATTTTAGATACGCAAATTCACGGCGAAAATCCGGCATGACCTTTGCTAAAAATGGTCATGCCTGAGTGCCAGAAATTCGCCGGAACGGAAGTTAATCGACATTCCGGCGAAACATTGGCACTCAATGTACCTGCACAACATTCACAGCTGCAGCAACACAGTTACAGCCACCATATTTGGCACAAAAACAGGGGCAGCCGTAGCTAAACCACCATAATTCAACCACCATGCACCAAAACAAGGGGCACCCGTAGCTAAACCACCATAATTCAACCACCATGCACCAAAACAAGGGGCAGCCGTAGCTAAACCAACATAATTCAACCACCATGTCAAAAAACAGGGGCAGCCATAGCTTAAGCCACCAGAATCCATCTCACAACATCACCAAATAAAAAGGTGCTCACCGAGGGTGCCGAGCACCTGGAGCGTAGGCTTGACGTAGCGCGCGGTCGCGGACGAAGTGGACGTGGCGGTGCTCGGCCTCCTCCACGTTCTTCTACAAAAAGAAAACAGATTAGGCTACTTTACCCTCTTGGCCTCTACATTGGATAATTTTTCTCATAACTAATTTCTAACAAATACGAAAAGGAGGGTTAAATCCTACTGAATATAGCTACCCCAAATGTATGGAAAGGAAATAATGGGAGCAGATAATTGCTGCTAACTGTAGTGATACCGACAAAGCTTCTTTTTTTTTGCAAAAAGATATCGACAAAGCTTTGGTAACTCATACTAACATATTGTCATACTAACATTATATTTCCTAATTGATATCAAACACTCCAACTACTTGAGATTGGATACTCCCATTATATATTTGAAAATTTGACTATTCTCAAAGCCATAGAGTGGACTATAGTGAATTGCAACTCGATTTATAATCAGTTAATTTGCAACTATGCAGAAGAATACAATGTTACTAACTCTGTTCCAAATTATAAGATGTTTTGGAAGGCTATTTTAGCTTTCTATAAACTTCTTGAGGGTCAGTGTCTGAAGAATATTTTTTCAAGAAAACGCAAAAGACTTTTGCGTTTCATTGCATTGAACGGGTGGAGAGTTTGGTTACAACCTCCTTAGGGAGGGAAGAGCAAAAAGGAAAATTACATCAGTGAACGTCCTAGGTCGTTGGGACTATCGACCCTAGACCCTTGGCACCGACCTGGATCTAGAGGGCCGCTTCCTCCTTGATGGCTGCTACCACGGTGCTGACTGAAGGTTGTGCGCGGTTGAACGCACAGTCATTGCGGTGCTTCCAGATCATCCATGGCACAAGCAGTGTAGCAGAGCTCAGTCCTTTGATCATAGGTTTGGGCGTTCTCTGCTTGGCCGTTTGCCACCAATCGAACAGCGGTGTGTCTCCCTCAGGTGGTCGGCATGTGAATCTGAGCCAGGTGGCGATGTCGTGCCAGACCTGTCGAGCAAACGGACATGCGACGATGAGGTGGTGGATCGTCTCGGGCAGCTGGTCGCAGAGCAGGCAGCGGGCGTTGTGTTGTAGGCGGTGGTGGCGCAGGCGTTCTCCTGTCCAACAACGGTCCTGGTCTGCGAGCCAGTAGAAGAACTTGACGCGCGGCGGCGCCCAAGTCTTCCAGATCAGCTTCCAGGCTTCTGAAAGTCTCAAGCCATGGAACATGGCCATGTAGCAGGAGTCTGCTGTGTAGACGCCATCCGTGGTCCAAATCCAGCGCAGGCAGTCTGGCTCGTCATTGAGCAAGGTGTTGGCTATGGCTTGCCAGATCTTCAGGTACTGCCCCACCTCATGGATGCCCAGGGTGCCTCTGATATCACAGGCCCAAGAGTTTTCGGCGAGCCCCTCCGCCACCGTCCGTTGCTTCCGCCGGCACTTGGGAATGCAATCATATAGCTGCGGCGCGATTTCTCGCACGGCCCGGCCGTTGATCCATCTATCTTCCCAGAAAAGGGTGTTGTGTCCGTTCCCAAGCTCCATGGTTGTGGAGGCGAAGAATATGGCTCGCTCCTTGGCCGATGGCTGCAGGTCCAAGCCATGCCAGGCACGTCTGTCATCCGTGCGAGAGAACCACAACCACCTTACCCCGAGGGCGATGTCGGTGCGATCCAAGTCACGTACGCCATGGCCTCCATATGGCAGGGGTCTGCTCACCTTGCCCCAGTTCACGTGACAGCTTCCTCCATTAGCCTCTCTTCTTCCTTCCCAAAGGAAACCCCGCTCAATTTTAGTCAGCTGGTTAAGAGTTTTCTTTGGCGGTCCTAACACGAGCAGCTGGTGAATTAGGATCGCATTCAACACGGCCTTTATGTAGGCAAGTCTTCCTGCTTTGGTCATCAGCCGCGCTTTCCAGATTGGTAGCCCAACAGCTACTCTGTCCACTAGTGGCTGCAGCTGCGCAGCTGTCAGGCGTCGAACCGAGAGGGGGATTCCCAAGTACGTGAGCGGGAACTCCACCAGGGGGCAACCTAGAATCTGGATGGCGGGCGAGGCGACCTCGGGGGCGCAGTTGATTAGCGCAGCCGAGATCTTGGTGAAGTTGACCTTGAGTCCCGATGCTTGTCCGAAGATGTTGAAGATTTCCTTAATGGTGATCGCATCCTCGGGTGTAGGATGGCACAAGCAGATGACATCGTCGGCGTACAGGGAGAACGCCGGAACCTGGCGGGTGGGGTGCAGGGGTGGTAGGATCCCAGTATCCACCGCGACCTGGATCAGACGGCCCACAATGTCGACGGCCAGGAGGAACAGCTGCGGCGAGAGGGGGTCGCCCTGTCGCAGTCCCTGTCTGTGCCAGATTGGTGGTACTGGCTGTCCATTGATGAGCACTCTCGTGCTGGCTGAAGATAGCAGGATGGCTAGCCAGTCGAGGAAGCGGTCACTGAATACGTATCGGCGCAGGACCTCGAATAGGAAGGGCCAAGACACCGTGTCAAACGCACGAGCGAGATCCAATTTGAGTAGGAGTCTCGGCGTACGGAGCAGGTGCAGAAGGCGTGTGGTCGCCTTGACCAGCACGAAGTTGTCGTGCAGGCTACGTCCGGGGATGAAGGCATTCTGCTTGTTACTGACCAGCTTGTCGAGCTTGGGCGCGAGGCGAAGCGAGAGCAGCTTGGCGAAGAGCTTGGCCGCCAAGTGTATCAAGCTGATGGGGCGGTAGTCACCCAGGGAGGTGGCGTCCGCTCGCTTTGGCAGTAGGGTTAGCAAGGCCTGATTGAGGTGATGGAACCCCCGACCCCTAAGCTGGAAGAGCTGCTGGAAAACGTCCACAAAATCGTGCCTGATGATGGGCCAACAAGCCCGCAAGAATTCCGCCGTGAATCCATCGGGGCCTGGGGCTTTGTGCGCCGGCAGCCTCTTGATCGTCTCCCAGATCTCCTCGGCGCTGAATGGCACGTTGAGGTCGTGCAGGTCCGTGGCCGGAGTGATGAGCTGCTCGAGTTCGAGTGTGCGCACACGGTCGACAGCAGTGCCGATGAGGCTGTCGTAGTGGGCGAAGGCCGCTTCGCACATGCCATCTTGATCAGAGATTGTGTGGCCATCAACGGAGAGTGCATAGATCCTGTTCTTCTGCTTGCGGTAAGTGCACTATCGGTGGAAGAACGCGGTGTTGGCGTCTCCGTCCTTGAGCGTGGCAATCCGTGCCCATTGCCGCATGATGGTGTGCTCGAGGGAGGCAAGGCCTAGGTAGGTGATCCTTAGCTGCTTGTGTAGCCAAACTTCCAGCGAGGAGAGCAACCTATCCTCTTGCGCTTTATCGAAGCGCGAGATCAACTCCCTCGCGATTGCAAGTTTCTGGCGAATGTTTCCTTGGGATTTCGCACTCCAACTTGTAAGGTTCCTGGCCATGGCTTTGAGCTTCTTGGCGAGGCGGCGGAACGGGTCATCATCATGTACCGAGTTCCAAGCCGTCGCGACTATGTCGTGGAAACCGTCGAGGCATAGCCAGTATTCCTCAAACCTGAACCGACGGTGTGTGGGAGGCAGGGGCGAACAATCAAGCAGCAGAGGGCAGTGATCCGAAACCACCGAGGCGAGGCACCTCAGGTGGCATTCTCCATGCAAGTCCTCCCAATCAGATGTGTAGAAGAAACGATTGAGGTGGACGAGCGTTGGAGGGTTCTGGCCGTTTGACCAGGTGTAGCGTCTCCCATTGAGGTAGATCTCCTTCAATGCCAGGTCGTTGACCACCCGTCGAAACCGACCCATCATGCGGCGGTTGAGATTGTCGTTATTCTTATCACGCTCCCGGTAGATCAGGTTGAAATCTCCACAGAGCAACCATGGCAATTGGCTCTGGGCCACGCAATCGGCACGGATTTGCCTATGCTCCTGAAGGAATTCAATCTTGTCGGCATTGGCCTGCGGGCCGTAGACTATGGTTAGCCACCAGGGGGTGCCTGAGATCGAGGCAACCTTGGCAGTTAGAGCGTGTGTGGTGAACATCGGGTCGGTGATGAACACCGCCTGGCTCTTCCATGCAAGCAGAATACCGCCACAGGTACCCAAGGCGGGGAGATAAACGTAATCATCAAATTCCACCCCAAGCAACTCAAGTACAATCGATGAACAGATAATCTCCATTTTCGTTTCTTGGAAGCATATGACGGATGCATCCGTGGAATCTAGCAAGGATTTGATGGCGGTGCGATGTGCTGAGGTGTTGATGCCGTGCACGTTCCAGTTTGCGATCTGAAGGCCGTGATCCATGGACATGATGTCGACATGGGATCGGTCCTCGCCGCTAGACCCTTACTGCGCCGTCCTCGCGCGTCTCCACAAGTGGTGCTGCATCAGCGTCGCTGGGAAGCTCGCGGTCGAGCAAGGCAGCGATTGCAGCCAAGACGCTCCGTGGGATCGGGGTCGCGAACAGATCGTCATACATTTTCATCTCCACCGAGGTGATCTTCTGATTAGTGCCGATGATGCCCAGGGTGCGAAGCACCTGCACTTGAGCCCTGCGCTCAGCCGTGGGCGGTGCTGCAGAGTGCTTGCCGGAGGATCGGCCGCGCCGTGGCGAGAAGTTGAGGGCCAGGCGCAGGCGTGGTCTTTTGCCCGGAGTTGGCAGGGCGGCGGCGAGGTTCTTTGTGGCTGCAGTAAGGAACTCTCCAAGTGTCCAGGGCTGCAGCCTCTGAGCCGGGGTGGTGGCACGTTGGCGAGATCGGCGGAACACGAGAGGAGGCGTGGCGAAGTGCTTGGCCGGGCGAGCGGTTGTGGGCGTCTGATCCTGGTCCCTAACCGGGCTCGCTTGTTGGGCTGGTGGGCTGGCGTCGGTTTCGGCCTGGCCGTCCTCCGTGCGGTTGGCACAAGGAGGATCACAGGGAGGATCCTGAGGCCCAGCATTGGATGCCACACTCGTTGGCGGAGGCTCCACTTGCTGGCGCGTGGGCGAGGGGGACGGGTCCACCTCTAACACGGCCCGCGAGGGAGCATTGGAATGGCCCGACAGTGCATCGTCCTTGGGGTCAGCTTCCTCTGGCTCCATCTACTGGGAATCGGGGACAAAGCTGTCCGAGGAAAAGCTTCCTCGATCTCGACAGGGACTGCTGTTCGGGTCAGAGACGGGCAGGTCCCCTTGGTCGCTTTGGTCCTGGGTGGCAGAAGACGACGCCGAATTTGAATCCGCCGAAGGCCCGGTCGTGGCAGTTTCCGCGCATGGTGCTGGCCTCGTGGATGACGGCGGAGTCGTGGGCACAACAGTGGGCCCTTCGGGCGCGTGGGCAACCAAAGCACGCTCGCCGGCTATGCCCACAGTTGGCTCGACACGCCTCGGATCCGGTCCTGGTGGGACTGCGGTCGTGGCCGCGTCAGCGCTGGCGTTGGCCGAAGCGTTGTGCCGGTCCTTTCGCAGCCAAAGGAGCTGGGGTTGTTGGCGACGGCGGGCCCCACCCTAGGGTACCTGCCATGGGACCACCGCTCTCAGGCTGGTGGCGGCGACAGGCGGCGGCGGAGGGAGACGAGCATCCGACCACCGTGCATCGCAGGAGACGCCGTCGGCACGTCCACCGCGGCGGAGGCCAGCCCAGCACAACGAATCAATAGCCATGCCATCGGCGCGACCCGCTGACGGCGCGGCCAGGGCGTTGTTTGGCCTCCGACGCTTGCGTCCGTGGCGCTGGCCAGGTGCACGCGGCCTGCGGTCTCCGATGTCGCCGTTGGCGTCCTCATCTTGCGCCGGCGGGTCAGTGGCGGTCGACGGTGCGGGCACGGCGAGCATGCTATGTGTCACGCGGATGGAGATGGGGTACGTGAGCGTACGGACGGTGGGCGGCTGGGACGGGACGCGCACCGGGATTGTCTCCACGATCTCGAGCACGGCCTGGCGGCGGATGGCGGCAGGGTTCCTGGTTCGCGCGGCGAGCCGAAAGGTGGCCATGTCGGTGCGGGTGCGCGTCCCATGGCCGAGCTGCTCGACCCAGCAGCCGCCGCCCAGCAAGAACTTCGCCGTGGTAAGGTGCCAGGCTTGAGCGGGGATGCCTCGAATCTTGATGTCGGCGTGGTAGTCGAGCTTGTCGACGCCAGCGTGTGCCTCCTTGCACCAGGGTCGAACGTTGAGCGTGAAGTTGAGGTCACCGATGAAGTGGTCGCCGGAGACCCTGTCCCGGTCATGCTGCGTGCGGAAGACGATGAGGAAGTCTTCGGGTAGTGGAGATGGATGGAGAACGCGTCGGGCTCCAGGTCGAACGAGGCGCAGAGGGCATCTGACACGGCGTCGATGGCGACCGCCGGTTGCGTGCCGGTGATGGTGGCCACCACGGCGCGTCGCAGGACGAGCTCCGCATCCTTGATCTCGGTGGTGCGCGGCATCACGATGCGGTCCGGACCCTGGGGATCGACGGTGGGCGTCGGCGCCGGCACGACCGGGGCTTGGATTGCGAGCTGCTGTGCGCGGGGAGGGAGTGGCGATGGGTTGGCGGCTTGCCGGCGCTGAGGCGCGACCCGGTCCTGGGGCGGAAGGCGAGCGCGGGCGCGGTCGAACTCCCTCTGCTCCGGTGTGTAGCTGCGAGTGCTGTGGCCGGAGAGCAGGCAGTGACGGCAGCGAATCTCGTTGAGACAGTCCCGGACGGGGTGCCTGGGCTCGAGGCAGCGGAAGCAAAGGCCGGCCTCGGCCTCCGGCGTCGGGCTGCGGTTCCTCTGCTGCGGGGCCTGCGCGTGCTGGGGTCCAGGAAGAACAAGGTTTATTGACAAGATGGAAGCCAATGTAAACTACAGAACTAGTAGCCAAGACATGTTACACCATAAGAATCTATTGGAATTTACGAAACCGTACAAGGACACATCAGTTGTGCACATACTCCCCAAAAAGCATAGTGTTGTAGCATCCTTTCTGAACAAGAATCGCATGATAAGGATCATGTCAGATCTTTACCGTTCAGGTACGATGTTGTACTTTATGAAATATCCATGTTCACTTCAAAAAAGTTTTCAGGTGGATGCGCTGCTGGTCAATTGTCTATTACATTTGGTTTTAGCACCCTAGCCAGCGGAAGGAAATCTATCTAGCTCAATTAAACCCTTCAAGAGCTAATCATACACAGGTTCAAACCATGGTCTGAAGACTGCTCAATTGCCTGACAGCACGGACAGAAACCCTGAAAGGAAGAAAGAAGCTCACCCTAGTACGGTTAGTGGTGCCAACTTCCTCAACTTTGCGCACAAACTGCTCGAAAGAGTAATAGGGGACCAAGCAGGAGTGCCAGTCGGCGTAAAGCTTGATCAGATTGCCAATGTCCTCCTCCACCTGACAGCAAGGGACGAACTCAAAATTAGGAGGCCAAAAGTGGTCGTAATAAGAAACACGTGTACATCGAGCAACAGTAGGCTGCACTCTCTGTTCTGTTCATAAGCAACACAAACAAGCCATGATCACCTCTCTGAATGTTCTGATTTCTGACGCCACAGATGCAGTACATTGCTGAAAATTTCCTTTTTTTTCTTCTGTTTTTTCGATGTATTTATCTACTCATTTTTGCAAACAGAAGAGCTCATATATCACATCGACTTGCAAAAAGAGATCAACCCACTCTCAACTAAATTTTATGACAAGAAAGGACCGCATCAGTAAGAAACGGAAGTGTCTCTGCATCTACACGAATAGATCACCTAACTGAACCGGACTGCAGAAGAGAGAGGATAGGGGGAATCACGATCCTCTTTCTATTTTAGCTTGCAGTGGAGAGGCTAGGGTTAGGTAGTGGAGGGCGAGGGGGAGAGAGGAAGGGAGGGGAGAGGGGGCCGGGTGGGACTCACCTCGCTGACGGCGGACGGCGGCGGATCGACGGGGTCGATGACGGGCGGACGACTGCAAATCGACGGGCGGACGGCGACGGGCTGGCGCTCGAGGCAGAGTGTGGTGGGGATCGATCCTCTTTCTATTTTAGCTTGCAGTGGAGAGGCTAGGGTTAGGTAGTGGAGGGCGAGGGGAGAGAGGAAGGGAGGGGAGAGGGGGCCGATCTTGCTAGGTAGATCTAGTAATGCATGCGAGGGGAGCGACATCTCCTCAAATATATCAAACTTGGTTGGTTGAATTAGCTAAAATGGGTGGGGAGAAGTGGGGGAATGAGCTAGCAAAGCTTGGGGTTGAGTTTCCATGAAAAGTGAGCTAGTGGTGAGTGAGGAGGTGTTGGTAGGTGGCTGGTTCGAGTTTGTAATAAATCCCAGGTTACCACCGGCGGAAACATCAAAGGCGCTGGCGGTAATAGCACGGCCCAGTAGCCCACCCAGCCCCACATCATCCCCGGCGAGCTTATAAGAATTCGCTGGTGGTATGTGCACCTATCCCCGGTGCGCACAGGCCGTTTCGCCAGCGGTAAGTGGCGGCCCATCCGGGGGGCACGCGGCCCACTCTATCCCTGGCGAGCTCGGGCCTGGTTCGCCGTCGCTCCTTCTCCTAGCCCCGGTGTGCACAGCCGGATTCGCCGGCGGTAAGTGGCGCCCCATCCGGGGGCACGCGGCCCACCCTATCCCTAGCGTGCACGCGGCGAGTTCACCGGCGGTACGTGTCGTAGCCCCGGCGTGACAAGTGTGTTTCGCCGGTGGTAACAATACACAGGTCTGGAAGCCCTTACCGCCGGCGAGCACGTGCCCACTTCGCCGGCGGTAAGGAGTGCTGCTATAAGCTTTTCTCTAGTAGTGCAATGGGCAAACTTTTTGTTGAATTAAGTCTCTGTTTGGTCATTTCAGGATTCAGTAAGCTTAGCATCTTTACTTATCTCTTGGATGATTGGATCATGGCATTTATGGTATATTTGATGGTTGGACTTTCAAAACTGGCCTGATCTCAATGCTGCCTTCTAACAACTAAAAACACTTTGTTTGATGTTTACATTGTCTAAACTTTTGAAGCGAAGTATGTGTTGCTTAGGGTGCTAGAAATGCCGAGCATCGCACATGGTATGCCTTGTCAGCCTAACCAAAGAAAATTATTAAAATTTGTTTTAGTCTCAAAGGACAAAAATCTCTTGAGTGAGACAGCCTCAAAACCATGGCAAAGGTGTTAGCAAATTTAGGCATGTCTGAGGGTGGTGGACTGATGGAACCAACTAAACCATAACACACTTTCAGAAATATATTTTCATAATGCACGACTTAGCTATTTTATTTAATTATTTAGGTTACTATTGAATTTGATTTTACAGTACTAATTCATTTCTGAAATTTAACAGCTATTTGGAACCACTGTCATTTGCATTGGAGGTTGAGAAATGGTCGCTTGTCCAACCATTACTTTCTTCATCATATACTGGATACGGAATTTCGAGCTTGGAGCAAGTATGTTCTTTAATAATAACACCAGCTTGTTCATCCTTTTACCGAATAGAAGAGTATGCAGTATAGCATTTAATAGACCAATATCCTTGAGGTGTTCTTATGATTGCATGATAAAATATGATCTGTGGTTGTGAAGATCAGGCTGTGTGTTCTAAAACCTTTTGTTACTGTAGTATTTGGATGTTCTTGATCGAATTTTGAATCATGTGAAGGAGTTGCTTCTTAAGTTATGCAGAACTTGTTTTTGCTTATTTTTAATTTAACTTGTTACAGAAAAATTTAAGGCTACAAACATTGTCCAGAAAAGAATCAATATTACACAGCTGACGTAAAAATTCAGACACATCTGAATAACTGGCAAAAACACAAAGTATCTTGAGCACCTCTTGCTACAGTGAAAACACCAAGATTTAGTGAACAAAATCGTAAAGTAGTTTAGGAATGCTATGTGATAAGGGCCTACTTACGAGCTGTTTTCTTAAAATAGTAAAAGTACATTACGTAATGCAGTTACATGCTCAAGGACTTATCTGCTATTCCCTTTGTTCCAATTATGTGGTGTCCTTGTATTCCGTGATTTAACTTTAACCATCAACTAGCTGAATGCCCGTTGCGTTGCCACGGTTTTTTGAATTTTCTTGTCTTAGCAAATGTCAAACACATAAACATTAAATAAAGGTAAATATTCATATACAGGAAAACTTTTCTGTATGCGCTTATCTGTTGGTTGTGCAAATTCAGTGGGACTTGCGTAGGTCGGTAGATTCAGGCCTCGAGCGGGCGGTGCTTCTCTCCCTATGTCACCATCCCCATTGGCAATCAGCTGTCACAACGCGTCCATTTATTGTTGAGATAGTCTTCACTATCGACCGATGCTCTCTGCCCCCTAGAAATCGGCACTCTACCGACGAATCGAAGCTAGGATGACACGGGAACAATGTGCCCTCCTATCGCTGTGCCAAGTAGAGGGATCCTGTGGGCGGGTGGTAATCATGTGCTTTTCTATTGCCATAGGAAAAAATCATTTATGATGTAATGAGTACATGGACGTGCGTGCATACAACAAGACTAAACCATCATATTCACACTTTTTGTTTCGAATTATGTAGCTTCCATACAACATCTCAACATATGGGAATTTCTTTTTTGCTTGGGAAACAGATGGGATTATCCCGCTATGCAAAATAAGCACCTTACCTATAGAAAAGAAGTAGGTGTATTAGATACATAAAACAAAGCGAGAATATTATTATGGCTAACTACTACTAATTAGCAAATGTCAAGATATATATTTGATACGGTTTAATAACCAGTACTACCTATGTTTGGGATTATAGGTCCGGAGAGCTTTTTTATATTGTTTGAGATTATAAGGGTTATCTCATTTATTAGTCTCTCTCGTCCAATGCATGTTCTCCTTTTCCTCTCACTTCTTTCATGCATGCAAGACTATTGGTGCATGCAAAGAATAATGAGAGAGAGTTATGGAGTGTCTTGGTATTAGCAACTTGGCCCTTAGGACTAATAATCCCGAACAGAGGTAGTACCATATAGCCAATAAGAAAGTCTGCAAATAGCAATGTACATATTATCATTCGTCTCCCTCGAACAAAAAATTCAAAATTTCACATGTGTATAAAATATTTGTAACGCATTGTTCTTTGTCAACTCATGTTAATCTGAGCGCCACTTGCTGCATTGTTCTTCTTAAGAAATACTTACTCCGTTCGAAAATAAGTGTCTTAGATTTATCCAGATACGTGTGTATCTACGCACTAAAATACAATTAGATACATGTGTATCTAGACATTTCAGAACGGAGGGAGTACAACTATACAGGAGAAACACATTTCATTCTACTGAATCTTATTGACAGAACAATGAAAGTGAACCGAAAAAAATTTTAGCATAACAAGGAAGGATAACTCATATTCCTTTAATGTTGGTCTTGCATATTTAGGCTGTGTTTGGTAGCTCAGTGTTTTCAAAACCAGAGTATTGTAAAACCTAAGTATTCCATTGCCAAGCAAAGCTATACTTCAGTTTTGGCAAAAAAAGTGGTCAGGACTAAAGTTCCCAACACAGCAAAAAAAATGCAGTTTTGGAGGATACATCCGTTTTTGAAACCATAGCATTCATTGCATCCAAACACGTCAAAGTATTCGATCAATACTGCAGTATTTTCAAAAACTATAGTATTGACAGAATACTTCAAAAATACTTTGGCACCAAATGGCCCCTGGCTTCTTCAGTTAGGACATTTAAATTGGTTTAACATGCAGAGCTCTACTTATTTAGCTATTTTTTGCACACTTTGTCATTGAAAATCCTTGATCGAAGATAGAAATTTGGAGTGAATAAGTGCTCAATCTTGTTTTGTATCTGGCATCAGAACTAAGTGTTGACCGCTGCATTACAATTCTCTGCAAGGAAACCACAATTCTAAAATGAAAGTTCTCCGTGGCATGCATGCTAGAATCAGGGAGTCTACGAGCTATTACATCACAGGGATAAATTAAATTATGTTGCTGGCGCATGTGCAGCTTTCGCCAAAGCAATTCGTGGAGGAGGATGGGCCCGAGCTTGTGGACTACGTAGGGCCTTCGGCGGTAGATGGCAGAGCACGCCCACATTGAGAATGATTGCGCCACTGCTGGCCGTCACCCCCTTCAGGTCACTCACCATGCTGCCGGTCACCAGGACGTACTTCATCCAGCCGAATCTCCCACATCCTTTGCCTCCTCCGTCGCTGCTCCCGCTTGCGCCCTCGACACGATTCATCCGGCTCCACCTTCTGCGCGCGAGATTGATGCGAGTCTTTGAGCGAGTGGGATCAGAGCGGAGTGGGTGATATTTCTGCGGAGCAGATAGCGTGAGAATTCGTTTTGGGGTCGAGTTTAACGAACTGAGAAGTAGGATCATGATTAGCTAAAGAAAATAGGAAGAGGACCCACCTGTTAGTGCTCGGGAGAGAAATAATGCACTGTTTGTTAGACGGGCTGGCGTTTTATTAGCGGGTGTGTGAGTTGGTTGTTAAGAGCGGTGGCATATTATTTGTAATTTTTCAATGTGTGACACCGGACACCGCAGGTTTGGATTTAATAGTAAAGATTAGACCAATAGTATGATTCATGTGATATAAAAATTATACTGTTGGAAACATTTTTCGTATATGAATTCAATGGTATAATATTCGTGGCACATAGCCCATGTTTCATTGGTTGAGTGTCAAACTTGAACCCTAGGAAGAACATTTGTAAAAAATGGAAAGTGTGAAGTGAGAGTAGAATGTTCCATGAACTTATTTGCAATAGAAGATGTCTTTGCACGTGTTTCTGTCTTTTATTTCATGTTGCTGGAAGTTGATTGATGACTAAAGTATTCCTTATATCAAATAAGCTTTATATGGCAGTTATGTTGGTGGCGCACTGCATCATTCATCAAAGCTTTTGATTTTGCCGCCTCAAGGACCCAGGGTGATGCTAAAGTTGGATATAGCCAAGGCCTTTGACTCCGTCTCTTGGGGGCTCCCGCCAACACTGTTCGTACTGATTATGAACCCGCTAAGCAGGGTGTTAGCGAAAGCCATGGAGCTGGGTGTGCTGTGTCGGCTAGCCCGCCAATAGCTGATGACTTCGGTCTCGCTGTATGCGGATGATGTGGTGATCTTCTGTCACCCGGATGTAGAGGAGTTCAACGCAGTTCGTGGTATCCTGGAGGTCTTTGGCGAGGCCTCTGGGTTGCGTATCAACTTCGCGAAGTGCTCGGAGTCCCTAATTGCTTGCTCGGAGGAAGTGGTTGCTGGTGCGGCGGCCACTAGAGTGCCAGCTGGCACCCTTTCCGGTTAAGTGCTTGGGTATCCCCCTAGCTAGCCGCTGACTCCCGGGCGAGGCTTTCCAACCGGTTATTGATCGGATCGCGAACAAGCTCCCTACGTGGAAGGCATCGATGATGCCTAAAGAGGGACGTCTTGTTCTCATTCAGTCGGTGCTCGCTTCGATCCCTCTCCACCAGCTCATAGTGCTTTCCCTCAACAAGAAGGCACTCAAGCAGGTGGGCAGGAAAGAAACCGAGGGTGGACACTGCCACGTCAATTGGAGCCGGGTGTGTAGGCCGACTTGCTTCGGAGGTCTATTCTAGACCTCGAACGCACAGTCATCAGTCTCAGGACCCGCTGGATATGGAGGATGCAGACTGACCCTTTGCGACCTTGGCGCGGGTTAGACATGCAGTTCACCAGGAGCGAGCGTGAAATCTTCTTCGCCTCTACCATAATGGTACTGGATGACGGAGCCTCCGCTCTCTTCTGGGAGGACAAATGACTGGATGGGAAGTCGATCGGGGAGATAGTGCCGGACCTACTGGCGCTAATCCCGCGCCGACCCAGAAAGGCGAGGACGGTGCAGCAGAGCGCAGCTGGATTACAGACATCTCTGGAGCCATGAACCCCCTGGCACTCTGGCAGTACGTACAACTATGGGCCTAGCTATAAGGGATGCACCTGAGCGGTGAGCCAGACAAGCTGATCTGGTGGTGGACGACCGATGGCCAGTACTCTTCCAAGTCCTGTTACTACACCCTCTTCCATGGGTCTGTAGCCTCTGCATCTTGGAAGCTGAACTGGAAATCCTGGACGCCACCAGATGCTGGACAGGTGAGCGACTCGTGCGCCGCTGACTAGACCACCGGCCGTGCTGCGTGTTCTGTGGCCAGTCTGAGGAGACTATGTCACACATCCTCATAGGTTGCCCGTTTTCGTGGACAATCTGGCACGAGGTCCTGTCCTAGATACGATCTATCGTGGGACTGCCGGTTGCTGAAGGTGCTTTCGCGGAGTGGTGGATGTAGGTGGTCCGGACCAACCCACGTCACATGCGCAAATGGACCTCGTTGTTGATCATGCTCACGGCGTGGTGCATTTGGAAGCATAGGAACACGATAATCTTTAACAACGAGGTGCCTTCGGTGCCCTCTCTTGTCGGCACGATCAAAGCAGAAGCGAGATCATGGGTAGACACGGGAGCATGAGGGATACACCAGCTACTCCCTTAGTTTTCTTGGGTTGAGTTGTATGGTGTGGGTGTTGGTCCACTCTGGACTTTGTACATATAACTCTCTTTTTCTATCAATGAATCGAAACGCAAAGCTGTTTGCGTTTTCGTGAAATTTTCTTTACTGCAATGCAGTATAAGAATAAGTGAAGACAATTTGTGATAGTAATGATATCACCAATTTTGCTGCGGGACTAAGGAATGTTTGATTGATTTTTTTCTTTCTTATCGCCGTGTTTGTTTTCTGATTTATTGTATGTATTGATTGCACTTTATCTTTTGCAAGGACGCATTGGAACTTGATCAGCTCATTGGCTACCTGATAAATAAAGAAAATTCTGAAGGAGTAATATTGCTCGGTCACAGCACTGGTTGCCAGGTATGCTGTGGCAGCTTTTCTAACATACTGCAGTATTTTACGGTCTACAATGCGAAATAATATAGCCACTTGTATGGATGCCAGGACATTGTTCATTACATGCGGACAAACTTTGCATGTTCCAAAGCTGTTTCCGGGGTAATCTTGCAGGTATTTCCACCTACCCATATTCTTGTACTCCCAGTGTCCCGTAAGGGTAACTTTATTTTCTGAATGTAATGCATGACATGTAATCTGCATCCCTAATGACAGAATCAACCTGTCAACTTTGTAACGACATTGATAAGAAACTGTTTTTTTGAAATTAATTTAACACCTTCATTTTCTTGATATAACTTCTATGGTAATCTGTTATTCAGGCCCCCGTAAGTGACAGAGAGTATAGGGCAACTCTTCCAGAAACAGCAGAAATGATAGATCTGGCAGCGAAAATGATCAGTGAGGGCCGTGGAATGGATTTAATGCCCAGAGAAGCAAATTCAGATGCTCCAATTACTGCCTACAGGTACCCATTTTCACGCCCAAATTATGCACATGCTCCCTCTGTCTCAAAATAGCTGTCGCAAACTTTTATAAATTTGGATGTATCTAGGCACTATTTAGTCTAGATACATCCAAATTTAGACAAACTTTCGACATCTATTTTGAGACGGACGGAGTACATAGTTACAGTACTGCATGCAGGTACCGCTGTTTTAATTATGGACGTGACTACCGCGCGGCGCCGCATTTTTCTCAAACCGTGCGGCGGCTTCTCCGCGTAGGACCTGATAACTCTGACTTCGCATGCTCATGATAAAAAAAACAGAGAGGACCGCTCGCGGCTGGCGCATCGGCGCATCGTAGTGGTCTACTCCAAAACAACTACTCCCTTCGACCCATATTAGTTGACTTAGATTCATCTAGATATGGATGTATCTAGTCAATTTTTAGTGATAGATACACCCGTATCTAGACAAATTTGAATCAACTAATATGGGTCGGAGGGAGTAGTAGTAGCTGCACGTAGGGTTGCGAAACGGCAAACCGCGAGAGCCCGCGAAAGCAAAATTTAGTTTAAATTAGAGAAATTTTGATGAAAATTTTTGAACTAGACTAACAAATTTTGCCACGATCGGGTGCCGCTTCGCAACCCTAGCTGCACGCCTACACTATATGCATGTCTCCAAGATTTTAAAAGAGAGAATTCCTTATTTAACACTGGCTTAAAATCAGCTTTCCTATTTGATCCTGAAATTTTTTTCTTACCAATTTGTCATCTAAATTTACGTTCTTTCCTAGAATGACACTGCTGTTCGTGCTGTTAGTTCGTTCCGTTAGTTATTTTCCCGTTGTACCAAAATACCCCTCCTGTAACTCGAACGATTAAACAGTTTTCAGATCGATCGAACCCCATTCGCTCGCTCGCGTCCCTTTCCTGAGCTAAACAGAAACCAACCCTAGCTTGGAGTGGCAGCGCGGTGGCCAGTGGCGAAGGCGGCGACCTGAGGTAAGGGCCATGGCGGATGCTGCTGGCGGCCCAGGCATGTAGGCGGCGGGCGGCGGCGATGCATACACGGCTGCGTCTGGCGGCGCGGGCACGGAGGCGGTGGGCGGCGGCGACGTGGACACGGCTGCGTCTGGTGGCGCGGGCACGGAGACGGCGGGCGGCGGCGACGCGGACAGGGCTGAGTCTGGCGGTGCGGGTACGGAGGAGGCGGGCGGCGGCGACGCGGACACGGCTCCGTCTAGCGGCACGGGCATGGAGGCGGCGGGCGGTGGCGACGCGGACACAGCTGCGTCTGGCGGCGTGGGCACGGAGGCGGCGGGCGGTGGCAACGCGGACACGGCTGAGTGGCGGCGCGGGCAAGCAACCTGACGAGCTCGCGCCTTCCTTGCCGACAGCACCTTCTGCTTCGCCTTCGCCTCCATCGGGGACGCCGTCGGGGCTGTTGCTACTGAGTGCCGACGATGTCGACGAGAGGCTGGTGCCGTTCTATGCGGCAAAGGAGATGTGCGACCTGACGGCCATGGCATGATGGCAGACCCTGTTCACGCTTGGGACGGGCGGAGTCAAGCCATGTGTCTTCGTCACTCTCCATCGCTCATAGTGCAAAACTGTACAGACTGTGTAACCAGGCAAACCAACCCGCGTATGTACCTGACACCAAACCGTTGAAACCAAACCAATCCGATTGAAACCGGAGAATATTTCACCGGTTTGAAAAACCAGCTAAGACCACCGAACCCGTCCATGTACAGGCTTAAGTAGCACCATGGACGAAAGGTAGGGCGGCGAAAAGTACGCAGAGGAGCGTCTGGCACTGTGTTTTCAATCATCTAGAGATCTCAATCATCTACATGGCCAGATATAATTTTGTTACATAGTTTATCAGGGGCAAAAGAGTCTTTTTTCTCTTCCTGTTTAACACTGTTAGTGCTCAAAATGCACTAGGGTGTCATTTTAGAAACAAAATCAAGTTTAGATGACAAATTGGTAAGAAAATAGTTTTCAGGGTCAAATAGGAAAGCTGATTTTAAGCCAGTGTCAAATAAGGAATTCTCTCATTTTTAAAAAGGAAATGGTTTGGCCCTAGTTGCATGTTGGCCCATACTCTAACAGTAAGCTATATTTAACTTTTTTTGCATTCCTTGGTTTAAAAATAGCTTAGCTTTTCCTAGAAAAAAAATGTAAGTCTATGATGCAGGGACCGTGTTGTTTAAAAATCGTAACAAACAAGTTTCAGGTATCATTGCCAGGTTATGTATGAACAACTATCAAGCTGTTGCCCGCAAAAAAACTACTATCAGATCATGGACGAACAACTACCGGGTCATTTACGACTATCAGGTTATATACGAGCAGCTATCAGGTTATTTACAAATGATTATCAGGTTATATATAAAAAAACTACCAGATTATTTATAAACGACTACCAAGTTGTTTATATACGACTATCAGGTTATGTACGAGTAACTACCAGATTATTTACAAACGACTATCAGGTTATATATGTAAAACTACCAGATTGTTTATAAACAACAACCAGGTTGTTTACATACGACTACTGGGTTAGATACGAACAACTACTGGGTTATGTACGAACAACCGTCGGGCAATTTACAAACGACCACCGGGTTGTTTACAAACGACTACCACGTTATGTATCAAAACTGCCAGATTGTTTATAAACAGCTACCTGGTTGTTTACATACGACTACTAGTTTAGATACGAACAACTACCAGTTATGTACGAACATCTGCATGCTGTTTACAAACGACCACCGGGTTGTTTACAAAAGACTGCCAGGTTATTTACAAACGACTACCATGTTATGCACGAACAACTGGCTCCGGTAAGAGAGCAGCGACAACGACGCACTGAAGACTCGTTCTAGAGGCAATAGTGGTCGTTCGGTGGTTTAGGTACTTCTATGTAATTTTCGTTATGTTTTCCTTAAGAATACCAAGATCTCTAATGTAGCTAATGGGTTATTCTAATGTAGCTACCAAGTTTGTCAAGTCCAACTTCTAAATAGCTAAGAATTTTTTAAGAACCGTGCTACCGGGCGGCGCCGCATTTTTACCAATCCGTGCGGCGGCAGCACTTCTTGTCCTAGCAAGGGTACAAACCCTATGTCCTGGCCTATAGCAAGCTTGCATGCAGTAGCTGTGCCTCTGGCCCAAAGCGAGCTCAGATGCAATAGCTGTGGCCAACCGTGCTAGTTCATTAATTACAAAAATGTGCATGTAACTCTGGTCAAGTACCACTCTTCTCTGTGAGGATAACTTTTTTTATGTATTCGCAACTTTGCAAAAGCTTGCATATCCGAGCTTGCAAAAAATCTAGTGTAAATAGTGAATGATACTTTTGATAGAACAACACATGAGTTTGCAAATTGTGTGCAGAGCAAAACCGTGGCACTAACTAGGCATCACTGATTACTAGACTATCACTTATCAGGTTATTGCTTAGCCTAATTACTATCACATAGCAATTATCAGGTTATCCCTTAGCAATTGCCAGGTTATCTCGGCATACACTCATCCAGGTTAATTATCTTGCTAACAATTACTAGATTATTACTTAACGATTACCGCATTATCACTTAATCATTGCCAGATTATCGCTTAACAGTTACCAGATTATCACTTAGCGAATGTCAATCTAAACATGAAACTCTTCCGGGTTAATTATTCTGCTAACAATTACCAGATTATCACCTAGTAACTGCCAGATTATCGCTTAGCCATTACCAGGTGGTCGCTTAGAAAAATACCAAAAAGCTAGAAATTGATTCCTCCAGATTAGTTAACTTGCTAATAATTACCAGATTGTAACTTAGTGATTGACAGGTTATTATTAAAGGACTGCCAGATAGAAAAAAGGAATTGCAGCCCCAAAACAACACTCCCTGCATGAAAAAGCATGTATCACATAACACTAGTTATCAGGTTCAACAGGGTGAACTCAAGAAAAACTTGAACGGGAAAAAGTAAACACGTCAGTACATTCACCTCTGCTACTGCTACTAGCATCAGAAAAATCAACAGATCGATATGGATGGGGAGAGGGAAAAATCAGTGAATCACGCTAGCCGCTGGCCTCGTTCTCGCATGCAAGCATCCATCTGCTCGTCGGTGCCGGCCTCCTATCTCGATAAACACCCCCTCTGCGCATGCATGTCTCCATGTACTCAGCGGCAACCTCCCTGCTGCATGCTCGACGACGCGCGGCGGCCTTCTTCTCCGGTGCGAGCTCTCCGGCAGCAACAACCTCCCCTGCTGCATGCTCGGCAGCGTGCGGCGGACGAAACCTCCCTTATGCGCGCTCCGCGGCGCGCAGCGGCCTTCCTCGATTTGTGCTCGGCGGCGGCCTCCCCGTTGTGTCCTCGTCGTCAGTGGTATCCCCGCCCAAGGTGCGGAAACCTCTTCCGGGTACTCGGCGGCGGCGGCCCGGAGCAACCCTGCCTGCGTCACGCCGCGGTAGCAGCCCTCCCCCGCTGCGCCGCGCTCGTCGGCGGCGGCCCAAAGCAGCCCTCCCCCGTGTCACGCCGCGCTCGGCGGCGACGGCCCGACAAACGTTTCTCATCGCGGAAGGACGCTTCATCGCGGACGGACGCTCCTCTTTCCCGTGGCCGATTTGACAGAGAGAGAGAGTGTGGTCAGGAGTAAGCTGCGAGTGGATAAGAGAAAAGGGATAAGGATGGGTGGTTGCACCGCGCGATGCCTTTTCGCGAATCATGATGCGCCGCCGCACATGGGAGAAACCGTGTGGCGCCTCTCCTTAGATTTTCCCTTTAATTATATATAGTTATAATTGTCATGCTCAAGAACTGCCTAGAGTTAGACGAGGAATAAACTGTAGAGTAATTATGATCATGTTATACTGTTGGCTTTGGGGAAAAATTCTGGATGGGCTGGTCTCTTGGACCTCCACACCCTCTTATATATATAGCTGAACTTTGGTACATCTTAACTAGTACACTGGAATACTCTAGAATCTTATAGGACACTAACTTAGACTCCAACATTCACTGGAATGTTCCAGGCACTCCTAGCACAACACTACTATACTAATACTCACTGGAATATTCTAGGCTCTCCTAGGACAGTCTCCAACACTCCCCCTCAAGATGGGTGATAGATATCTATCATTCCCATCTTGTTACAAGCTGAACTACATTCTTTATTTCCTAATCCTTTAGTTAAACAGTCTGCAATTTGCTCGCTAGAGGTTACATGATTTATCTTAATTATACCGTCATCCAATTTCTCCTTTATGAAGAAGCGATCAATCTCCACATCCTTGGTTCTATCGTGTTGAACAGGGTTGTTTGCGATGTTGATCGCCGACTTCTTGTCACACTACAAATTTAAAGGGCCTTTCCTTAACACTTTCAGTTCTGAAAGAAGATTCCTCACCCATAACATCTCACTCAAATCTTGCGACATAGCTCTGTATTCAGCTTCAGCTGTTGACTTTGAAACCACCTGCTGCTTCTTACTTCGCCATGACACTAAATTTCCCCCGACAAATACACAATAACCAGATGTTGATCTCCTATCATCCAAGCAACTTGCCCAATCAGCGTCACAATACCCATCCACATTTAGATGACCATTCCTTTTGAACCACAGTCCCTTTCCTGGACTACCCTTCAAGTACCGGAGGATTTGATTGACCGCATCCAAGTGTCCGCTCCTAGGATCATGCATGTATCTGCTCACTACACTCACTGCATATGAAATATCAGGTCTTGTGTGATATAGATAGATGAGCCTTCCAACAAGCTTCTGGTATTTCTCCTTATCCACCGGTTCCCCAGATTCGGCACATAATTTGTGGTTTTGATCGATAGGTGTTGATGCAACCCGACACCCAAGCATGCCTGTGTCACTAAGCAAGTCTAATACATACTTTCGCTGGGAGAGAACAATCCCTTTGGGAGATCTAGCAATTTCTATGCCAAGAAAGTACTTGAGTTGCCCAAGGTCCTTTACCTCAAATTCCTTGCGTAGGCTGTCTTTCAATCGTGATATCTCCACCTCATCATCTCCGGTGATTATAATATCATCAACATATACGGCAAGGATTGTAATCTGGCTATTTGAGTGCCGATAGAACACCGTATGATCGCCATTACATTGCTTATATCCCATACCACATACAACTCGTCTAAATCTATCAAACCATGCCCGTGGAGATTGCTTGAGGCCATATAGAGATTTTCTCAACCTGCATACCTTTCCTGATGTTCTAGGAGTAGAGAAACCAGGTGGGATCTCCATGTATACCTCCTCGTGTAAATCTCCATGTAAGAATGCATTCTTGACATCCAACTGATGCAACGGCCACCCGAAGTTAGTTGCACATGAGATTAGGATCCTCACTGTGTTCATTTTTGCCACCGGCGCAAATGTCTCATCATAGTCAATCCCATATGTTTGACTATATCCTCTCGCAACTAGTCTTGCCTTGTACCTTTCAATTTTCCCTTCTGGATTCTGTTTCACGGTGTAGATCCATTTACACCCAACAGCTTTCTTTCCTGCTGGAAGATGTACAAGTTCCCAAGTTTTATTCCTTTCGAGAGCATTTAACTCCTCTATCATGGCCTCGCGCCACTTCAGGTCTTGCTTTGCTACTTTCCAGTCTCTTGGGATCACCACAGATTGCAATGATGCGATGGAGGCCATGTAGTTCGTTGATAGAGATGTATATGATACATAATTAGCTATGTCATGCTCCTCCTGGTACCAATTTTGAGGTTTTCTAGCTCCAGCTCGGGTTCCTTTTCTTAAGGCAATGGGCAGATCCAATGAGTCATCAGTGACACATGGCACACTCTCAAATGTGTCAACTTCATCGACCCTTGGAATTTGTTGTTGATGTTGCTTCCCCTGCAGCTGGATCTCACCATTTGTTTGACCCTGTTGTTGATGTTGCTCCCCCTGCAGCTGGATCTCACCATTTGTTTGACCCTGTTGTTGATGCGGTTGCCTCCTCGTATACACCCTTAAATTTTCTTCTTCATTTGGTTTTCTCCATCTCTCTTCACTCATAGGACATGGAATTGAATCAACCACAAATCTCGATGGTTCATCTTCCCTTGTCCTGAATGGTTCACTCTCCCCCTCTCGACTAGCATTACTTGTGCTAGGAGCATCAAAGTCAAATAATGAGCTGAGATCCGTCTTCTCTCCATAGAACGGCTCAGACTCTCTGAATGTCATATCCATGCTCACAAATGTTCTCTGTTCACTAGGACTCCAACACTTGTAGCCCTTTTGTCTAGATGGGTATCCAATGAAGATGCACTTCACAGCGCGTGGATCTAATTTTCCCACTAATGGTCTGTGGTCCCTAACAAAGCATGTACATCCAAATACCTTTGGGGGAACAATGAACTCATTTTTTCCATAGATCATTTCATACGGAGTCCTCATCCCAAGAACTCTTGATGGCATCCGATTGATTAGATAAGTAGCAGTCATAACTGCTTCACTCCATAAGAATTTAGGCACATTCATAGTAAACATAAGTGATCGAGCTACCTCTAGCAGATGTCGATTCTTTCTCTCAGCTACTCCGTTTTGTGGAGAAGTATCAGGGCACGAAGTTTGATGAATTACTCCCTTTTCTGAAAGAAAATTGCCAAATTCATGGTTCACATACTCTGTCCCATTGTCAGTCCTGATAATTTGAACACCAATTTTGAAATGATTTTGGATATATGCATAGAAGTCCCTGAAACATGCAAACACCTCACTTTTTTGTTTCATGAGATATATCCAAGTCATCCGAGAGTAACAGTCAATGAAGGTGAAAAAATACTTCATTCCACTAACAGAGACCACAGGAGACGTCCATACATCAGAGTGAATCAGCACAAAGGGCGATGTGCTCTGAAGTCCACGACTCACATATGATGTCCTTGTGTGTTTTCCATACTCACATGCATCACACACAAGCTTGTCTTTATCCACCTTCTTCATCTCTTCAGGAAATATCTTACTCATAGTATCAAAGGACATATGGCCCAATCGACAATGTTGGAGTATCACCCTTGCCTCATCATTACTTGCAACTGCCAAAGCGGTGTACAATGCTCCATCACTTTCGTGTCTATCTAAGTACCATAGTCCCTTATGTCTCACACCGATCCCAAGCCTCCTTCTGGTCTTCCTCTCCTCAATTATGCAATTGTATCGATCAACGATGATTCTACAATCAATATCATCTACCAAGGAGCTCATAGACACCAAACTCACCGGAAATGATGGAGCATATAAGACTGAAGACAATGTAATTGACGGAGTGCATTTCACCGTGCCGACACCTTTGACAGGTTGATAAGTTCCATCGGCTGTTTGGATGGTCTCTTTATGCATTGGTGGATGTGGAGCATATGATGCAAACTCACTCCACCTACCTGTGACATGTGTCGTTGCTCCTGAGTCTAGTATCCAATTTGAACGAGAAGTTTCATCTAATGTAGGAGCCTGATTTGAGATACCTTCTTTAATTTGTGCAAGATTAACAAAATTGCCAAGAACTGTTGTTTTCCCACTCTGGTTGGCTCTTTTCGCACTCCTATTTGATTTTCTTAATGTCTCCAAATCTGTGGTCGAGAGTTCAAGCACCTCCCCTGATCCCTTGGCAGTCAAAATCAACATGTCCTTGTCTTTGCCCTTGAACAGTTCAGCCAATTTGTTGAGCAATTGCTCAATATCTTGATTCTCTTCCATTCTTGGAGCACCGCTATGCCCTCTTGTTCTCCCTTTCTTACGTGTCTTGCTGCACTAGGCCCTCTTGTTCTCTCTTTCTTATGTGTTTTGCTACATGAACTCTGCTTCTCCTTAGCACGAACTCTAAACCACACTAGCTCTTTAGCTGCCTACCGCTGCTGAAGCCACCACCGCAACCGATTCAAGCAGCACGAGTCTGCACTTTCCACCAGCTCACCTTTTGGACTGCTTTGTGAGCCTCCAATCCACTCCTCCCTGCAAATGCTGCTAAACTATCTACAGCTGCTCTGGCTCCTTCTCCTCTCTTCCTTGCTGCAGTAGCAACTCTCCCTGCAACACCAAGTCAACCACGTACAAGGGTAGGGTTTACTTCTCTGCACCAAGCCACCAAGCTGCCGTTGACTTCAATTGCGTCCTCCTCACTAATCCACTGTTGTTTCCAACTTGCTGCGGCGCCGCTAGTTCTCCTCGCGCACTGCTGGCCACCGGTCTAGCCTTTTCTTCTTCCTAGAGTCACCACTGAGCCTCACCTACAGCTCGCCCCCTGCTCCACCGCCGTGTCTCCTGCAGGGCACCTCCACACGCGCGAGCTCTAGCACTTGGCGATTCACCGTCGGCCACCTCCAGGAACCAGCAGCACCTCCACCTTGTGCTCTGATACCATGTTGGCTTTGGGGAAAAATTCTGGATGGGCTGGTCTCTTGGACCTCCACACCCTCTTATATATATAGCTGAACTTTGGTACATCTTAACTAGTACACTGGAATACTCTAGAATCTTATAGGACACTAACTTAGACTCCAACATTCACTGGAATGTTCCAGGCACTCCTAGCACAACACTACTATACTAATACTCACTGGAATATTCTAGGCTCTCCTAGGACAGTCTCCAACATATACTTAGAGCATGCCCTATGCGAAAATAAACGTGACCATGAGGGCCTTATGCCAGCTAATCTACATTGGCATAAGTCTTAGGGCTGACCTCAGCTAAAGGGGAACATCAGCCTTGTGGCTTGGTCATAGGAATAGAAAATGAAATTTCTCTTTCCGACCTACTCCAACTACCACAGCCTGAGAGAGACAAGAGAGGATGGTGCTGCGGTCATTGTCGCAGTCGGGGGCTGGAGGAGCACTGGTGAGATCACTTGATCTGGCGACCAATGACCTGGTCCAGCAGGAGTGACCGAAGCAAAGGCCTCGTTGCCACAGCGCGCGGCCTGAAGATATCTGCAAGGTTGGTCCCTGAAGATGGCCAGAGCAGCAGCGCATCTCAGATGCCCGGCCAGCATCGTGGAAGACGAACGAGAAGCAGAAGCACGTGCTCACCTGAGCACTCAGCACATCCCATTTGAAGTCAGCAAGGAGCTTGGCACGAATCAACACCAGAGATTAGACTACTGCATGGGGGATGACTAAAAGAACTACAATACATAGTTCCCTTGTCAAACTCACTGTGGATAAGCAAGACCATGGCTCTGAGTTGGAGAGGTAAGAGTGTGCTATGCTCAGTAATTCAGTCTGTGCGTTTGTGAAGAAAGCTACCAACTGAAGCACAGAAGGCACATACTGAAGAGCCACAATCCAATCTTGTACCTACGGTCATATATAAGAAATATCAACACCAATATGCTTTGTGAGCTTAAGCTTCATCTATTCAAATGCAGTCATAACAATAGCACCTGTACTGTTAGACAAAAGAGGAACCGGCGGAGAAATAGGAACACAAAAGTCATCAATTAACCACCAGGAACGTGGTTAATGATAAGTAACCTCTGCTGTCAAAAGAGGCATAGCGAGGCATAGCTCGCAACTCAACGTGTGCACTTGAACGAGAAACTGCATCTGCTTAGTCTTTCAAGCAATTGGAGAACCACCAAGAAAAACATAGTAGGTAGAAAGTGACCGAAAATCAGAGTGATCACTAACCTAGGTTGCATGAACAACAACATTCCGAGCATGAGATCCAGAAAAGAAAGCTGAGAGTGCCCTTCTCTGCTCAGCAAGAAATTGATGAAGGTGAACAAGAAATAGTATGGAAGAATCACGCCAGCAAAGTTCTTGTAGCTGTTCAAAACCTTGCTATGGGAAGAGATAAAATAAATTCATGTGTGATGATGACCGCTTTTGAATCAGAAAGGACGTGAACCATAGACATCAATATGAACACGATCAAACAGATGCTGTGAGACTGACTCACTAGAGCGATAGGTGAGTTGTACCTATTTGCAGAGCCTACAACCATGGCAATGAGCTAAAGAAAGCTGCATGGTTGGTTTGGAAACATAAGAAACAGCGGGGACATGAAAAGAGGAAGTCAAAAGTATGCTCCTTCCCGTGACAGCAAGAAAAGTACTATCTGCCATTTGAACAGTGGTAAGAACAGCTAGGGGGCTGCAGGATACGAAAGACTGGTGGAATCAGAACTCATATGGAAAGTAGCACCAGATTCAACAATCCATGGTTATGTACCTGAGGAAGAAGACATGTAAGGTGGCCTCTGATAACCAGAAGACCGAGCAGCGGAACAAGCAGAATTTGTGGGTGTAAATGCTGGAAGCAACCTGATGATCTCCCCAGTGGCAAGAGCTGCAGATCTTGAAAATGATGAAAACGAGCCACCAAAATCACTGGCACTTGAGCTCCAGGGAGCTCGAGAGGACGGTCACATCGATGAGCAATGTCCTTCCTGTAACAGTAATACAGTATGGCTCCATATTTTCATTCTTGGCACAATAGGTGCAACAAAGAAGGCCACCACATGCACCTGTAGAAGTTGCACCAGAAGCAGCAGCAGAAACCAGAGCACCACCAGCCCGAAATGACGGACATGGCAGCAGACGCGTATGGTGGAGTCAGGGAATAGACACGGTGCCTGACAAAGCGCCCAAAGAAGACATCATTGCACCTTTTTTTCCCTGGTTTACAATGTGAAGGATATAAAAACTGCTGTCTCCTGAAAGAAACAAAACGCTTGCTCTCCGAGAGGTGTCAGACTGCGACTAGCTAAGCGGGCAGGAAACTGGCAGTGGGCCCACCTTTCAAGATGCAGCGCCATGAGGCCAAATCCCTGCAAGCTCTAGAAGTAGCGTCTGGCGAAGTTGTCCTGGTCCTGTGCAAGGAGAGGCGGACAGCACTCAGAATGAGAGCAGAGTCCGCAGCGTCCTGGTCCTGTGCAAGGAGAAGGATGGCACTCGGAGTGTCATGTTGATAGATTAAGAGTGGATGTCTAAGATGGAATACTTCTTGCTGGTTACATGACCATGCGACATAGAAAAGTTATGAAGGTCTTAGAAAGCAAATCAACATGTAGATAAAAGATGAAACTATTGTCAATGTTGAAATTTGAGCCTCAAGAACAAACAACTAATGACTTACATAGGGGTACCAAACATAAAGTTTCTAGTGTTCTCAGTGATCATTTTTGCCTCCCATGTAATGTTCCCGTCATCAGCTGTAATGTATGGATTTTATCACCTTTTTAAGTGATGCAAACTTATCTTCTCTGTATTGCTTCTGTAGTTTCCTTGGGAGATCTTTTTTGCATGCTAATATATCCTACGACTTATTTCGGTGGATATGTTTTATTTTATTGGATGTATATGGCAGCATATCTTCTAGTATTGTTTGCTAGTTAATGTAATCTCCATAAGGATTTTTTTCCATTCTAATGTGTGGATACAAAATGTATAGGTTCCACTCCCTTTGTGCATATATGGGTGATGATGACATGTTCAGTTCTGATCTTAGCGAAGATCAGCTGAGGCAGAGACTTGGTCATATGTCAACCACTCAGTGCGAGGTAATATTCCTCTTTTCTAGTTGTCCCTGTTAATGCACTTAAAATCACCAAGTTCTTGAGTGATTTCATTGCCCAGGAATGATGGTAAATATAATATTCAGTTTTTTCATTATCTTCTGGTGGCAGGGAACACCTTGTGACTCTCTCTTTCCCCTTAATTTGATGCTGAACAATGGTTTTCGCCATTCATAGGTTTTGGGAAAAACATTTTTTTTTCTCGAGAAAACGTAAAAGACTTTTGCGTTTCATTTCATTGCAAAGATAGAGTTTGGTTTACATCCTCCTGAGAGGCACAGGGTTTCTTACAGGTATAGAGCTTAGTGTACATCCCAAGTGGATGGCAGTACTACACGAAGGCCAAGAGCCCCAGCCCTTGTCCAAAGTCTGGCTTCCTCTTTGATATTGGAGATCAAGGTCTGTGCTGATGGTTGCGCTCCTTCGAAGATGCAGTCATTTCTGTGCTTCCAGATCATCCACGGGATGAGTAGCGCGGCGGAGGTGAGGCCCTTACGCATTGGCTTGGGCGTGTTCCTCTTGGCAAGTTGCCACCAGTCCATGATCGAGGCCTCTTGATCTGGGGGGTGCGCAGTCATTCGCAGCCAGGCCAAGATCTCGTACCACGCCTGCTTGGCGATGGGGCACTCTAGAAGCAGGTGTCTGATGGTTTCCAGACTCTGGTCGCAGAGTGGGCATCGGGGATGGTGTTGGAGGCCGTGGCGCTCTAGTCGCTCAGCAGTCCAGCATCGATCCTGGTTGGCCAGCCAGTGGAAGAACTTCACCCGCGGTGGCGCCCAGCTTTTCCAGATGATCTTCCAGGAGAAACAAGAAGTTGATCCTTGGAAGGATGCTAGGTAGCAAGAGCGCGCCGAGTAGACTCCGTCAGATGTCCACTTCCACTGTAACTGATCCTGATCATCTGTGAGAGTAACAGTCTGTAGCGATGTCCAGAGCTGTAGGTATTGGCCAATCTCATGTAGACCCACGGTTCCTTGGATGTCCCTAGCCCAGTTGTTCTCGATAAGGCCGTCAGCCACTGTCCGGACCTTGCGTCGCCGCTTAGGGATGCAGTTGTAGAGGTCGGGCGCGATTTCGCTGATGGAGCGGCCCTGGAGCCATCGATCCTCCCAAAACAGCGCCTTCTCTCCATTGCCAACAAGCATCGTGGTGGAGGCATGGAATAAGGCGCGTTCCTCAACGGAGAATTGCAGGTGGAGGGCGCTCCATGCCCTGCTATCATCTGTGCGCGATAGCCATAGCCAGCATAGTCTGAGCGCCAAGCTTTGCCGCTCCAGGTCTGGGATGCCAAGGCCACCCATGGAGATGGGGCGGCATACATGTTGCCAGTTGACGTGACACTGTCCCCCATTCGCCTCCGCTTTTCCAGCCCATAGGAATCCACGCTCGATCCTCCCTATCTGCTTGATGGTTTTCAAAGGAGGAGCGTAGACGAGTATCTGGTGCACCGGGATGGCGCAGAGGACGGATTTCACCAGCGCGAGGCGGCCGGCTTTCTGCATCAGGCCAGCCTTCCATGTTGGTAGTCTTCCAGCAATCCCATCGACAAGAGGCTGGAGCTGGGCAGCCGTGGGTCGGTGCAGTGTCAGGGGTATGCCCAGGTAGGTGAATGGCATGTCGACGACTGGGCAGCCCAATTATGCTATGATTGGCTGAATCTCATCAGGGTTGCAATGCAGTAGCGTAGCCGAGCTTTTGGCGAAGTTCACTGTCAGCCCTGAAGCGTTTCCGAAGATCTGCAGGATCCCTTGTATGGTAGTGATGTCCGTGACTGTTGGGTGGCAGAACAGCACCACATCGTCGGCATATAGGGAGATAGCTGGCATTGCCTTGCGGGGGTGCAGTGGTTGTAGGATGCCCAAGCTTATGGCCCTTTTGACTAGCCGTCCGAGCACGTCGACGGCGAGCACGAACAGTTGTGGAGATAGGGGGTCACCTTGCCTCAGCCCATGGCGATGCCATATCGGTGGTCCTGGCTCGCCATTGATGAGGACACGAGTGCTCGCAGACGATAGCAAGATTGCTACCCACTCGAGGAAACGGTCTCCAAAGCCATACTGTCGGAGGACCTCGAAAAGGAAGGCCCAGGAGAGGGAGTCGAACGCCTTTGTAAGGTCCAACTTCAGCAGAACTCTCGGCTCGCCTAACTGATGCAGCAACTTGGCTGATTGTTTCACAAGGATGAAGTTGTCGTGGAGGCTTCGTCCGGTGATGAAAGCGTTTTGGTTGTTGCTGACAAGGTCACCGAGCCATGGCGCAAGCCGTAACGAGAGCACCTTGGCGAAGATCTTGGCAATAAGGTGGATCAGGCTTATGGGTCTGTAGTCACCGAACTGGCTCGCATCGGTACGCTTGGGGAGGAGTGTAAGCAGTGCCTGATTGAGTCGGTGGAAGCCCCTTCCTCTCATCTCAAAGAGCTGTTGGAAGACAGCAGCGATATCATCCTTGACGATGCTCCAATATGCACGCAAGAACTCGGCTGTGAAGCCATCTGGCCCTGGTGCTGGAAAAACATTTTTGTATTAAAGAACCTGTCAGTGTCCTACGAAATTACACAATATCTATATCATTAACTTGTTATGTACGATGACAGTATCTTAGACTTAAAATTGCCTGACTTGGTGGCAGATAAACAACACAAATATAGACAGTGCTGTTTTTGAAACACTTCACGAGTACCGGATAAGAACGATATCTCTTGAGTAGCTAATAATAACTAGTCATTTGTTAAGGGAAAATTTCCCCAAGTATTGAACATATTATCTTGCAAAGCTGGATGCTTCCATTTATATTGGTATCAGGTATTTGTACAGTTTTCTATGATGAAGGTACAGTTAAGATGATTGAAATTAAACTGCATTGGGACAAAAACAGTTATGAGCCAGCATGTTATGTGGGGAGCCACATATCGTAGGAGGGCCCCAGCACTGACCGTACCATCTCCTGGTCTAGCCCAAAGTGGCTAGGATTTCCTTATTAATGTAAAACTGTTCTTTAGGTTCAGATTGGTATTAGGTGCGAGTCCTATTTAGATTCAGTTTCAGAGTCCAGATGTATCTCGTTTGAGTCGGCTTGTCAGCCAAGATGTTCCTCCTATATAAAGGGCTTCTCCCACGATCAATAAAGCATCAGAATTCAGAGTATTGCTTCTTATTAGGCCTAGGGTAATTAGAGTTTGTCTTATCTGGTATCAGAGCCATCTACGATGGGGGACGATCTCAAGGACGCTGACATCAACTTCCTGCTCAAGGATCTGGCAATCCAGTTGAAGGAAGTGGTGGCGCAGCAGACCACCGATCAGGCCCTCGTCCAACGCCTTGATACCCTGGAGCAGCGCCCCCAGCGCTTCTCCTGTGCCCGGCTTCAACGACCCACGCTTGACGTCTCAGCTGGCAGCCAGCACCCCTTCCATCACCTTCCCCATGCCGACCCACGTCTCCAACTCCACCGCCCCCACCACCATAGAGGCTATCACCACCACTACCACCGCCGCCGCCAACCCAGTCAGCGCAGGATCTGATCTGCGCTTCCTCCAACATCTGCCGCCACATCACTTTCCAGCTTCCTCGTTTTCTCCCCAGCAAACTGGCCCTCCACCACCCCATCACCAACCCTCTTACCCTTCGTTCATCCCAGCCCTCCACCATGCATCTCCACCACCACCACTGTACCAACAGCCGCCTGCCGCCCCGTACCAGCCACCGCCTCAACTACTACAGACCCAGCCAACATATGCCTCCACCCATCTATTCCTCCACTCCCTTATCAGCACCAACACCCTGGTTCTGGCTCCAGCTCCGGTGTCCCACGCTTCCACAAGTTTGATTTCCCGACCTATGACGGTTCAGTTGATCCGCTTGGCTGGCTTCATCGATGTGAGCAATTCTTCCGGGGACAACGCACACCAGAGGCAGACAAGGTGTGGACAGCAGCATACCACCTCGTGGACAACCCCCAGTTTTGGTACCTCCAATTTGAGCACGATCATGGCATCCCCTCCTGGCAGCACTTCAAGGAGGCGTGTCACCTCCAGTTCGGGCCATCTGTACGCGCCAACCCCCTGGGTGAGTTGGCCCGGCTTCCGTTCACATCCACGGTTGCCGACTACACCAGCAGCAGATTTATGGCGCTCTTGTGCAGAACCAGCGAGCCATTGAGCTCAGCCCAGCAGCGTTACCTTTACACAGCTGGGCTCCCTGAGGGCCTCAAAGTTGATGTCGAGCTGCAGCTACCAGCGGACCTCCACATGGCAGTAGCCCTTGCTAAGGCCTATGAACAACGTCATCCATTTGCACAACCGGTGCCCCAAACACGTTCCAGGGGTTCGATGGCTTGGACGCATGGCCCGATCTCTCTACCAGCGGCACGTCCCATGCCACAAGGCGCCCCTGCTGCTCCTGCAACGGCTCCTCCTCGTGCTATGCGGCGCCTCACCCCCACCGAAATGGCAGAACGGCGCCGCCAAGGCCTTTGCTACAACTGTGACGAGCAGTACGTACCGGGCCACTGGTGTGCCCGCTTGTTCTTCATCGAGCTCGATGACTTTGCGGCCGAGGATGCACCTCTGGATGAGGAACCAGAGACACCTCCTTCATGCTATCACCGGACTCTGGAGTATCCGTGTGACTGATACTGTACAGCTGCGCGTCGACATTGGCACTCATACCTTCATTGCCTTATTGGACACAGGCTCGACACACAGTTTCATCGACTCCAACGCGCTCGAAGCCCTCGGCCTGACACCGGAGAGTCGTCCTGGTTTACGGGTCATGGTTGCCAATGGGGACAAGCTCGCTAGTGCAGGCCTATGCCGCGGCGTCCCCCTCTCCATAGACGGTTGCCACTTCAACGTTGACTGATTTGCTCTTTCACTTGGTGGCTTCGACCTGGTCCTTGGCGTTGACTGGCTCCGTACCCTTGGACCAATTTTGTGGGATTTCAGCCGCCACAACGTGACTGTTGTCCTGTCTGGTTCCCAAGTCACCTGGACCGGACTAGCAGCCCCTCCCTTGCCTGCTGTTCGCATGCTCACGAGTGAGGACCCCAGCTTGATGGGTGACATGGTTGACGAATTCGCTGACCTCTTTGCCACTCCGACTGGACTGCCTCCGACACGCTTCCGTGACCACCGCATTCGGCTTCTACCTGACACAGTGCCCGTTGCCGTCCGACCATACCGCTACGCACAACTTCAGAAGGACGAGCTTGAGCACCAGTGCACCGAGATGTTGGCCCAAGGCATCATCCGCCACAACGACTCGGCCTTCTCTTCGCCCGTCCTCCTCGTCAAAAAAAGAGACGATGCATGGCGCTTCTGCGGCGATTTTCGGCAACTAAACGACCATACTGTGAAGGACATATTCCCAATTCCCATCGTCGATGAGCTGCTGGATGAACTCCGAGGCGCCAGGTTCTTCACCAAGCTTGACCTGCGCTCGGGGTATCACCAGGTGCGGATGCACCCAGATGACATTGCCAAGACGGCGTTCCGCACACATGATGGCCACTACGAGTTCTTGGTTATGCCGTTTGGCTTGACCAACACACCTGCAACTTTCCAGGCCTTGATGAACGACATCTTACGGCCCTTCTTGCGCAAATTTGTCCTCGTGTTCTTTGATGATATCTAAATCTACAGCTCCTCCTGGTCGGAGCACTTGCGCCACCTTCGTGTTGTCTTTCAGGTTATGCGACAACAATCCCTCTTCCTCAAGCGCAGCAAGTGCTCCTTTGGCGAGTCCTCGGTGGCCTACCTCGGTCATGTCATCGATGCTGACGGGGTGGCCATGGATAAGGACAAGGTGCATGCCGTTGCTGATTGGCCAACTCCTCGTTCGGTCCAGGCATTACGATGGCTTCTTGGGGCTGGCTGGCTACTATCGCAAGTTTATCAAGGACTTCGGCATCATCGCTGCTCCTCTCACGTGCCTACTCAGCAAGGATGGATTTCGGTGGTGCTCTGAGGCGGAGGACGCCTTTCAGGCGCTCAAGTGTGCGCTGGGGCAAGGCCTGGTGCTGCAGATGCCGGATTTTGACAGCCGCTTCATTGTTGAGTGCGATGCCTCTGGGACTGGATTCGGTGCTGTTCTTCACCAAGGTTCAGGACCTCTAGCCTTCTTCAGTCGGCCCATCGCTCCCCGCCATGCCAAGCTTGCTGCCTATGAGCGGGAACTGATTGGACTGGTACAGGCTGTGCGTCATTGGCGGCCATATCTTTGGGGTCGTTCCTTTATTGTACGCACCGACCACTAGCCTGAAGTTCCTCCTTGACCAGCGACTTTCGACGATACCTTGGCACCAGTGGGTCAGCAAACTATTTGGGTTTGACTTCACCGTCGAGTTCCGCCCAGGCCGCCTCAACATTGTCACTGACGCCTTCTCCCGTCGAGATACGGAAGCAGCTCCCACACTATGTGCTCTCTCGTTGCCGCTGTTCACCATCTTCGACGACCCGAGGCACGAGATCGATGCTTCTCCTGAGCTGTCCTCACTACGTGAAAGCATACTTGCCGGTGATCTCGGCCATCCTTGGAGCTGCGTTGATGATTTGATTCTCCATGGGCGTCGGGTGCATGTATTGGCTACCTCTCCGTCTATACGAGTGATTTTGCAGTACGCTCATGCAGCTCATGAAGGGATCCAAAAGACGCTGCATCGACTTCGAGCCGATTTCCATGTCCCTGGTGATCGTAGTTTGGTACAGGACTTGGTACGTCATTGTGTGGTCTGTCAACGCAACAAGACGGAGACACTCTTGCCAGCCGGGTTACTTTCGCCTTTACCGGTCCCGTCATCTGTATGGAGTGATATCTCCATGGATTTCATTGAGGCCCTGCCAGGTATGCATGGCAAGTCAGTGATCCTCTCTGTCGTGGATCGATTTTCCAAGTATGCCCACTTCATCCCGCTGTCCCATCCGTACACGGCTGCATCAGTGGCAAAGGCATTTTTTGAGGGCATTGTACGCCGCCTCCATGGACTTCCACAGTCCATTGTCAGTGATCGCGATCCAGTCTTCACTAGTAATTTCTGGCGCGAATTATTCAAGCTGTCTGTTGTTCAGCTTCACATGAGCTCAGCCTCTCACCCCCAATCTGACGGGCAAACTGAAGTTGTCAAGAAGATCATTTCCATGTACTTGCGCTGCCTTACTGGTGATCGGCCGTGGCGTTGGGTTGAATGGTTGCCTTTGGCAGAGTTCTGCTACAACACATCTTACCACTCTTGTTGGAATCTGAGTTAGTGTAGTAGTATTGTCCTAGGAGAATCTAGAGTGTTCTAGTGGAGTGTTGGAGTCTGTTGGTGTCCTAGTTGAGTCTAGAGTATTCTAGGGAGTGTTAGTAGGTTAGTAATATGTCCTATTAGATTCTAGACTATTCTAGTGTATGAGTGGAGATGTAATACTAAGCTGAGCTATATATAAGAGGGTGTGGAGGTCCAAATGACCAATGCCCATCCAGAAATTTCCCCCCAAAACCTACATGGTATCAGAGCTAGGTTCCTCCTCCTTACCCTAGCCACCACCGTTCCACCACTGCAGCACCCACCCCGGCTCTTGTTGTCAACAACAGCAGGCACATTGTAGTCCCTAGGCGGCGGGAGGCCGCACCCCGTTGCTCTGTGCAGACAGTAGCCATCTCATGTCGCAAGGTGCATCGAGTGAGGCTTAGTTGCTGCTCTGCACGGGTGGTTGCTCAGGAAGCTAGTTAGAATGGTACGATTGGGGTGCTGATAGGAGGAGGATAAGTTAGGTTGGTTGGATTTGGGGAGGAAGAGAAATTGGAGGTAGAGGAGGACCTCTGATCTGGCTGGAGATGGGCAGATGCAAAGGCTATGCAGGCGGTTGTGAAGGAGCTGGGCATCTGTGTTATGGAGGAGAAAAAGGGAGGTGCAGCTGCAGACTTCCGTTCAAGTTGTTGCTGCAAGATAGGGAAAAGAAGAGAGGAAAGCTGCGGATAAGAGTGTGTGGAAGCCTGCGGTATCAAGTGAAGGTACAGGGGAGTGCTCCCTGCAGGTGGTTCCTTTGGTGTCGCTAGGCAAGATTCGGTTTCAGGGGGAAGAAGGTGTTGTTGCTGTGTTGCAGCAGAGAAAAAAGGAGTCCAGCAGGTAGCAGCTGCTGGAGCTGATTTGGGTCAGCTGTGAGGAGCAAAGGTAACGGAGCTTGCTCTACGAGAAGAGAGAATGAAATGTATCTAAGAGAGAGGTAGAGGCAATGGTGACCGAGGCGAAGATGGTCGAGGCAAGATGGACAGAGGGTTGATGGAGAGGAGGTAGAGGTCATGGTTGTGACAGTGTTGGAGAGGTGGAAGTCATGTGGAGGTCAAAAGAGTGGAACTATGGATAGCTGACTAATGAGGTGAGGCGGCTGTGGCTCTGTAGGAGCTGTTGTTGAGGTGAGGCAGCCGTGGTTCTGCAGAACCGGAGTTGATGAAGAGGCAAGGACGATGCTTGAGCTGATGATGGAAGGCCTGTGGTGCCGCCGTTGTAGGCGCCGAGAAGGCGCATGTTGGAGAGGCAACGGTGGACCAACGCGGGAAGGATTGGAGGTGGCTGGCTTGATGCAAAGTTTGTGCATGGTGCTGTTGATGAGGTGAGGCGGTTGTGGCTCTATAGGAGCTGTTGTTGAGGTGAGACAGCCGTGGTTCTGCGGGAACCAGAGTTGATGAAGAGGCAATGACGATGCTCAAGCTGATGAGGGATGTCGTGTGGTGTTGCCGTTGTACGCGCCTGTGTGAGAAGGCGCATGGTTGGAGAGGCAACGGTGGACCAACACAAGAAGGATTGGAGGTGGCTAGCTTGATGCAAAGTTTGTGTGCTTGAATGTTCAGTGTCGAATGGGTGCTTGACCGCAGATGGTGAAAGACCGATGGAGCAACAACTAGAGTAAAATGCTCTTACGTATCTTTGTGTGCTTGCAAGCTAGATGTGTGGTGGTTGTAGTAAGTTTCATGGAGTTGTAGCAAGATGGCCATGGTGATTAACCGATGCCCATCTTGAGGGGGAGTGTTGGAATCTGAGTTAGTGTAGTAGTATTGTCCTAGGAGAATCTAGAGTGTTCTAGTGGAGTGTTGGAGTCTGTTGGTGTCCTAGTTGAGTCTAGAGTATTCTAGGGAGTGTTAGTAGGTTAGTAATATGTCCTATTAGATTCTAGACTATTCTAGTGTATGAGTGGAGATGTAATACTAAGCTGAGCTATATATAAGAGGGTGTGGAGGTCCAAATGACCAATGCCCATCCAGAAATTTCCCCCCAAAACCTACAACTCTGCTCTTCGTGCCACTCCGTTTGAGGTCGTATTGGTTGACCACCCACGCCTCTGTGATTATGTCCCTGGCGAGACCAAGGTGGCAGCTGTGGACACCTTCCTACAGGATCGAGCGACCTTCATTCAGGAGGTTGGCCAGCGTCTCCATCAAGCACAACAGAGGGCCAAGCATTATTATGATGACAAGCATCGTGAGCTGGCGGAGATTGGGTATGGCTTCGCCTTCATCACCGGGCAGCCGCATCATTACCAGGACGCAAGCATGGCAAGTTGTCTCCTCGCTTCCATGGACCTTTTCAGGTTAATGAAATCATTGGATCCGTCGCATATAGACTCGCACTACCTGCTGGTACTCAGATCCATGATGTGTTCCATGTCAGTCTCCTAAAAAAGTTCCATGGTGACCCACCAGCAACTCCTGCTGTACTTCCTGTCATTGAGGATGGTCGGGTGGTGCCTGTGCCAGCCAAAGTTCTTCAGTCCAGCCTTCGCCGTGGAGTGAAGCATGTCCTTGTGCAGTGGGTGGGTGCTTCTAAAGATGATTCAGCATGGGAGCCATTCGATGAGTTCATTGCTCGTTTTCCCTCGTTTCAGCTCGAGGACGAGCTGTTTGTGGAGGAAGGGAGGGATGTTATGTGGGGAGCCACATATGGTAGGAGGGCCCCAGCCCTGACCGTACCATCTCCTGGTCCAGCCCAAAGTGGCTAGGATTTCCTTATTAATGTAAAACTGTTCTTTAGGTTCAGATTCGTATTAGGTGCAGAGTCCTATTTAGATTCAGTTTCAGAGTCCAGATGTATCTCGTTTGGGTCGGCTTGTCAGGCAAGATGTTCCTCCTATATAAAGGGCTTCTCCCACGATCAATAAAGCATCAGAATTCAGAGTATTACTTCTTATTAGGCCTAGAGTAATTAGAGTTTGTTCCACAGCATAACAAATATCTGATAAATTGATTCATTGGCTCACTTCTTGGTGTTGTTCATGGTTTGCATTATGAACTCAGTTCCTTGAGTTTCTGACTGTTGTGGCTGCTGAATTTTATAACTTGCAAGTGTTTTATGTGCAGGTTATTTTCTCAATGGGGGATGAATATGTCCCAGAATATGTTGATAAGGAGGCACTCGTGGACAGGTAGAAATCTAAATGGAGTAAATGCAGATTCAATGTGATAGCATACTTAAGTTGCATGTTTCACTGCAGACTATGTCGAGCACTTGGAGGCGCAGAGAAAGTTGAAATAGAATGGGGAGACCATGCTCTCTCCAACAGGGTGCAAGAGGCAGTTCGCGCCATTGTAGATTTTGTTAAGAGGGAGGGGCCCAAAGGATGGGACGATCCATGGAGCTAGGAAACAGCAGTCATATGCAACTGGCCGATCTTTACCCCGTAAAATATCTTATTTTTGCAGTTTTTTTCTGATTTATTTACATGGTCCAGTTTTCTGTGTATAATATTTTGATTAATTTAATTTTATCACCCCAGCCCTTTTCTTATACAACTTGATTCTCGATCTTGTTTATGTCTGGAACTGTCTGAAAGCTGTAAATGTAGTGCTAGTGTTCTCAAATGTCCCTGTTTGTCCAGTCAGAATTGGTTTAGTGATGCCATCATAATCTTGCAGATAAATACATGTGCTACAGTTCTTCATGAATAAAAATTATGTGATGCAACGTCACCATGGGATTTTATGCAATTTTATATGCTCATACAGCATGACGGATGTTATATGAGAGCTTGTTCATAAACTGTGGACATCACGGGTCTTTCAAGAAAAATAAATAAAGCTGCATACTGACCTATACATGTTTTCCTGAAAACATTGTTCCTTGTGCTAGCGCTTCTGGCTAGCTTGCAATTGGTTTTAATTTGATCTTTCGACTAGTGGTATGATGAGAAACGGAAGGTTCAAAAGTCAAGTCTATTATGTTTGTGAAAAAAATAAGCATCATCAAATCAACCTGTATACATGCTTTCTAGTTGGTACAAATTTCCGCTCCCCAACAGTTCAGCGCAAGTGTTGCATCCCGGATACCATAAGTTTTTATTTTTTAACTTAAAGAGCAATTTTGTCTCATTTTATTTAAAAAGGCCGAAGAGAATTGACTGGTCCATTTGCGGTAGAACCTGCCGAAAACCCGTACAAATTGTCATGAAACACGATCACACTAGGCACACCACCGCAGCCAACCTGGCTACCCACATGAAGCACCTGCACTATGAAAGAAGTGTAATACCTCGGACCCTACGTTTTAAGCACGATCCTAGATAACCCAAAAGTGGATAAGGGATTCTACCGCGGAGGCCCAAGGTCATCCATGTGTAGGCCCGTCGAAACGGAGCATGTCACGATATCAGCCGACCACCCTATCCACTTTCAAGAATATTAGGACAAGAGCGAGCGGCATAGTCGTCAGGCAACGCACCAAAACATACACAAATGAGTATGTATATCGGCGACTTACAATAGAAATCAGAGTCACACCATCTAAAACAATATAAATAGAACATATTCAACGTCATATGGTAAGATCCAAATATCCTAGATAGATATAATAGTTTAGAATACATCCTCATACATCACGAAACAGAGTATCAAGCGAAAGCGGAAAACATGATCCGAGTACGGATAAGAAGCAAATTGGTATAAGATGCCCTGAACATAAGCACATCCCGCCCATAGATCTTATGGATCTCTATCCCTGAAATCTCTACACCTGATAGTCGTTGCTACCATCATCCGTCTCCTCAACTCAGAAACCTTCGTGAGAGCATACCTATCCATCTGAATCAAATATTTATCGTGTGAGGCGCCTAGGGGTACTCACAAAGAGAGGTGCGAACAAGAATCTCGCCCCGAGATTCCTCGGAATGAAGGTGATCCTCGTGTTCCCAAGTGCTTTTCAATGGAATGGTGCGAACATTAAACCTTTGCAAAACTTTCTAGACTTGTTGCGAGTCTTGCATTTTTCTTCTTGAAAACAAAGGATTTGAAGAACCTGGAGGATTGTTGTGAACAGGAAGGTATGATGGACATAGATAAGGTGCTCTTGAGGAACACGATAGAGAATATAACCACTTCTTGAAAGAATTTAGAAAGGGCGATGTATCAAGAAGAGGAAGAAAAGACACATCGTTGGGATTAAGGAACCAAGTTACAAGTGGAGATGATACTCTCTTTCACCGGAAGAAAAGAACAAATTTGGGTAAGTTATCAACCACTATGAAAATAGCATTGTTTCTTCCTTCAAATTTAAGAAATGAAGTTTGGAAACCCATATTGCCTTCAAACAATAGAATTCCTTGATATCAACGGAAAGATTAGAATTGAGAACTTCTCGGATTAGCTTCTTCTTGTGCCGGTAAGAACCAAAACATAACGCAATTGAGGTGCGCAGATATATCTTCAAGAGAAGGAGGTGACCCAAGCTCATGGTAAACTCCTGAGAAAGAAGTGGGTTGTGGAAACTGGAGTCTATTGTAGAGATGCTTGTTGATTTCCTTAACCAAATGATTATACAATAGATTTTGCGATTGATGGCATCAACCATAACTGGCTTTACCAAGAGGAAATGAATTGGCGAATTGAAGTCTAAGACATTCTCCATCCATCTTGTTTGACGATGACGAGCTCCGGTAAAAAATAAGAGTATCAGTGAAGATTTTGCATTTGCTTCCACCAGATCGTTGAAGATTTTGCTCCATCTTGAAATAGACGAGACCACCAACAAGAGATTGTTGCTCCCGTTCGTCGAGAGAACATTCCAGAAAAACAAGGACGGAAGTAAAAGTATCAAGGGATAAAGGCCACTTCTAACTTCCGTGGAATGAGTGAAATCGCATTAATCAACCAATTCGATGTACAAGAGCGAATGATAAGAGTAGTTGGATGGGGATCAGTCCATCGCGCACCCAAAGTGTTACTCTGTACACGAATAAGAAAATCATGCAACCCAACTCTCATGAATTTATACTGAAGTTCTTGACAAGCAGAATTCATGAAGCTTCGTAAGAAAACAAGTAGGTGATGCAAACACTTCGTCGGATCCAAAGTACATGAGATGATGATGTTGTCGCCGTGTCGGAAGTTCCCAACTCACCGGAAAAGATATGAAGGAAGATCACTGAAACAGATGATAGGTACAACAGATAAAACAAGAAAAGCACCAACGTCTTGGAAGAGGAATTGCAAAAGATCTGAAAAGTCTTCATGGCATCCGTCGGATTGAGACTAGAAGATAAAGCGAGAGGGTTTCAAAAGGTTTCTTAATGAGCAGAGAAACAAAAGAATTTCTCATCCTTCTAGAGAATATCTAAGAGATTTAGCAGTCTTGAGGAAAACTTCCGCGAAACGACAATGATAACTTGCCTAACACGGAAAAAATCTAGATTTGGTTGAAGGTGGAGGATAGAATTAGCAATTGAATTGATGATTCCAGAATTGTAGCAATGTCTTTAGCAGAAGGACGTGGCCGAGATAGGTGACTTCAAAAAGTTGGAAGTTGCACTTTGAGAACTTTGCACAGATGCGGTGTTCTCGAAGCTTGCGAGGACGAAAAGAATAAGATGTTCTTCATGTTCTTCCATTGATATAGAATAGGCAAGCATGTCGTCAATATATACCACCATGAATTTAACAAGGTATTCCAAGAATACCAAGTTCATGAAGCGAGAGAAACGAACAAATGCTTGAAACACTTTCTAAGCTCAACGCTCTTTGAAAGATCAACATTAAGAGCAAGGCTTCGTGTTGAAGAGATGTATTGGAAGAATAGATTATCCGACTCTTCAAAATATAGAAGAGATGTTGAGTTGTCCACATAGTTGATCGGATCACTGGTTAAAAAGATAAAGAGATCTTGGATAACGAAACAATGATAACTCATACCTTAAGCAAAGCTATCAGAGATGAAAATAGTGAGATTATCTTATCAAAGAAACCTTGTGGATATGGAGTTCAAAAGGATATGAAGCACGACAGTCAGATGAAAACCCCATGTAAGTGCATTAAGAAACTTCCGGATTGCTAAAGGTACTTGAATATGATATAGATATGATCAGGTATAACGCAAAATTACAAGAGATAACCGCCAACATTTTGGGGGATTAGATTGAATGCATTTACCATATTCCACTCATGATAAGTGCTATATAGCTATACCGAGAGCCAGATTACAATCACAAGCATTGGGTCGACACATGTTATGTATTTAGCCCAAAAGAATTGAAGATGAAGTAAAAACTCCAGATTGAAGCGCCGGTGACAAAAGACCGAGTTAGCATGGACATGCCGACAAAAAGAAGGTGAAACACGTATCACACACGACTAAAAGGAGTGTGGAAACACAGATGTATCAAAAAAAATCTGCATTTTTTCGGCATTAAAATACCAATAGATGTGCAAAACTACTTATCAGATAGAAATTAGCAACTCAACATTCAGTGAAAGCATGCAGAAAAGAAGAACACCATTAACAAGATTATGCCGATTAACAAGGAGTAAGACAGATCACATCGGTTTATAAAGAGTCGGATAGATCGCATCGGTTTACACAAAGCCTGTCGGTATGGAATGTACCAACAGTTGATAACCAAAGGTAGATTGCGATAACAAGGTTGGATGCAACAAATAGACAAAGAATTAACACATCCTATGGTACTACGAAAACCTCAAACACGTGAATCCTAGTTTGAATTTTTAGAAGAGGATAGACAAACGTACACTTCCTTACAAGAATAGGGTGGGTGGATGGGTAAGAAAAAAATGAAAGCAGTCCTACTCTCATGTTTAGTTTTTCACTAATATACATAACTATTAAAATATTTTTTAAACTAACAACGGCCATCTTGGCTGAGACCCTGAAGGGCGGAATGGCTCTGATACCAATTATAATACCTTAGATCTTATGTTCTAAGCACGAGCCTGGATGATCCCAAAAGTGGATAAGGGATTCCACCGCGGAGGCCTAAGGACACCCACGTGTAGGCCTGTCGAAGCGGAGCAGGGCACGGTACCGGCCGACCACCCTATCCAATTTCAAGAACATCGGGACAAGAGCGAGCGACGTAGTCAAAAATTAACGCGACCAAAATATACACAAATGAGTATGTCTGTCGGCGACTTACAATAGACATCAGAGTCACACCATCTAAAACAATAGAAACATAAAATATTCAACGTCATACGGCAAGATCCAAATATCCTAGATAGATATAATAGTTTAGAATACATCCTCATACATCACGAAAAGAGTATCAAGCGGAAGCGGAAAACATGATCCGAGTACGGATAATAAGCAAATTGGCATAAGATGTCCTGAACATAAGCACATCCCGCCCATAGATGTCATGGATCTCCATCCCTAGAATCTCTACACCTAATAGTCGTTGCCACCATCATCCGCCTCCTCAACTTAGTAACCTTCCTAAGAGCATACATGTCCATCTGAACCAAATATTTATCATGTGAGGTCATAGGGGTACTCAGCAAGTCTTAATGCATCTAAGGGGAACAACCTGGGGTGACGCAATTGCCGCGAAAGATAATATCTATAAAGAGCTATAGAGACTCGCTACACATCCGTCCAACCAGAGATGGACGAACGCCCTTAATTAATAACAATAATTATATAAGCAACATAAATTAACCTCGCTCGTCCTCCTTCTCGCTTACCGATGAGAAGGCGGAAGAACATCCCATCCGTTGGCAATTTTATTAACCATTCCATGTGTGTTGCACTATTTACTAGTCATGTCTTTGTCAAATTAAAGATGATACTTTAGTTATGCTTGTCTATGATTAAGAAACTGTGCTCCAAGTCGTCCATAACCGTGGACACGGCTTTCAAAAAGATTTATCTTGCAGGGGTGCATAAATAGCATCACACACACAATCAACCTCGGGAAGAACTAAATAAAATGCAACGAGACCTCAAGACAATGCATTCACAAGATTCATTAATTATTTCAGGGGGCCACCCCACTAAGCTACTCGCAACAAAGTTGGCCGGCTCTGAGACGGATCCAGGGTTTGTGTCAATGACTGTAAATGACTAGGAACCCGAAAATGTGACTGGGCTTGTAGATACCGCGAAAACATTCCACGTTCCAAAATAGTACAGGTGCTCCACTCACAATCGTAAATAAAGTAGTAAAGCATGGCATAAGTATAAGATAGTAATAAAGCCCCAAACTAATTGTGGCTCCAAGAAATAAAGTGCGAATCAAGATCAGGCGAAGGGGATTCATAGAGTCTCCCGTATATGGATAGTACGAATAGTCAAGAAACATGAATCAAGTACTCGGGGTCGTACGGGACACAAGCAAACTTAAAGAACCAAATAGAACCAAATAATAGATAATGCTCACCACTGTCCCTCTCATTAATTATCCCATTACTACTCAGATTAAGTTATTTAGGTACCTTGTTATCCAAAGACTTGCACAAACCCTACACATCCAATTCTATGACTCGCATGGCTCAAACAACTCATATAGTAATGGCTCATGGGATTGAGGTACAAGTTTCAGTGGGGTTTAAAAGTAAAGGCTATGCAATACTTGGGATTCAATTTAATACAATCGCGACTCAATGGTACAAGAGTAAGATAGAAGCATAGACACTATATGTATGCAAGCATGGGGAATTTCTTGCCTGACAGTTCAGTTGTGGAATAAGAAGGATCCGAATAATACTCCTGAGGCTCCTGGTATTCTCCTTGTTCAGTGTCTATCTGGATAAAAATCAAACACACAAGGGCCTAAATAAATACATTGCACAATCATATAAATTAGATGCAACAAGAAAATAAGGTATGCCATGATGGAATGATGCACAATTGCATGGTATAACATAGCATGACATGGGTGAGTGGTGGAAACAAGAAATAAGCATTTTTAGTATTTATTTGGTCAAGTTTTACTTGCATATTCCTTGCTGTTTTCTTAATATTTATATGATACATGCTTCAATTCATATCATGGAATGCATAATTAGAACGGACTCGGCGCGCTGATCGATTTAGACATATTATTTGCCAAATTTGGATTTACGGAAATAAAATTATAGATTTATTAAGAAAAAACATTTATTGATATTTAAATAATTTCGAAATTTTAATTTACTCAAAGATTATTTTGGATGGCATATTTGAATTCCTCGCATTCTTCTGATCAGAAAATATATATCATTTGTAAGATTTGAATTTATTAATTTAAAATTATTATTTAATGCTAATAATACAAAAGGGGGCAAATGTCACAGATTTGACTAGTTAGGGTTGACTCTGGTCAAATTTAAATTTATATTTGAATCATGTTTAAATTTGAAACACTTTTCGTTTTAAATTTTTTGTCAAATTCGAAATATATCAAAAGATATAAATTTATTTAGATTAAATCAATTATTGATTTTTATATTATTAGAAAAGACTCTGGAACTTTTGTTACCCAGCTGAGACATACCCAACGAGGATGACAGGTGGGCCTGCGGCGAGCTGGGTCCACGCACGCGCGCGGGCTGGTGGGAGGTGACACGTGGGACAGCCAGGGACCGATGTTTGATCGAGAACAAACTTCAGGTTATTTTAGCAAAAGCAGCTGGGCAGGATCTGACGAAACTAAAGATTTTGCTAAAAGTCACGAGCTGAGGCCAACTTCAATCGATGATGGCGAGCAAACGGATACTACTTTGGAGTTTCCGAAAAAAGAATAGTTGTAGAGGATACAAAGGTATACGAGTTTTGTGTTTGTGGTTTCGCCGGAAAACATCTAGATCGTCGAGGCAAACATGATGAACACGAACAGATATGTGTACGCTGCTACTGTCGAGACAGTCTGACTGACAGTGAAAACGTGCCGATTTGCAAGGATGATCTTGGCCGTCACAGGGGTCTGATCTGAGCTAGGTTTGGTTCAGAGCGTCACTTGATGTGCCCTCTACGCGTACACGTGAAGGTTTGCCCCGATGACGAACCGTGCGCGTCGGGAAACGACGACGAACAGAGGTACCGTGCAAGGTGCTATGATGCTGCTGTCTGCTACTGCTCTGCAGTGCTGCTAGCGTGCGGCGAGCGCGGCGTGCAGCGTCGCCGTGACGACGGCGAGCTCGCCCTAGGGAGGACCCGGAAGCTGGGTGGCGGCAGGGGACAGACGACGTTGAGGGCCGGTCGCGCCAGGTGTAATGGCCAGCTGGCGGCGGCAACTGCAAGGATGCAGTGGCACAGCGGTGCGCACAAAGAACGCTCGAGGCATGGCTGCGGAGGCACGGGGGACTAGGGCGAGGGAGGCCTCTTGCCTGGGACGATGAGGGACTCACCGGGAGGGGCCGACGTAGGGGGAGGAGGTCGAGGCAGAAATGATCGATGGCGACGCTCACGGCCGGCCGGGTCCTGGAGCTTCGGGCTCGTCGCGCTACGGCGGCTCCGGCGTGCTCCGACGGTGGCTCCAGGGTATGGTCTGATAGAGCTGAATGGCTCAGCTCTCTCTCTCTCTGCTACTTCAGTAGCTCTCTTGAAAAATTACAGAGACAAAGAGTTTTGTGGCTTCGGCTGTTTCACATAGCCCTTACCTTTTCTTCTTAATCTCACGCGCCTCAGTAAACATTACATGGCTTTAAGTACTGATGCGTACGCACAGCTACAACGCCACATTCGCCACTAACACACCCACTAACTCCATGCAGCACTACACCGGCCACTACCACACGACTTGGTACTAACACCCAGCTAACTAACACTTGCATGCAACTAACAATCAACGCAACTAACAATCAACGACTCAAATGGATCAGCTCCAAGCCTTCGCCCGCCTGCCGCTTCTCACGTCCTTGCTGCATCGCACAGCACACCTGCATCACGCCGCGCACCCGCATCACACGGAGCCTGGCATCTCCGAGAACGCGTTCTGGTGGAGCTGCTCCTGTTCAAACGACTACTACTACATGCAGATCTAAAGGAACTAATACAGATACAGAGAGAAATCAAGATTAGAGTTAACAATTTCCCCTCTAATCTTGATTCTCCAATTCTTACTCAAATTCAGAGCAGAGCCGACTCATAGTCGACGAGCAACGCCTTCTCTTCTTCATCATCGTTGTTGCCCTTCTTCTTCTCCGGGCACTCCCATGCAAAGTGCCCAAGTTCTTGGCAATTGAAGCACCTCACCTTCTTCTTGTCCCTGCCGTGGTTCTTCTTCTTTTTCATGCGCTCCATCCATTGCTGTTCGGTGAGGAGCAGGTGAGTGCCACCGTGCTGCCCACCCTCGCCTTCCTCCATGTCGAGTTCCTCCTCCACAGCCAAGAAACGACCCGTCAGCTCCTCCACCGTCATGATCTTGAGGTCGAGCAGCTGTGTGATGGAGTGCGCGAGCTGCTTGAACCGCTTCGGCACGACCCGAAGGAACTTCAACACGGCCTTGTGCTCGGAGACGCCATCTCCAAGGACCTCCAGGTCGTGCATGATGCCGGTGAGGGCATGGCGAACTGCTCCACCTTCTCGCCGTCCTTGAACTGGATGTTCTCGAACTCGGTGTGGCGAGTTTGCGCCCTTGCCTCACGGACGCGCTCGGAGCCCAACCTCAAAGTTTTGAGGGTGTCCCAAGCCTCCTTTGCGGTGCTCTTCACCGCCAGCGTCCGGTACATCTCCGGCGGCACGGCGCGGAGGATGGCGCCCAAAGCCTCACGGTCGTCGTGGTAGTCGCCGATTCCATGCTCGACGACCTCCCATCGACCTTGTCCTTGCAGCTGCACTCGCATAACGAGCGCCTAGTCGGAGTAGTTCGTGCGGCTCAGCATGAGAGGTGGCACCGCCGACACGACGGAGCTCTGCTGAACTACACGCTCGACGACGCGAAGCTCGCCGCTGCTGCTGCCGTCGCCGGCGGTGAGCTGGGCCTTTGGTGGAGTCAGTGGCTCCTCCGCTGCCTTCTTCTCCCGCTCCGCCGCCATGGCCTTCTCACGAGCAGGGTCATCCGCCATCACCATAGGCACCGAGAGCAGAGGGCTCTGATACCAAATGATAGAGCTGAATCGCTCAGCTCTCTCTCTCTGCTACTTCACGTAGCTCTCTTGGAAAATTACAGAGACAAAGAGTTTTGTGGCTTCGGCTGTTTCACACAGCCCTTACCTTTTCTTCTTAATCTCACGCGCTCAGTAAACATGATTACATGGCTTTAAGTACTGATGCACACACACAGCTACGACGCCACATTCGCCACTAACACACCCACTAACTCCATGCAGCACTACACCGGCCACTACGACATGACTTGGTACTTCCACTCACACCCAGCTAACTAACACTTGCATGCAGCTAACAACCAACGACTCAAATGGATCAGCTCCAAGCCTTCGCCCGCCTGCCGCTTCTCACGGCCTTGCTGCATCGCACAACACACCTGCATCACGCCGCGCACCTGCATCACACGGAGCCCGGCATCTCGCAGAACGCGTTCTGGTGGAGTTGCTCCTATTCAAACGACTACTACTACATGCAGACCTAAAGGAACTAATGCAGATACAGAGATAAATCAAGATTAGAGCTAACATGGTCCTAGAATAGGATGCAGAGGAAGCACACAGCCACTCCTGGTGCACCTTGGGAAGCTTCAGGTCAAGGGAGTAGGGGTGGCCAGGGCTAGGGTTTTGGAAGATGCGGCCATGGTGGCGGATGAGCAGAAGAGAGGTGGGGAGGTGGCGATCTGGGCAGGTGGAGAAAAGGGTGTATGGGGTTGGTGCCTTGGCAATCTGCTGCTCGCTTTATGCCGAGATGTGAAAAGGGTTCAGGCGCGCGGCATGATCGTAGGGTGCCGAGCACGTAATGCGGTCAGGGAAGAAAAACAGCGGCTTGGTGCCCTGTGCGGCTTGTGGTTTGAACCAAACCAGGAAGAGAGGGGAAGGTCAGGTGCTAGCCAAGCTCAACTGGGGTGTTGGTCTGGTCCAGGGAGAGAGGGTAGGAGGTCTAGCGCTGGGTTTGATGGCTATGCGGCTGCTGCTGGTTTCGCTGGGGTGGGGTGCTGCCGGCCTAGTCAGCAAGGTTTAGCTAAGGAAGGATCTGATCCTTAGGATCAGATCAAGGTGGTTTGATGCCCCGATTAGAGGAGGGTTTAGGAGGTTTTAGGCCTAGAATAAATAGGTAATATCCCATGTGGTGTGGGAATACGATTTTTGGTAAAAGGAGAATGGTATTATGGTAATAAGACCATGGAGCTCAAGATAGGTGGATAGATCAAGATAAGAAGTCACATGAATGAATTTTTAAAAGAGAGGTTTGGGTAGTTTGATGATTGAGATGTCCCAAATTCAAACATCAAGTTTGACTTCAAAACATGACATAAAACCCAAAGAAAAAAATAGATGGAAGGTGAGGAGGTGCACTTGCATGGGCCATGCAAAGAAGAAAAAGGGTCCATACAAATATATGTGGCTTGGATGTAAAAATACCAACAAACAAGAAGGCCACATGCATGTCTATGTTTGAGATAGGATGGTAACACATGGAGCATGGTGTTGGCAAGTTAGTAAATGGAAGGAGAATAAAATATATTCCCCCAACTCAACTTGGGCATCAAGCAAGCTATCAAAATGCAATTACAATATATCAAAAGGAAAATACAATTAATATGAATGAATATGGGATAAGCACCAAATTAAAAGGGATTTTATATGATGCTCAAATGCAAGGTGGCATGGTGACATGAGCATGATATAATGATGATGCAACTAATGATATGTAGGAGTAGCAATATATAGACTAGGTAAGTAACATTGCAATTGTTAGACAATTGGGATGCTACAAGAAGAAAGACCATCGTCGAGGTTGCCAAGAAGAGTCATTGTCATCACTCCTTGAGCCACCGACTCCGGCGTCGCCATCGGCAATCCAAACAAAGCCTCACTACAAATGGTGTCAGAACCTGTGTGGGCATATGCCAACAATTGGCCAGACGCGCCAACGCCAGATAGCTCCGAAACTAACGATGAGCATCACAAGGGAATTATGCCGGGATTGCACCGACCGAGTACTCTGTAGGGACCACCAGTGGCCGGTCATCGTTGCCGCCTGGACACACTCCACCGCAACTCCGACTCCACAACAACACAACGAAGCAGAAGAACCCATCAGAGACGCCATGAAAACTGACTACCGAATCCCAACCACTTCCCAACTTTAGGTCAACGAATCATCTTTGCCAAACTACACACTTGGACCTTACATAGCTGCCCAGCAAGAAGCTGTCAACACCCGGATTTTTAATCCTAGATGCCCGTTATGCCATACCTCGCAATCCCAGGATTACCATTTTTGCGAGACATAACAGATTGGATATCACAGTACATCATCCATTACAAACCATACATAAGGTTTTACACAAATAAGGATCTCATGATCCAGTCTTAATACAACAAGCAGCGGAAATAAAAGATAAGGGTAGCAGTGGGGTCCATCTTCAGGGGCACAGGCAATGCTGACGAAGGCAGATAGTCCTAGTTATCATAGCCGTCCTGCTGTCCATCATCTTGATAATCTCCTTCATAGTCTGGCCATGATAATAGCCAGGGACAAAAGCCATGAGTACTCTTTAAGTACTCGCAAACTACTACTAACAAGGAGTATAATTCTAAGTTAAAGTGCTAGAGCTAAGTTAACTATCAAGTTAAGTTTGAAACCTAAGCTGAGTTTAGAAGCAAAGAAAGATAAAGTAAAGTTCTAGAATCACTTAAGTTGGGAAGCTATTATCATAAACACAACCCTGTTGTGGTCAAGTCAAAGTTCATCATTCATTTCAATTTATTTAGAAAACATCTAACAACGAAACAGTATGGCCATTCCAACTGTCCATAACCGCGGACGCGGCTATTCGAATAGTTTGACACTCTGCAGAGATGGTACAATTTCACCACAAGATTCGATACATCTATTAGGGATAACCCTGAATCATCATACTTAGTATGCAGATAATCAAACATAACCTTCCCTTTACACACCCTAGTATAAGCACCTCTCCTATGAGCATGGCCTCCCAACCATGACCATCAGTCATCTTGGGCACTGCATAGGTGGACATCATTGAGAGATAGCCTCAGCTCAAACCTCTCCCGTGAGGGAACTAATACTAATGCATATAAATTTCTAGCTAAGCCTTACCCAATTCAGGTAATGTGGTTGTACGGTAAATTTGGAATGGTATCGCATCCGAATCCAACCATCAGTTTTATAAAAGGGTTAAGGCTCATGCCTCATCATTTTCATCATCATAAACCAGTTGTGTTTCTCAACACATGTCAAAACATCTCAATAGAATGACTCATCATTCCAAGGTTTTCAAAATTCATTTTCATCAAGAGTTCCCATCTAAAGTGACTCAAGTTTTTGATCTACTCTAAAATATTAAGTTAAGAGTGTTCACTAAAGGGTAAGGATGGGATCAATCTCATGCCATAGAATGACATCTAAAGGTTTCTAAGTAGGTCAAGTTTTATACTTTTTATGCTACCTTCAAAAATAAGTAAGGAACTTTGCATACTAAGGGGAGTAAAACTTGTAAGTAAGACTTGGGGTACTAATAGTTAAAAGGGGTGTGATCACAGCATGCCTAAAGCATCCTTGCTCATTCATCTAGCTTAATTCTAGCTTGCTAATAATAACTTGCTTTGGTTGGTACAGTGGTTGAAGTTTTCTTCTTCTTCTTCTTGGTAGAACTCCCCTCCTCGAAAGCTTGGTCGGTACTAGCGTCTATAAATACATAGGGAGTGCACAATCACCAAACAATACTTAACTAGGCTAAGTAGCATTCTAAAACACACATTTGATGATCTATTATCATCACAAACATCACAAGTTTTAATTCAATAGTTTCATCCTTTTTATTTTAGAAAAGTAATTTCTACTCATTGAAATATTAACTAAAATTTAATATTCACCACCAAAATATGGGATCATGTGGACACATGTCCTCACCACATACTCTAACATGTGGGAATGAGATTTAAAAGTTGGATCAATATTATTTTAGTTTAAGTTTATTATTTAATGATTTAAAGTGACTAGAAATGCCTATATAGCATTATTTTGGTACTAGTCCAAAGTCACTGCATTTCAACCTTAATATTATTACATGGTTAGATAGATATGATGAAATGTGATTTTTGAGAGTTGGAATCAACTCAAAAGCTCACTTGGTTGATTTTATAAAAATGTCGCAAGTTGCAAAAGCTTCTGTCTTCTTTTTTTTTATTAGGAGAGATCTATAACTCTAATTGAATTAAATCCAACGGGCTTGGATAGATCATTTTAGTACCTTTCAGACAAAATTGGTTTCATGCAATTTGGATTTCTAAAACTCTCTAAATTGATTTTTAAACTAGTGGACAGAAACTAGATTTAACTAAAAAGAAAAATCCAGATTTGAATCGATGGGCTAGCACGGGAAAAGGAATGGGCCTGCTCAGTGGCGCTCCACGGCGCGGGGCTCAGCTGACAGGGGGGTCCCGCGTGTCAGCGACACTTAAAATGCGAAACGGTACGCGCGCTGTGGGCCGTAGGATTAGAACCGAGATCAACGGCTGAGGATCGTTGTCGACGAAGAACAGGTCGCCGGCGAGCTCGAACCCTAGCGGCTCGGTGGGGGGTCTACTAGGGGCGTACCAGGGCTCCAGCAGGGTCGATGAGGCGGGCAAACGACGTGGAAGACAACGGCGAGGCGAGGCGCGGTTGCGGCGGAGCTTGGGGTGGTCACAATCAACGGCGCCCTTCTCCTCCTGCCGCGGCTCCTCCGGCTCCAATTCCGGCGAGCCGCTGCTCCACTTGCTCCGGCTAGAGGTGGGTGAGGTTCAGAGAGGTGAGGGGAGTGGAATGGTGTGGAGAGAAGAGGCTGGGGAGGGCTCCTTTTATAGGCCCGATGGTAAGACCGAGCGGGATGGGCAGGCGACTCTGGCGACAAGGCTACGACAGGGTAGAGGCATGGCTGGGGGTGGCGATCGATGTGTGGTTCCCTGGCGGTGCTCTAGGAATTGAATGCGGCCATAGGGGCGGTGGCACGCGGTCTGGGCGAGGTGGCGCTCTGCGCGGCCGAAGCGGCGGTGTCCACGGCGAGCGGTGGGTGTGAGGCTTTGGGCGGCGAACGGGGATGTCTGGGGTGTTCTCCAGGTCGAGGTGGAGCGGCGGGCGCGGGCTGGTGCCAAGGGGTGGTCTGTGCGAGTGGGGACAGGGCGTGCTCTGGGGGCGGCGTCGGCATGCTCGACCGGCTCCGGGCGCGGCGGTTCCTGGCCGCTCTGCTCTCTGTCTCTGGCCTGGGGCTGGTTGGGAGGTGGAGGTGGACCACAGGCAAGTTGCTAGACATGAGGAGAGGGGCTGGAGAGGGCTGCTGCTGTGAGTGCACTGTCGGCCGGCGAGGTGGTGCTCGGCATGGCATGGCAGTGCAACTAGGGGGTAGGGGAGATGCTGGTTAGGCTCTGGTTAGATCAAGAGGGGACAAGGGGATTAAATAGGGATCAATTGGGGGCAAAACCCTGTTGTAAACAGTGAGCTAGGATTAGAGTAGAGATTATGCATGCCAAGTGTTTGATGAAATGGCCGCATGAAAGAAAGTTTTGAATTTTGGTTTCAATTTTTTTGAGTGATCTCCACTAGTGATAGGTAGTCTCTGGTTACAAGGGTTTTGAAAATGGAGCTCAAATAGATGGTTTTTGAAATAGGGGTGATCTATGCATATGCATTAGATTCAATTTTAAACTGTCATTTAAAATAGTTAACAGAATGTTTTTAGCAGATCCAAAGGTGGGCCTTGGTACCTCATTATGTGTACTAGCAAGGGGTGCAAAGATCAAGAATTATTTCTGTTAAGTTTTGAGTACTAGTAATAGCCAAAGTAGGCATGAGATTTAAATTTGCCAAAATGACCATTCCTCCTTTTTAATTCTTTTTGGTTTGATTTTCTTTAGGAAAAGTTTGGGAATGATGTAGATGATGTTTAAATCACCTAAGAAACATTTTACAAGCATTGGATCATTCAATCCTGGCAATTCAAACAACTCCTATTTTAAATGCACACACATATGAATGCTTTCATTTTAAATTTGGAAAAGTTTTTCTTAACCCTATTTTTGGATGATTTGATCTTGATGAGCTTGGATTAAAGTTTTGGTATGTTACAAACCTTCCCCCCTTAAACAATCTCGTCCCGAGATTTACAAAGAAAACTAGGAACTAAAGAGATCTGGGAACTCTGTTCTAATGTAATCTTCGCGCTCCCAAGTAGCTTCCTCCTCGGTATGGTTGCTCCACTGAATCTTGAGAAACTTGATACTCCTGGTCCTGGTGGTTCTGTAGGTTTCTTCTAAGATACGGATGGGTACTTCCCGATAGGTTAGGTCATTGTTGATTTCCACAGCTCTATGATCGATATTCTTGAAAACTTCAGTCTTCTCAGGCACTTCCAAGCATTTGCGAAGTAACGAGATATGGAACACATTGTGGATGGCTGACATCTCTTCAGGCAGTTCCAGTTGGTACGATACTTCTCCTCGGCGGTTCAGAATCTTGAAAGGTCCGATATATCTGGGGACTAACTTTCCCTTCAAACTAAAGCGTTGAGTCCTCTTCAATGGTGAAACCTTGAGATATACGAAATCTCCGACATTGAAAGTCAGGTCTCTCCTTCTCTTGTCAGCATAGCTCTTCTATCTGGATTGGGCGGTCTTGAGGTGCTCACGGACTTTGTGAACTTTCTCTTCTGCTTCTCGGAGAATGTCGGGTCCAAAGATCTGACTCTCTCCTACTTGCGACCAATTCAAAGGGGTACGACACTTTCTTCCGTATAGGAATTCAAATGGTGCCATCTGCAAACTAGCTTGATAACTGTTGTTATATGAGAATTCTGCGAAAGGTAGGCAGTCTTCCCATTTTGATCCATATTCCAACACACAAGCTCTAAGCATATCCTCTAAGATCTGGTTGACTCTCTCAGTTTGTCCATCTGTTTGCGGGTGATAAGCGGTGCTGAAGTTCAACTTGGTTCCTAAACCTTCCTGAACTTCCTGCCAAAATCTTGAAGTAAACTGGTGTGGCGCCCCGCAAAACCACTACTAGAAAATCGCGGTGTTTTTGTGCATTGCATCATCATGACCACATGCTCATGTCATCATGCCACATTGCATTTGAGCATCGTCATCATCATGCATCTGTTTGTCTGAAACTATTTTCGAAAACCTATTTTTGTTTTTCTAAATAAGCCCCGTCTTTATTCAAATACAAAACCCGGGTCTCCGGAATATTTTGGTTCGTCTAAAAATGGATTACAAACGCCACATTTTAAATAAATAAAATTTTAAGTTGTTTTTAGGGGGCAGCCGAACTAGGCCGAACCGACCCAGCCGGCCACCCCCAGTAACAGAACCAGATCAGACCAAACCATCTATCTACCCCACCCTATCCTACCCAGCCCCCTTCCACATCACCCCGGCCAACCACAGCCTGCCACCTCCCCTCACACCCGCCACCTCATCGGTGGACACTCACACACACTCACACACACGCAACCGCGCACGTCCCGCCTGGCCCTGCCCCAGCACGCACCTGCCACGCCCATCCCCTGGCCTCAGCCCGACACGCCCCCATCCCGAACCACCTGGGCGCGTCTCCCCCCACCAACAGCCTTGATCCCCACCCGTGTGGCCCCGTGCCCATCCTCCTCTCCCCTCACGTTTCTTCCCCACGCGCTCGCCCCGCTCCTCTCTCCCTCCTTCCCCCGTCGTTTTCCTCCCCGCTTCACCAACTCCCGCTCCCTGCCGCCGCCCTCTGCCATCTGGAGCAGAGCCGCCATCACGCCCCATAGAGCCCGCCGCCGCGAGGCTCCTCTTCCTTGCCGGCCTCCTCCCCAGTTCCGCCTCGGCCCTACCGCCGGCCGCGCCTCCCGAGTCCCCGTCGGCCTGCCTCGAGCTCCGGCCTCCCTGCCGTCGTTCTGCCCCGAGCCCAGCCGGCCCACGCCGCCGCCTCGCGGGCTCCCCTCCTCGGCCCCCGTGCCGCTCCCCTCGCTGGCCCGCCGCCGTCCTCTGTGTCTCATGCGCCCTGTCCGTCCCTGACACCGGCGTCCAGACAACCGTCTGCACGAGGCCCTGCGTCCTCCTCGCCGCCGCATCTGGCCGCCCTCGACCCCGTGCTTGCTGCCCGTCCCCAAGCTCGGCATCCCCCTCTCGCCGCCGCCAGTCCCAGCAACCGCCTCTGCCGCGTCGTGTAGCACAAGACGAGTACCCCCACCTCTGCAAGTTCTGCACGCTGATGTGCTGCTCTAGCCTCTTGCAGGTTGTTGTTTTTCCCCTTGGCACGCTCGATGTATGTGCGTGTGTCTCGTGTTTGCTGCAGATCTGTCCGAGTGCTATGCTATCGCGTGAAGTGGTGTGTTTGTTTGATCGGCTACCTGAGTCCAAGGTGTTCACACCGAGATGGATCCCCGCCGTCCAGGGCCGAGACGACCATCTGTGTTTTCCATACACCCGAGTCCTATACCAAGATCGGCATCGACAAGAACCGCCTGCTGTCAAGTTATTCCGAAGACCCGAACCCTGATCCTGGAGTCTGAAGATCGAGGCCGAATTAGGAGACCGATCAAGACACCGAGGTTCTCTTTTCCAGAACGCCAAGGTCTTCTTCAAGAATGCGGATCCGAAGACCTCGAGGACCGATCCAGCGGATGCGACAAGACCTTCTTCTCGGAGCCACCAAGTACTTCCCCCGGATGCCGAGACCGACCCGAGACGCGGACCCGACAAGATCTTCGCGATGACAAGATCGACACCGACCAGGGCAAATCCGATGCGCCCCGACACCAAACCAAGTCCTTCTTCCCGGATGCGACAAGATCTACTCCGTTGTCCGAGAACGTTTCCACCGAGACCGATCCCCGTCGAACCCTGTCGAACCCTGGACCCCCGGAACCCAAGATCTGCCGAACCTAGATGTGTGAACCTTTTCCGAGCCCCTATTTTATAAATGCCATCTATACACTTGATGCATATTGAATCATTCATACTCGCATGCATATCATGTGGTTTGGGGGCATTATAGTCGATTCACCTAATTAAATATGGAGTCTCTATGCGGAATATCTTTGTCTTATTCCGGACTCCATTTAAATTTGTGTAGGGAACCGATGCCCTATTTCGCCTTGTTAATACCACATTTAATTTGCAGGGTAGATAAATAACTGGAACCTATTGATTAATCATCGGGACCCCGGTTCCGCTTAATATGGCCTAATTGCACCACATCTGTGCCATGCCATGCATCATATCATAATCATGCCGGGTCTTATGCCGTGGTATTAAATAGTGCATCCGGTGTTTGTTCTAGTGTTTGCTTCTTCGCGGATTAGGCCGATGAGTGGATGCGAGTAACGACAAGTTCTCCGGATATGAGCCTTCAGCAGTGTTTTCCTAGGCGAGCATCTCTTCCCCTTCTACCTATTTTGCATTTATAGTCTTTATTTCCTCCTGTTGATCTATTGCTATCCGTGTCACGATGCTTTAGTTTCCGTACACCAGTTATATCCCGTGCAGCCTCTATATTGCCATGGACACCTCCTAATGCCTGTTGTTTGGTAGATAGCTGGCCTTGCAAGTCGTAGTTGCTTGCTCAGGTGCGATCCCGTGTTGTCGAGTACCACAGTTGTTGGTATGCTGGCAGATGTTATTGGTGGAGAAGCTTATTGGTGGAGATGATCATGACTTTAAATACAACTATTAAAATGCTAGATATAACTAATGTAAAGGCATCGGTGGGCAATAGATGTTATTTGGTTCTTCCACGCTCACTTGTGTCCCGTAGGACCCCGAGTACTTGATACCTGTTCCTTGATTTTTCGCACTATCCACATCCGGGAGGCCTTATGGACCCTCCTGAGCTAGAGCTTGATTCATTTCTATTTCTTGGGGCCACAAAGTAGTTTGGGGCTTTATTACTATCCTGTACTTATGCCATGCTTTACTGCTTTATTTAAGATTGTGCGTGGAGCACCTGTACTATTTTGGATCGCGCCACGTTTTCGCGGTATCGACAAGCCCAGTCACATTTTCGGGTTCCCAGTCGTTTACAGCCGTCGTCGCAAACCCTGGGTCCGTTCCGGAGCCGGCCAACTTTGTTGCGGGTAGCTTAGTGGGGTGGCCCCCTGAAATATTTATGAATCCTATGATTGCTTTGTCGTGAATGCCTCATTGGGTTTTGAGTTGGTTTTTCCGAGGTTGATCGAGTGTGTGTTTCTATTTGTGCACCCCTGCAGGGTAAAACTTTCTGAAAGCCGTGTCCACGGTTATGGATGACTTGGAGCACAGTATCTCGATCATAGACAAGCATAACTAAAGTAGTGCTGTAAATTTGACTTAATATATATGACTAGTAATCAGCTTCACTATAATAGAATGGATATTAAAAATGCCAACCACTGCTGGATCTGGGATGTTTGTTATATCTGCCTAGTAAGTTTTGCAACTCCAATGGAATGTGATAAAAGTGCCAATAACTGCTGGGTTTTGGGTTTCCTCAGGACAATTATATCTGACTAGTAAATGTTCCAACTACAACGGAATGTTAACTAAAACTGCCCACTACTTATGCTATCAGGAGGACTCATGCTATCTATATCTGATTAGTAATTGCTGCAACTATAACGGAATGAGTAAAATTGCCAACTGTGTGAGTTCCTTGGTCCGACTTCCTCGTTTGGTCTCGAGGGGGAAATATCAGGATGAGTTTGTTTGGTGTTAGCTTCAGGTTGGATCCGAATA